>QCXZ01000137.1:34981083-36205547 GCA_025024175.1 Rhyzopertha dominica
AACATTATTTAAATAATAAAAATAAAAATAAATCAAAATTAACATTAAATAACAGAAACAGATACTTACTCTCTTAAAGTTTGGCAACGGTGTTGGATACTTACTCTCTTAAAGTTTGGCAACGGTGTTGGGGCTGTGGCGTTTGACACTGACAATTTAAACTGACGGCTGTGATTTCGAACTGATTTTAACGATTTTAACGATTTTAACGTGTTAACTTAAGAATTTTTAATCTGTTGTAATCGTCTAAATCAATGTATGGTAAATTGTTTTTGTAAAAGTTAATCCAGTTGATCCAGAAAGTAAACAACCCGTATAGAATGTTATTACATAAAACTTCGCAAGATTGGCAACTTAAATTTTGTAACCTCAAATTCGGTAAGAACATGTTTATAAAAAAACAACCATTTGTTACTTAAACTTTGTAATTTTTGTAGTAGCCCCGATGATGACTAAAATTATAGTCGAAAGCTCGGCAATGTAAAAAGAGTGTACTTATTTCAAACCCGTAAGGTCGAATACCCCTCAAAACTTCCCAACATAAACAAGTACGACCGCTAAATCCATCCAACGTATATATATATATATATATATATATATATATATATATATATATATATATATATAATGTATAACAATATTTCCCCATATTGTGCACAGCAGCACAGCATAGATATGACAAAGCTGTTACTATTCTAATTGTTTATTCTTTTGGAACATTTTATATACTTACATCTGAGACTGAAGCATCGATATTGTTGCAAAAAATGTTGTACCTATTATCATTTGCTCTTTCTAATCTATGCAACTTTTTACATAACCTGTAGGTATTTGCAAAAGTAAGATATTACCATTATATGAATGAAATATATTCGAATTATTTCAGWAAAAGTAAAACTGGCTCAAAKAAATAAAGTAAAATAAAACTCACCAACAATAATTTATGTACGTGTGCAATACCAACATCCCATGGTTTCCAGAATATCTTATTCTTATATTCCTCCATGATCGTTATCGGGAAGCAAATCAGTCCTGCTGCAGAATATATTCCATGATTTTGTAAGCTTGTCATATTCCGCCATGATCGTTATCACGAAACAAAGCAGCCCTGCAGTAAACACACTCTGTAAAAATGATCAAATAAGTTTAACAAAGCTATCTTGTGTATAATGTTTTTGTCATCTTATAGGTTAGCTTAACCTATAAAATAATCTAGCTACAACTTCAGACACGCAACCAAGCAAATACTTCGATAGTAATAAAATAATTACCGAATAAAAGTGTACTTACCATATATTTATCCAAGTATTTAGGACACCAGCATACACCGAAAGATGGAAAACGAAAGTAAGAATTTAGGATAGCAATGCCATCTGTCAGTATTACACTGACATGATGACAAAGCCACCTAGTTGCCATAATGGGAACTACTTCCTAAAGGAAGTGACCTGTAGCCTGACAAATTGGCAGTGTAATACTGACAGATGGCATTGCTATCCTAAATTCTTACTTTCATCATACCATTGCTTTGGTATATAAGCAAAACCAGTTCTATGCCGTGTTGTCTACACTAGACCTAAACTGCACTGATGAGCTGTAATGACAGCGAAATAGTACTATCTGCAGTTGGTTGAAGTGTAGACAGCACAGCATAGTACATGCATTTTAATGGAAAACGAAAACTGAAATGCCGAAATCACATATTTATCGTTTACAACGAAAGACGTACGAGGTACGACAAAGACATTATGCTGTTGCTAACGAACAGAGCACGTTTTGTACCGATCTTTACCGATTCGGATTATAACGTTAATGATTGAAGCTGACAAGCGGTATGATTTGTTCGAATTACTAATATGCTGCTGGCCACAACAATATAGTATTTAAAGTAAAAGTGAGTAATTACAAGCATTTGATAACTGTTAGAGCAACAAAAGTTTATTACAAACAGCAATTTCTCTATGTTCATGCAAAAATTTCATATTAACAATTAAAAATTTGTCAACACAAGTAAGTCTTTTTCAGAGTGTGTGAATGAATCAAAAATGTCATTCTTTATTCACAATTAAAAGCTATTACTAAATGTTTTCTTGCGTTTTGGATATTACTTGAGGGAAATAGACCCTTCATTAATTTTTCTGGTCGTTTAGTCTGTTTAATTGTGAACAAAACAACAAAGACATCTTGACATGAAAATTCAAATGTTTAACTACAAATAGCTAACTGATTGAATCAAAGTAAGGTATGATACAGCCTTGTATAATAATGAGAAGGAATTCCAAAGTGACAAGATGACTGCTTTGTTGTAAGTTTACTTTGTTAAATACTTAGTGGTAATATTGCAACAAGATATCAATATGACACCTACGCATTTAACGTTACCTCGTCTGCACGAAATATTCTAATCTTTATCGGAGCTATCATTGGTCCAAGAAGCCAAAAAGCAAATTACAATACTTAATCGTTACACTTGTTCATGAATAAAACTGCCAAAACTCTCCAGGAACATCCTACACCTTTCGGGATCACCTTGAAAAACTTTCTAACTCCAAAATAAATGATAAGTGAAAGACCGTGCTAAGCAGCACGCATGACATTAAAAATGTTCATTTACAAGGAAAGGGGACGAAAAGGCAAGTCGGAAATCACATTAATTTAAACCGCTACATTTTTTCATGCATAAAATTGTTAGTTTTTATGCGGGCACCTTTAAACAACTACAGCACTGCAGACCTACAGCCGTGGACTTTGAAAATGAACGATCTAGACAGGCTGTGTTTGTGAGATAATTTATTTTTTTGGTAGTATAACACTATAACGAACAAATATTGCTGCCTCGTAATTGTTTCAGTCTGTGGTGAAGTTTCATAAGCTTTGAAGCGAATCAGAAAAGTTTTGCTGTGAGTCCAAAACATCGTTCCACCTAGATCATTTCATTTTCAAAGTCCACGATGGTGTATACACCCGAACACTTAAATGAAGGAACGGCTGGCGTTGGTAATCAAGCTGGTAAAGATCTCGCTGCCGTTATCCAGCTTGTAATTGAAGGAACGCCTAGCGTTGGTATTTAAGCTGGTAAAGATCTGTTTACCGGTAACAAGTTTGTACACCAACGCTATCCGTTCTTTCAATTAAGTCTTCGGGTGTACCTTCTAGAATATCTTCAGTTTTTTGCGATAGGAAACTGTCACTCCAAAGTAAATGTTCTTGTTGAGCGGTTGAAAATGAAGGTCAATGCTGAGCAACGCGCCCGACTTTATAAAATGTTCATTTGCAAAAAAGGGGCAAAAAAGGGCAACTCGGAAATCACATTATTAAATTACAATTCTTTTTCACGCATAAAACTATTGCTTGTTGCTCGAGCACTGGTGGCCAAAAAATTAATTTACTACAAATGTACATGCATTCCATTAAAAGAAAATAACTTATTACACTAACATTTAAAATTGTTTCACGACTACATTGTAATTGAATAACTTAGATAAAAATATATGGAAATATCCTATATACCTCCAGAAACATCCTTCATTTTTTGTGATCACATTGGAAAATATTCTCACCACAAAATAAATGTTCCTTTCTATCGCTCAAAAGCAAGTGAGTGCCAGTACCGCGCGCCCTCGTCCACAAGCATGACTTTGACCGTACCCCTGATGCAAACCGTTTGGTCTAAACGCCTACCCTTTTGGAATCTTTTACTTTGATCTCTTTTGTACAAGATTTAATGGCGGATTATCTCATTGGATAATGTTTGATTTTGACATTTTGGCCAGGAATTTTGGATTCCGTACCACTGTGCAGTGGCGTATCCATGGGGGTTAACCTTCATATACAAACCTTTTAATAGAATGGAATGTTTACGTTAACAAAGTAAGTCCTACTTTGTTAACGTAAACATTTGTAGCAAATGCTGACGACGTTAGTCCTGCATAACACTACCTACAGAATTATTAATTGCTCATTACCTAAGGTACGTTCGATTAATAGTTGATTGATTTGGCAACACATGAAAGCTTAATAGCTTCAAACAGTCATTGCTGTTTTAGAATGCTTTTATATTAGGAGGACTTGTCTGTGTGTGTCCGTCCGTCCGCCCTTGGTCCGTCCGTAGCGTATATCCGAACGGTACAGGGACCTAACTAGTTACTAACCTTAATTACTTCTATATCCAACGGATGGGAAGTATTGTATCGCGAAAAAAATTTTCAAAAATTTTTATTTGCTCATTCGCCTTTTAAATTGTCGAAAACGTAAAAAACACAAAATTTGAGCGAAAAAAATTTCTTGTCTGTGTGTCGGTGTGTCTGAGTGTCTGTGTGTCTGTGGTTTTGCTTGTGGAAACGATAACTTTCGAAAGACATATATATGAACTTGAAATTTGGCAAACGTATAGATCTCAACTACCCAAAGCGACCTATTGTTTTTGGGGTAAGTAGGGTATCGGGAAGGGGACGGAATTGGGAGGTAACTATTTTTTTTCGTTTTAGTATGTGATTAATAAGTATAACTGCGAGCGTTATTCGCCCTTATAAATTTTCGGTGCAGCAAATTGTTTAGAAGATATTAGCAAATAAGCGTCACTTAAAGAAAACGGTTTTTCCTAAATATCTCCGAATATATTTAATATATTCAAAAAATGGAAATACCATCAGATAGGAAATAAAATTTCTCACAAAAAGTGTCTTAGAAAAATTATCCAAAATTTTGATACTTTCGAAATATTATCAAATGATCGGAAAGCACTTTTGTATTTTTTTTGTTAAGTTAATACTTTTCGAGTTATTTCGAAAAAGCCGATTCAAAAATGCATGTATTCTTGCTAATATTACGAGAACCGTTTGTTTGAGAAAAAATGTGTAGAGAGAAAAATGCTCAAAAGCCGATTACTAATCGTATAGTATAAGAAATAAAAACGCAAATGTCATTTTGACAATGTGATGTGGAAGTATTGATTCAATTTGCAGCGGTTTTTTACTTGCGGACAGCATGAAGCACAGAGACTACTGCCCGGTCGTTGTATGGATAGTAAAAGTGTAAGAAATATATTGGAGAGAAAATATAATAGTAATTGACAAAAGATGTTGCAGTCTCTTAGTTTGCTTATAATTTAAAAAAAAGAAATAAAAAATATAAAATATTTAAAAAATAACGCTTTTATGACGATGTCTTAAAAAGTAGTAAATAAGGAAAAAACTGATTATCCAGGAAATGATAAGATAAACATACTTTTTACAATTAAATGCATTTTCGGGTAAAATATTTTTATTTTAACATTTCCTGGATATTACTTGCTTTCTTATATACTATTTTTAGGACGCCATCATAGAAGCATTCTTTTTAAAAATACCTTTTATATTTTTTAGATATAAGTTTGATAGTTTCGAAAGCAGGTTCATCATTTAAGATTTGTAGCAGTGTCCAAAATATAAGGGTAGGCTATGTGCATTATCCGTTAACGCTGTTCATATCGCTCGCGTCATATGTGAGACAGATGAATGACTACTGATTAGGCCCGTGAAATTAATGTTTACTTTTATGTTTGTGCGTGTTTTGTTTTCATAAGCTTAAATATTTTTTCCTCCGTGGATGCGATTTGTACAATGCATAACAAACACCTGCTGCCAAGCGAAATACTTAGTTCCACACGTCGTGGAAGGTAAATCAAGGCATCGAATTTCATTAGACAATGTTTAAAATATTAAGAGCCCATAAATATATTTTTATTAAAACTTAGTTGTAGCAGCTGGGCCATGCTTAGCACTTGTTTCTTGAAATTACAGACAAAATTATTCAAGAAATATTCCCAGATCTAGACGTACTTCACAGTTGAATATCTTTCTATATTGTCCGACGTTTGGACCAGTGCCAGTGTTACATCAACTGAACCGCTTTTGCAAGAAACATATGGAAAATGCTTGTCAGTATCACAAACTGGGCGTCTGTTGTCATAAATCTATGGACAATGCAGGACCTACCCCACAGGAAGTCATTAAAAACTCCTTCGTAACTCGAACATTAGAAAGAAAAATGAAAACTTTAATTTAATTAATTAATTAATTTGATATTGCAGTCGAAAAGAATAGAGCTTAGGTGAAAATTAAATACACTCCAAGTGCATTTGTAAACAGAATATTTTCTTTGGTTTGTATAATTTGTAAATACAGGGTCCGCTACCTAAAACTCCCCAGGCTCGTATTTTCTTTATTTTTGTAGATGCAACCTTAAGTTAAACGACCGATAATTGACGGATGTATATTAAATATTTTCTTG
Organism: Rhyzopertha dominica; assembly: GCA_025024175.1. NCBI lineage: Eukaryota > Metazoa > Arthropoda > Insecta > Coleoptera > Bostrichidae > Rhyzopertha > Rhyzopertha dominica. Next base: position 34,987,354 of record QCXZ01000137.1, read on the forward strand.
GGAAAACGGCAAGGGTGTTTGGGCTAAATTAAGTAATGGATTTTTTAACTTTGTCTATATTTCGAGCCAAAATCGGCTCTTCGTCAGGAGATGTTAACTCCAAATATAAAAGGAAACAAAACGCCGAAAACATAACTTTAAGAAAGAATAAACTATTACAGAATGCCGTATGGCAAAACTGAAGAACAATTAAAAGGTGTCAAATTATAGGTATTTTTAAACTCTTTAAAGATAGCTTAGTGGGTGACTAAAAATTTTTTGCAGATTATCATATTTTGTATTTAATGTTAATTTTTGTAAATATTTTTTAACCTTACTTCGTATAATAAATATTGATAGTTGAATGGCGACTTTTGTCTTTTTTAATTTATGTCATTACAACGTATGGATAATTTTTACTCCTTCTTAGTGAAAAACAAGAAAGACTAGTCGCCGCCATGTTCTTTAAATAGGGTTGTTCAGAATTTTTAAGTTCGTTCTAAAGAGAGAGAGAGGCTAGAAAACGGAACCCTGCGGACCTGCACGATGTAGAAAACCAAACTAGCCTCATCGCAGGGTTTTCTAGCGTCTCTCTCTTTAAAACGAACTTTGTACTTCATTTATTTAAAAGTTACTCAAAATCTTGCGGTTTTGTGTGCAGCAATGAGTATGTAGGCATAATTTGTACCATAATAAGCTACTAAACTAACACATAAAAAATTGTGAACATGGCGGCAACTAGTTTTTCTTGTTTTTCACTAAGGAGTAAAAATTACCCATACATGGTGATGAGACAAATTGAAGAAGACAAAAATCGGCATCTAATTATGATACAATATTTATTATAGGGGGTAAGGTTAAAAAGTATTTACAAAAATTAACACTATTTGCAAGATATCACAATTTGAAAAAAAAAATTGGACACTCACTATGTTATTTTTAAAGAGTTCAAAAAGACCTACAATTTAACATATAACTTTAGGTTGTACCTAAGAAAACAGAAAATTCGAGCCCGGGGGGTTTTAGGTGGTTACCTAATCGATTAAATATTATAAATTATATATAATTGCGATTTTCCTGGATTTGGTACCTGTCATTAAATACAGCTATAATATTTGAAGTTATTGTTATGCCGTGAAAATGAGCATTCAATAAAAAATTAAGGATGCAGAAACATTGAAAAATAGAATGGATGCAAAAATACATTTAAAAGTTCGGTAACATTGAGATTAAAACCGGAACCGTGAACGAGGTTCTACTAAGTGGTCATAGTTGTACTTTCATTCGACATTTTACGCGTTTAAAAATGTTGCATAGTTTTTGAAAAGTGCTGAATTTATGTGTGAACTTCTTTTTATGCTCTCTCTGTTTTTCTCTATAACAGAGTATACGAAGTCAATCTTTCGCTGAAAACTGCGATCTCCTCCGTGACGTAATGCGTACATTGTACTACACTGCGACTGCGAATGACATGACTTATTCGACTATGCATACGCCATAATGTACGTGAGCCAAATTCAAATAGGTCCTTTTCGTTTAAAAATATAATACAGATTTCGTTTGTTGTTTAGAATGCACTAATAACAGAACTGACGCAAAACATAAAATTAACAAAGGCACTGCAGTGCTAGCAAGGCCACGCCGACGCTGTCGGTATACCTGATACCTCCATAACAAGTTATTTTACTAGCAAGCGTGTTTCAAAGAAAACATGGGAATACCATTGCTAAAGGTAATATAAAATGCTAAGTTTATAGTCATAAAGTCACAATTAATCAGTGAAAATGTGCAACAGCCTTTAATACCTAATCGTCTTGTTCATATGGTCGAGAAAACAGTAGCATGAATTAGCTTGATGGGATATATAATTCAACCCATTTTATATTCATTTGAATTGAATTGAGCGGAGAGCAGAGAGGGTTGTGGGTTTTCTGCAAAAGAGGGTGGCTGGCAGACAGTGAGCCCATCAGTGACAGCTTTGAGCTGGATTACCACCCTCTCATCTCATCGGAGCACAGTTTACACTACAAGCAGAGGCAAATATTAGGTATGTCGCGCCATCCGMCGGATGTATTAAATCTTGAGCGCAGACTGGTAAACCTTATCGTGCTCCTGTATAAGTGAGTAAATAAATAGACATTTCTCATTCGATTAGTCAAGTCAAGTACAAATATGTTTATTAACAAATTAAAATGGGATATATGTATTAAAATTACTTTAATTATGCCACTCAAGTAAGAGGCTTCGCGTATTAAAAGTTTGTTTATCATCTTCTGAGAAAGTATTAGAAAAATATTAAAATCTTTCGTAAATAAACATTTGCCATGATAGTTTTTAAGTAATTTTCTTTTCTTGTGGCAAAGGAAGCTCTTTTTGGGAAAACGAAATTGAAGACAAGATGCTAGCACAAACTGTAAACTAATACGTCTTTTATAGTAGTCCTTCCTTGCTTTTGAAAACAAAGGAAGTTTAGTGGATCTGCCTCAATAGCCCTATTAAGCTATACATACGGTTTGCCTTTTTGTACGTCGAAGGATCGACAATCTTCAAATGTTTTGGTTATTTCCTCTCTTAAGCCACACTTCGTTTCCTGTATAGAGCTTTAAGCCGTACTTTTATATCATCCATTATATGCGCCTCTTTTATAACACAAACTTCAGTGCATAAAATTTTCTTAGTGCTGTTGGCCGAACAAGAACGAGTGCATTTTGCTTGGCTATTGGGTAATGTCATCTGCTATAAAACAAAAAGCCAGAAAGTAATAATATATGGCTAGAACCTGCAACTTTAATGTTAGCTTTAGACTTTTAATAGTATGTTTACTACCTGTATTTTTACAATAATACAACACCGACAGGCATTACACAATGCAACTGAAATTACTTTATGGCTTGCCTCTGGTGTACCTCAAATTTGTAGGTGATGAAATCTGGAATATGCAAATGCTCAAAATTATCTTAGTATTGTGGCCCTTAAATTAATACAAGTGTTCAAGGAAAACCGCTTTTAACACCCTGCGCAGTWTTAAAGCATCATGCATTCTACAAACCGTATACCTGCAAGATAGATTTAGGAAAAAAAATTATGAAGGGAAAACAAACAAACAAACATGAAGTGCGAAACATATATAACATTGAGAAGTTGTACTTATATGATTAGCTTGTCTTTTTTGTTAGAAATACCATAATATAATATAATAATATAAAAATATTATATTGTATCTCTCTCCTAAACGGTACTCAGGTATGTTCCATTACACCACGGAACCCATACCCATCGAGTATTATACAGGACGCTTATGGAAGTTGTCGATTAAATCCGCCTCTCAGGAAGGTGAACGCAACAATTGCTTTGACGTATACTTGCCAACTGTAGATTGTTGAATTATGACAAAACGCCTGGGAGTTTATATTTTCAACATATTCTGTATTGTATTTTGGGATAATCAACTTTAAGGTTGCAGAAAGCTCACATGTCGGTGTTGTGGGCTGACACGGTTTCGTATAACTTTTAGGTTATGTATCGTATTTGTGAGGTTGTGGCTACAGTAAGCCTGTTATTTAATTGTGCTATGATGGACTGAAAGATGTTTTTAGCCTGCCGCTATAATAAAATTCACAAACTAAGTGGTAAATGTGAAAAAAAATATCGATTTTTTGATCTTTGACTTTGGAATATCTGTAGTTGCGGACATCCTACGATAAATAAGTTTTGAGGTAAGTTTTAGGGTGCCAAAATAAAGGTTTATACAAGTTTATTGTAGCGACTATCTCTCATTCCGAGATACTGTCCTTTATAGACTAATATTCCTGAACTATTTGCATTTACAACAGTTAGTGGTGCATTTTTGGTACAGTTACATCCTTGAAATCCTTGCCCTCTCATTTCGAGGTGAAACCCCTAATATTACTGGACTAAAAAGATTAAAATTCTTATGCAAGTAGCACCATTTGACATCTTGTACTAATAAGTGACATAATTAACACTAAATGTATTGTATAGGGGTCCCTGTGTAATATGTACCTACTTTGTAAAACGTCTATCATGTCTACCCAAAGACACGTCTCTGAGATTCTACCTCAATACCTCTTAGTTGGCTTTTTGCGTGTTTTTTTGCGAATACTAATTTCTGACATGATAAATGATATCGCAAACTGTACCTCGTACTCATATATAGAATATTGACAATATGTTAGTAATGCGGCAGGTTATTTCGGAGTTTGCCTTCATTGCATTGGCAAACTTAAGATTACCGTACAAGAGCACAGACAAAATCCAAAATATCCAATCGGACTTTGCCTAGACAAACCTAGGTATGACTGCATAATGTACTTTGCCGGTGACATATATACTCCAGTTAAGAGTTATTCATTCTAGAATACTCAACCCTTCAAAATTTGCTCCTCAGGGCTTAACGTTAATTCCTGTCTTCCGGTATATTTAGCTGACTCCACTCAACGGAACAATAGTCTTCAGCTAGACGAACAGTCCTTTCAGAACCAACACAAAAATTTAATAGCGGTAATATAAAAGCAATAACTTATGCGCCTCAACTTGAGGCATCGTTCTTTAATTAAAACTTGTCAATCATACGCCCATCACATTGTAACGTCAATGTTATTACCGCGTTCCGTAATTCATTCTGGTTCCTGATTCTTCTTAACGTAACCGGGTGTAACAAGGACGTGGCACTAGCACGATATCGAGGAAACGAAGGGTAKCAAACTCAACCCGTCTCATTATCCCGCAGTTCGTATGCAGGGCGCCATCTGATCTCCCGATAAAATATTACTGCCATTTTTCATCCTCTTCAGCAGCATTTCGGTTGTCAGATAGACTTGATCATTGGGGGCATTAAAGAAACCCCGATGATTACCCATATTTTTATGCAATTTGCGCTATTTATAAAGTTTTGAGTCTTTGTGGGCCAGCGATTCAGTAGGTCTTAAATGGGGCGTTATGATTATTAGAAGCCGGGTGCCAGATATTTCATTAAGATTAATTAAAGCAAGTATTGTAAAGAAGCATTCGTGATGCAAGTGCCTGTTTGTACCACCTGTAGGACGATGAATAAAACGACCTATATGGAAGCAAAGTCGATCTTAAGATAACTTTCGAAAGGGTATTTGTTCTTAAAAGCTTTTTAAAGGTCCTTACATCTTAATGATATACAGGTATAAATATAAAGCCATGCTAAGTCTTAGAAGCTCGCTGAAATAATCCATCTCACATTTGCACAAAGAACCGAATTAAAGTTGATAAACGGTGAGTTGTGTAGTAAACTTTACCGTTATGGTTATGTACTTGAATCAGTTAATAAATAATATAAATACAACTGTACAACTTATTACTTGGATATCTAGCAAACATTCCGATTTTCATAAAAAAAAACGAAACGAAAAAGACGAAAATCAAATAACCAAATAAATATAGATAAAAAATAATACAGGGCTTCTACAAAATATTCATGCAGTTTGCCGCCTCTCAGGAAAGCGAACACAACTATTGTTTTGACGTATATTTGTCATCTGTCGATTGTTGAATTATTATTTGATTATTTTAATACGATTAAACGCGTGGGAGTGTGTATTTTCAATATTCTATACTGTTTTGTGGAATAATCAACTTTAAGGTTGCAGAAAGTCCACATTTTTAGGTTATGTATGTTGAGGCTACAGTAAGCCTGTTAAATAATTATACTATGACTGACTGAAAGATGTTTTTAGGCTGCCGTAATGGTAAAATTCACAAACTAAGTGGTAGTAACGTTAACTTCACTACACAAGGCTTCCACAATCCATAGTGCAACACTGCAAGAGTGTAGACTGTAGAGTTTATAGGTACCACTAGACTACTATACCAATAATTACTGTTATTTCCTACCATTGAAAGAAAAATAGAACTATAAATTGTCGGAAAATCTTTTATAAAGCCATCAATTTCATGACTGTAACTTGATCTGCAACCTTCAGTACTATGGTGTTCATTGATGTTGAATGACCACGGTGCTAATGTAGCTTGGCAGCAGTTATAAAAAGGCGGCACAAAGAATTCAGAAATCAACGCCGCCCGCGTTGCATGAACATTTATAGAAACCCTGTATAAATTATTATAGGTACTAGATAACAACTACCTTGCATATAAGAGCTTGTATCGAATTTTAATGAAAGTTGTTAAGGATTTAAAGCATGAAACGCTATTTCATTAAATCACAAATACGAATATGAACGGAGTCATTTTTACATGAATAAAGGACGATAATTGTTTTGGATCGTATGTTGCTTTTGTCTAATGACTATATAGGTTCACAGATTAGGCATCAAAAATATTTTTTTAGTAGAAACCTGAAAGGAAAACGATGAAAAATAAGTAAAGGTTTGCTATAGCAAAAGTAAGTAATTCGCTTTAGATCTGTATAGTTGCTAACGTTTTCATGCTGAACTTGCCATTCAAACTGCCCATAAGAGACCCAAGATGTGGTGGAGATACGTAGATGTCACCTTTATTGTTTCGAAACGTGGTCTAGTAGAGTTGTAAAGATTTCTCGATCATATAGAAACTGCTCACGCTATACCTTTTACTATGGAGAAAAACCAGGTGGAGTGCGATGTACGAGCAACCGACACATACCTGTACAAATAGTTCAAACAAATATAATTTGATTGCAAGTTGTAAGACAATACATTTAGAGCCAGAGATGAACTTCCCATAGTAGTAATAGTAGTACCCCAGGAAAGAAATAGCTCTTTCAACTATGGGATAAGTGCAGTGAGAAATTCAACTAAATTGCCAAACACTATGGAATCTTAGGAAAGTATCTTACAGTTATACCGACTAAGAAATAATGACACATTATTCCACTTGAATAAACTTCGATGATTATTGGGATAGAGTAAAAGGTAATAAGAATCTAATATCAACATTCGTTTGGAATAATAAATTGTCAGAAACTAAGTTAGAGGAACTTAATCGAGAAATACGGGTGCTCTTGACAAGACCGAATGCATCCTTCCAAGGCTTGCGTCGAAAGAATTAATACAGAGAGGTTGAAAGGAGATTGTAGACATAAGAAAATTACACTTACATAATACAGAAGTAACAACGCTTAGAGACTATTTCCACACCAAAATGAACAGTTCACCGTACCCTGCAATAATACAAGCAGGCAACACGTATCCTCCACTAGAACTGAACGCAACGATACAACCAACTAGAATTGACTACTAAGCTCAAGCAATAGACAAATCGAAATTAAATTCAAAACAGTACATAAACCTAACAACACAAGAAGATATGGACATTGAACTTATACGTAGCTAATGTGAGGACAATTACAACCTGGAACGCAGGGCTTTGTTATAGCTACTCACTATCATTTCATCAACATAAAAAACTATAGAAAATATATATCAAAGAAAGACGTCGTAAAAATGCCACCTTACCAGCGAAACAGTAGAACATATTACTAGTGTAAGAAAGTAATCTTTCGCGGCCAGAGTTAGATTAAAATCTTAGTCTTTTTGAGTTATAGTCCGCGTCTGATTTTAGAATGTCGACGTTTCGCCCGCACTTGTAAGGGCCGTCATTAGGACAGAAATAAGGAGTATGGAATATGGTACAAACTTAACGCGAGAAACACGTCCGAGCTGATGGAGGCTAAGAAGGAAAGAGAATGAAAACGATAGATAACGTTGTATCTGGCGTTACGAGAGGGGTGTGAGGGACTCTTGGACGGCAGACGTGGGAGATTGTGAAAGTGGGGATAGCCGTTTGGTGACTGGGTACCAAATGGTGGAGAGATGATAACAATCTTCGCGATTTAGAAATTAAAATATGCTATACAGTCAGAAACGGATCAACAAAATACAAAAGAAAGCTGGAAATTTGGTACAGAAAAAGAAAAAAATACACTTGTGGGAAAACAAACCGCTACAGGGAGAATTTTACAAAATATTGGAGAGTGATGGAACGGACAAAAATGCATCGACAACTTGGTTGAGTACATCCTGGCTGCGTATATACAAAGTATAATACCATGTAGAGAATACAGGCCATTTAGGTCACGCCCTTTGTCTCTATCGCGCTATACTTCGGAGCCCGCGATGCGGCGTAGCGTGGTATCGTTCGGAGAAGGTGACCACGCCACTTGCAAAGTAGCACAATGCTGTTTCCTTACGAAAAGAGGCAGGAAAAACAATTTTGACTTAATTTTTTGTTGATTTTCTTGTGTTGCAATAAAATACACTAAGTAGATTGGTACTAGTATCTACATATAATATAATTACATCTAGCACACCTAGCAGGCCTTCCTGCTTGTTTCCTTTTCGATCTGCGTGATCCAGTTTTTTGCCTTGATAGAGTAGTAGGTTGAGCTCTTAGATACTTTGAGTTTTTAGTTCTCAATTTACCAGACGTGTTAGCAAAAAATTATTTCAACTGAGTATCCGTATTGATTTGTCCTAAGTTTTTATTAAAAATTCTTAATAGGACAAGCATTTCGTTGCTTTGGCATGCTTCTGTCAAGCTAATTTCTTTGTCAGTATTTTATGTAAATTTTGTGTGTTTTCGTTGGAAATCTTCTTCATTAATTGTTTGTACTTTACCATGTAGAGGTGACGTTTCACCGTTATTTTCTCCAGTGCTTGTACTAAATGCTGATGAGGGACTCATCATGAGTCTGTTGCAGAAAATCTTGATTTGCGTTCCTTTTTTTGTCCATATCGAGAAAGGTACTTTCCCTTAAGGTTAATCTAGTAAGGTCATAATCCTGTCGTTGTCCGTAAAATTGGGTAAGTACAAAAATTGCATGTTTGTTTTTAAATGAACAGCAAAGAAATTTGCAAAGATTTCCACTAAAGCCTTCAAAACAATTGCATGTTTAATTTGTTATATTGACTGCATATAGATAAAAGTTTTGTATCTTGCGAAGAAGGCGGATTTGATATATTTCTCTCAGCCGTGTTGACTCCTTTGTCTTCTGCACCTTATTACAGTTGTTATGTTGACAAACAAATATTTTACGAAATTACAACTTCTACATATTGAGAAAGGTCCTTCGTGTGGTCTAATTTGTGTTGGTCGCGCTACTAAACTTGTTAATAAAGTTTTGGATATTGTCTGCAAAATTCGGGTTAGTCCTACAACGCATCACCAAATTATCTGAGAAAACTCTGAAGCACTTTGAATTCTACAGTCCGATATTTGTGCATCTGGCTGAATGTTTTTCACCAATTCCTCTAAACTGTCTTAATTTATTTCAGACATAATTGCATAAAACGTGTAGACACGAGTACTGATTGGCGAAATTGTCTTATAATTGTAAACAACCTCAGCGCATTTGCACGCGGGTACAGAAGCGTTCCAAAGTATACCGCGATAGACACAAAGGGCGTGGCCTAAATGGCCTGTGTTCTCTACATGTTATACTTTGTAAATACGCATCCCGGCTAAAAGCCGAAACAAAAAGCTTCATAATAGCTGCTCAAGACCAAGCGCTAAGAACGATTTGAAGCATGAAACAGATTGGAAATGCCGGAGGTGTGGAATAGCTGATGAATATTATAGGAACATTATATATGTTTAAAGTGGTCCAAAGTAAATTTGGCTACATATGGTCGTGCTTTGTATTGTTCAAAAAGTTGAATGGGGCGAGCGCTGCTACCCTACAGCAGCGCTGCTGTAGGGTAAAACGTGTGCTTTAGTAATTGCTGAATATAACGCTGGTTGGTCATGTTGCCTCTGATGAAGGCAAAATGTGTTCTGCTGTCGTGGACAATAAGCTCCCACCTCTTCCTCACATACGCTAGTACCCCAACGATACATATACACAAAAATGAGTGTAGCGTCGCCAGCTACATATCTGGAGCAGTACATCGTGAGCAAACGATAACAAAGCGCCACTGCCATGACCTCTTGTTGTATCCGGCTTGCTCTGCGTAGCTAGAATTGCATGAATGGAAGATGGTAGGCCTTCGCCTCTTTTGTTCTTATGGCTACACCAGATGGCGTATTAACCCGGTTTTAAGCTTTTGGTACTTGCCGGTTTGTTGTCTTCTCATCCGAGGCATACTGATAAATCATAAAAGCTCAGAGTAATCCCACTGTATCTAGCCATAAAATCTAGTTTTTTTCTATTTTGTTGACTGAAACACATAAGAAAACAAAAGATACTGTATCGATTTTTGTCTTAATACATTAAGTTGGTATGTATGTCGTCTCTCTATTGTTACCGTTTTCAGAATCTTTTATAGAGTCTAGCGTGATAATTACACAAAGTTCTTTCTATGTGTTGAGTTGAATTCGAATACCTCGCAATTTGCAAACGTTTGTGAGCAACCGTGTATCACAGATCCAATTCCTGGCTATCCTAGACAGTTAGGCTCATGTAGGTACCAAAGCCAACCCAGTCGACCCACTTTTTATATAGCGGTAGCCTTCCTTATACTATATTGAGCTCAAAATTGTGATGGAATGGTCAACCTTGGCCATATTCGCCTTGAGCTTCCAAACTCATTCATAAGTCCCTGAGCTGAAGAATAATGTTCAATCATTTAAAGTTGTCGAGCATAAAAGAAGCGTTTCCATTTCATCGTTTTTCAAGTTTTATTAGGCTGAAAAGAATTGTTCTTATGTTGTACGTTTTATATTCAATTGTAGATATCCCAACGCAAAACGTGATACTTTAACCATTCATCGATTAACTACATGAAGCCCTCGAGCTACTGGTAAGACTTTCCCAACGTCAATGTTTTAATTCCGAGCTACTAATGGAGAATTAGAACGTTTGTTCCCTTTTATAGGTGAGGATTGTATATATAGGCCCTGTTGCACAAAGCGTGGTTAACCAGGGGAGTCTGGTTAACTATGCTTTGTTGCCAGCCCCCCATCACCTGACACTTTGTGCAACATGAACATTGATGCATGTTGATCCACATTTATAGTTATCATCTACTCGTGAAAATTTCTAGCCCATTGTCGTTTTATTGTTCATAAGTGTATCTTTTATTTTAGTCAAAACCTAGAAGTCCTTTATCTCTAATGGGTAACTTACCTGCTAAACAAAATACTAAGTTCTTTTTGTGTACTGGTGTTGACCACGCAGGCCTTATTGCAGTAAAAACCAAAAGGGTTGGGAGAAGTAGTACTGTTGTCGCACCTACAAAAGACTACCTGTCTATTTAGGGAAATGAATGCTCTGGGGGTTAACGTATAGGAAAGCAATAAACAAAACGCGTAACCGATAAATCACTTTATCTGGTAACCGCACACAAAGGAAAMCAAAACAGTAGTACAAACTTTTTAAATCTCCTCAACACAAGTATCGCCATCTTGGCTGTTGTTTTTTGACGAAGTACTAAAGAGCATCTTACCTACCTACAAGACATATGAACTAAAATAATAACACATTTCCCACATTCTCCTACCGTAAGAAATATTTTAAATAATAATATTTCTTACAAAAATGCTAACAAGAGAAGACAATAATATCAGGTTTGCACACATACAAGAACTTTAAAGAACAAGTATAAAGTATTACAGTAAATACGGTTTTGGTATTTTTACCATGCGAGCGCGCCGTGTCACCTTTTGATATTTATCGGGTGCTCTGCTTTCGATGCTATTGGCATCAGTCACTTCCGCACTATCACAAACAGTTGCGTTGTCGTTGTCTGGCTCACAATCATGTTGGAATCCCTCGCTAATTTCCGAGGGATGTAGTCCTTGAAGTGGACTTAACACTAGTCCCTTACATGTTTTGACTCGTACCAACCGAACGTGACCGTCTTCGCCCGGTATCAATTCTGTCACCAACCCAATAAGCCAATGTAAAAGCTTATTGCAGTCATCACCCACGAAGACGACATCACCTTGCGATACCTTGCAATCTTCTTCCTTCTCCTTTAGCACACGCAGTTTCCCGAGCTACTCTATACGAGCCGWAATTCGTTCCGAGAAGCTCGTATTGCAACGGCATCGCAGTCGGAAAAACCGTACTCGACTTGATCGCAGATAAACATTGCACGTGTTAATGCAATAAGGTACTCATACTTTAAATCCTTTGACATGTAAGTGAGACGTCTTGTGTTCTCATTACTCTGTCACAGAAGTCTCCAAAGAAGTTGTTTATAATGCTGATAAAACCAAAAAMCACCCAACCAGTGTGCTGTTGGTGGGTTAAAACGCCAACGAATACGTTCAATTGATATTTCTCGCACTATGTAGTCCCAGTCCAACGAGTTGACAAAGACGTAATTAATTCCAAGTGTATTGCACGGTACTCGGCACAAGTGAACACATATCCAAGCTTTGTCTCCATTATTTAAGTACAGTGTTTTTCATATGAAAAAGTGACAGGGCTTCATCAGTGATGTCATTGCGCAGTAGCTCTATTTTCGAACAAGGTCAGCTGTTGGAATAATTATCCCATAGGCGTCGAAACCGGTTTACTAGACTAGCGGCAAAGCCGCCAGAAGGCCGGAAAGGTGGAAAAGAACAAGGTGCTGAAGCAGGTCCACCCCGACACCGATATCTCCAACAATATATCCAGAAAATATTTTTGGCACCTCACTGGTATCGCGATGAATAGGCAACCAGGCTCGCCGTGCATATGACGTTACCACTTGTTGACGTCGCTGTCACTTTCTCACGTAAAAAACACAGTGCATTGGATCCGCTAGGTGCAGTCCTGTAACTTCAAAGACGACTTCGTCCCTCACGTGATCCAATGGTAGCGGTGGCAATTGCACATTCAGCGGTTTTGCACTTTGTCTTTTGCAGGTTACGCATTTTGAGATAATGCGCTTGATGGTGCACCTCCCGCTAAGGATCCAAAATCTCTCCCTAACTAGACTCAACAGGCTCTGCGTTCCGATGTAAACACAACCTCATATGCACATCCAAGACAAATACTGCTCAGAAGACAGTACAATGGGAAAACGAAACCCATTTGTGTCATCTCTATTAGCTATTCGAGGTTTTAGTCTAATCAGCCCATGCTCATCACAGAACGGATTAAGACTGCGAATCTTAGGATCATTTACTTCAGCAAAACAAGTCGGTTGCACTATTTTCTAGACAAACGTTGGTGCTTCAATTTATTCGGCTAACAACTCTTCCTTTCTTTTCGCATATTGTGTAGGAAACGAAACATACAAACTGTTTTACTGAACTTAGAAAAATAACTGAAACGCCATTCCTCGCTACTGGGGATTGACATAAGAGTGCTCACTAAGCTCTTCTTCATCTCATCCATGATTTCTTCTTCATGTTTGTCGATATCCTCGTAACCATTGTGGATCCTGCCACCATCTTAATTTAAGTAACTATTTAGGTGAACAGCTCCGTGATAGGAGGTCGGCTGGATTATACTCGCTGAGCAGGTGGCACCACTTATCAGCTGGAGTTATCTCTCTGATCTCTACCACTCTATTCCATACGAATACTCCCCCTTGCTTCTCACGCATAATCCAAGATACGACCGTATGCTATCCAAAAGAAGCAGTTTGTCGACCTATCCAAGTTGCTTCGGCATATAAGCGAGCTCCTATGGTTGCCTCTAATAGCTCCAGACGTGGTATTGTCATCTTGGTGTCAGGCTTTTTAATTGGGCGACCCTTGCCTTAGCTGCCAACAGGGATACAGTTACCCCGTCATTCCAGACGACGTAAGGCCCTTACTAGCATCACAAAAGGTATGTATACATCTTATACTTCATTTCTTGTCATTACCACACGGGGTATCTCAACAGCTAACAGACAATGAAGCTCTTTCATCCAGTTTAAAATACAATGGGTCGAGTCTGCATCCCATGTTAGTTCGTTTTCCCACATACGTTGCAGCTATAATTTAGGCACTAACACAGTGGGCAAGTAAAGCCTATGGGATCAAACACCTTTTGTGTGACGACATAATCATCTTTTTGGTAACCCCGGTGTTTTTAATTTCTGCTTCGTTTGTTCTCAGTAGGTTGGCGTTTAGAGTCAGTCAGCACATCTGTTAAGAGATCCAAATTTAATCCAAGTACAGGACAAGTATATATAGGGCCTCTCTGTCTTGTATACTCCTATCCTCTGAGTTCGAAACACCATTTTCGCACAATATGAGTAGCCTCTCGTATAAAGGTAAACCATATCACCACGAGAATAACCATTATTATTACGGAAATATTCTTCGTAACATTGTGACAGATGGTAATCTAGTGTGGAGCCTAAAATAAATGGATAGCTCCAAACACCACCGTGTCCATCCAGAGAAAGCTAAGAAAGTCACAGTCTTTTTAATTTATGCTGACTTGTAGAAAGGCTTTCCTAATGTTGTTCGCAACTACTCCAATATTATCTCGTCTGAACCTCAACAACAATGAGGGGATTAATTCAATCAGATCCAATCCTTTCTCCAAACGGTCATTAAGAAATGGTGTTCCCTTTTCGTGTGCCGAGGCATCAAAACAGGTCTAATTGTGCTGTTTTCCTTTAAAGCCTGTCTATCCCAAATACGCTCCCTCCTGTTGTACCCGTTCTATAATTCCTTGCGTTTCCCATTCTTTCGCATTACCCAAGTAGACCACGCTCTTCAACTCTCTGATGATTGAGTTTAATCTTTTTTATGCCATTTTGAAATTTGKAGACGGAGGAGGATGTCCTTCGATCCAAGGTAGGTGAACGTCGTATCTGCTTTCTTTATTAAAACAGTAAGTGCTTGTAAGGAAAAGCTCTTTGGCCGCGTCCGCCATTTCTTCCCTAGTCCTTTTATCAGCAGGCGGCTTGATTCCAATCGTCTCGAAATCCTACAAGGCCGTAATCGAAGAAAACAGATTTAATGTGTGACATGACCTCTAGGGGATTACCCTTACGTCGCGCACGAAACCATAAAGAAAAAAGTAGAAAAAACTTATAGAGGGTGGCAGTGGAAGCTATCTCACCAAAGTTACGGCTGCTAAACAGTACCCACCAGCACAGCGTAGAGGGGGTGGATAAATCTCCTAAACCCGCGATCTTACTGAAAGGCGCAACCCGTTTTGCAACTAAATGTTAAGCAACCGATCTATCACAACACCAAAAACATAAACTTAGCAATACAAACGCAAGTAAACAGTAACTTTTAACTGTATAAAAACAACAGTAGTTATCGAAACTTTTTGGCTGTACCTGGTATAGCTATACTCGGCTCACAAATTATTTATAAAGAGAAATTACAGTTCAATTTTAGGCTTCACGTAATACCAGCAGGGTAACCCCTGATTTTTTCGTAGATCGTAACGAATATGAACAAATAATGCGATAAAAACACGTAATATAATAATATATAATATAATATATATATAATATATAATAATAGTAATAGTTAAGTAAATTCAAGCGTAAATTATTACAGTCAAAGTTAATAGCGAACATAAACCGCTACGATCTTTTCGAAATGATATGGTAATGAAATAAAGATAAACAAGAGAATATTATGTGAAATTCTTATCTGTTTTTGTGATGGGCTGCTCCACGGCGGGTGTAGAATGACGTCTCAACCACTGTAAAAATCCAGGTCGACTTAACGGCGAGTTATATAAGCCTAGTACCCCCTAGACCTTGGTGGTGGGTAGGTGGATGGTAGTCCAACCCTCTAAGAACGATGGGGTAGATACGAAGATCAAAGGTCAACTCGATTCTGGAAGGACCTTGATACGGGAGCCTGATGACTTGTTTTTACGCAACCAGGACTCAAGAGCAACACCGCAAGAATTACGATGACAAGTACGTAAAAAGGCCTAAAATTATGAGGAACCGAACATTAGCCTGGAAACTGAGCACATCTGATAGCCTACCTTTAGGTGTAGAACGGGCTGACGAGGTGATAAGAAATTCAGCTCTATTTATGGCTGAGAAAACGGTGAAATTTCAAGCTCACTGCTTCTACGAAATCCCTCAATGGCTCGGTTCAATAAACAACTACACTATAATTTATTGCAACCAAAAATTTGCAGAAAACTAGTGGCTTAATTATGGCACAGATCCGTCAAATGACGTGAACTATTCCGTCAACGGAAACAGAATGCCTTGCGGAAGATCTTTCTCGAACTTTCCAGCGCCAGAAGAAAAACGCCAGATAAGACTACACCTTGAATTCGTCAACCAGAAGATAAACGGACGTGCTTTACACGAAGAGCTACCAGCTGTTAGAGAGCAATGACCTCAATCCCGATACAGTTTAAATAACAACAATTTTTGAAAATTAACCTGTTACAAATGTACTAATGGAAAATGTCGATCCATTTTTGCATGGCGTTTTGCCCAAGACTGTCCATCCAATACAAGTCTCAAGAGCCATTAGTCCACCAGAAAGCTTTTTCAGTTTCCCAGTATATAATTCTCCAGCGATATTTGCCCCTAGAAGTTCAATTAGACCAGGGTTTTGTATATCTGAGATATTAATACCCACATCGACCAATTCACTTATCCATTCCCTTGGAAGTACTGGTGCTTTTTATTTCACAAATAGTGCTCTGATCTAKAAGACTAGAACTTCAAAAGTGATGTTAAATGCATATTGTGCAATTGTTACGATATATCGTAGCAGTTATGCGCGCTTGTTGTCTACTCCGCCAAATAAGCAGTGGATTACTTTTTCGATATTCTTTAGTTTTTATCCCAGCTGAGCTGCTGCAGATTTCAAAATAGAGGATCTTTGTGACCCATTACCTTGTCATCAAACAACTCTTGCAATCTGCAAAAAAAATATGTGTAATGATATGATTAGCCAAAGCCTGGTCGTGCCGTCGGTCACATTTTAGTCTTCCGCTGCCTTCTTTGGATTTTAGTGATTTGGCAATCTGGGACATAAAATACATCTTAGACGTCCTCTACACCTCTTTGCCTGATGATCCAACTCAAGACATTTATAACAAGCTTTTTTAGCAGACAGTATGTTCCTTCTCAGTTCTATGGTCATCTTCTGTGCCTTGAAACAAGCACTTGTTTTATGTGATCCACTGCAGAATAAGCAACCTGATGCTTCGCAATTTATAAAACCTATTGCAGCCGGAACACGCCTCCGTTTTCTTGACCCGTGTATGGTTTTCTTTGTTTGCTTATGAAATCTGGAACAAACAAAAACCATCACCTGTCAAGCTGATTAGCTGCTCATTTTCAACCTCTTGCTAGAGGAAGCTCATCAAATCGTAAGGCCTTGTTTCTACCGTGACCGGATATTCGTCGTTAGTGCTGCTGAAAAGTGCATATCACCTCCATAACTCTTGCTGTATACAAGATTCAACATTTACGAGCATCTGTCGGTAGTTATCCCTAGAGTTTCCAGCACTCACAACTGTTTCCATACTGTCATATAACAGCGTAACGTCAAGTTTTTGTTTCGCAACAGCATTAATTTGTTAAGACTAGCTTCAGCAGCTCTCTTATATAGGCCTCAATATTTGTGCCCGAATCTGCTACGTATACTTTCTACTATATTGACGTAATTCTCCCCTACAGCCGGATAACTGTCTACAAGCTGTCTTGCTCTTCTTTCCCGGCACTGTGGCAAGCTTTAGGAACTCAATTTTGTCGTTGGCATCGATGGATTCATCTTCGTCCACTTTCTTTAATTGCCCCCAGAATGACAACCAACCCTTGACACTGCCATCGTACCGATCGAATTGTATAGCCGGTAATTTGAATTTACGCTTACCTCCTTCTGCATCGTTGGATGTGGATAAACTGGAAATGGAATGCTGGTCCATTTCGCTTGCCGAGGGTGCCTCTGTAGCTTGTCGAACTTGAACATCTTCCTATATTCATCGCGGCTATCCATCTCCGCATCAAGCTCGTTTTCCGTAGCATCGTCCAGCATGTTCTCTCAGATGTCTCCATCTACTGCAGCAAGCTCTTCGTGTTTTGTCTGCAGTAGTTCGAACATAACGTGTTCTACCGTTATGAGGGCATCAAATTTATTTGCGATCTTCGTAAACGAACTTCGGATTACTTTACGATTTTTAACTTTATTTTCAATTATATTGGCCATTACGAACTTGGTCAAAACCGCCAAACGTTTCTTCGTTTACACAGACGGTCAACAGTAGACAACGCGAACAAAGTTCGTACCGTGCTTGTAGTACCATGCACTTTTTACACAAATGTTTTCCCTCCGAATATGTTCACACACCACGTCCTGTCGCACCTACAAAAGACTGGGGAAACGACTGTCCGGCGAGTTAGCGTCAATACTTCAATAACGAAAACGCATAACTGATAAATCACTTGATCTGTTACCCACACAAGAGAAATCAAAACATCTTTAACGCTCCTAAGCACAAGTATCGCCATTTTGGCTGTTGTTTTTTTTACTTACTACTAAAGAGCTTCTTACTTACCTACAAGGTAAATGAACTAAAATAACAACACTTTTCCCACAAATACTACAAATTGTTACAATTTCATTATTTATTTGCTTTGCCACTAAGGTTATCCATATCGAACTGGTATCAGACCTTACAACCGAATGTTTCATAGCTGTAGCACGAAGAGGAAAGAAAACCTGTCGAATATATTCTGAAAATGGCAAAACATTTTTTGGAGCCAACCTGAACTAGGCATATTTCTCATTTCTAACGAACTTGTTTTGGATCAGTCTATCTTTATAGAAGGTGTTGTGTGGCATTTCACGGCATATTCTCCTCATATGGGTGGCTTTTGGGAGGCAAGAATCAAGTCATTCAAACACCATTTAAGGCGTATTATGTGAAATGCTGGTTTAACTTTCGGAAAATCTTGCACTGTACTAGCTCAGATTGAAGCGATCCTGAATTCTCGCCCTCTCACCCCCATCTCCAATGATCCATCCGATCTTGAGGCACTTACACCAGCACAATTCTTGGGAGTACATCGTAGAATTGCAATTTCGCACAACTGATGAGAGTAGAATTCAAAGCTACAATGCAGCTGCAACTATTTCCTGGATCTGCAAATTAAACGTAATTCATCAAGAGACTTCTGCATAAAACATTTTAAGTCGTTTGGGTTTAATAAAACCTAAATCAGTATCGACACCTATATTGCAAGAGTTTGAGATTCAAGAATGAGGGAGACATCAAGAAAAGTTTTCGTACAGAGGAGGTGACCTTCAGTATTGGAGTCATGCCCAGAACATTAGAAAATCAGCTTATGACGATGACATGTGAAAGGTACTACTCATTATGGTACTAAGTATAAATTGGCCATGACGCGCACCAGTCTGACAGTGTGTTACAGTGACTTGGATTTTTCTGGTTGTCGATGAACATCTGGAATTGTGATCAACTACGCATTTCCTGCCTGAATCAGAGACAGTCTTCGGTGTCGACATCAACTACGTGCAGGTCATGAGGCGATAAAAGAAATCATATGGTTGAGTTATTTATCAGAAAAATTAAGAAATTGGAGCAACGTCCTATTCTGCAAGTCGATAATGCAGCAACAATGAGGATGACTTTGAATCCTGAACTTCATCGAAGGACAAAGCATATAAGGCCAAAGTATTTCGTCATTCGAGAGAAGGTGGACCAAGGAAAACTGCTAATGTTTTTAGGATGGCATTGCTTATGACAAAATCTGCCAAACCTGTTTTTCAAATGTGCCGCCCCGCCTTAGCGCATCTTGCGTGCGAAGAGGTCTTGAAACTACTCTACTTATAACCGAAGTTATTGATTGCAAGATGCAACTATTTCAAAAGGAGAGTATTCCTAAGCAAATTGGGATTATTTAATACGCTTCGTGTTTCTTACTCTAATATCTTAACTAGTGTTATAGCTTTAAAACTACAGGGCTCCACTGCGTATTTTATGTGTAAAGTGTAACTAAATACACTGAACTATAACCAGCGCTCGAAATAGACTGAATTACGCCCCCCTGTTACAAACTGCGACTTCAAAAAACCTTGTTTTACAAGTAATCTCTATTCATTTCAAAAATTATTTAACTAAACTGTAATTCGGTGACTATTATCTTAACTTGCAGAAGTTTCTATATGTCTCATATTGCTCATCATCGCCCAAATATCGCCTGCTGCTCGCGGCTCCAGTGCTCTAATGGAAGATGTCATTCCACAGTTGCCAATCTTAAAGGTATTTCCGATTTATAGGTTTTTTACCGGAGTGATTGAAATTAGCTTATCATGAATCGGAACCATTTAGGAAAATATAACACCAAGTGTCCATTTCGAGCCCTGACCAGCTCAGTACACGACTATTCCAACACTACTAATTCAATTAACCCCTGTTTAAAACACTACACCTCACTACAGGCAGTCTAAAATGCTTTAGATGTATAATAAACACTCGTATATTCCCGTTCACTTGCTTCGCCGCCTTTGAAACCAGAATTAACGTCCACTCATTCGAAGAAGCTTATACACCGGCCAACGAAATTTTTAGATTAGTCTTCTAGAGCTATTTACTCGTCTATCATGAATCCTCCTAGAACATTTGAGCACAGCAAACTTTATGGCAACCGCTCGAACGTCAGTCTAGTTGCCTAATCCGCAGGCGCTGGTTTCCCCGCATCTTAGCATTAGAATCCCTCTAAATGTTAGTCATAGGGGCATAAACAAATGATGAATAATTACCACATAAAATGTTTAACATGTCATAAAGACACCTACATCTAGGTTCCTTAGAATGTGATGCGCGGACGCGGGCAGTAACAGTAGTTAATCAAAAACGGAAATCGACAAAAGCCAAACAGAAGTGGGATGGACTCGTACACTACAAAATACAAATGTATGGCCGTTACGTCTCTGATTTCCATGTAATAAAACGCAAAATACAATCATTGTGTAATATCTGGACCATCCATGTATGTCCACATCCTACAATAAACCGATAAGCATTATTAGGTTTCTCGTCTATCAACAATTCCGACGAAACAACTAGTTAATTAGGGATATACACGTTAGCGTAAATGCCTATTGGTAATGGAAAATTGAGGTCTGGGAGGGTCGTCTGCTGTGTTTTGCACGTGCTTCCCGTCTCCCGGAGTCATTGCTTCTCTCGTTACGTATCGCCGTATGCGAATAAGCCCTTCTAATAAACAACTATATTGTTGAAGCAACCCTTGGCGCTAATAACAAGCGTGAGTCAGCAGAAGCGGGCCCGGCGTGGGTGCGACACCGCGGTGTCAGCTCGCGCCCAGGTGGCCATGTCAGCTGCCGGGACGGGCGACAAACATGCTCTTACCTGCGATCGCCTCATTTCAATATTGATAATGCGTGTTATGCGCGGACCACACTGTGATTAACTGACAGTCGATATGAGATAGAATACCAGTTGCCGTGACAAGTGCGTAGGCTTGACGTGTGTGTGAAGCCAAGATTTAGGACAGGTAAAAATGCCCCGCCGGTCTATTCTACTCTGAACATCTTGCCCGAAAGACAAATGACAATTTTAATGGCACATAGAATAAAAGGAGGCCCGAGCTTCTTTAGTAAGAAACTTAGCAAGCGCCGCCGCCTGATGGAGTAGGTAGTAGGGCCGAGAAAAATAATCGATTAATCAAAAAGTAATCGATTAATCGAATTATCAACGGTTTGATTAAAACTTCTATTGAAATCGATTAATCGATTAATCGATTGTTTCGATTAATAGATTATTTGAAATAATTAATTGTTTTGATCAATCAATAATTATTTCAAATAATCGATTGTCTGAGTTAATCGATTACTAGTAACTTCAGTAGGAGAGATTCCTACCCATACCTATTAGTCAAAGTTAATGAAGGATGAATACGCTACTAATGTAGCGTCGAAAAGAATTTTTAGCAAAGAAGGGCAAATAGTAACAGATATGGGATCATCATAATAAAACCTAGGTGTTAGCCAGCTATAATTTTTAGCCATGAACAGGAATAAATAGTGTTCCTGTATAAAATAGTTTTAATAAATTTTAAGATTGTGCTTATTGCCCATTTTTGTTATATAATATATCAATGTAACATTTGATTTTCTTTCATAAAAGAGTGACGCTAAAGCTTAATGATAAATAATAAATACAGTTAATTTTTCTATTTTATCGTGTTTTCTTCAATAATAACTACCTCATCAAAAGTAAGCAGTTACTCGTATTTACAAATTTGTAAATACGACAACAGATACTGACACATTTATGGGCGCTACAGAGCAAAAGTATCGCTAAATTATTATAGATTTAACAGTTTAGTATGCTTTGCAGTTTTAACTTTACGGCAAACTCTTAGCTCCTGTAATATTGTACTTTTTATTCAAATCTAGTTAATAATCGCCATACGACGACGATTTCGGATCTAGTATAATATTGGAATGGTAGAATACTTACCTGAAACACAATATTCGAATGGTACCGGCGATTCATGATGCAATATAAGCAATGTTTACATCGGTGGACAAATAATTTTCCGTATTCCAGAAAACATTGAACGTATTTGATAAACCCTTTCGGGATGTTCATTTCGATCAACAGAGCGCCAAGTAAGAGAAATGGACCTTACTACTTATAGAAGCCTCTGTCGAATTTTACGCTAAAATTATAAGAATTCATCCATACAAAATCTATGGGTGGTTTGTAACGGTTACGACGATCTGGCCGGCGCTTATCCCGAAACGGTGATATTCCTTGTGCATCAAGATCACCCGATTTGACGTGTTGCAATTTATTCTTGCGGAATTATCTTATAAGTACCTAACTGGCGTAACTGGCACTG
This sequence comes from Rhyzopertha dominica, assembly GCA_025024175.1. Classification (NCBI taxonomy): domain Eukaryota; kingdom Metazoa; phylum Arthropoda; class Insecta; order Coleoptera; family Bostrichidae; genus Rhyzopertha; species Rhyzopertha dominica. Next base: position 35,010,024 of record QCXZ01000137.1, read on the forward strand.
GAAGACTTGCGGCACGGCATCACGGCTGAAATTAGCACAGCTTTTGTTCAAAAGCTTTGAAGTACATCATGCGTCCTTTCGCTGCCGTTCCGCAGAATGTAAAAATCGAAATGGTGCACATTTAGAAGATGTAATCGGTTATAACGATAATGCATTATTTAATAAACAAAAGAACGTCTATGTAATTTCTGCATTTTAAGGTATGCACTTAAAATGACATTTCAAAAATTGTCAGTACCTCTTGCCGGACCTTGTATAAGAATCTATTACCTATGCTATTCCGGTTTACTGTTGGTTAGTAAATTATTTTTTAATAATCAATTAATGAATTATTTGTGCAATCTAATAATTGATTGCTGATTTACATAATCGCGCAGGCCTAGTACCAAAGACTGCATGAGAAGGGAAGATGGTGATATTCGTTACACGCTACAAATGTTGCATTGCGAAATGGTACAGCCTTAAAGATAAACACTTCCGTGTGTTAACTTTAACTAAGTATATCATAATTATATGACGGCTATTGGAAAGTTATTGTGAGCCAGTAAGCGGCTGTATGGTGCGATGTAAACTATCTCTTGCTAGACATTTACCTGAAGCGACTCTGTCGGCAAAGATATAGCATACATTTCTACAAGTCCTTTGAATTGACTTGACTTGTATAACCATACTTTTCCCAAAATGTTTACTAATAGCCCAATAAAACATGAACAGGCACGAGTCTCGAAGATTGCACTCACTTTGTCTTGATAACTTTTTATAGAAAGCAAACAAGTAAAATCTAGCCTTGAAACAATTTGTTTAATTGTAATGTTCAGAGGTAATTGACACTTGTCAGAACAAACTAGAACGGGCACGCCCGCGCATGCGAGAAGCGCGACAGCTAGTTATGCCAGTGTTGTCCATGCTATTTGAGCGTTATTCATATTTCTGTCAACGTATGCAGTTGGTGTCGATTTTTTAGCATTTATTTGCGAAAGATAACTTTCTAATTCAAATCAAGGATAGTAACGGCCAAGTAATATCTAATTATCACCTAATGCAAAAGTATGTTTCGTAACTAAGTAATACAGTCCGGCAATAACTTGTTGCAATTGACAAACTTGCGGAGCAACTGTTTTTAGGAACGTCTTTCTCTAAAGAAGGCAATTCGGTTTTTCTACCATGAGCGACAAGTAACCCAACTAATTGATGTGATCTCCTTAATACTTCAATTACAATTAGCGATCAAAGGTAACAAATAATGCCTGATTTTTTATTATTATTTGTCTTTTTGTTCTTAAGATCTAACATGTTTCACGTGCATGCTGCTGAGTGTGATTTGTTGATAATCTAATCTAGAGGGTAGTTAAATTTAAATATTTAATTTTGATATTATTAAGTGGCTTATGCATTCCGATTCGAAATCGTATAAGGAAATCATATTTCACATACAATATTAGCATGAATGGTAGCGACAAACGTGGTAAATACCAACAAGTTCAAATCTAGTATTTAAGTACTCTTGATTACAAAAATTGTCAAAACAACATACTTTTACCAATAACATGCGTAAAGTGATACCTCAATATGGCTGTCTTCGCAATTCCGTCTACAAATTTTAAAACCCCACTCCCTATTTTATACCTCCTGTTGTTTTTTTACCTCGTTGGATGCTATAAAAAATTAACGAGTTAGTAACGTTGCGGAAAAATAAAGGCATGGGGAATTGAAATCAAGTTAAGAGTTTTGATCTCCAAGTGATTAGAATTGTGGTGAATACTTAATACAAACAGTGGCGTAGCCAGAAAATTAACTTGGGAGGGGGGGCAAAGCTCCAAACACAAGAAAAGTGTTAAGTACAAACAATAAAAAATCAGAAGATGTGTAAAAAAACTTCTATTCCATTATCAAAATAATTTAGTTTCTGGGGGGGAGGAAGCAATTGACCTTCTGCCCCCTCTTGACTACGCCACTGAATACAAACATAATCTAGAAATTTAAACGGAAAAGTATACAAATGTGAACAGACGATACAAAAGACAACATTAACGATGAAAGAAATAACATATCACTAAGCATGTGCATCAGATAGAAGTAGATAAAGAAACAAGCRACCCCACGGGCAACAGAACTGTCACCAGCAGTACCCAATGAGCAAAGCTGTGCGTTCTCAAGTAACATAGCATCAAGCAAAAACTCACGCTTGAAACGCATCTGTAAGTTGTTATAAATTTTACAGCGAAAAGAAGAAAAGAGAAGCGTTTTTGCTGAGGAATGATAACAATACTTTTCTCTATAAAGCTGTATCTGAGGCCTTTTGTATAAAACTATATGATACAAGACTGCCGAATGAGGTTGCAACGCCGTTCCATGTTCAGCCTACGTGCCTCTTTTATTTTGTAAGTAATTCTCGAGTTCAACCGAATACCGCAAACAAATCTAAGGCACGAGCTCGTGCGCGCTGTATTTTTTTACAGAAAATTCCATTCAGACACTCACCGTAACAGCAATCTCAACATAGCATCTAAAATGTGACGATTTGAAATTACTGATGTGTTCTCTGAATGTAAGCTACCAATATTATAGGCCTAAGTTTCGAACCCCTTTTTGATAAGACAAAGCAAAGCAATATTCACCTCGGTAGGGTTGAAAGACAAATTTGCGTATCATTGGCATACTGGCAGTACTCGCTTTACTGTAAGCTACTCGTACCCCAAATTCTTGAAGAATAAATAATAAACAATCCTTATGGAATCCCATAACAAATATAGGCCCAACAAGACATCTCGCCTAAAACCATGCACTGATGTCAATCAGATTAGAAGTTGCGCAACACACAAATAGCACTTTCTTGCAGACCACTGTAGTTAAAACTTGATAATACTATACGCTATTATTAATAGTATCAAAGGCCTTAGCATAATCAAGAAGAACCAAAGTCGTCAACTTATCGTCATCAGAAGCTCTCATATGTCATCAGTGTTCTTTAACCATAACCGTTTCTAAAAAAAGACTGAGAAGACGGAGGGATGCACGTCGTTTGCGGAAAGAAGATGTCTATAATCTGTTGAGACATAATCTTTTCTCTAAGTTTAGACATGGCAGTTCCAAATTCATGAGCACAAATTATGAACGGTTGGAAGTACTATCTAAGAGATCAAATAGTTTGTACTAGAGTGAGCAGTAGCAAAATTACGTTCAAGGTTTGAGAAAATGCAGTTATTGGAAGCGATGGGAGAAACGTTACTGAAGTTAATGAGTGATAACACCGTCTATATATTGAATTAATTGTTGGCTGAAATAAATGTCAAACTTTTAACTGTGGAACTAAATCTATTACAGGAGGAAAGCTAATAACAAAGAAGAGAATGCAACTAAATCAGAACAGACTTTAAAGAATAAGCAATAGAAAATGGCATTAAATCAGTTGTTAACTGAGAAATATTGATTTAGAGGTATCAGAGAGTATACTTTCCCGTGAAATTGAATGACTATAAAGGAATTACACCAGGGCACGGCACAGAGAAAGCACAATAACTATGGTTTTGGTTACGTAAACGATATATATTTACCTATACACGGATAGGAAAGAATGAGAAATCCAAAGAAAGTTCTTGCTTAAAAGCTGTTTTGGAGAAACGCGATAAATCACAAGAAATATGGAAACAAGGAACATTAAATGCTTTTGCTGTCTCAGTAAATTTGATGTTACACCAAGAAGTCGCAGGGAAGGGTTTTGAAGAAAACAATACAGTGCAGTAGAGAAAGGAACATATGGAATAAAAAAAATAATTCAAATACTCTATAAAATCGTAGCGCTTAAATTTGGAAGGTGGGCAGAAATGTTTTATTATAAGCTGCTCCTGTGACGATTAGGAATTGAAGCAAGGAGTTGTGTTCACCTGTCTGATTGATGCGGTAGCGCTCATTGACAAAGAAATAGTGAGTTGTTCAGTTATAATGATAAATAACTACGGCTTCTTATTGAATAATTGGCACCCAATATGAAGCACAGTATTTAAATGAGGTCCCAAAAGTGCTTCCAGATTTTTCTTTCTTTTTTTTCTTTAAAAAAGATCTCCTGTTGATGGTTTTGCATCAAATTTCAATGGTAATTCGAGTATTCATTTAAATTAGCAGGGTTGTGATTTTGAACATTGCGGCCTATCGGCATGTTTGAAAATGTAGTCGGCACCGCGCTGTAGTACTATCACTGTATATCGATACGTACCCATGGGCCCCTTCTGCTTCACTCTAGATCTGAACATTGCGTCAAATAAGTATTCATCCATAGTGTGGGATCAAAGCAACTTAGTGCCAATTTCGACTGAAGATATCATTACGACGATTATTTCAGGGAACAAACTTGCACAACATGGGATTATCACGTCTTAATACTTATTAATCGTCAAAACTTGTGATGATTCTTCTACTAATTGTTTTATATTTGAAACTATTCAGAGGCATAACAATTAATCGTAAACGTCTGTTCAAAACTATTTTTACAATAAAGTTCATTTAAGGAGGAACTACTGCGCGGATTTGAACTGTTAATAGCTGCATACTCATGTTTAAGTTTTTAGTATCGTACAAAACAGACATATTTAATTAGGGTGTTGCATCTTTCCAGAAAATGTTTGAACAACACAACACAGTATATAACAGTATATAAAGTGTTTTGGCAGCCGCGAAGTTAAGTAATGAAAAATTAGGTGCGGGTAAAAAGCTGAGACTGCCGAGAAAGCTGTTTCAAGAATCCATATAATATACAGGGTCCGCCACCTAAAACTCCCCAGGCTCGTATTTTCTTTATCTTTTTACGTAGAACTTTGTTATATGTCAAATTGTAGGTCTTTTCAAACTCTTTAAAGATAGCTTGGTGGGTGTTCAAAAAATGTTGCAGATTATCATATTTTGTATTTAAAGTTAATTTTTGTAAATATTTTTTAATGTTACCTCGTATAATAAATTTTGCTTCACAGTTGAATGCCGACTTTTATCTTCTTCAGTTTGTGTCATTACCATGTTTGCGTAATTTTTACTCCTTCTTAGTGAAAAACGTGAAAAACTAGTCTCCGCCATGTTCTTTAAATAGGGTTGTTCAGAATTTTAAAGTGTTAGTATAGTAGCTTATTACGGTACAAATTGTGCCTACATACCCATCGCTGCACACAAAACCCCAAAATTTTAAGTAACTTTTAAATAAATCAAGTACAAAGTTCGTTCTAAGGAGAGAGAGGCTAGGAAATGAAATCCTGTGACGAGGCTAGTACGCGATGTAGAAAACCAAACTAGCCTCATCGCAGGGTTTCGCTTTCTAGCCTCTCTCTCTCTTTAGAATGAATTTGTACCATAATAAGCTACTAAACTAACACTTAAGGAATTGTGAACGGCCCTATAACAGAAGGAGTAAAAATTACGCCTACATGGTAATAAAACAAATTGAAGAAGACAAAAATCGGCATCCAACTATGAAGCAATATTTATTATACAGGGTAAGGTTAAAAATATTTACAAAATTAACTTTATTGCAATATATCACAACCTGTAATCTGGACCCTCACTATGCTATTGTTAAAGAGTTCAAAAAGACCTACAATTTGATATATAACTTAAGGTTGTACCTAAAAAAACAAAGAAAATACGAGCCTGGGGAGTTTTAGGTGGCGGACCCTGTATGTTTGATATGATTTTTGAAAATTAACGTTCATGCTTAAGATAAAAAGGCCACTAATGTAAGAGAAGAACTGCCAGTAACATAAAAGAGTATGTAAAAATATAAGACCAAATCATTAATTTAGCATACCTATCGCTAGAATACGTCGCTACCTACTTTTTAAAAGTGTAGTCCAGAATTAAGATATCCTTAACGCCCTTCTTTTTGAACGCGGTTTATTTATTACCCAGAATCAATGCTTGCTTGCAGGCAACAGTTTCAACAGTATTGCAACATAGCAAATATGTTCTGTGGCATGATCTAGGTGGTCGTTACTGATTTTACGTTTGTCATATTAATGAAAACGATACATATTGATTTTAGAATACCTGTTTTTATAACGCTGCAAATGATTGCAGTTATACAATTAAAATTAAACTCTTTAATACAACTAAAACATGCTTTGGTTATTAATTTAGGAGAGGCTTTAGGAAGTGACACATCTCTAACTCTTTAACCCCCATGAATTTTGAATGATATGTTTAATTTCACTTCTGGGCTTCTACAGATTTATTACCTAATATACAAATTGCACCTGCAAGTGCGTAGGTATTTCATTCATTTGGAAAAAGATCTAAAAATAAAGTATTTTTGCGGAGACACGAATCAGTCAGCTCTTAAAGCCCAGATCTAACAGTAAATTAAATGAATATAAAAATCGAAAGTTTTTTCTAAATCTATTCTGGAAAACGACATCTGCAGGTTAAGTGACAGATCGTACGGAGAGGGTTGAGATCTAATAATGTTCTGTAAAATTTTAAATTTTATTGCCTTTTTCCGTAATAGAATGTCACTATTAGAAATTATCAAAACAGCAGTTCCTAATTTCATGAAAAAAAATCTATAAGTTTAACAAACATGTTTCGACCGAGGTTAGCTGTCAAAGTTATATAAATGAATTTTATGTTGATATAGTTTCACCCTTAATTGGCGTAAATTTGATATGTTGTTTAACAGGAAATAATTTATGGAAAGTATGATACAAGTTTATTTAAATGCCTAAAACATGCATTCGGCTAAAATGGTGTTGGTTAATTAATTTTCTTTTTAACTTAGGTGTCACCTTTAAATATAAAGGTAAATATATTAATCTAAAATACTGATATGATTGCCACATGCCCAATCATAGCTTATTAATTATTAATTATTACAATCCCAAAAAGTGAGTTTTATACTTAGCGCTATTCCTCCAACATGTATCAAAAAAGTTGACTAGATCAGCGTTATTCACGTCCATATAACTTTGGATGAATACTTTTTAGTAGCCTAAAATTGTTGTTTTCTGCCTTCTAGTTAAGCGCAATATTTAACTTAGATATCATGTTCTACAAGCAATATTTTTTTCATCAACGCCTGCTATAGGAGATTAATAAAATACTAAGTTTTCTTCGTTTGTGTGGAGTAACCTGAAAAGATAATTAGGGTTCTTTGCACAATTTATACGACAAAGCTGTTACTTATCTAGGTATTTCTTATTAATTTCTTTTTGTTATTTATTTAGTAAAGGAATACTGAAAACTGCCTTCGACAAGCAGCACATTAATACGGGCATTTCTATTGGTGAAGCTCCAAGTAAGGAACAGCTTTTGCATCATGAAATTTGAGAGGGATAACAACTAAAGCTGGTCTACAATTAAGACGAAAATAAATACGGATTATGCAGAGCTAGCCATAATTTCTCTCTGAACATATATAGTAGTCGTTCCCCTTGTTGTGGACTTAGATTATCAATTTCTTGATCGCATCTCATCTGGCGCAAGCATACATAGGCACAAAAAAACAGTCCGTAATGTAGTTGGCGGTTAAACGTCATACTGTAAAAAGTTGCCTGTCGATTCAATGGCAGTGGCAAACACAAATATACAGCAGGTTAAAGGTGAAGATGACTTGCTTATTTTATTCAAACAGGTACCCATATATTTACAGAAGCGTAAAAGTCAGCTACTTTTTTAAGTATTAACATAATACTAATATTAAATATCATAATTATAGTTACCTGCTATGTAGATATTTCTTGTAAGTGGTAAGTGCTTTACTGTTTGTTTCTTGATATGGTGTAGGCATTAAGTGGGTATGGCAGTATTAACATTAATTATTTCTTTGAATAAAGCAATAAGATGCATAATATGTGCAATTTTGTGCACATTAAAAATACCTTTACTGTTTATCAGTATTCATAATTAGCAAATGGCGTTACGCGGATTACTTGTACGCAACTACGGCTATTATATTCGTTTTCTAACTATTTAGCGCCCTCTGTTCGGCATTCTAATAAAGCTGATGTGCTGTGCAGAACGCAACCATATTATCTTCAAGGGACCCAAGTGTAGTGGACGTGAAGCGACATCTTGAGGAATTATGAGTTATACGTGTAGATGCCGCTTACATCGACGAGCTGGAGCATGCAGAAAAATATGAATGCATCAAATTATTTACATAATAGAGGTGTTCATTAGTTAAATAATGTGTATATCCATATGCTTTTACTACAGTCCAAGGCGGGATAATTTTAAGCAGCAATAAAATGTAAAAGGTTGGTTTGGTTTTATAGATCGTCGTTTTAAAACGAAATAAGAAAAATCTAACGGTCTTTCCAAATAATTGTATCAGCAGTAACAGATACTTACATCTTGTTCAACGAAAATAACAGTCTCGTGTACAATAAAACCACAGCAAGTAAAAATGTTTTCATTATTATTATTGACCATTTTCGATAATCTATGTACATAGTTACAATGATACAAAAGTTTTGTTTAAATTCACCAGTTCTTTTTATCACTGATTCACCACAGGGAACAAAGAATCCTTCAACAGTATTTGCCCTAAATATGAGATATTTATCTGGTAACTGTATCAATATTAAGGAATTTTATGAGGTACGAACAAAACGTTTTTTTTTAATACAATTTTCATCTAGAAATTAGCAATAGTCCCATTTTTAAGTACAGGCTTTTGATAAATACCTAGTCGTCAGAAGGATGAGGGATAAGATACAACAACAAAATATACAGACTCCATTGAAAATATTTTTAAGTACCTACGTAACTTAGCCGTTATATAGGAGTGCGTTTGATATGGCCTATTGAGAACTCCTTAAGGAAGCAAGATGTACCGGAAAACAGGAATTCAATATCTTAACTGGCTATGGGGTTTGGCAGCTTTTATAAATAAAGTTATAATTCAAAATAAAGTCCACACGTTCACTTATAAATCAAGGCAACCTCTGGCGCTATAATCTACTAAAAATTTGTAACTGGCGAAGTAGGAAGCAGGCTATGACCGTTTATCCTATATTAAATCTTTTTCTCGCTAGATTAATATTACATTAATATCCTAGACAGGCACACGGAATTAATAATCGGTCATTCTCAGGGTTTTACAAATCTGTTCTTGTTTCTACTATACCAGCTTACAAGGAATGGATGGAAATTTAAGTAAATATAGTAAACCACTAGTTAATAATAATAAATAATGCAATATATTTTATTGCGGAGCATATCACTCAAGCTAGCATCTATAGGTACATACTGAAAAAGTCTCTTTGTTTTAAATTTAATCGATTGAATACACTTCATTCTAATAAACCGTTCGAATGTCAGCTTTCCTTTCAGCCTAGATAGTAACGCGACTCCTTGCTTTACCACTTACAACTTGGTTGAATAATATTTTGAGTAAGCACTAGCCTTAATTCATATCAATATTTATAATTTATAATATGCTATTAAGAGTAGGTTTGTTTCTCTATGAAGATTTGTAGTTTATTCCTTCTGTAATCGATGATTACATTGACATGGTTTATGCAATTTGATCTATACCTACAGTGGATGCACTCCTAGCTTTTCTTACTTCAGATTATGAAACTTATTAACAGGAAAGCAGCTTGCCCAGTAAGTACATCTGTTGCAGAACCTAACTATTTTGATAACAAAAATGGAGGCCATCTGTATTGAATAGGTAGTGACATGTAGGTAGTACACACATATCCATACAAACTACTATTACAGGATATACAAATGACACGATTTTTGTATAAACTGAAGTTAGTTACACATACCTAAAACTTCAGAACGACTTCAACACAACAGTTTAAAATTTTGCGTGTATAAAAGTACAGTTGAAATTTATAGGAAGGATCAGCTAGATTTAATTAAGATTTTGGCTGCTTTGCATTTGCTATGGACCGAGAAAAAAGATTTTAAGGTTATTTACAAAGTAAGAGTTCGATAATCAATTTACGTAAATAACACTTATTGGTGTCTGACTTACTCAACTGACCCCAAGTATTTTTTAAACTTGTTCTTTCTAATCTAATCAAAATAATTATTTATTTTTACAAGGCATTTCGGTTTAAAGTATGTTACACTCAATATTAGTGCAATGGATAAAGCTTCGCAATTGCGTACGTTGCTATTACTTGCTGTAGTGATTATCATATTTATTTGAATAATAATTTGTGTAAAAATGATCACTATGAAACCACATTTCACCTGAAAGTGCCTAACATATAAATATGAAAATATAGATGTATATCTACAGGTTTTGCTTTTATATACCTTGTGGTACCTAAACTTAAATGTACCGTGCTATATCTAATCTAAGGTAAAGAAATGCTAGTTCTTTGGATATTAATTTTATTCTGATGCAATGCTATAGTATTTAATGCTTCTAGAAATGATAATAAGCCTAAAATGAGTGTAGAATCAAATTGAAAAGGTTGTTATGACTGCTAATTGTAATTTATAAATCTGCATTCAGACCCTTAGTAATTAAAAAATAATTAAGTCCAGTTTTTACAATTTTATGTTTATAAACGGTGCACTATTTTACTTATTTTAATAAGTCTAGTCCCTATTAAGCAATAGTACAAATTTATTTTCAGAAAATCAAAGCTGTTGTTTTCTAAGACAAACAACAGAGACTTCTTGAGCGTGGCCACTTCTGCATGTATATTCTTCGGTTGTTATAAACGGAGATGCCTCGGAATTCTTCTCTCCATGTTCTGTAAGCTATTCGTTACCTGTAAGAAAGGAAAATCTGTTTTGTATGCGTAATTTGTACAGGTTTGCCTAATTAGTTTAGATAAGTAAGATCGGCGGCATGGCGTGCAAAAGTAGAACCTGATAAAGATTAGGTGCGAGAAAGGCGTGTTGGTCGAGACATGCTAGCGGTTATCTTGATAATTGTCACGCACAATGCAGTGGTTTTCCCTTAAATTAGTATTTATTACGCAATAAACAGCGTGCAGCAAATGCGAAGAATACGTTTGTAGGAAATAAGAAGTTTCTACTAATTAAACCCACCCCACTTCTTAGCAATTGTTATCCAATAATAAATAAAACAGCAATCCCTATATTTTTTACATTTATGAAGGTAATTAATATTCGTATAATTACATGAGATTCCACCAATGCCTTTTATACTACGTGATATTTATGTTAGGTGCAACGTCAAATTCTAAGTGAAGCAAACATTTACGATTGAACGATTCCAACTCATTTTGTGAGATATGTTCCACAAGCAATTTTGATTCGAATTTTAAACTTTCTAGGTTGTGAAGTTGGATAGCATGCACTTTTCTTTTTAGACATCATAAAAGAAAGCAGCATACGGAACACATTAATATTTTATTGTTCTTGGTTTGTCTACTCATCTTCGTTCACATTAATAGCTGCAAAAAAATATACAAAAACTATATATTCATCCTACATTATTTTCTCCAGTTGCGTAAGAAATTAAATTAATTCTGATGTTCTATATAGTCTACATATAAATCCATTATTAATAGTTAACAGTTCATAAAGATAAAAAAGGATTTTAAGAACAGAGGAGCAAGTTTTCGGATTATCAGATATTATTGGCAATTCATAAGTATATGCAGCTGTTAAATAATACCTAAACGCTACCATTTCTTACATTTCCTTTCTAGCTTCACCATTTTGGAGGAGCTTTATTGGAGTATAAGATGTTCCTCAACCTGAAAAAAAAAAGACAAAGAATACACCTTCTAATTATAAAAATGGTACAAGAAGCCAAGCACTTCTGTGCGTTTTTATTATTTTTACGCTGTTTGAATAAAGAACATATCTAATACTTTTGTCGTTATAAAGCCATAGAAAATTCATTCTTGTTCTTTGCAAGGAGAGTTTTAGATCACTTATTTACTAAAATCTATCTCATCTAGAATACAATAACTTATTATGATATTTCAATTACCACAAAAAAATTATTTGCATATATTTATTTGATTAAAAGGGTGAAAATATATACTAAGCTGGATAGGATTGGGCACGAGGGGATTATAAACATTTAAAAATAAAACATACAGAAACTTTTTGAAAGTCGCATGGAGTCAGGCTCAGCCAAAGTAAATTAATTTTGAAAGTAATAAATGAAAGATGTAGTGGGATACGGCTTAAGGAACTACCGTTGCATATTAAGAATGTATTTCGTTACAGGCATCTAAAGTAAAAAAAAATATCTTTGGTACAGTTCCATTCTTAACAGAAAAGTGAGATAGTAATTTAGAAACTATAACCCTCTAGTATTCATGGTTACCAAGATACACTCCAACTACAACGAATAAGGAACACTGTACCATCATATTCAGTATCAAAGATCATGTACATTTATGAAGAAAATCGAATTTTTGTACCCTCAGGTACCATGTACCAAAAATTTTATGGGCACGATTACAGGTCATATGAAACCATCACGTAAAAATCTGAGGCTCATCCCGTACTTTTCACGGATTTCAGTTGTGATGCTTCATTTTCTCAACCTTTTGTTTAAGGAACACCATGTATATTATTATCTACATTTTTACATTCATTCATTGGAAAATATAAAGTGAAAAAGCTTAGGTTTGCAGCGTTTTCGGAAAAATATATGTATATCTGAAACTAAGTCGGTAAATGCGTACAGTTCAATACAGAACAGTTTTGTGTTCCACGATGAACTCAACACTGAAGATGCTCACCACAGCAGTGGGCGAAACGTAAGCAAGAGATCGCGTCGACCAGAGCCAATTAGCCCGGAATCACTCACCACCATGGACTGTCGTGAAGGGCTTAACATGTTTTACTTTATGTAGATGAATGAATTCAGCGTCCATAATATAAGATTTTATATATATATATTATTTTAAATTGTGTTTTTTTTAGAATAATAATTTTTGTCAGTGTTTTATACATATAGTGACAGCGGGTTCTCGAAAATATACCAACTTATGTTTTACTCTGCTAAATCACCAGTAATAATAGTATTGATAACTAAAAATAATGGATAATCGTAAATATATCCAAAAGTGTTAGATATAGGCCCAGCTATTTCGTGAATAAGGTCGATGGTCGATAAGAAGTCGCAATGTGCTTCTAACAGTGTAAAATTAAATATACTTTTCTGTTAAATAAAAATCATGATATCGGCGTTTTCAAGTGTTCGAATAGAGCTGCCAGTATTTAAAAACATTTGCTTTTCCAATTTTAGGTTTTAGGAATTGTATTTACAGTATATGCCAGACTATATTTTCCAAAGCATACCCATTGTTATTTCAAAAACATTTCAAACGTCATTTTTTTTTCAAAATTAAAACATTAGAATTATTAACATATCATGTTAATTAAATCATATTATCATACAAAATCATCCTGGAAAAAATTAATAATATAAACGATGTATTCAAATTAATCGATTATTGTTTATTTTTTGATTATTCGAGGTAATTGGTGATTTTTTCACAATCAATAGCCTTCTCCTTTACCATCAGTCATAAGCAAATATAACGTACTAAAAATTTTCTAATATTATCAGATTTTCGGAAAATAAGTAGAGATTTCCAAATGCGAACTGGAAGTTTTCTAACAGCATTACACAAATATTATCTGAAGTAATATGTGGAATTATAGAGAATGTAAACATTTGACGTGATGATCCTACAATTCCATATTTGTCATATTTTTCTATATAACTAAGCAATGTGATACTTACATGCAAAATTTAATGTAAGCCAGCAGGTTCCTAGGAATGTATTAATATTCTTTGGTACTTCCAGTATCCAGTTTTCCAATGTCCGCTCAGTTATGGCGTTTTCCATACTGGATCGTGAAGTCCTGTAAAATAATATCTTAGAACTGGGTTAAAACACATATGTTTTGATAATTATTAGCTATACAATAATTGTGGGCAGCCGAGCGGTCTTCCATCCGTAAGATACCTGTAGAGACGAGCTTCTGATATTAAAGTTCTACAAAAGCCCGGATCTACAGGGTAGATCACGGATGTGCCTACTATAGCAACATTATAATAAGAAGGGTTGCTACGTAAAATGTACATTAATAGCACACCGTTTAACTTCACATAGATCTTGCCTCCTAATAAATCATGTATCATTATAAAAATTTGTTATACCTGATTATGTTCGCAAATAACCAGATCATTACTTTTGCGCATGTCACAAATAAAACGCAGCGTGCTGAAACAGAAAAAAGAAGGTTCACGGGCTTAATTCAAGCTGACTTATGTCGGTAAGAACGTTGAAAAAAAAACACGTCCGAAATGAGTAGGTACAAGAAAAGAAGCTCACCATTTATAAATTGGTCGGTCAGCTGGTCCCGGCGTAAAAGGCCAGCAAGTGAAACACGACACAGAAAAATAGCTTTAGCTGTACTTTGACAGCAGGTGTCTGCCTGCCTAACGTACCTACCTCCCGAACAAAGGTAATCGTACATTCAGTCTCATATAAAATTAATTATAATGAAAAAATTCCTCAGCCCGTTTATTCCTTAGGAAACTTCTATACCTGCACACCTGAATAGCTAAAACGCCGGTCTAGATTTCTTCTGATGTTTGACAGCTGAAATAATTGGTTAAATGATGACAAATAGTGCAAAAGCGGTCGTTTTTGTTATGCAAATTCACCGTGACCGGGGATAGCCCTAAATCGATTTTTAAACTCCCTATTCCGGAATATTCCCAAAAATTTTATACACCTTCAGCCCTCGTGCTTATTACCCAAACCACTAAGGGCAGACGGTCATCCGGAAATGGCAACACACGACCACAACAACAAACCCTGTATTATTCGAGTAATCACGAGTTATTAGATTAACTAATCGTTATCCTTATTCGTGGCACTTCACACATAACAGGAATATTCACAATGCAACGCGAAAAACCGTTTGCGGCCGTCTAGAAATTACTTATTTTCGACGTTCGTTGGTGTATCCATAACAATTATCGGGTTGACATGGTAGTGACAGCGCGAGGACGCTGCCACCGCCGCCGCCCCTAGAGCGTCTCTGAGCGTCCCGGATGCTGTGCGAGAGGCATGGAGGGGTCCGGATCCCTTGCTCTCTGCTCTTACCGCTTCCATTAGGGATTTCTATGTGTGACAGGACACATTATACGTGTCGTGTGTTAAGTATTTTGCCGTGTTCATTCCCACAAAATACAAAAATGTATAATTATTGGATATTACATATAATTCTACATTATAATAACTTTGGTAGGTACTTGGTTTTCCCTCTAGTCGTTCCCGCTTGATTATAGCTGTCTAGCAACGTAACGTAATTAAAATTTGTGGCGTGATAAACATCACATACATAATATTTATCTAAAAGAAACCAGGCCTCAAAATAAAAGAAAAAACTTGGAAACGTCTCAATTTATAAAAAAAGTACCCAGATTAATGTTAATATATATTACATCCTTTTTGAGGAAAATTGTGCTTCATTTACCTTAATTGTTTTAATTACCAACCGTAATGAATTAAGGAACCAATGTATTTTGATTTTATGAGACATGGCCCAATAAAAGCAGCGCAACTGCTGAATTACGTGGCATATATTTTTTTATCAAGTGGTCTTTGTCCAAATTAGTGTCAGATACATCCAAATTGTCAGAAATACATCGTAATTGCACAAAAAGACAACGTATTTTAATAGCAAAGACTTATTAAAGAAAAAAAAGATGTAAGTTGTGCATAAAACAGTTCGCAGATTGCGTCCAATCATGTGGAGGAATATCATAAAAGTGACTGAAAATGTTGTTGCAAACCCAATAACTTTGACTCATCATTATTCGCAAGAGTTGGGAATTACAAAAACAGTTTTACAACGGATTTGGAAAAATATACCTCTTTTTTTATAAAATTCAGTTGGCTCAAAGACTTAAGCAAAAAATTAAGTCGCCGTGTATTTGCTAATTGGATATTCCAGGATCAACAAGCGACAGTTGATTTTTCGTAGAAAATCGTGTTTATAGATGAAGCGCACTTTGATTTTTATAGATGGGTAGTATGTGAATACTCATAATTGTAGAATTTGAGCTGCTGAGAATCTACGATTAATTCATTAGAAAAAAATGCAACCATAAAAAGTCACCAGTTGGTGTAGGTTTCGGACTGGCGGAATTACTGGGCAGTATTTCTTCCACCACGAATGCTATATTATGCTACTATATTATATGGTCAATGCTGATCGCTATTGCAGCGTGATAAGGGAGTTTCTATGGCCTGCACTAGTCGATATGGATCTGAACATTACATGGTGCCAGCAAGATATACATGTATCAAACTGTCACACCGTACAGGAATCCACCCAGTTGTTGTAAAAGAGGTGTCCACCATAATCATGTGATCTTACACCATGCGATTTGTGACCGTGGGGTTGAAACCAACCACCCACGAACAATTGATGACTTTATAAAGATGGAATTCGACGAGTGGTGGCGGCCATTTGTAAAATGTTTTGTGTCATACTTAATCGAATACCTTTAGACAAATTAGATTAAACGTTTTTGAAGCTTCTTTGAAGTTCTATATAAGATTTTACCACCCTATTAACAGGTGCCAACGTAATTGATGGCCTTGTGAGTAACGACAGTGCAAGGGTGCTTACTTCCTCCACTAGTGCAACAATGAAATGCAAGACGCATGCAGAAAAGTGGTCGCAACCTAGCAATACGATCAAAAGAGCAATTTGATTTTGATTTCATCGAATCAGGAACGCTATAGAGATGCAGTCACACACACACCTACCTGCTCATTTTTTCTAGCAGTTAGCTTTTCTATCCATTGAAGTAAAATGGGGAATCTCCGTAAGGCATTATAAAGATTATAACTTTTTATAATTCCTGTATTTGAACCCTTCCTTTTCTTCTGAAAATATTAACATTCAATGAGCAGACGTGATCYGTACGTATTTCTTTTTGATATTACTTTTCTTTTTAGGAACCTMATAACGTTTTATAWCCGAATACGACAAAAAGTCCAAGTCATTTATCTACATCAGGAATCCTAAAATGTACGCAAAACCAAAACAGAACAAAATACTTCTACACTATACTTGTATGAGTACATCTGATCATGCGAAGATTACACTTGAACACTCATAATGGGAATGCATGCCTATTATGCTGTGCTGTCTACACCGCAACCAACTGCAGATCGCTATCATTGTAGCTTATCAGTGCAGTTTAGGCTTAGTAAAGACAGCAGGGCATAGAAGTGGTTTTGCCTGTATACCAAAGGCTTGGTATGATGTAAGTTAGAATTTAGATGACAATGCCATCTGTTAGCATTACACTGATATGATGACAAAGCCACCTAGCTGTCATTATGGGATCTACTTCCTAAAGGAAGTGACCTGTAGCCTGACAAATTGACATGCACCTGTGTACATCAACTTGACAGCAGGCCCCATGGCACTTTTTGCAAGCACCCAAGAACCGACATACATTAAAATGCATGTCTATGCTGTGCTGTCTGCACCGCAACCAACTACAGATAGATCTATTTCGCTCATATCATTATAGCTCATCACTGTAGTTTAGGTCTAGTGCAGACAGCACGACATAGAACTGGTTTTGCCTATTACCTAAACTGAGCTGATGAGCTATAATGATAGCGAAATAGATTTATCTGCAGTTGGTCCTGGTGCAGACAGCATAGCATAGACATGCATTTTAATGTTTGTCGGTTCTTACCCGCTTGCAAAAAGTATCGGTGAGGCCTGCTGTCAATTTGTCAGTAGTCAATTTGTAAGTAGTACCCGTTATGCCAACTAGGTGGCTTTGTCATCATGTCAGTGTAATGCTGACAGATGGCTTTGCGATCTAAATTCTTACTTACATCATACCATTGCTTTTAGGCAAAACCACTTCTGTGCCGTGCTGTCTGCACTAGACCTAAACTGCACTGATGAGTTACAATGATAGCGAATTAGGTCTATCTGCAGTTGGTTGCGGTGAAAACAGCACAGCATAGACATGCATCTAACAAAGTATACATTTTCTTAATCACAAAAAATAGTTCTTTTCAACCATAGCAAAGCCAGCTATGGTTTCCAGTTAAAAAAATTCAAGTTTGTGTTATATCTCAGAAATGTGACCCCCTAAAAAATACTGAGTAGAATAAAAAATGTCTACAGTTTTTTTGTGTCTACATAACCAGTCGAGATATCGAGAACTGAAAAAATGTTACATTTTTCAAAAGTTGGATGTGGCTTTAAAACAAAAGACGATACAAAATTCGCGACAGTGCAGCTGAACTCAGAACCAAAAGCTAATATAGTAATTTCGAAACCGCAACGCTCTAGTATTAACAGTTACCGAGATACCCTACAATTACAACAAAAATGGGACACCCTGTACTTTAATCAGAGAAAGTTTGTTAGTTAATCGATACAAAAAAAAGACCAACCATGGATGCGTTTGCGAAATTTGTTAATATGTTATTGACATTCATTTTTATAACCATATTATGGCATGTTTTTAGCGATATGATTTAAAATGTAGCGTACGTCTCCTGAAATTGGAAAGCAAAATAAGGTAGTCGACTATCTAGTTTCTAGTAGGTACGTGGCACAACTAGTCTGACTTGATGAATATCAGAAAAAATGGTCTGGTCCCGGAATAGGCTAGGCATGCCAAGCTTACTGGAAAAGCAACTACGCCAAACTATTGTTAGTTTAACCACAATATTAAGAAAGATATCGTTATTATGCCTAAAGCAGAAAGGAAAAGGAGAATTATGGTGAAGGTATTCTAGGAAAGTAAAATGTATGGGCATTATGGGAATAAATAGTCATGTGGTTAGGCTCTTCGTGAAGTTTGTTAGAATTATCAATGCTTGTAGTGTAATATTTATGGCAAATAAAAGATGTTGGTTTAATTACAAAAAAAAAATGAGGAACGAAATTTAATGTAAAAAGACAAGGCATAGTGTGTATTTATATTATAATGCAATGTAGCCAAATAAAATGTTTTTCTGCTTTAATCTCTAAAAAAGAAGTCCGTATTCCTTGTCATCAATCTCTCAAGATAATTCGACGAGGAGTGACAAGAAAAAAGTAATTATGTATTTTGTGAAAAAAATGGACCCAAACGAAAACGAAAGTGAAGAAGATGTTTTAATTGGTACTCCACCCGAAATCACTCAAGCAGCGACATCGGAAATTGCTAATTTTCTGCCGGAGGAATCAAAAAGTCAGTATGAACGTGCATATAAACTTTTTCAAGAATGGCGTGAAAAAAACCAAACAGATTCATTAACTGTGAATGTGTTACTTGCTTATTTCCAAAACCTTTCGGAAAAGAGAAAATTGTCCTTATTGTGGGAAATCTATCAATTCAATCATTGTAGCATAATTTTTAAAATTTTCTGACCCTGCTGCTATAACACTGGCCAAAGCTTAAGAACGTCGTTTATCAACAACCAGCGATCCACCTCGGCTTCGCACAGGTAGTAGAGCATATTATACCTACAACAAATACCTTCCAGTCGTCACCTCCATTCGCTTCCAAAGTCTGTTTATTATAGGAGTACACGCAAGTTATCGCCTGGCGACAGTTGTGGAGGCGGCGCGGCGCGGCGCGGGGGTGATCGCATCAAACGAGTCTCGTCATTGGTGTGAGAAACGCGCTTGAATTTGCTTTCGCGAGCGTTAATTTTTTGCGTTAACTCCCAAGATATTAATTTAAATTATATGGTGTAAAAGATAATAATATGCACGAAATGCTCAAGGTAACTAACGTATTTAAGTTGATAAGGACTAACTGTATCCGTATAGCTTTCCAATTTCAGCATTGTACGTATTACTTTGTACCATTTTTAGAAGATAGAATTGGTATAGTAAGCTATCCTTAGAAGATCCATCCCGGACTTTTTTGTTTATCTATAAAAGAGGAATATCCCACCATGCATTGTTTTGTTATATCTCAAAGGGATTAGACCGCGTTTTCGATGAAAGCTCTCAGGCTGCTTAACTTTTTGAGACATTTTAACCAATTCATACAAAACCTTTACAAATTATATACCTAAACCTTCCTCACCTATTTGTGAAAAGCGCATGAAAATCCGTTCGATAGTTTATGAGTTTATCGCGGACACACCCGGCGGAGAATTTTATTTTATAATATACAGTGATAGAAAAATAATTTAATAATTTCGTACTATTACCATGTTTACTGATATGATAATAATAATAAATAGAATAATAAAACAATTTCAAAATTCGTCGTAGAAAAAGTATAGTATGCAATTCGTATTATAAATTTACTAGTATGACTGTGACTAAAATGACGTATATGAAACTTGATACGTAGTATACTATTACAGTATAACATGTACATATAAACAAAGTGGTATTGTTTAGGCCGGGAATGTTTAAACCGATTAATATACCTCTGCGAGGAACGATACTAATGTTTTAAAATGATGAATATTTAGGATAATGTAAGTACGATTAACTTCAGGATAAGAACGAACATGTCCGCTGGTATAGATAGCTCACAACTGTGGAATTCATACAGAAAGAGCACGTATTGATCCCACAGATGATGGCGGCTCTTTGCAAAGGGGCGAAGAGAGAACATCTGTGGGCTACTTTGGAAACGCGGAACGGAAGGGGGTGAATTCAACGCGAAGGCAGTGGAAAGGACGCTGGGGAAAAGGGGAAGGCTATTCAACAACTTTCGGTTTAGAAGTACAATGGTTGTCGACATACAACACTTACATGTCAGAACCAATGCCGAACGGAGGCACTTGACGTCATGTTGCTCCAGGATCTACTCCGCATACTTACAGAATAGAAACGTCATAAATGTTTTTTTTGCTGTCTGAAGTGTGTATCCTTGACTGTTAGTTACGCTCTAAACTATAATAATTGTTGTTAGTTATGAAAGCATGTACTTTTGTTATAATATTGATCAAAATACGTATTTATTTAGGTACGTTAATTATAGTAGTTTGTATTAACTTATTCAGAATTTAGAATTTCTAGTGAACGTTACTGAAGGGTAAATGTAAAACTACGATTTCATTTTAAAATTACTCATCTACATATTTCTGGTTAGTTCTGAAGGGAAATTAAATAGAAAACCTGAAACATATCGCTCTTACATCTTACTAACTTGGTAGGTATCAATCGTGTTCAGTCAGTTTTACCTGGTTTTTTACTGAACGTACGGCACCTTTGTTCCCTGGATTATTCTAAAAAAAAATTGCCATTTTAATGATTTTTAGAAAGACGTTTCGTTACGAAGGGTGTAAAATTTTAGACAAATATAGGATTTAATTACCTAAATATTATGTGTAAAGCTTCATAATCTACAAGAACTGGTTCAAAAACACCAGGATCATTTCTTATTGAATTACGCTCAGCAATTATCGGACTAAAATAATAATGTAAATTAACGACTTCAGATGGTTCCATATGTTGACGTTAAACTCTCACGAGTAACCATACTAAGATGTGCTACTGTAGCATCATGTACGAGTATAAACTTACAATTCCAATTTAAGTGTTCTGTGATAACATATGTTGAAAACAATCTTGTTATATTATACATATTTTCTTCAGCACACACACGATTATTGTATGTGGCATTAATATAGCAAACAGTCCTTCAAAGTTATCCACACAGACCAAAGCATTTGCATTTTATTTGTAGAAGTAGCTGGAGCTTTCCCTATCATGTTCAGCATATTTTTTTCGATTTCTAGCGTTCTTACTGTAATTGACCTTTCTGGTTCTCAACTTCGTTTCAATATATGTACTTGTTTGAGGAATACTTCGAAAGATTTTCTGTCAGAAATATTGCGATTGTACAACCGTCTGTAATACATTGCGGGATCGATAAGACTACATAAAATAAGTACTATACCTCTAAGTTAGTGATCTCGGCATTCGTTCAGCGATTGACCATAAAGAATAAATAACTAAACAAAAATTTAACTTACTTGTCGGTTTTCCATATGGCGTTGTACTAAAAAGACTATGGAAGTCACAAAGAAAGGAAACAAAACGTGCAATGCGAGAACTTGCTATTGTCAAGAAGACGTTATTGCCTTGTATAGTCGAAACATGGCGACCTTCTATAAATCATCAAAGGGCAAAATATTCCTCAAATAACTCCTTAAATATTTGACTTATATTTTTATTGTCAAACTGGCATGTATAAGAATGAGGTGAGGTGTATAGATATGGTGTAGTAATACGTATCTATCTTAAAGGAGACAGGAAAGGAACTCTACTAATACACTAAGYAAATTAATTTTTATTATTGTACCGTCCTTTTATCAACCTTTCATACACTATAGCTGATAATTTTCTTATTTTCAAGCAGAAAGAAGAAAGAAACTGTTCATTTACTAATTTAGATTCACTGATTAGGTAAGCATAGATACAAGCTTGTAGCTAAATTTCACTGAAGCTGTTATATCACTAGGTATTTTGTTTTCAACTTGGTATTAAAAATGGCGTACGTATAATATAATACACTTTTTTAATTTTAATGAGTATTGAACGCATTCGGCGTCGTATAATTTTGTGCAGTTGCCTGAATGGTGAAAATAGTAATTTTCAGTTTTTACGATTAATTAAGGTCTAGAACTTTCACCGTTTTTGATTAACATTTCGATTTATGTATGCATAAATTACTAGACAAACTAGAAGAATAGAAAATACGACGACATCGTATATGTATTCATAGCAATTCATCAGATTCAACTGTGAATAATATTTACAATAAAAGAGACTAGTGTAAAAATCAATCAACAGTTTTTAAGGCTCAGAAACTTTAGACTGCAACTTTAAAAACGTGCAGTGATATAATACAGGTAATGTAAATATATATAATCTTTATAAAGGTCAATCAGGTTTTTATACATTTTTTCAACTTAGGAACTTTTCAACATTCCTTTTAAATTAATATCGTCTGAAAGTTTTGTGATCTTGCAAAATTTGAGGTCTTAGTCGCATATTCCTGTAGTGAAGCTTCCACGAACTCTAGCGGCAAATATAGTAAACTTGTAACTGGCGTACTGCTACTAACGATGGCGCTTGCATCTCGGTTGCGTTTAAAATTTCGTATTTCAACTTTTTATACTTCATAACTAACTACCACATAACCGGCACATCTTACTAAACAGACTAAAATATATTTGTATAAGAATTCATTTTTAGAAATTCTTTATTAATTGATGTAGTATACGCAATACGTACACCTAATCCATCTTAATATTTAATATTATTTAATCGCATCCTATATTTTGTTTTGGTCTTCCGGACTCCGAATATTATACACATTTATCAAAATTATTTCCTTAACTGTACACTTTATATTTAGTATCATTGTAGGTATGTTCTTTATTTACCCTTACCTGCGAGGGTCAGAACAAAGCTACTATCCACAGATTCAGCAAAATATTTCCATCCTTTCAAAGATAAACAG
Source organism: Rhyzopertha dominica (assembly GCA_025024175.1). Classification (NCBI taxonomy): domain Eukaryota; kingdom Metazoa; phylum Arthropoda; class Insecta; order Coleoptera; family Bostrichidae; genus Rhyzopertha; species Rhyzopertha dominica. The sequence continues at coordinate 35,033,452 of QCXZ01000137.1, forward strand.
CTCCTACAGGACTTCCCCATTAACTTAATTTCCCAGTTAATCGTTCGCATAACATTCACCCTTCCACGTACACCCACTTCATTGAAACATCACAGAAATCACTAAAAGGGATATAACGAGCACCAATTCGCCCGTAAAAACAAGCGCTTTGCTCAGCTATGACAATTCGCCTAACCATACAAGTTGATGGAGGCAAACTGATTCTCCGTAAACGCCGGTGGCTCAAGCAATAAAAGGGATCACTGAATCATTGTCAAGTGAACAAAATTTATAGCCCTAACAGCACCTCTCCTTTTCTAACCTACCCTAGTTGTAACACAGTCCTGTTTGCACAGGATTATAACGACGTTAACCTCTTATTTCAACACGACCGTGCCAAAGACCGCTCTCAGGACTCGAAAGGGGTTACTTTACAAAACCGAAGATGTTTGGCACTTCGTCTAAGTCAAGGCTACTACACCGACTTTGTATATGGCCATCATAGGTAGATATAGTCACTACCTGTGATATTAGTTACTTTCATACTGTTCCGTCATGTGCATATTATGTACTATATCTAAGTGTCCACAAGACATATTATATTAGTGAAGTGGGACGTGTTCAACGACCCTTGCTTAAATTCATGTTCTTTATTTCCTATAGTGTCCATCCACACATCCAAACTTTGTTTGTGAAGAACTAGACATTTATTTACTCTTGTAGTATTTGGCAAATTTTGAATTGTGCGTAATTTCTTTCTACTTCTCTATTGTTCCTCTTCTCACGATTAGCTTCCGCTGTTGAGTGCGTCAATTTAGCCCTCGACCTTCAAAATATTTTGTTTAATCTAGATTCTAGAAGGTTAAATTGTGCCTAGGTTATGCTAAACTGTGCAGGCACTTTTTCCAGTTGTGCTGGCCCGTAAAACAACGAAAAAAAAACAAATCCGGGGGCTAAGTTGACGCCCAACCCCCTATTTTTTAATGTTTTTCACTGTAAAAATATGTGCTCCGTTTGTGCTGGATTGTGCCGATGATTTCGTAAAAAATACTTAGCGGTTAAGGGCAAATAAGTTGACGCCCAGTGTCCGCAATTTTTTGTTTTTCGAAATAATGGGCCAACGAAGAAAAGTTGGTAAACGTTCGCATAATTTCAGAAATCAAAGCCAAAGACATGCCACACACTTTATTTAATTTTATCGATATTGAGGTAAATTGCGAAAAACTGTTGATTTAATTTAATGGAGCCAGCTAATCTGCAGACTAGCTAGGTAACATGCACATTAACGATTTTCGAGCTTTAGCGGTAGCATATACACATATGTAACTGTACATAATAAAATAATATATAAATAATAACTGGTCATCTTTCTTGTAAATTGAAGAATTACACAGTATCACTATATATATATATATATATATATATATATATATATATATATATATATATATATATATATATATATCACTGTATTTCACTACACTACACTACAGATATTCTGTACAAGACTACCTTAGCTACACCTACGCTACAAGAAAATATGGAGGGTGACCAATGGTCGATCTTTATTTCGAACAATCTCTGAATATATTTTGCTCAATTTCAAAGAAAGTCCTGGGAAAATGTCGAGCACCTGTCACTGACATCGCAGTTTTACAATAGAAATGTACTGAAAGAAAACTATAGACATAATAGGCTTTGCAATTGGCGGTTTTAGGGCGGTACCTACACTTTATTTTGAATTTATTATTACAAGCGTTCCATATGCTGCGACAAATAACCCGCATTGAGTTAGTAGAGGAAGAATTATTGTTGTACTAACATAAATGTAAATTGCAGGGCTAAAATTGGTTCAGAAGGTGCATTACATGCTTCGTCCCATCCAAACAAATTATACAGTGCACGCCTTTATCGCGCTATTTTTCTAGACCGTGATCCTTTATAATATTTCTTTTTACAAGTTTTTGTAGATGTTGCAGCAAGTTTGTTTTGTTATAAAAGCGTCATTATGTATGGCAACTCTATATAGCCGCAGTTTTTGACACTTACCTTTAAAGCAATACAATTAAATATTTTTGCTTTTTGTGTGCTTCATATCCTAATACCAAATCGCTTGCGTAAAACAGAATTTCGATGAAATTTTCATTTGGGTCATTTTGCGCCACTATTAAAAATGAAGGAAATATTTTTAATTAACGTTCCACCTGGCCCTCGGTTATACCGGGTATTTTTTGTTGGCCTTAATCGTAAAGTATCTTTTACTGAATCAATGATACAATTCAGCACAACCGTCATTTACAGCGAAGAAACAGAAAATCTAAAATTTCGGGGCTGACCATCAACCTGGCCCCCATAATTATTTAATTTACATTTGCCCTTAATCGTAAAACATTTTTTACTATATAATAGGCACAATCCAGCACAAGCGTAGCGCGGTCCATTACGCTGAAAGAACATGAAAATATCTAAAAAAAAATCGGGTTGACCCGGTATCTTTTTAACCTTAGTCATGCAACATTTTTTTAAGAAATCATCGGCACAACCGTAGCACATTTTCGGGAGCTGGCCATTAACTTAGCCACCGGATTTGTTTTTTTTTGTTGCTTTGCGGGCCAGCACAACACTAGAAAGTGCCAACACAGTTCAGCACAACTTTAGCACAATTTAGCCTTCTAGGATAAACAAAAAATATTCCAAGGTCGGGGGCTAACTTGATGCACTATCTGCTGTTGGGTGTTGTAAGCAATAAGTAAACAAAATAAAAGTAACTGATTACTGATTTTTGTTATATAAACTGATGGCTGCGTTATTACTAACACCATTTCAGACACTTCTTTTTCTATGTGTCTAGATCAAAGCCAACGATGTAAATGCAGCCGAACAAAAGAGTAGCATTTTATCTGGATTGACGCTCCTTCTTCTTTGTGCTTCACATATTCCATGTTAAAGTCTACCATAATAATTTTTGAGAAAATTGATATTAGCAAGTAAAATGCACAGTAATCCACGTATTTTTTATAGTGTATAATACGAAATTATCTGTTTTATTTTAGGACTAATACAGGCACGGGTGAAATACACGGTAGACAAATTTATTTTACACGCACATAGAGGGTTAAAATTTTGCCATTAGAGGCATATGGTAGATAACTAAAATTTTAAAGAAAATTGTTTCATACAATAAGAGTACACCTTGTGATTATGTGATTATTTATATCTTTATTATAATTATTTGTCTATACGTTAATTTTTAGCTACGGAAGATTTAAAAAATAAAAAATGTATCATATAGCATTGACTATGAAAACAAGATTTGTTTATATATCAATCAATGTATTAGATCGTAGGTTTTTGAGCTCTCCAACTAATTCAACTTCAGAGAAACGTTCGCATGACAAATGACGGAGAATTTTACTAAAGATATCAGGGAAAATAAGAAGACAAGCACCAATAAAAGTTAGCCAGTTTGGAAAAGTCTGTTCCTAAATTCAGCATATATTTTATGTTGTAACGCTCTTAAGGCAGGACGCGCGTTGTTTTGCCTGTAAATATTGTGTTTTTGCTTGATGGCGAATATTCACCATAAATACTTTTAACAAATGCTTGCCTGACATTCATTACATTTAGTATCGCTGAAGTAGGTATAGCTGAGCGAGCTCAATGGCGGTTATACTTAAATCATCAGACACTGGTGTGCGGCGATATTAATGAAACGAGAATGAATAAGGCGTTTTTGCATATTTGTAGAGCACGATTATTCGAGCCGCTATGAATGACTGCACCGTGGATCCTTTTTCTTAATCGTGAAAAGTACAGGTTGTGCACGAACAATATCGAGTAAATTTGTAATAAATCTTCCTGGCGAGTTGTCTTTTCAAGCGTCAATGTCATTGATTCAGAACCACTCTCTCGTGATTCCCTTTCACGACGTCCTTGATTTGCTGACGAATCACAATGTGACCCGCAAGTTGTACGGCATAGACAAAACCTTGTTTGCTTGTTAGAAAAATTAAAGAAACTGTAAGGAAGGGAGATAATTCTTATTTGCTGGGATAAGTCTGCCTATTTCATTTAATTCGGAAAGCTTTAGATTAAGATTTACCAAACATGGTTTCCAAAAAGGACGTCAGATAACTATATACAAGTTATAAATAATTATTATAAGATCTTTCTTTCGTCATGAAGAATAAAATTACATTTGTTTGCAAATCTTCAGTTGCAGTATGTACAGTATGTAGTTATATACTTAAAATAAAGCATTAGTATTTGATTTGATAACCAATATGGGAGCTTGATTCGACCGTATAGTGAATGGATTTGTTTTGAATACACAAGAAACTGAACATAATTTATAAAAGTAAATTGAGTAAACAGAAAGAGGTCACCTCTTCTTGACACTACAGAGAGGGACAAGAACAGCCATTCTTCAGTCAATGTAAAATTGAAATAAAACTAGTGACATATTAACAAACAGAAATGGAATGTCAATACGAAGATGTGGGTGATATTTCATACAAATATAATTTTATCTGGAGTATCCCCAATTATTTTCTTGAAAAAAGTTAATATAAAGCTACGGGAAGTAAGTTCTTAATTTCCTTTTACAAATGGTAAGCAAAACAGTAAACATAACTTTCCCGGAACTTTATAGACAAGAGGTCGTGAAATTTATGTGTAAAGAGAATTTCCCCATTATTAAGAAGCCCATAGCGTTCGTCAGTTATGTTTCTACGAATACTTCAATTTTGACTTAGTAGACAACAAACCTGTTCAGCTTAATGGCCCGCAGGTATTCTTATTGGTAGGTAATTCCAAAGCCGTCACCATACTTGACGATTCATAACGGAAGTATTAGATAAGGATTAGGAAGATTAGTTCAAGTAACAAGGAAGATTAGGGACTACTGCTGATGCGGTTATATTAAAGAGTTAATTTAAATTTTGCTTGGATAAAATATGCAGGGGAATTCCGAAAAGATAGTATTTCGTAGGTGACGGTGCATACTAGAAACTTTTCTCTGTATCTCATTAGATGTCGGAATAGAAACGTACTTACTAAGATGCCATCCTAACATTAATTAAGTTAAATACATTTTAAGAACAAATCATTTGCTTAAAATTTTATTACTAAGGCTATTAATTTTAGTACTAAAACATTTACATACAAATTGTAATTTATCATTAGTATTTGGGAACTGCATGTTACCTAAAATATGCAAAATAAACCTTGAGGTCGCAGATTTTCAAACGCACATTAGCTTTCTATATATTTTTCTACTACAACCGAAAGGCGTGTGGCGACATTGGTTATTATTCAAAGTAATATTTGTTTATCATAATATAAATGTGTATAACCAAATGTTGAAAATAGATCTAAAAAATTAAAATTACAGAAAATCTGTTACAGTGGAGTTTAACAATTTCTGAAAACAACAATTCTCAATATGAATCTATTATTTAGACAAAAATTATGGTCTTAGACCCTTTTAGCAAAGTACTATGTTTCCATCGAGCGAAATATTTGAATGGACAGCTGTTCTCTGTTTACTTCTCTCAGCATAAGGATAATGCCAACTTTCTTTATTATGATCAGTGATGGGCGTTTACGCGTAAATTATAATCTTCTACATTACCCGCGTAGAAAATGTAGATAAAGCATTTTGGCGTAGATTTTGAGTAGAAAATATGAGACGAGTATATTATGGCTATTGTATATTAAGTGTATCGTGCAAATTATTTTGTTCCAATTTCCCTGTTTTATGGGCCAATTCTTAAAATTTTTTAAAGCACTGCAGTTTTTTAATATTTATATTACAAATTTGCATAACTTATTTTAGTAAGTCATCAGAATACCCAAAGGGTTTTATTACTTCTTAGGGACCAAAACATGCGTTTCGAAGTCTTTTCTTCTACGAGCATATTAGGTATAATAAGCAGCATATGAAATAGCCCGTATTCTTCCGTTTATAGACAAGAAAGATAATAAAATCATAGTTTACAGTCATTTAAGAACCCATTGACCAATTGAGGGCTCCAAAGCTTGCTTGTGCCTTCTGGCCCTAACAACTGTATGCCGAAACAAGTTATTGTTATTTTAATTACAACGAAGTATTATTTTGTTTAGTTAGGAAGCAACAAAAATAATAATATACAAAATAATACTGTTATTTGAGGCATTTGGAGCTGTTAAAAGTACTAAATATTACTAGTTTGCTGTTTATCTACATAATGTTATTTTCTACAGTAGACTTTTAAAGTATAATATTACATTGTTTACGCGTAGATAATGGCGTAATCTACATGGAGTATTCTACGCGCCCATCACTGATTATGATATACAGTGACACCGTTATCGGAACCTCTGCTGGTTATGGCTGTATGGTTATGCTGCCGTCATTGTCTTTATAACTGTGATCGTTGTAAAAAAATCTTTGTAAAATCTGAATTATATTTGCTGCATAAAACAAACTCAATGTATTTTTTTTCGCACTAGCAGTAACGATTTGTTCTAGGCAAGGATTTGGTGAGGTAAGTAGGCAGTTACTTTTTGTTCCTAAAGCAGCCCATATATTTATTTCTGTTAAGGTTAATATTTTATTGTTGTAGCAAAGGCCAGATACTCTATCTTGTTCTCATTGACAAGCCTATACATTAAATATTAATTTAATGTCAATTTGTCAATTGCCATGTACTTAAAAAGTATAATATTTGAAAAGGCCTTAATTTAAAGGTCGAAGCATTATATTTTGTAGCCTGAACTTACAAATATAAACACAAATACAAATATAAACACTAGAAAACAGTTTTTCAATTTGTAATCAGATTTACTATATTAGTACTTTTAGCTAGTATACCAGCATTTTTGTCTACAACATTAGCACACAGGTATTTATGTTGCTGTGTAAAGTTGAAAAAAATGTTTAACCGAATAATTTTATGTTCAACAATACTAGAAACAACTTATTGTCTTAAAAAAAACATTTTTGTTATTTTCCAGTGTGAAACGATAACGTGATAATAAATTATTCTAATGGTATAAGAAAGGCATGCGATATATCAGCGATTGTACTCGATGCGTCATTTAAAACCGACAGATTCTAATTACCCGGCAATAGATAAAAATGCTAAAATTTTGAGATTCAGATAGAGGTTTGGAAATTAAAAAAAAACATAACTAACCAAATATTGGGAACCAAATATCTATCTCTCAATCGTTATATCCATCTTGTTTTTGGCTGAGAATAGTACATTTTTTTTATCTATTTACTTTTAACTCATCATTTATTTCAACTCATGATAACCAACGTATAACAATAATAAGTAAACATGAAAAAGTTTATAAAATTTAATTGTAGTTGTATGAAAAGGAAATACAATATAAATCACTATACCGTTGTTTGTTGTGGTATTTCTCCAATAATTAATATAGTTATTTTTATTTCAGCAACGCTTTCGTGCTTTTTTTAATATTATTTTTTTAAGATTGCATAATATAAGGGCTGTGCAAACAAACAAGTAAAAAAATAAGTTATTAATGAAATAGCTGCAAAGGAAATAATGCTTCATTATTTATTGCATCGCTTAAAACATGTTGTATATATCATTATTGTAAATATATGTTCTGAAAGCAGTTTTGTGTATTTCAGTAACCTTCTTTCTCTTTTTCCTATATAAATAGGCAATAAATTAGGATTTATATCATAAAGTATGTTATAATTCTTTAAAAAGAGCTGCGTTAAACGATGGTGCTGGTATTTTTATTGTATCTGGTGTAGTGATTGTGTGGGATAACGAGTTAATATTTATACCATACTTATGCACATATATAAATATATTTAAGACATAGAGTAATCTGATTTCCAGTACGGTTTTTGTATATAACTGATTTGTTGTAAATAATCTGTTTTTATTATAAATTGCATTCAATATACAATTTTCCATTACTTTTAGTGGTTGTACAGCACTCTGTAATACCATATCTACATCTAAGTAATAATTCTGTACATTTATGTATAAATGATCTTATTTTGTTACAGACGTAGTACATATATTTGAACCATTTTAGATGGTAGTCTACATAAATCGTCTATAAAGCATTCTTTAATATTCTGGTTGCTTTTGCACTTCCTCCCAAGTGTCTACATATTATTCGACAGCTGTATCATCAGCATATTACACCTTTCATTTTTAATGTTTTAAGTGTTTCATGTGCTCGTATAAAATATAAATATTATTGAGCTTAACACAATTCCCTGTGACAAACCCATTTTTTATGGTTTACAGTATACAGTACACGGTATATTGAATTCTTACGATTACTTGAGTTCTAGAGGATTTTATATGGTATTGCCTCGTCTGCCATATTTCCATAAGCAATCTAACATTATATTGAATGAGACTGTATCGAAGGTTTTAGCTAGGTCTAAGAAAGTTGAGATACATTTTCCCTTATCTATGTTGACTACGATACTATTCGTTAATTTAAGCATAACCTCTGTGCTCATGTGTTCTGTAAAACTGTATTGATTTGGAGAGAGCAAGGCACTTCTTGCTAGCAATAAAGTTAATCTGTTGTTTAAGCAGTTTTCAAATATCTTGTCAAAGTTGTTTATATAATTTTTATTGGGCTGTAGGTATTGTATTCTTGTTATTTTTTTAAGATAAATTCATTTCATTTTGTATTTATTTTTGACATATAATATAATTGCTATTCTTATGCAAGCCATATCCCTTTTCTATTTGGCAAATAAGTATGCACTGTTTTACATTTTTCTGTTGCTTGAACATATCTGTTAACAAATTTGTGTGTTGCGGTTTTTATGCCAAGATGGTTTGTAGCATTATTCCATTTCTTTGCTTGTAAAATTCGGTTCGCATTAATTTAAGACAATGCTAATGCTAATAATAATGGCGGTATTGTTACCGTTATTGGAGGTCTATATAGGCACATAATCCACATTACAGTTGTTTAGTTTCAACAATATGGAACATTACGAATATGTAATACCGCGTCCAACTATGGCTATACTGAGACCACTTTTTCCAGGACGTTTAATTTTACTATTTGGTATCATTTGCCCCGTCATTTCGTAACACATTTATTTCAAATCTTATTAATATTACAATTTTGTGTATGCTACTATTAATAATTTACTCAGCGGAATAGTCCGCTGTTTTAGATATTGAAAACTCAGTAAACCGTTAACCAATATTTAAAAGAAACTTGGATTCTTTAAACACATAAAGGTTAATTTTATTGATCGATGTTCTATACTGTTACTAACAAAGTATTAATACATTGTCTAGCATAATAATTTAACATTGTGCTCTGCGAGATAAATATAATACCGTCAATCAAAACATTATCTAGGCAAAGTTGCATTACAGCTAAAACATTTCGGTACAGTTCAGTTCCTAAGTATAGTGAACCAGAGTGGAACCCTGTGAGTCAAGGGTGGCCGGGCTCGCAGCCGTCCTCGATCATCAATCATCCCGAGACAATCGCGCGGCGCACAGCTGTCGCACAGCCCGACACGCCGTCAGCCACCGGCCTACTGGGTTTATATTAGAACTAACTGCAACCTAACTTGCACTCTTTGAATTAAACCATTTAATCTGATAAACATGTATGCCGAGGAACGTAAACTAATTGCCGGTGTTGAAACTGCCGCCGAGAACATGCCCCTTTTACTTTATTAACTGATTCATTGCTAATGCTTAAATGTTTGCGATTACCACGAAAAATATGAAATTTTAGAAATTTCAGTAAGCATGACCGTTTAAGAGGAAAAGTTCCATGATAATAATTTTAAAACTTACACGTTTTGTGAATTTATTATTTTGAAATATGTTGATACTTGCATTCGCTTTTATAATAATAATTGGTTGATTGTATGCCCCTGGCAGTAGTTCGAGGCCTCAGCACAAAAGATAGTGAAAGGAAGTGATGATTTGTTTGAGATTTCAGTTATACTTACATTTTTATCGAATTACGTAGGCAATTTAGAAAGAAACCTACCTAGCTATGAAATAAGATATAAATTTCTTCTACACTAACGCATTTCTCCCAAGGTTTCTTCTTCAACTGTGTCATTCTATAAAAAAAACTGTGGGTGGGCTGTACTTCGATACACCTGTATTGTTCGTTCCCAATGTAAAGGTGACATGGATGTCATCAAGTTCTGACGTCATATGCGCGGCAAGTATGGCTGCATCTGCATGTATTGCGCAACCAGTGGCGTACCGAAAGTAACTACTTGCGGGAAAGTATTTATTCACAAATTACTGTATAATGTTGCATTGAAAAATGAAACAAAACACAATGCCCTGCATGTTGTTATTTGCCTGATCGCATCGATTTAACCGGTTCTGAAATACCGGCGCGCCACTGGTCTGCTCCTGCAGATCGCCACAGCTGATTTCAGTCGCTAAAACAGGTTCTGCGCAATGACGTCAGCGATGACCCCTCTGTCACCTTCTCATTCATCTCATCATCATAAATTATACTATTAACGTGGACACTTCTGATACAGGGTTCCTGCGCTAATGCTGCGTCCTTACTTCTGCGCAATGTGCCACATTTAGGGAATTCTTTTGTCTTCTATTGAATATTCTAGAGTGTTACATGCCATTCTCGAAACGTCGATTTTAGGTATCTACTCATCGAGACTGTTACGAAAATCCGTCACACGTAGGAGTTTCTTCGCATGCTGGTAAATTTTGCAAAATGTTCTATGACTCCTACAATCGCCTATTTTCGATATCTCCACCTCAAGACGGTTAAGACAATGTGCCAGAATTGGGAGTTCTAACGTCTTCTGTTAAATATTCCAGAATGATTTTAGCTACGTCGATTTTCGACGTCTCCACCGCGAGGCGGTTACGGCAATGTTCCACACTTAGGAATTACTTTGTCTGCTGATGCATTTTCCAAAATGTTCTAAATTGTTCCATGACCTCTAAACCTGGATTTTCGACATCTCCACGGGCAGACAGTTACGACAATTAGGAGTCCTTTCGTCTTCTAATAAATTTTCCAGAATGACATATGACTTTCTAGAACCGCCGATTTTCAACATCTCCACAGCGAGGCGGTTACAATAATGTGCTACACTTTGAGGTTCTTTGCTCTGCTGATTAATTGTCCAGAATGTTTTATGACTTTCCGGAACATGGACAGAACTGTTAGGGCAATGTGCAATACTTAGGGGTTCATTCATCTGCTGATAAAGTTTCCAGAACATTCTGGAAAATTCTCAAATCATCGATTTTCGACATCTCGACTTCGAGACGTCTTCTATTGAATGTTACAAAATGCTCTATGACCTTTTGTCTGCCGATGAATTTTCCAATATTATGTTCTGGAATGTTCCATGACGTTTTCGAAACGTCGATTTTTTCGACATCTCCACAGTGAGACGGTTACGGCAATCTGCCGCACTGCGGAGTTCTTGCCTCTTACATAGAATGACCTAGAATGTTCTATGGCTTCTCGAATCATCGATTTTCGGCATCTCAACCTCGAGACGGTTACGGCAATGTGACATACTTGGGAGTTCTTAGTTCTTCTATTGAATGTTGTAATATATTCTATGACCTTCTCGTAACGTCAATTTTCGACATCTTCACCGTCAGACGGTTACGGTAATGTGCCACATTAGCGAGACGGTTTCGGCAAACTGCACACTTCAGGATTCCTTCGTCTTCTATTGCATCTTCCAGGATATTCTATGACATTCTCGAAACGTTAAATATTCCACTTCCTTCCAGTTCTGAATGTTCCAAAATGTTATATGACCTTCCAAAGACGTCGTTTTTTTTTATCGAGAGACAATTTCGGCAATATGTCACACTAGGGGTTCCCTGGTCTTCTGTCAAAGTTTCTAGATTGTTCTTTCTCGAAACATCGACTTTTGAGTTCCCCACCGCGAGACGGTTTCGGCAAACTGCCGTAATTGAGGATTCTCTCGTTTTCTATTAAATCCTCCACGGTATTCTATTTCCGCTGAAAATCTGGTAAGGAACATATCTTCCGGCTAAATTCTTCCGACTGCTGAGCTAGTATTTATTTTTATACTTAAGTCGCGTATACAGAAATCTGTTTTACCGTTAAATCAGTTGCAGTTGTCGTGAAACAACAATTCCTTTTGTGCAAATGAATGGACACAAGTACAGGTAACACCACTTAAACAGCTCTGCTAGCTGTCAAGCTACAAAAATAGCCCTTTTTTAGACACAAGCTTAACATTTACTGTATTTAAGATTCAGTTGTGCAAAAGCAGTTTAAATTTGAACAAAGGTCAACTTCAGATCGTTTCTTAGCAACTGAATCTGCTGCTTTTGATTGATATCGTTATAGCAACGTCCTGAAGTTGAAGTTATTTTAGAATTTGTTTTGTTTTTACGGTACTAAAGATTTTAATTTTTTATTTTTATGTTTCGGAATGTGGTTTTTGTTTGTTATTAGTGTAATAAGTTGATAAAAACTTTTTATTTTGTGACTGTTTCTATTTCTTTGAATTACCTGCATTCAATACATTATTATATACTTACATCCTTCAAGTACTCCACGTCTACGCTATTGTCTACATGACGACAAGATAATCGTCATTACATGGTCTACACCGCCCATCCCATTTGAATCTTTTTTGCACTTATCCATTTTTATATTATATTTGGTAACAAGACAGTCCTTTTACCAGGGGAAGACGATGAAATCGGTTACATAGAAAATTCAGATACTGACGTTTTGAAGGGGAGCTTATTCAACAGGCAGAAGAAAATCTATAAGAAGAGGAAATACTGGAAGAAATACGTTCGAATTCTGACACAGAATGTGAAATCCTATTAAGTGAGCTAAAGATATCTTATCAACGGAAATCATGGAAAAAGTCTGAGAGGTAATTAATCATAACATGTTCTTAAGTAGTTTTGACTGACATCCTTTGTGTTTACATTTTGTCCACAAGGAATTGGCTTTTTTAGAGAACGATAACCTCTGATCTTGCCTTCAGCACATATGAAACCCTTATTTTCTTAATTGAGGTTGTCTCGGACCAAAATGCATTGCACTTTCAGTATACAGGTAGAGCTTTTTAGCCTATTGCTAGAAATACGCTTCGCCGACGATTCTTTAATATTATGAGTCCTTTGGAAGTCGTTACTGATAGTGAGTATCGAAAGCAGCAAATATTATTAATCACAAAAGACGAACTTATTAAATTTCTCGAGTTTATGCTGTACACGCATGCGGAACAAGGTACAATAATGAAAATGAACTGGCCAAGAAAAAGAATTACATAAGGTGTAATTTACAAATTGAAAAAGAAAAAAACGAATTCAATTGCGAAACATGTGGATTGTATTTATGCATAACATCAGAAAACGAATGCTTTTTATGAATACCAATGAATGGCAACAGCTAAGTTACCAAATACAGATTCACCATGTTTCTAACTTTTGCATGCTTTACATTGATAGTACCGAAACCACATTTTGACCCGTCCAAGGACGTATGTCAATTGACGATTTGCTGAATCTATTCTTATTCATTTTCTCAAATCATGACAAACGCACCAAATTTGAGAAAAATGCGTTGACAATCAATAAAAACACAGTACTACAAATTATTATACTGGTAGTAAGCTTTTGTGGTTTTTGCCAGTATAATAGTGTATTGATTGGTACACACTTGGAATGAAATTAAAACTTTCTATTGGTTTTTAGAAACGTTGAAGAATAATCATCAAAATATATCAATCACCTTTTGGTAGGACCCAGAAGACTAGAAAAGCTTCTGCCTTGGATCAAACTTTCAAGTTTTTGTAAAATTAGACAATTACTTGTAATTTATTTAACGCCTTAGATACCGCTGAACATTTTTTATTCATTTGCATGCTTGAACCGTGCAACACGTTTGTGTTTTATTTTTTGTAATATATAGAACAATAGTTTTTTTATCTTACACATTGAAATATGGTATTTCATCACATCCATGGCAGTAATGCTAACTACCTGTTACAAAACTCGCTTTTGACGCAAGTCCCTACGACTACGTACGTTTAGCGAACCTGTTCTGAGCGAACCAGACATTTTGCGTACTTCGAGCGCACCAAGCGCAGTTAGGCATATCGCACCCGTGTTCTGAGCGAGCCAAATAGTTAAAGAAATGTGAATTCCGAATTAATACGACGTATTGTTGATAAAAATGATGTAAATTCATGTATTAAAATGATTGTCATAGACTTATAAAAACTGGTTAGTTACATTTATTCCATTTACAAACAGTTTGAACTGGTATATAAATAAATAAAAATACATATAATGCAGATATTATGTTTTCAGATGTGTTGGTTGCTGAATGCTTGTAGAACAAATACAAATTTCAAATATGACAATCTGTACCTAAATAATATAATACAATTAAAAATAGTGACTTTGTACATGGTACTACAGTCAGTACAGTTAACAAAATTTTTGTAACTGTTCCCCGAGATTATCAACGTATGAAAAAGTTGTTTAAGGCCCCTAGACGTGATATGCCGAAATCGCAAAGTTTGTTTTTCTGTTGTGAAGATCATCTTAATTCTTACTGTAAGTTTTATATCCTTTTTGGGGTTATAAGTGTTTACCATTCAGTTTCCATTTTGTTATAGTTTGCAGAGGATATGAAAAATTATATGCGTTTTAAGTTGATAGAGAGAAATGTTATAATAAAGAACGACGTTATTCCCCATATATTCGACTGTTAGCCAGACCGAAAACGAGCCGCAGGAGCCCCGAAAATAAATGGCAATTTATATTTCTTCGGACCTCTAAAATAAATGTCAAGTTTAGGGTACAGTTTTGATTCTTACATTTTTATGTTTACAMATAGTATGTTTCCAACAACCCACTGTGATCAAATTATCAATGCTACGTTAATTTGATAAAMAGTTCMCTTATKCTGTTGCTTTTACGTTCCTCATCTCCGCCGTGTTGAACCGCTCGTCGCTGTACACAAATTCCATAACAACGAACATGTATTCAGAAGTCATAACGCATAAGTATTTCACTTTTTCTTGGCGTATTTTAATTCGCTTGTCACAAAATGAACGCTAACAACAAACTGATAAATTGACGGGCTGAGACTGACGCGTGACGCGTTGATCCCAGATGTAAACAAGCGGCCATTTACAAGACACCTGACGTCACGTCGCGTTTTGGCGGTCCCTTTAAATATTCACATTTTTAATATTAAAAATACACCTTACGATCCATTTTTTCGAATTTATAAGCTGTCACACCTGTTTTGTGAATTAGCCGCTACCTATTAATATGCAATTTAACAAAATATAAATACATGGCAAATACCCAATTGTCGCATAAACTACGTAACGGAGAACAAGTATAATACCAGACACACACTTTTCACTCTTACTTTAAGAGCAGAAAATGTTCTTAACTATGTATTTGTAAACTTTTGGTAAGGGATGAAGGGCTTATACAAATATTCGGGATAGTGTAGGAAATGACCAATACCTTTTTATAGCTATATTATGCATATTATGCGCATATCTATATTTATTGCTCTCTTACCAATTCCACCGATTCTTCTCCGAAAATTACTACAGCCCCTAGTTGTTTGCTTTTTTTCAAAGAATTTACAGATAGCAGTATGAGGCGTTTGCTGTTGCTATACTTGAGGCTTCCTGTATAAGGATTATGAGCAATAAATGTGTATAGGTGGCTAGAATTCCAGTTCGCTCAGAGCACCCTACCCTGTAAGACCATCGCCCGTGTTCGCTGGAAACACGGTTCGCTCAGAGCACGTTACCGGACCCTACATGGCGACCAACCTAGAGACATGTAGTACGCCGCCCCCGCTGTTCAAGGAAACCACCTTGATGCTGGTCCGTCTTTGGGTGAGAAAGTACCTGTAGCAAGAGTACGTCACAATGCAGGCACGTGGAAAAGTGCCAACCACGTTCGGCGGATACCTGTATAATAGACAACAAAGAAGCAAATTATGGTAATCTGCAATCCTACCCGGTAAAGGTTTGTATTATACATATCAGATAAAGTGCTTCGTAAGGTAAACATAATTTTTTGAATACGCTGGTATAAAGGATTATGAGGCACAAAAATTCTCCTAATTTCAGTGTTAGTGTTGTGGTGTTATTAGGAACGAAATCAAGATGATTACTAACAAAAAGTGGATAAACTGTGAAAAGCATGTTATTGAAATTCAAACAAAATCTTGAAATGTGAACACTGAACAATTTAATAATTAATTTCAATTCCGATTCGGACAGTAACAGTGAATATCTGAAAACATTAGTTATAGCGATTTAGAATTAATAATCTGGAAGTTAATAAATTTACTTATCCTAATATATAAACAATTCTAATTACTGGGTGGTACAAGCGATAACATGTTTATGCATATAAACATAAGTTGCTACGGCCAGGTGGACTGAACACGATCCTGCAGTAATAGCCAGGACCCTGTACATGAGATTGATTTATGAGCTGTTTGTGAGTATTTTCTAAAGGGACCTGAAGTGATGACTAATACCTCATTATTGGAGTTAAAATATTTTACTGCGGCATTATAACCTTATACGAATTGGAAGACTATACCTACAAATCTACATAAACACTACATTCAGCATATATAGTTCTTGATAGATTTAAGTCCAACATCATGTAAGGTCTGCCTGTCCAGGTTTCAGCTAAAAGGGAATACGTCTCTGCGTAGCAAATTGCTATAGAATTAGATTTAACATTTAGCATTTGTCTTACACTTATATTTTAAGGTAGCAACCGTTGCCGTGCCTTCTTGTGACACTTTTACTATAAAAACACATTTGTACTGAAAAAAAAAACCAAGATAATGATCGCTACTGCTAATAAGGTTTTGGTTTATAGAGAAAATGAAAGCGCATATTGCCTAAAAATTATAATAAAATGCGTCAGTCGAATATCGACGATTTAATAAAATTTGTTTCCTCTTTAACACTAGATTAACTTTAATTATTAGTTACAGATGGCGTTTTATTTTTGAAACTTTATAGATAATCAATATATTGAAAGACATTAAACTACGTTTCATTGGAAAACAAAATGTTCAAGTAAGTAACGTAGGTAATAGTGTCGAAAAAAAATTTCATGATTTTCAGCTGGTAGTCTATTTATGTAAATACTCAACATCATTTGCACACGGCAGCTTAATATTGTTTTCAAAAAATCAWGGATGTAAAAATTTTTCATTTCAAGTTGACGCAATCATCCCTTCCCAGAAACCTAGGTATAATGCGGCGCCCGCCGTCTGGATGTCGTCAATGCTAAGAAGGTACAGGCTCTGGGAGGATTATAGGAAGGTTAAAAGTGTTTGATATTCGGTTAAGACACGTAACTATAAAGAAATTCAAATAAAGTCTAAAGAATTTGTGGAACAATAGCTTTGGACTCCCTTGCTCCACTGGTTACTGCCTTGCATTTCTGCAAGGTGCTTATGTGGGTTTATAGTACCTATGTAATCTCATGAATCTTCCCAGTTAATAACTGAAACGCTTAAAATGATTTGTCATGAATCGCTTTTGCCTTCAATGATTTATGCCAACAGGTAAGACAACCGTGTCATTTGGACTACAAATATTTAAGACCGCTACAATCTGCCTGTTTGAATGTAAAGTAATTAATTATTACTGTCTAATAAGTAGCTAAGCTTGCAGATTTCTTTATTGATTGTTTGTAGCTATTTGCACGAAGGCGGCTGCACTAGGTATCAGCTCAAAAACTTTTTGCTTTTATAGTAGAAATCTGGTATATTACGATTCATTACATTGACATTCTAAATGACGCTGAAGCTGAAAAGGATGTATCAAACTTTATATTTGTATATTTTTCGAAGTACAGCTAAAGTACCTTCACATTTTCATTACGTTACGATTTATTTGTAAGACCAGGTACAAACGTTTGCATATAAAAGTACTGCAAATGAGATGTAGCATTTCATAAGAATTTCAAACCGTTATTTTGCTAAAACTACAGCAGTACAGAAATTGCCTTTAGAACTATTATTGCATTCATCAACCTCTAAATTTTCACATACCTCATGCAAGACATTGAACACTGCTTTTTTCAGGTTGAAGAAAATGTAAAGCTAGCTATGGCAACAACAGATATTAAGTATTTTATAGCATAATTAGATACTTATTAGTGCCACACTACCCTGCAAATTGTGACACAGGTGGTATTCCGAACAATATCAATATGTCATGGAAGACCAGTGCTACAGGTTATGTGATTGTACTTGTATTTGTCGGAACTATAAAGCCAATTTCAGCAGATTTATGTTACTGCTTTTTATGGTAAACTAAACTGCATAAGCAACCTTACCCTTAAAACCTAGGACCATGTACTACAAAAACAACCGCTCATAGGATACTGATACTACATACAGTCAAGAACAAATTAATATAATACCTATACACATTTATTCCGTTGCACAAAACTAAACACACATTATCTAGCAAATCTGCCATAAAGTACAAAATAAAGTAAATAATCATGATCGGCCGGCTTCGGGAACGAAGCATGATATGCTACTTTTGTCCTGAGTCTATAATGTAATCAAAATTTTATAGGGTGTTGCAGTTTTGTACTAAAAAGGTTAAAAGAAATTGACATATTAAAGGCAAAAAAATAAGAATTAAAGAAAATGCTAATTTTACCTATATTTTCAGTATATTTATGGTACTTTAATAATAATGTATCCGGAACTTGATTATAGCAGACAGGTGCAACACTGCAATGATAAATATATTGGATGCATTTACCTTATATTTGGAAATGGTCAATAATGAAAATTATACAAAAAAAATAATTTACTTTTATTGTATAATCTGGAATTGCCTATTGTACTTGAGTATATTTCTATTTGATTATTTTGTAAGTGATCAAGATTTAATAAGTTTTTCAATTCTTTTAATGCAGCAGCATCTATCGAGAGCAGGGATTGTATTTACAAATCTGATTGGAACTTACGATAGGTACCAACTTAGGATGTATTGTAACGAAAACTGAAAACGTATTTCAAAAATTACATATGTACCTAAATGTTCTGAATTATGGCAAATTTACTTTCAGATTAAAGTTGGAAGATCTGTTCTGCTTCGTTTTGAAGGTCTCCCTTAACAGTGTATTAAGACTGCGTCCAAGTCACTGAACGCAATTCATGCATATAGTTCTTTGGTTACCTCGCCAGTGTACGTTTAGGGACATAAAGGTGAAAATGAGATCTTTCCTAGTACAGCGGATATAAAGAGGTAAACTTACAGATACATGGACGCATCATTCTGGTGGCTTGATGCTGGACTACTTTGACAAGGTGGTTGTCTCGTATTAGGCAGGGGGGCCAAATGCTTGCAGCATATTCAAGAAGGGGTCTAATGTAGCACTTAAAAAATAGGGGGCTTAGGTTGAGAAAAGTTTTGGAAAAAAGGAATATAGTTCTGTTAGCCTGCTTCCCTAATTTGCTTATACTCTAGAAGTCTAGACGGTTTAAAGATAACCCCCGATTGTTTGTTCCCCAACTTCACTGTTTGAGACGCATATCTTCTGCCTAAGTAAACAATACACACTTATTGTTAAGAGGGATTAAGCAGTCCCCACGCCACTTTTCAACGGAACTGAGGTCTGATACTTAGAACACCACGGTACGTAATTGCATTTGTATAAAACTTGCAGTGCTTCGCGTAAAAAGTGTGCTTAGATTTATTGTGTAGGTTCAGATCTGTTAGATACGTATGCCAAGAATAGAATGGGACCATGAACTGAGCCCTGTGGTGCAGCAGATGCCACAATCCGCTCCAAGGACGAGCTAACGTGCCCTAAGAAAATTCTGCCTGAAAGAAAAGCGCTAATCCAGGATAGTAAATGTCCCTGAACAGCAGATATAATTTAGAGATTAACCTTTTGTGGAGAACCCGGTCAAAGGCCATTGCTAACTCCAAATACCTACACAACGTGCATAGCATTGCCCATATCGAGTGATAATGATATAGTCATTTAAACTATGTAGGAGGCTGGTCTCACTGTTGATCTGTGTGGTGGGTATTCGTTCTGAGATTTGTGTATAACGTTGTTGACAAGCAGAAAACTTATTAATTGTTTAGTGATAATCCTTTCCATCACATTAACATAATTAGAAGTAAGACTAATGAGTGGGCAGACATCGGTTTCTTCTTCTTCTTTGAAGATTGACGCTACATTTGACACTTTTCAAAGCATCGGAGGGTGAGACATATCAAAACAGAGATATTCGATAAAGGCKTAACTGTCCAGGAGGCACTGTTGCGCAAGAGAGAGCACGACAAATTGCCAGGCCTTGATAAAACTGTAGACCAGTGCTGCTCTTTCTACCACAATCGTAGTAGATTTACTACACTGACCTTCTATATACTACGCTACCACCACATCAAGTATTCTACTACAATTTATTTCAGGTTATGCTACTCGAATTTATCGGTTTTTATTTATGTTAATTATTATGTGACCTTCCTCGTTAGTTCACATCTTCACATTCATTTTAAACTTTAGTGTATAGTTTTGAGGTTCTCTTCTGAACGTGCATATATATAACCCTCAAAAAGTCACCGTTAAATTATAAGCTTCAACGAACAGTTAATAATACCGTTGTCTGAATATTGTAATATTCAGACATCGATAATATCCAAACTTTGTCTTAGGAATCTAGAATCTACTACAATTTACTAAATTCTACTACAATTTCTCGGTAGATGCCGCTACACT
The DNA here is from genome assembly GCA_025024175.1 of Rhyzopertha dominica. Taxonomy (NCBI): domain Eukaryota; kingdom Metazoa; phylum Arthropoda; class Insecta; order Coleoptera; family Bostrichidae; genus Rhyzopertha; species Rhyzopertha dominica. The sequence goes on from QCXZ01000137.1 coordinate 35,054,226, forward strand.
ATTTTATAAGGCAGGAGCAGCACTGCTTTAGACCTGAGGTGGACGGGTTGTTCAGAGAACTACGAATTTCAACGACTGTAGAATAGTGCGCCTGACGAGTTTCTCTTTAAAGTAATAAATCTACAGATGTTGAAAATTATTGGTGATTGTTGATGTTCAGCAGGTACTTAGTCCGGTCTTAAGTAATGCTAAAGTTAGCAAAAGTCGACTTTGTAAAAATACGACCTTGGCAGTGACATTTCTCACAAAAGTAATTTAAATCTGTGATCTGCATGTTTAATTAAAATGGTTCCAGCATGATGATGATGACCGGCAGAAGGAAGATTGGGAGTCTACGAGTCGACTTGTATTGTCGACATCAATGCGTCGACAACACATTGACTGTGTTAACAACAATGGAGGTTAAAATTCAAAAGTTAGGTTATGTTTCTGTAGTTGTAGTTGCGTGTGCCTGATCTGTGTAAAACAAGTGTTCTTGGATTGTTGTCAGCCGTGAGACTGTAAAGTGTGTTAAATATGACAGGTAGCTAAAATCTGAATTAAATAAAATTAACAACAAATATGGAGTAAAATTTAATTTTTGCGGAAATGTAATAAATAACACCGGCTCAGCGAGACTACAAAGCCATAGGGAACAACATTTTATTTTCAAACAGGAACTTTTATACTAGTTGATTATTGTTTACGTTGTCGACACCACTAAAGTAGTCGACGTCAACTCGTGGATAATGAATTTTTGACGTGATGACGTCTTTGCCAATCGATGGGTAGGTTGCAGGGGAGTTTGTAGTATGCACACCCGATCGGCAGATTTGACTCCTTTGAATATTTTCTCTGAGTTCATTTAAACAGTGGAGTATACGTAGGTCGTCCACACACACTTTAAGAATTACAAGCTCGTGTGTATGTGCGACTTAGGCAATGTCAAGTTATAAATGGATTGCAATTTCAATATGTGGGTGTGTAAAATGTTTTTTGCATGCGGGTATATTAAAAAAACATTTGATAACATAATATATTCGTCGTAGTACCAGACTGCTTTATTTTTAAACCTTAAGTCGTGTATTTCAGTGTTATTTCGTATTTTTACTAATAATCCCTATTTTGAATTTTATATGTTACCTACTTTATTGACACTGTTTATAATATGTAGTGTTTTACATGCAGCTATTCCCGGAACACGCGGTTAAACAGATTTTTACCTATTAAATGTCTGGAAACGGTTTACAGCAACCATTCTTTTCAGTCATACTTTCAGTTTTGCTAATTCAAATGTTTGACGATGTTTTTGTTTTGTTTCATGCATTGCACAAATTTTAGAGTCGTTGTCTAACATAAAACTTTTCAAGGACCTTATAACTTCAGCTCTGACGCGATCTGTAAGTGTATAATGGATGCACTCACATGCTGGATGTAACCGTATGGTCTGTACCTAGTGAAATGCAAAAACTTCCTTAATATTCCAACGGCACGAGAAAGAGACAGACGTTGTCAAATACGTTGTGCGGGTGAATTGATTTGAGTGATGGCCGCTGCGCGATCTTCTAACCGCTGCCATATATCATCCCCTGAACTAGGGTGAGTGACGTCACCACAGTGCTTGCTCGCTTGTCATCAGGTCGTTGACTACCTACTTTATTATTTTATTACATGTTTATTGTTTTCGCCCCGTGTGTTACATGACAAGGATGCTGAGGTTCGCTTTCAGAGTAGGTGTATAAACTTTTGAAATTGAATATTATAAAGCAACAAGTTCAGTGCATTTTTTATTTGAAACCTTTGCTGCAAAAGCATGGCTACGGTGTAACGTTAAACTAATTCACATTCGGATGGTTGCCCAAAGAATTACGCGCATATATCGTACTGTGCTATATGGCTCCTTTGAATAATTAAAACATAATATAATAAAAATAAATACTTCAATAATAGTTTCATAGGCTTCTTAAAACATTAGCTTTAGACAGGTGGCCTCGAGTTGGGCACCAGTTACCTGGTTTTACTCTGAGTGTATTAATTCAGCACCAGCCCTCGGATTAGGGATTTTCTAATTACTTGAATTCGGCACCGCTTACCTGAGTTAAGCTCTGGTTTCTTAGGATAGCGGTACCGTAAGATAACGACCGTTTTCACCTCTGGTAGTTCTAAGTTCATTTCTTGCAAAATTTTGATTGTATCATCTGGGTTTGTTGGCATACTATATAGGTTGTATTTTTCTTATTTTGTATTATATATTATTTCTTATACAATTGATGTCTTTTGGAGTCAAGGTATTTATTGTTGCTGAATAATTTTTCAAAATCGAATGAATAATTTTTGATGGTTTTTACCTAATGCGTTATTCTGATTTTCTTTTTGCGCTGCTACTGACTGGAACAATAAATATTATACATTTATTTTATTTGTAATCAGTTGTAAGATAAATGTACATAGTTAAATAGTTAAATTTTATAATAAAGTATTTAATAATGGTATTTTAATATAAAATATTGAAAACATACCTATTTGTCTTATTAACAACTTGTCACTTTTGGAGTTATTATGGTTTAAACTGCTTTTAGAGACGACTTTTTCAGGGTTTAAAGTTCACACATTTGCATTGCATGTTCCTTTATTATAACATCTCCAAGATGTTTCTTCTGTTTCATAACTACTTTTGTGTATGTAATCTTAACACCACCGTTAATCAGAATTTTCTACCCTTTCACTAATTCCGACAGACATAATCATGATGTTTAACGTTTAAGTGACGAGTATAAATAAATTATATAAACGAATAACATTACAATATATATTGGGGTAAAGTAAGAGGGATGAACATTTTATTCCACTGCTGCATTCATTGGTCATTCAGCTTGAAGTAACCAGGTATGCCGTCTTCAAATTTCTGTATTTTATTCATTTTGCCTCTCAAATGTTTAGTTTATATTTCGTATTGGTTTTAGGAATGGGGCATATTTGCGACGTTCGAGGGGGTAGGTTTCTTAAGTGGACGAGTAACAGATGCGCTTCAGCTTCAGTGACATCCTTCAGCTGTTCACAGGTTAGTACTGTTTCAATTTTTAATTTTTATTGTTGGTGTCCTTTTTTTCAATCACATTATGTAACCAGTTTTAAACAAACACCATTAAACTATTTATGTCCTTTTCTTAACTGTGTTCTCGCATTCTTTGATTAGATGTATTCACGCAGAAATAGTTATACGTGATGCTTGAAAGTGGGATGTTAGAGCCTTGATGCATGAACTAATATTTTCTCCCGTGCTGGGAAAACATCTGGTAAAAACTAAGATTTTTGCACCAAACTATTCAACTATATAGTTGAGTTGCCTCCCGCATGGGACCTCAGTACCTGCTGACCATAGTCGGCTATGCTAACCAAAATCTCTTCAGTTTTGAATCTTGAGAACGAAAGTGTTATCGAACACAGATCTAGAATTGACAGTTCATTCACTGCTTTAAATAACAATTTTCAGCAGCATTGCTACAATTTATTAGCCCTCCAATTTTGATATTGTTTAGTGATAAATTAGATGTTTTGAGATTGTTTCGTATTATTTATGATTACATCAAATCTCCCTATTTATGTGAGTAACCAGTGCATCGAAGGTACGTTTAATTAACATAACACAACGTAGGTAAATACTGGACGATCACATTTCAATCTAAATCTCTACGAACCTTGGTATGATACATTACAAGCTAAACTAAAGAATGACCAATCTTCCATGGAAAAACTGAGGATTATAAGGCCCGAGGGATCATCCTTTTCAGCTGATAAGATATGGTGTCCAATTCGAACACCTCGAGCAGGTAAAGTGAGGGTACCTTTAAACAGGACTAAATAGTGCCGAATTCAAGTACGCCCCTTTAGACATATCATGTAGAGGGTATTGCAATTGATTGTTCCTTACGAATACTTCAGTGACTTTTGCTGATATTACAAATCTAAGTGTCGAGCTTTTTTTGAGAAATATAAATGATCTATTAAGGCACATATTTTATTCAGAATCCAATGGCGTATTTGGTGTTTTTACTAGAGGGCAACAAATGGGCTATATTATAAAGTTATATTTTAATGGAACACTCTATATATTTTTACAATATTGTATTCGTCTTTAAATTCTGCCTACTTTGATATATAGCACAAGCGATAACTTGTAGTTAAACGAAATTAATATATTTAAGTATTACACGGCAAAAATGACAAAACAATAAATTAGTACCCAAATGATGTTAGATAATAAAGAATGAAGTATGGCTATGTTATCTATAATGACTATTCAAACTGTACTTTATTACTGTTCAAATAGATTTACTGTACATTCGTTAAAGCACTTCTTATGTGAATGCCTGTCATACCTAACGCAGTCTCCTTGAAATTGTGTCTTAATTAATTCGGCGTATCAATTTTATTTAAGTATAATAACTGATGTTTTATGAAGTTAAATCCGACAACCTTACCGGTCCTTTTACTGTGTTTCTACCCACTAGTGATCTACAAAGTTTTTTTTTTAACTCCGCGACATTTTATATGCTGGTGCACCAGCCTTCCTTTTGTCAATTCGTTGTGAGCCTTGAAAAAGTGGAAATTAATGCACGAAACGTAGGCAAGAACAAAGACCGGAGAGAGAATAGTCTCTTTTTTAGTCCTAAACCCAAAAATTTATTGAAATGCCAAATCAACAATGGACGAGAACAATCGAATATATAATAAAAACAATTCTCGTCGTTTTAGATAAACTTTCAGAAAAGAAAGAAATCACGCAATTGTGATGCAGAAAATGCAGGGAAACGAAAATTGCTTTCTAAACACATTGGCATACCATATATTTCAGGAAAATGTAAGCCAATAAGAACACAAAACCTTATAAGAGAAATAAGAAGAAAAGCTATGAAACACAATAGACGAAATATATTGAAGTTCAGAAGTAGCTTGACAGAAAATTAAAAAACTATAGGTAACCAAAATACAATTCAGTGTAGTGGGCTCACAATATTCCTAGACTACCTTAAGCAAATGGTTTCTGGGGAGGTGAAGAAATAGTGGCAACAGCAGAAATTTTATCCCGATAAAATGGTAGTTCGCATGGAATAAAATAACATTTCAACAGGACGAATGAAGCAGTGAAGGGGGTGGAGGATACTGATGAACAAGTTTAGTATAATACAAAAACTAGTAAGGCATAGAAACAAGTCCAGCCACATAAAAACAGCTGTAAAGAATATTCGATAAAAGAAATTGATGCACACTGACAAGAAATATCCTGTAGAGCACCTATCTAGAGCTCCAGCAAGCGAACAAAATAATCACATTCTAAATCTAAATCACCTAAAGAAGTATAGATACCATCGGGCAAGACCACGAAATCGAACCCGGGTCTCTTGGTTTACGGGGCACCTTGTATTCCAGAGTACAACAATAAAGCTCCATGGCTTAATTTTAGGCCAAGGCGTCCTTTTTTTTACGTAATTGAAAATAATCCATGCGTTTGGTTTTAAAATGCAAGACAAGTGCGCATTTATAGCTATATTTAAAAATAGCTTTAAACTCTACTTGTGCGATCAGTTTTCCCCTTTGATGTACGTAATCAAAAAATATTGTCGTTCAAAGTTTATACTGGACACGAGACGCTAAGGACGACATTCTGTGCATTGCGACGTCACATGCATTTGACGTACGAATCGATTCGTTTAAATGGATCGCAAATAGAATACATTTATCACTATTACTTACTTTAAAAAACGTATTTATGCATTTTACTGTCTTTTTCACGCAGTTTGACAATTATAAAAAGTACTAGCTTCATACCGTTCTGTAAGAAACACCGCGCTTTAACTTTAGAAAACGATATGAATAAAATTATACGACGAATATTACTAGAGCAGAGATTCCCCTTAATATGGAAAGTGGTGCGGGCCAAGTTGGGAACATGATGAAAATCTGTATCACCGGTTCACCGGGAACAGCGTTTCCTCCGGATAAGATCGCCTGCAGGACAGGACGGCCCGGGAAATTAAAACAGCCACCGTTTAATTTAGATAACATCATCGTATGTTTTCGGAACAAGAATTTAACCACCAAATGGAAGCATTTTTGCCCCATTTGGTGTGTAATGAGTTCGCACAGATTGCTTTTTCACATCACCGTTTGCACTAAATTATGGATATTCTGTATATTATATTACTTAGCAATTGAGAAGCTATTTATGAAATTCATGAATATAAATAGCAAATGTGCAGATATTTGCTACCCACACATTATTTGACACATAATGCTTTTGTGCAATTCGCTTCTTTTAATGGTCATGTAATATAGAGATACACAGTGTAACATAATGTGTTAGATGGAGTTATAGATATCGCAACTACAAACTGCGATTTCTACAATTTCGTTTCTGCATGTGCAAGGGTTACAGTCTCTCACAATACTGTATCATTAGTGTTGTTTGGTCTTGATGAATGACTTCATAATTTAAAAAAAAATCAAACATGTATGTCCGCTAACAGACCTTGAACTGCCATACTTTTGTTTTTCGTTACCATTTCATCGATTCCTCTTGGATCTTCATCACGTTCACATATGCCCTTCTGTGCAAAGCTTAGAGAAAATTTTTGCAACAGTTGTTGAAAGATTCGCACTAAGCCAGAAATTTTCATAGATAATTACAAGTATAAGTAACCCATATATGGCACACAAACTCTATTGTTCCGAAGATCGAACAAAATAACAAACTGGATGAGGTTAAAGACACAGATAAGTTTTGTCCTCAATACAAAGCTTTTATAAGCGCTCTTTCAAAACCTGCCTTTTACAGTATAACGATACTGTATTATAAGCAGGACCGGAATGGCTCGGCGGGCAGCGTATAGTACACCTGCATGGAGGTTAGAGAGAGTAAACAAGATAAGGATGACGGTATGCGCTGTACCGCTTGTCACTTCTTTGTACGCAGTCGGCGTTACATCATAAGCACATTATGCAGAACTTATTGGGCATTAGGTACACTGTGGAAGAACGTGCACTGCGGTTTTACAACAGCCCACTGGTTACAATTTTCTACAGTGGAATAAAAATTCAGTGGATTCGTATCACTCGTGATTCAAAACGCTATACGATCGAGCTGCACATTCACAAAAAAAGTTGTGGGAACGGATAAGAAATTTGAAAAATAATATTAATGCAAATCCACCTAAGCTAAAGTTCACTGAATGTTTGATTTAAACAGTCTGCGAATTTTGTGTTGTGAAAGGCTGAGTTGTTAACATATATTTTAACGGTATTTCCCTTTTCCATTTTTTTCAAGCCAATATTATGKGGTCAACAAATGGAGCATGAAACAAACATTAAGGGAAACCATAAAAAATAAAATTTTTGACTCGTCCCAGTGCGCTGTCCTTCGTGCTATTGTTCCGCACTTCAACTTTGAAAATTAGTAACTTACTTAAGAAAGAGCTCGTGTCGTTTGCAAATCAATGGCCAAAACTGAAGAACAAACCTGTTGAAAGTGACCACACAGAAACTGATCATTTAAGGTTTTAATGTATACACAATAGTGTTGCCGCTGAGACGAGGAATTTTTCGGTCCCGCCTCGATCTCGTTTGAGGTACAATAATAATAAACTACACTATTTATATAGTGATATGAAATATATTTAAAAATCCGTCGCTAATTAGGTAGAACCTTATAAATGAATGAATAAGAAGTTAAATATTCAGCAACTACGAGAGCTGTTTTTTTTTCAACCTTCGATGGGTTATTAAAATAAGATCCGCTGTATAAAAATTATTTTATTATTAAAAGTTGGGTAAAGTCTTACTCATTTTTATACAAAATTGCCTAAACAATTAAAGCAATTGCAATATCCTGAAACAGACTTTTATATGGCTTCTTCGATTAACTGTGCCGCTGACTCAGTCAAGTACATTTTATAGAGCTTTTCGTTGGTGGGATCCGTTATTTGCTTAATCTTGAAGCAAAGGACAACGATAAAACAAAGCTGGTTTATTGTGAAACATTACATGGCTTGCGACGAGCAATTTACTATACCAGGATCACCCAACAGATGAAGTGATCACGTGTAGTCCACACATCTATCACGTGATCGGAACCCCTTTTCTTACGAAAAGCGTAACTTAAACCACACAACAAATTTTAACATTTATTTTTTTGAGGCAATATAACATTCCTTTTTCTGAACTTAGCGAACGTTCAGGTTTGGAATTTGCCACAGAAAAGTTTACTCAAAGATACCTTATAGCAATATCTTACAATTAAATTGCCCATCAAGAACATAGTTTTGCAATTTTAGTTGAAGCAGATCTCCCTCGGTTGCGGAGAACCAATAGGAAAGCTGCGTTTGAAAACTACGTGAAGATCACGCGTGTTTATTACTCCGTCTGTTGGGTGATCCACCTATAGCAGAATAAACGAAGAGGCATCCTTTCGTTAGGCACCAAACAATCAAGTGTGAAGTTTTCGACCATCCTTCGTATAATCCGGACTTGACACCAGTAATTTCTACGTTTTTCGAAAATTAAAGGCGAACAACGCTTCGTCACCAAGGAAGACTTCCAGTAGGCAGTCAAAATGTTCTTTATCGTGTTGGCGGCACAGTTCCTGGAAGATGACATCTAAAAGCTGGTGTCATGATATAACAAATAACTAAACTGTTTTGGCGATTTTGTAGAAAACGAATACTTTTAATAACAAAATAGTTTGTATGCAAAGGGATTTTATTTTTATAACCCATCGGAGGTTGAAAAAAAAACAGCCCTCGTAAATTGCTGTATGCAAGGATCCAGACATTGGCCACTGTTTGTGTACCTGTTTAATAACGKTCAGTGCAGAGTCAGCCTGCTAAACTCTTCGCTCCTTCGCTAGCTGTTCTTTACTGTTCTAAAATATTTCTTACCACAAAAAATAAGCTAGGTATTTAGAAAACACAACAACCTAGTATATAGGTTATTAATATTCTGATATAATCACCCATTTTGATTTTACGGTATTAAGAATCATTTACATATGAGACCGAATTTAACAGTTTGTTATAAAAACCTGTAGATCTTGCCTCGTATTTAATGGTTAAAACTGAACAGTCGTCAAAATGCACCGTCAGTAAGCTCAAATGTGGCGGATGAGTCAGCTATAATAATTTGATGCTGTAGGTCAGACAACACTAATGGTGTAGGAAGGTAGAGTACAGATATAATAAAATAAGTAACTTAAGCGGAAAGCTTGCACCTATAATAACCGAGGGCAGAAATATTTTTCCTTGCCTAGCTAAAGTGTGTTCCATAAATAAATTAGGTTCAGTAAAGATTTCTACTTTTAGTGTGATATACAAAACCGAATCGATTCATAACAACCGATATATTAATAAATAGATAGACTAGCTTTATGTTTATTTCGGCTATCCGTAACATGCACAACACTAGCACAATTTTATATACCTATACAAGTACCTAATTTTGTTTTTAGACGTCACTCCTAATATGTAAAATATGGAATACGCTGCCCTTCTACTGATGTCTTGCAACTTTAAAGTTAATATCTGGCATCGGCCTAATCCGATTTTGGTCCCGGTTATTATTTTAATCAGAGAACAACAAAAACTATTTTGGTGTGAAGCGTGATTGCTTAATATACACAAAAATATAAACAAAATATTGTAATAGAAACTTAACGCTGCAAACCTGATTACAATTGTATTTTTGCCAGCTACATGTACATACACCCCTTACTTAAATTTCTAAAGCGTAGGTATATACGAACTCAATTTAAACCACATTGGCTAATTCATTAGCTTTTGATGTGAGACAAATGAGTCATATAGACAGTCATATATTGTCTGAACTAACTACCAGAAGCTCAATATAACCCTTAATAAAGGATTTTATAGTTATCTACAGCTGAATTAATTTTATTTTGTTGTATTTACACTTTACAGAAAACTTACTTTGCTGTTCTCAGCTAAAAATAATGAGAGAAGTTTAAATTAATATAAGTATGCTCTTGTTTCTTATATTATTATTTACCGATGCCATATTACAAAAGATCAGTAAAAATATACCGTTTATAACACTCATAGATAATGAAACAATGTAAAGGTTAAGTAGAAAAGTAGCTGGCAATTTCCTTAATATGAACTACTTTCTAAAGAATGTGATTTGTATTCTGACGAGGTATAATAATAGCGAGACAGATCTGTCTGTAGTTGGTTGTGGCAGACAGCATAGCACAGACATACATTTTGATACAGAGGGTATCAGGGAATTCATTTCAATAACAAATTGCGCCTTATTTCATTTTTTTCTTTGTTAAAATGGAAAAATCCATGCAACCACGACAAAATATTTATTTTACCTAGAATTTATAATTTATTTACTTCAATATATTCAAGATAATCATATAGATTATGGATAGCCAACCAAAATGTGTTTTATTAATAAAAATATGACAGTTATATAAAAAAATGTCTTCAGATAGTTTATATTCGTATACCTATAGATTGTAGCACTTGCTTAATAATGGTTATGGGTTGGATGTCGACAACGAGAAATCTAATGGTATTAAAGTATCGTTGGCCGAAAACAAAATTTGGTGAAGAATGTCTCTTGAACTTACTACGATTTGATGCGTACAATAACAAGTGTTCGCAGCATTCAGATTATTATTCACACAACAAGCATAATTTTAATTTGGTTAATGCTCGATGTGTTCCGAAACATCTGTTTGACGAGCAAAGAGAGAATCGATTTTTAATTTCAAATTAATTTCCTTAACGTTGAAGGTGACAATCTTTAGCTCTTATCAATAGTAGGAATGAATCTTGGATAAAATACATCTTTGCCTTCCAAAAACTAAACATGCCATCCGTTTAAACTTTCCTCCACTAAAAATATTCATAATCCCTGCACCAGCAAGTAAGATGTGTAAAGCATCCTTATACATTTTACAGTTGTATAACACAAATGCAAGTTTTATATAACACAGACACCTAACTGAGTTTTCCTGTAACGCTCTGAGGGCAAGATATTTCCGAATTCCGATAAACGAATATTCCACTTAATATTATTCAATAAGCCAAACTTAACAATTATACTCAGTAGAAGTTTTCATTAACATTTTATTATCTCAGGGTAGAGAAATCCATTTCGATAAAGGTTCAAAAATCTGACTCGGCACTGAGCGGAGAAAGTGAATGTTAGGAATGCATATTTGAGGAGAAAATGTACGGCACTAATTGTTATGTAACGTTATTTTAAAATTAACGAATCGTGCCAGTGTAAATCCAGCAACATATTATTACTAATAGGCCATTATTGCAAATTGTTTAAGCAAATTACCTGCTAGTCTCGTGTCTAGCCGTCTGCCAGCCAGACAGCAGCACAGTGGTGATCGTTGTCATAATAATATGGTAATAATCTTCTCAGTCAACTTAAGAGAGCCTCAACAGTAAACTTGTGGCGACTTAACCATTTTGCACGACTCATAGTTAAGATGAAAAGGTTCCTAGGTGGCAAACGTCAAATTAAACAGATATCACTGGGGTAGTCGGAGGCAGATGCACTGTTACTGACTGCGTCAGCTTAGGCGTTCTGCTTTTATAAGCAAATAATGACCCATTTAATGTCAATAACAATTAGCTAATGCACCAATTTGGTTCACAAAATTATCGTTTCATTCATGCGGTATAAATAGTACGGTACAATCGTTGCCTGAAAATTCAGCCAACCAACGGTACAACTGACTATTAAGATATTATGCTTCAGGAACAGTCTGTGCAGGAAACAGTGTACAGGGTGATTCATTCAGACCGTGTATCAATAGTTTATGGAAACACGAATTGATTTACTGTAAATTTCTACCTGGAGATAGTCTTTCATGTCCTCATCAGCAAAAAGAAATTCAGTTCATCACTTCCGGTTATATCGAAAGTTAACAAATTTAAAGACCTATTTTTTGATAGGTTTATTTTTACTAATTTTGGTATTATTTAATTTTCTTTTAGTAATTTAATCAAATTTTATGTATACACCCAAGTTGCTATGGAACAAGAAAACACAATATAATTAATATTATTCAGCAAAAATCATAATCCATTGAAAAGAATATGTGTCTATTTAGATACAGATATATGACTCCTAAAAGCGCTTATGAAGTTTTATATAGGGTGCCATGTAACTAATTGTTAAGAATTCAATCAATCTGCCTATTCCGTTTCTTTTTGGCCAGGGACCATTTTTTGTTTGTATATACTATTTTTGTATTTTTGTTGTTCTTGTCATTTAATAAGTAAATCTTTCGCGTACTGCCATTGTTCGCCGGCCTTCTATGCGAATGCGCGGGCGGCTCTTCGAAAAGAGTGGTTCTGTTACTACTCGGAAGAATCCGCGAACCAAAAGACCGCATCATACCCTCTTCTGAAGGGTAGTTAATTCGCCGACAGTATCTTAGTGAACCTTTCCTCCGGACCAGCCATCGCGGGAAACTAAGGTAGGCGAATATCGTTCAATTAATGTTATTATTTAACCGCAACGAACCAACACCGTTTTTTTTTTGTTGAAACCTAATACAGTCCATTCAAGTAAGTAACACTAATGAAAATCAACAATATATATAATTTATTTAATAAGAAAAAAAAAGATTTTTTACCAGTGTATAAAGGCAACCATGGTTTACATTAAATAAAATGCAAGTTTGTGTTATATCTCAAAAATGCAACCCTCCTAAAAAATTTCGAATACGTCACAATAAAATGTTTTCACGTTTTTTTGTATCCAATTACCCAAGCAAAACTGAAGAAATGTTACATTATTCAAAAGTTGCATATAGTTTTAAAACAAAAGACAATTTCAAAATGGTAATAGCAGAGCTCAACTCACAAGAAAAAAGTATAAGACAGTAATGTCGAAATGCAAGTCTATGGCATTAATAGTTACTGAGATAACTACAATTACAACGAAAATGGGACACCCTGTACAGTAGATATCTGGCGTTATTACTTATTACACGATCTTAATTAGCAGAAATGCAACAATAATTTCTTTTTCACCCAGATCTGGTGATTTAACTCTGCGTGACTTCTTTTTATGACCATATATTAAGAATTCTATATTTTCCGTTGCCAATAATGACTTGAATGAACTCCAACAACGTATAATAATAAAAACGAAAAATAATCAGCGACCCCCATAAGCTGGCAAATGTGTGAGATACACTCCAAAGGAGAATATTGAATTGTTATCAAGTGGGTGGCGGTCATATATGGAATTTTCTGTAAATTATTTACACAACAGGTCTTATCCTTTAATATCAATAATTGAATATACCTCATTTAAAAACGAGGTTATGTTATTCATGTTTGATTGGCTAATACTTAGGGTTGTCAGGTTAACCTAGCTGAAAATATATGAGACGCAGCAAAAACATATGAGATTGTTTAATATGTACATTATATATTTATTAAAAGCGGATTTACAAACCCTTATTACAGCTAAATAGATTAAAAACAAAAAACAATTTCAAAATATATGAGAATTGTCTCATAATAAACTGCTTAATATGAGATGAGATTGTGTAAAAATATAGGAGACTCCTATTAAAAATAGGCGACCTGGCATCCTGGTAACCCTACTAATACTCTGACTCTGACAGTTATCCTAACCTAACCCTAAGGTAGCTCGCGATTTGCAGACGCTCTCGCAGAATCAGTGATGCCCAGTGATTCACAGCTATAATAATACATAATATATAATAATAGCGTATTATTTTTGTTAGAATAATATGTAAATGACGAATCCGTCAAACGGACCTAACGTCAAATCTAGATAGAATTGCACAAACTAATTTACACGGCAGGCGCTACGTTCGCGTCAGAAAGACTACGGCTGGYTTGACCCGCCTTTTATGAACGCCCGTTAGTACCGAGTACCGCGTAGGTCGTTTATATTGGAGTATTCGTCCTGCCGACATTTATCYCTGTGAAGGTATGTGCATTAACTGTAATTTTCAATAATGTTTTCGTATAAACTAGTGCTTTCGTAAGCCATATTTTGTATTGCATTATTGTATTAAATTGTTCTTCTCGCACTCAAGCAAACTATTTTAAGGGGCGATCTGGTGATTTTATCATGCCTGGAAAATATTAAACCCTAAAAACGCAATAAATACGCCCATTCAAAGACGCTTTAGTTAGGTGTGTAACTTTAAGGAGCTTTGGATTTCAAGTTAAGATCAAAAATTTGTGCATGATTTCTTAACCTCACTTTCTGGTGGAACTGGGGACGTCGCATTCGGAGTTTTATTTGTAATTCTAGATAGGTAATTGTAATTTTACAGGTAAATGTGTTGATTTTAGTAAAACAATGAAGTGATTTTCAGTTTAGTTATTGGAATACAACAATTATGTTAGAGCAAATACTGTTGCAAGATGTGTAGTTGAAGGGAAGGCAGTATTGAATTTCGGTCAGCTTATTTCGCATAACAGAACCGACTTTTCATTAAAAGTTAGTTGCAATTTGTTTGCAAAGTAGTGCCCTACACTCTGATCCCCGTCAAATGAATGGATTGCTCTTGTAAAGCTGCTGCCGTCGTGCCTGAAAGACCAGGTGTTGACGATTATTGGGGAAATGCAAAACCAATTATTGCCAATATTCAAATCCTTAATAATGCAATACAATCCATTATAATTATGAATTTGTCTGCATGTTCTTATAATTTTGTAGGACATTGCCACATAAACTTCTTTATACAGTGTAGTAAGAGGAGTTCCATTAATAGGTAAGGAGGAGACAACAAGATGGAGAACAGACATCAGATTGTAAGGGGCAGTTGATGAGATGCCATATCATAAAGTGATATTAAGTAGTATAAAGTATTTAGTATAAAATAATTAACAAGCATCACATAAAGGTTTTCTAAATGAAGGTGAATGCATAATTTTTATGTCAACACAAAATGCTGCGAGAACAGATTTTATTTACAGTTGATTTTAGTTAAAATTGACAAATTGAAATTGACCTTTTTTTATTATTGAAGTTTGTTTTAATATTTCTGCAGTACTTTTAAATAAAACAAATTTATACAAGAATTCATTGTTTGTTCCGGTATAAAGCTTCTCTAAAACTGCCAGTTTTAATCAAATTATTAAGAGTGGAAATTATGTGTGTTACTTCAGTTTGAGCATCTCTTGTTTCCACTATACTGTTAGACTGTTAGTAACACTATTTATATTGTTTTAAAAATTGTCACATCTTGTTTAGTCTTAAGCAGTTCAGTTAAAACATGCACACCCTAAATATCTGCTTCGGAATAATTTTCACTTTCATTATTAGCGATTGGATCAACGAATAAGTTTTCACTAATAATGCACTGATGATACCTTATTAAATATGTATATTACGTTCTAAACATTTACGGGGTTAACATTTTTATACATTTATTCAAATAATATTGTTGGTTAATTTTGTCGCTGGTCGATAATTTGAATATTTTTAAATTGTACAAGCAATAATATCAATGACAGCTAATGATCAAGGATCATAACAAAAATAAGATAAAATTAAAAAAACAACGACGGCGACCAATGTACCTACAAGAGAACGGCTTTGATGCCATCGAGTAGCGTATCGCTTCGCTTGAAACTAGTCACTATTCACTAAATATATTATAGTACCGCAATATTCTGCCATTTCAGGGCAAAACAGTGGTGGGAAATTTAAATGTTTACATATAAAGACAAGTGAACTAGACCATTAAACCTAATCTCAACAATTACAGAACGGTCAAATTTCAGACCTCGTTGCACAAAACACATTGCCAATTGACATTTCAAGTGAAGTTTAATGTTTTGGTTCCATCTCTTTTGTAAACATATAAATTTTTCACTATTGTTTTGCCCTAAAATGGGGGTACTGTAATATACCTATAGTGACTGCACTTGAAAGGCCAATAGGCCCCGAAAACAAAATAGAATTGCTGATATTAACAATTTGATATTATAATGGAAATTATAAATTTAGTAGTGACAAACTCAACCATGTCAGTAATTTTACAAGATCTGCCACCGTAAGCTCGCCGACTAAAGAGCCGAAGACATGGAGTGTAGATGTACTTTAACGGGAATAGTGTTATAGCTGCTAGGCTGTACTAGATAAGAACAAAATCATGCAACCGCCAAATCGAGACAGATAATAATATGTCGGAATACAATTCGATTGTTACCTATAGCCTATAGGTATTATGAATGCTGAAATGAAAGCATCCACTTTTAAATATACAGGGTCCGCCTCGGGGTCCGCCACCTAAAACTTCCCAGGCTCGTATTTTCTTTGTTTTTTAGGTACAACCTTAAGTTATATGTCAAATTGTAGGTCTTTTTGAACTCTTTAAAAATAGCATAGTGAGTGTCCAATTTTTTTTGCATATTGTGATATCTTGCAAATAAGGTTAATTTTTGTAAATATTTTTTAACCTTACCCCGTATAATAGATATTGCTTCATAGTTGGATGCCAATTTTTGTCTTTTTCAGTTTGTGTCATTACCATGTATGCGTAATTTTTACTCCTTCTTAGTTTTAACTGCATTAATAAATATGACCAATCTTAAGAACCGCAAAATTTTCTAACTGGAATAATTTGTATCTTTGTAGCTTTAACACTGTTGTAGTAAGTAAAAAAAACTGTAATTTTAATTGCGATTTCTGGTTTTATCTCGGAGTACTAGTTTGATAATATGCCAGTTAATGAATTATGAGGCGCCATGCTATTTGGCGAGAGTATAGATACCTGAATAGATGTCTGAAACTAACGTGCTATATTGCATTTGTCACAAAGGCAAAAAGCTTCGTAACCAAACTGATGCTTACCTTATTATTTGTTATTCTAGCAAGTATTTTACCTTTTTATTTCTCATATAAAACATCATTTATACCTCAGTTTACAATATTTATATACCTCATTATTTTTTCTTTTTGTTTTAGTTCGCTGTGTAAATACAGTTTATAAACTAAAATGTAAATTTTATCACACTGATATAGAGGGAACTAACGTAGCTATTAAATGACTGTACTAATAAGTTTTATAAGCTGGACAGGTAGAGTTTATTAATTCAACTCATTTCAATCCTAATGCTTCGATATGAGTTGGGCAGCTGTTTTTGGAAAAGCCATGCATTTTTTTCAAATAAGGCGTTATTAAGCAACTTTTTAAGCTAGTTGCTTGGTTTTTAAACTAACCGATTACCTGATCATTTTAGCTGTCTTTCACACTACAACTGTGTGAATCCAACAGAAATATATTTATATAAAGTGCGAAATGCATTACTGAAGTTTTCTGCTATGCTTTATGCTATGTGCATATGTAAACAATCAGCTTTACGAGTGAAACATTTTGTCGCGTGTAGCAGCTACGTTAAGAGTATGTTCAGATAGGAGTTTTGTTTACTCGCACGGCAAATGCCTTTTGCTATMGGAACGGAACCTGTATTTGCTCGGTAAAGCACACCTTTACATAGAACGAATTTCGAAAACAAAGAAATGCAGTTTCGTGGGGGGATAATTACCAAGTTCGTCTAGTGCCTCAAGCAAGTGTCCACCATTATCAACCAGTAACGTGTTAAATACACTTTACAGTAGCCGTTCAGCTGCGCTGGTTGAAGTTACTTATAGCTCAGTGAAACAAACCTCAGAGTATTGTATACATTCGTTATCAAAATATATTGTCTTTTTTTATATAGAAGAAGCCATTGCAGATTTGACTTGAGGTAGGTGCATCTACACCGGCGGCGGCGTTTCGGTTTAATCCGTCTTGTTCCTATCGGTCAACATCTTAATCCCTTGTAGGTAGGTACACCTGATTGGACAGGGCTGGAAGATTGCCATGGAGAGGGTAAAACAAAGTCCAAGKGATAAAAGTACCACCGAAAGTAACGAAGGGTACAAGTTCTTCAGTTACACTCAACACGGTCAGTCTCAAGTGTCGGCTTGTGAGAGTAATTTGTGCAAGCAGGAACCTGAAGAACGTGCTCAATCACCGAAAAGATCTGCAATGTTTGGAAACTTCGACAACCAATATTTCAACGATAGCAACGGTATCAGCTTCGAGGTAGTACCGAAGGCTTCCCCGTCTTCCAGTTGCTCGAAATCTCCGCCGCCGTATCCGTTACCAGAGTTGCAGTATCAGAATGACAATGTTTACTACAGCGCATGTCCGCAGCCGATGCTTTTCGACAACAATCAAATTGTAAGTTTTATTTCATTAATTATCAATTATTTATTCCTTAGTCATGGTAATTGGCAAGTAGTGTAAAAGTTCCTTAATTTTTGTCTGGATTTACAAATATATTTCTTTTATTTATTTGGTACGAGCTACAGATAATATCTATTTAGGTACGAGGTAGAAATTGATATTACGAGGAAGATATATAGAGTTTAATCTTTGGTATGCTAGAATGCTAGAAGTACTTATCTTTTGCTAAAGCAACTTCAACGTGAGGGAATTTCATTTATTCAGTCGCAGAAGACGGTATCATTTCATATTAGTAAAGCACGCGATGTAAAGGTAAAGCAGCGAACGCAGTTTGCGGTTCGACTGCGCATGACATTACCGCGTAAAATACAAAACTGACGTTTGAATTCGGCGAACATTATTATTAAATGTTGGGTTTCTAGGCGTCTGGGTGCAAGCGTGTAGACGAAAAAGAAACAAAATAGCTAAAGTACAAAATTTCAACACGCGTATGTTCCAAGCACCCTTCATCGGATTCATTTTACACTACAATGAAATTGTAATTGAAATTGGAGTATACTCCAATAATTTAACGCAGCCCCAAATAAAATTAAAAAATTGTAATATTTTAATTTAATTTTAACGGAAAACAGAGTACAAACAATTCTACACATAGTAGTCACTCACTAGACAAAAGTATTTGTTGTAATTAATACACTAGCACACTGTTCTTCTGGAAAGACATCCACCAGGTACTACGTTTCTAGCATTTTCACAGTAAAGCAGTAGTTTGTTATATATAATTATATTACTAAAAAGCCCTAATGTATTACAGACAATTATTTTACCAAATGTTTAGAAACTGCCCTCTTAGTGTTAACTTCATATGGTACCTAAAGTATGAGAGGATATTGCTTATAATCCAGGAATTTTTCGCAAAATTTTATAGTAACTACTTCTTGAAGGTGATAGTTACCGTGCAATGGAAGTTGTACACAAGAAATTAAGTTGTTGTGGGATTATTTTTTTAGTAAATTAAGAATTTCCGAAAAGCAACTGTCAAACTGTAGGAAATGGTGTATTCACATGTGCAAAAATTAAAACGCATAAAAAAGATTGCGCCAATAAGATACATTTGAAGAGAGGATCTACTTTTCCCCTCAAAATTAAATATTTATATTATTTAAATAATTGTTTATTACTGGAAACTCCCCTTTTGAATAAATATAAATTTTAGCTTTATCCTAATTATTTCAAGCTTGAACAAGCACAATTTTCTAAAATATCTTTTTTTGTTACTTCAAGTTTTGGGACTGTTTACATTTTCTAGATACATCAGAATACAAAAAAATATATATACTCACACATTATTCAGAAACTGTAGGGCACTAAAACCGCCATGAATGAATTATCAAATTGTGCATTCCTGGATAATGTATGAGAGTTTATATACGAATGGCATTCGTGTGTAAATTATTTTCTAAGATAATGCATTACTTATGTAAAATGACATTACTGAATTTATTAACCTTTTTGTGGAACTTCGTGTTTTGCTCTATATAAATAACGCTTAAATAACATTCAATGGATTATTAATTGTATTATGTGATTCAAGTGTTATTTATGCATATGCACTGTAAATACCTACATTTTAGATGAAAAATAAGAATTAACTGCCTCAAGGAGGTCAAGAAGCGCACCGAGAAACGTAGTCAGAAAATACATAAGTCATTTTTAGGGAACCAACTCGCAAAAGGCAATATATACAGAGTTTACAGCTTAATGTGCACTGAGAATTAATCTCCGTATAGGATTCGCTTTCACGTATACCCGTAATCGATACCTGACTTGACCTGACCTGACTTGTTTGTTTGAAGGCTTCGGTGTCGTCCCATCCTTTTAAAATGAATAAGCTATATCAGGAAATACAATTTTTGAAAGCAAAAACACGCTTTACTAAAATGTGCTATTATTGTTCTCTATTTAACTTACTGAAACATTACAATATACAATATATTTTCAGAATTCGGCGACTGATATTTTATTGCCGTTGATACGTAGAGTATGCGTTTTGGTAATTCGAAATTACAACATGGCTATGTCTAAAAAATGCTTCACTATTATAGCAATGGCGTGCGGTGTAGTTCGATGACAACAAAGCAGGTTTAAAAGACTCCCCTAAATGGATTTTTCAATTTCAAATTTTATTAATTTAAAATCCAATACTATTTGTCTTAATTTTATAACAGGTGATCAATAAAAAAGATCACCTAGTCGTTTATGATTTATTGGCGGACGAAGACGATTAAAAAAAGAATGTTATTTGTTGCTTACTACTGACATAGTGTGTCAAGATTATTTATCAAAATTTGGCAGTTTGATAAGTTTTTAGATGTTAAACCATCGAGGGCAAATTCTGTTCATCACAGCCTTTTCCGTGGACAAAAGGCTTTAAAATTACTAAACGTAAGCTTTCAAACGAGCCATCGTGCGCCGTCTAGTGGAGAAATTAACGAAAAAAGTCTGCTGCTCCGCAGTAAATCCTGTCCAAGACTGCATTTTTTTATTTTGATACTAGGCTTTTTTTCTCTAAACTGGAGCACCTATTCTTATCGACAGCGACCAGTTTCGACCATACACGAAGTATTCTCGCAAAGAAAACGATTTTTTTTGTGAAGCGACATACGTTAAAATGTTATGTCGAAGTCATGTGTGACATGATGAGTTTTTTAAATGAGAATACCTGTTACCCGTAATGTTTTAGACAAAACTGAAAAGTTATTGGTTAAATCTGTTTTTAAATATACCAAAGAACTTTTTTGAACTATCTAGGTAGCTCCATTAAAATATTTTCACCGTCTTTCAGCAACTATTTTGCGCAATGGAATATAATTGTATCCAAATTTAAAAAAAGGCAACCATGCAGAAAAAACTTTACTTAACAATTGCATTATTACATAGTTGTTGAATTATTTGCTGTTTTATATAAAACTCAGAACGCAAAAATGGTGTTTATGCGTCATTTATTTGTGGTAACATAATAAAATTACATTTATGAAATGTAAAATAAGCAATTCTATGTTTTTTTTCAGTACAATCAGTATGACAACTGCAACCCCCAATGGACGGAAGTACCCCAGCTATACGAGCCCCCATATGCATCTCCAGCACCACAGCCCAACTTAACTGAAGCTCCATTACAGTACAGTGAGTACCTATTACTTTTATATCCAAATGCATCCAAACCGCCCACCTATTTATATATCAAATATTAAGTTTTTGTTAAGGATAAACACAGCACCATTCTTGTTAGCAAACATCTAGTGCCCGTGTCGCGCGATGATTAATGACCTGTTCCAATTTGACCGATACAGTAGCATTCCATGTCCAAAATTCATTTAGCTCGGATAAACAAACGTGGAGGTTTGTTTATATTTTATCGTTCTAGACTTACCTGGTCAACACGAACGCGTAACAAAAGTATGCGGCTGCAATTGCAATTCGATCGTCTTCGTTTTTTATGCATGACTTATAGTGCTATAATAGAGTTTTTCTACTTACGTTTACGACAAACTTGACTCACTTCACAATAGCAATCATGACCGCACTTCACACCTGGGATTGCGGCAAATGTTGTAAACTGAAACGGATTAATCAATTCTTACAATCCCTAAAGTCACAGGTAGCAGACCCCGGAATATTGTAACCTGCAGGGGACACTGCATCGGGTGAATGTAAAGATGTAAATTCTAACGGGAGATTACAAGTATTGTTTGAGTCTAGAGTCATAAATGTTGTATCTATACATTTTAATCTCTCTGCAAACTTTAGTAGGTACTATGTAAACTTACCCCTGCGGATTAATATTTTGCCATGCTGACAAAATTCATAAGTTATGCACTTCATCGAAGAGCTAATAACGTACATAAATATGTAAACACATCTGCACCATATACTTACAGAAATCAACAGAGAGTATATAAAAGATTTGCAGTTTTATTCAGTATAAGTTGGTTAACTTTTCTTTTCGTAACAGCTGCAAGGTATAACTGTACTACTAATACAAAGTGATTAGTTAAGACTTTAATAAATACCTAAAAGTATGTAATTATAATACAAGTAAACAACATTATAAAATTAAAATAATGTTTTAAATAGTCAGATAGCAGCTATAATGCTACAAGTTATGTTTGTTTATAATGATAAACAAATTATAAAACAGGCTACAGGTTTATTATGGTCTATCCTCGACCTTCCTTTTTACATACATTTTAGTAGTTTATAAACATAAAATTCAAGGTATAAAGCTTTATTAATGCTATAAAACAGTAAAACTGTAGTATACAAGCAATTACATATTATGACAATGATACCCACTCCGTACATTTTTTTACATGTATCTTACTACTACTGGTACTTATATACACTAAAATTACATTTAACCGTTAACTATTACATGTATGCATAGCAAATACGTACGTAATTTACATTCTTCTAAATTTTATTAAAAAATACTACCTACTTAGTACTGAACTGATGTTTTTATAAATGTGTATACATGAGTGTGATAATTTTTTATTAAAATGAAAAGTTTGCAAGCATTCGTAGTTAGATTAGAATCAGCTGTTGGTGATGCACAAATTGTATAAAAAAGCAGTGTTTTCACAGGTGTGTGAGAGGTTCATTCAATGAGATTGTTCAACATATTTTTTATTGCGATTTCTTAAACTATAGTAAAAATTAATTAATCCGTAGTTTTTCTTTTCTTTCAAATCGGACAGCTTATATTTAAAAAAAATGTTAAAGTTCGTGCTATTTTAAACCGCCCGCGTAAACTGACGTAATAACCTTGCCGCGATTCTCATTGGTTAGCAGCTGTTTAGAACCTTGGTATAATGTTCAATGTTGCCAGTTCATCGAAAACACCTAGAATCCTAGTCTTGTTATCTGAGACTGTAAGGAAAAATATATTCAAGGTACTATAACACACATTGGACGTTGTTTTAAGTTACAATTGCAATGGCTTATTAACTGCATTAATAACTTAACTAAACTGACAGAAGTAATGTTCAAATTTAAGAGTAACATTAAACTATGTAAACAACGCTGCTCGGTAGTTTAGTTAGAATGGTTCTAACCTCAACCTGAAACCGTTGCGTGAAGCCTGGGCGCGGTATTTTCGTGTTTTTGCTGGTTAGTTATTATAAGTATTATTTGTTCATGAATGGTACTGGTTTCAAAATCTAAACCAACTAACCCATCCGAACTCTCATAACAATGAAACGTTACCCTAAATCAATTCAAATCTTCGCCATCATTCCTTAGAGGATTTGGCAATGCCGCGCATTCAACCATGTGCTTTATGATCAGGGGCTACTACGTAATTCCACGCGGCAAGTCTTTATTTTGAAGTGCAACATCAAATTTCAACGTTGTCGTATGGCGTAAAACGTGAACAACTGATTCTTTTAGCTGCAAATAAAGATGTTTGAAACCTTTTAGTTCACTCTCTGATAGGTATGTGTACTATAAAATTTATCCAACTTTTACAACAATCCAACTTCTTATATTTGTGCTAACAAAACTACCTGATCGCTAGGTAAGTGGATTTTTCAGTCAGTTATTACCTTAAGAGGTATAAGTATCATACCCTCCTCTTTCCTTTCAAACATCCTTTATACAATGAGGCAAATAAAAGAGGGACATAATGCCAATTTTTGTTAACATGAACTTTAAATAACTGGTCACCACTTCATAATTGCATAAAAAAGTTAAGTTTTTCACACACGAAAACTCATCTAACAACACAATTCATCTTCCCCGACTTCTAGAGATATCCTTTTTGCAAAATGTTTTTCAGTAAAAGTAAAACTCTACAGCGCTCCATTTCAGTCAAGAGTTGATGACGTCTAGTCATGCATGTAGGATGACCGGAGCTTACTAACTAATGAAGTCACGTGTTGATTTATTCGCGATTTCGCACGCAGACAAGCTATAAGGCCAAAATATTTTGCATTGGTTAATATTTGATCTTGACGATTATATTAAGTGTTAAAAACGCTCAGTGTACTGTTGGAAAGTAGGCAGCTCTAGAAAACTACTCTTTCTGGAATTACTAACTCCGATAGAAGCAATTTGAGTGTTTTGAAAAATAATAAACAATACTGACTTCTAGCTGTTCAAACCCTTTTTTTACTGTATGCCATGCTTATTCCTAAAATCACAGCTATTCATTAATTTCAGCTGAAGCTTTTCATGGTTTTTAACTAATTTTCTTTGAAGACTTTTATGTTTTAAAATTTAAAATAACGGTTTTCAAGGAACTATTTTTTATATCATATACTATTTCAGATATTTATATTGTTTCAATATTGTTTCAAAAATTACTTTTGTTTTCGTTTCTTCAAATCCTTCTTTTTTCGTAATTTCTAACATCTAAGAAAAACATCTTATACCTCCATACAATTGTTATTACAAACTTTAATTACACATTTCTTGTGCAATAAAGTTTTAAAATCTGCGTTTTTTGTGTTTCTAATATAAATTCATCTTTCAAAAACGAAACATAACACCCTTATTTATTTGTCAAGCACACTGCCGCATGTCTTCTTTAAATAATTAAATTAACTTCTCGTATTATCATTCCTAATACTCTTCCCTATCTTTATTCAACAGACACTTGACATGATGGCCAAGGCGCAATCGAACAAGAATTGTAAAACTTTTACTTTGCTATAGTTCCTGTTACTAGTATTTCCTCTGTTTCAGTAACAGAACTTTTGACTGTGTTGATCTGAATATGTGGAAGTCGATAGGGTTCATTTACCTATATGTAAAGCTCCTATTTTAAAAGTATTTTTTTTTCAGAAGAACAGTATTACCATAACAAATCGTTGTATTAAGTCAGCCGTTTTTCAGAACGTCAGTCTGTGTGGGATCTCGTTAACAAGGATACACTAAACTCTTGTTTTATCACTTCTAAGAGGTACCTTTTGTAAATACCTGAGTTTTTTTTACCTAATCCAAAATGTTATCAAAGACAGCGCACGTAAGGCCTTATACGGTGTGAGAAAGATATTTAGGTCCTTGCCTTTCTGAACAGCACTTTATTTATGTGGTTATTACCGTGGCGTAAAATATAAGATGCCTTATTGCAGGTATAGGTACTAAATACCTAGGATAGATGTTTTGTTTTTTGTTTTGAAAAGTAGTAAAATGTAATTTTGGCAGTATTTACAGTTACGCAGTACCTATGATTTCGTTCGACCTTTTACCTATCTTCAGTTAAGTATTTTTTTCTCATCGACAAGCGTGCATGTGCGTGTACTATCATTTGTAAAAAGGTAGGAAGTATCTTATTAAAGGGATCTGCAGTTCTCGACAGCAGTTGTTTCCCAGTAGTGGTGAACAGCCCTCCACCATTATGTTAATGATCGACATCGATATCCCCGTGCACTCCTAATGTTTGGTGTCTTGTGTTACGATACTGATATTTTTCCCAGTTCCAAAGAAATTGTTTCGTGCACACCGCCTCTTGATTTTAGTCGTTTTATACACTTGGCGCTATTTAATTAATAAATTTGACAAATTAATACGAGCATTTAAAATGCAGTCATATGTTTGTGTAAATTGCTGTAACCGTTAATTAGTGCAGTTTGATTTGTTAAATTTTATTTCTAAATAGAGCTGGTGTCACGGAACAGCGGTTGTTTCTTGAAAACAAATAATATACCACACTGCCGTGTACTAGATCCGCTGATGTTGTATGCACGCAACATACCTACAGTCTCGCAGTTAAATCAATTTCCTAGTAATTGCTATAATGGAGGATAATCCCGCCATATTTCTTTTGACACGAGAATCGAATGTAGTCACGCATGTTGATCTTMTCAAACTCTATTTTTGACCGTGAATTCCAGAAACACGAGAACTTGTTCCACAACCTGTTTATAATTTCACGTKWTCTTTGTCCTCGACCGGAGGGCTTTTCGCTATGAAATTACGGCATAAAATGTGTTGATCATCGGGCGMGGAGGGGATACATGTCACTCTCATCAAATGTCAAGGGATGTGCTCAATATGGCCGACAACCCCACTTGTCCGTTGATTGACATATCGAACTGTAATCACATGTTTATCTTAGCATTCTCAGGGTATCATGTTAAATTCCACATTCCATTTTATTTGACCTTGTTTTTTTCTGGTATGTGCCAACAGCTTCACACCACATTACAGTGGTACGCTAATGGTGGACTCCAGGGCTCTAATACGTAATTTATAATGTATAACGCACAATAAATTAAAATTTTACGTTATAATACTTAATAATTCGTTTTCAATTGATTTCGAGTATGTTTTCTGCTTTTTTTAAGATGGTCGTATGTTTTTATTGCATACTATTACCATTTTTACAAGCGCCGATTATAAACGATAAACCTGTAGTGGTGAATTTTCGTTTAAAAATGCGATATGCTCTAATGATATAATCTTCTTTTGCATAGTCTATAATGCGTCGGTTTCATTTTGAGTGTGCTTTCACACTGTAGTTTCTTATTATATCAGGAGTTGAATATCTAGGTGTTTTAGAAATCTACCTAACTGTTGAATAAGACAATTAATAGCAATTTTAGTTAAATTGAAACCAGTAATTCGCTAACTTTTTTAAAGTTTCCATTTACAAATGAGCTGCTACAAGAATGGGAATCTTTCTACAACCAACACCGCTTTTCTGAAAACGCAATTACCTGCACATGATGCACAGTGTTATCTGTTGCAACTATATCAATATCGAGCATTATTTTCGCAACCTAGAGCCATTGACACAGCAATGCCTCTTGATTATCCATTTTAAAACAAGTTAATATAGTCCCTTATTATTAAATACTTTCTTATACGTGCTTGTATAAACTAGCAAGCTATTAAAGCATGTATAATATATAGCATGTTACAAAGAGAAAAATAACTTAATTTTTAACTTTTAAAAGAAATTAGTTATAGCAAAAGTTTTGCTTATTCTCAAACCTTAAAATATATAGTATCAAATTAATGTTTATGTGCTTCTTATTAAGTAAGCATATTGAGTATTAAATTTATCATTAAAATCTAGCTAGATACAACAGCTACCACAATGCTCAACCAAGTCGTCAGTTTCATTATGTTACTCTCTCTTTTTAAATACGTCACATGTACTAAAATGCCTTACACATTAGCTGATCAGTAACAAGAACGATATAGCAATGAAATTATTTGATTCACTGTTGTTACCGCGTAGTAATAGAAAAGTTTTGATAGCGAATTCCCAGCATCAATATTCCTTATGTTGGTAGATAGCAGGTATAATACACAGAAACTAGTGCAGAAAATTTGAACTGCAAGATCAAGTAATACTACAAGAAAAACAAAAAAAATCACGAAGACGCACGCTGCTTCGCTTTTACTCGTAGCTCTTGAATATGTGTAGGTGAATTTAAAACTATCTAAGTATTAGAAGAAGGGCATTACAGACTGGAGTAAACAAACCCCACATCCAAAGGATTTTAAAACTTAACACGATAAACGTTTAGATTTTTGTTTTTGGATTGCGAGTGAAATTATCGTGAACAGAGAATTTATAAGTTTGATTAATAATATTTTCTGACGAATCGACATTTTCCACTACTCGCGTCGTAGCTTCACAACATCGCAGGTACTGAAATGACATAAATGTACACTTCACTCCTTCAACTCAAAGCCAACATTTTAAGAATTTAAATCGATATCAATCAAATCAAACTGAGTTTGTGTTCAAGCAGATCCACGATGAACTCGGCTCTGAAGATGCTTACAACAGTGGGCAAAACGTTAGCGAAGAAAAAATCCCCATGACTGCGGCCAACTAACCAGGAATCATCTACCAGTTCTTATTATTTAATTTTCAATATTAACTCTTCCAGTGTTTTAAGTTTTTTTTCTTGTTCCCAATGATTTAATACGTTGACATTATGCATAATTTCAAAAATTTCGTTGTTTTTGTAGTCAACAACATGCTATGTATTGTAGCAAAAAAAATAAACCCTTTTTTCCATAAAAAAAGGTTCATGATTTGTTTCATGGTGAGGTCTTTCTTCTATATCCACAACAAATTTCATTGCAGTATTGATAATCGTTTTCGAAATATTAGTTTACTAGTAAGAACCGTTGTGCTGGTTTGTTTATTCGGTACCGCTGGAGCGTAACGGGGAGTATCTGAAGAACAATACGGGTATACTAGCTTCACGGAACTAAGAAATATTGATTATAACTCCCCGTCGGGAAGTGCAATAAGTATTAGAATCCAAAGCAAGGGTTATTTACATTATTTACATTTCTGAACCTTTCGCGGTGGATACGCAAATAATACTGCACATAACCACCGCAAAAGGTACAAAAATGTAAACATTGTAAATAGCCATTGCTGTGTACCCCAATAATACGAACTGAACATCCCGGAGGGCAGTTAGAGTTAATGTTTCTTAGTTGTGTGAAGCTACTACAGCAGCGCGGTCATTGGCAGTAGAAGAAATTCGCAGAACTTCAAATAGTTCAAGATGCGACTGGAACTATTTTCTGATATGGGTGGTGGTACTGTGTTGTTTTAGTTAACTTAGGAACCTTTGGATGTTTAAACCTCAATACCTGTCACAGATGGCATGCCTACTTAAAGTTTAATGTAAAATTCAATACTTAACGTGCTTACTTAAGTCCAGAAACACATAAAGATCTACATTAAAATAAAAGGCAATTTATCTATAAATGAATTGAATACCTCTATGAATGTTTTATTAAAGTTAAGTGAATTAGATTGCTTCAGCAAGGAATTGAAATTGTTAGCCAGCAATTCAGAACTTAAAACAAAAGGTCGTTTACTTTCATTATCACCGTTCATTGATGACATTGGATTGATGTGAGTTGGAGGTAGGTTGAAAAACTCAAATTAAATTTTTCTTCCAAACATCCTATACTCTTAGATAGCAAACATCCTCTTACAGTTCTTATAATGACACATGAACACTTAAGACTGCTTCATGTTAGTCCGCAAATGCTTTTAGTTTCAATTAGACAGGTTTATTGGCCTATTTCAGGAATGAATTTGGCAAAAATAGATTGTCAGAAATTGTTTAACTTGTTTTAAGCATAAACCACAATCAAGTTTCAATGTAATGGGTGATTTGCCCAAGGAACACGTAACTGCTACTCATCCATTTAATATAAATGGAGTCGACTACGCAGGTCCATTTTTAATTAAAGAAAAGAAAAGTCGTTGCAATAAATTAATAAAATGTTATATATGTCTTTTTGTGTGCTTTTCAGTTAAGGCTATTCACTTGGAGTTAGTCTCTGATTTGACCACTGAAGGGCTTTTAGCCAGCTTTAGACGTTTTGTTAGCAGAAGAGGGCTTCCTTCTGAAATATGGTCCGATAATGCAACAAATTTTGTCGGTCCAGCAAGGTCGTTGAAAGAATTAAGTAATTTCTTTAAAGCTAGCCAAAATTCAATTATTACTTTCTGTGCTGAACAAAATATTAAGTGGAAATTTATACCTTCTCCCTCGCCTCATTTTGGAGGGCTATGGGAGTCTAATATTAAAAGCGTTAAGCAGCATCTATTCAAAATTATTAATAATACTCATTTAAAATATGATGAATTTTATACTCTTGTAGTTCAAATAGAACCAATTTTGAACTCAAGACCACTTTTCCCTATGCCATCAGATCCTAATGACCTGTCTCCTTTAACCCCATCACATTTTTTGATTGGCAAACCCCTGATTGCGGTACCGGATCCTAACCTATTGGAAATTCCTCCTGGGAGATTATCAAGAGTGTAGAGTGAATTTTTATGAGAAATCAAATATAAACTTTTTTGCTTTTTCGTGACTCAGTCGGGAAACATACAGTATCGTATACACGTGTGTACTTCATTAAGTACTGTCTAATGTTAAACGGTTTACCTCCTTTCTTAGTTTAAACTTTCATTTTTAAAAACTTTTCTTTTATCTTCTTAAAATAGGTACACCACCTCTTACAGTTCTCCACACTAACCGTTTTAGCTAAAATACGATGTAATTAGCATACTGGAGACACTGGGACTTGGCATAAACCGCACACTAGCTCGTCGGAACCACAGAGTTCAAAGTGAAAATGTTTAGAGCTCCCGGGAGATCATAGCAACAACAATCTTGTTGCCTCAGTCGTATTCCCTGGGGAGCGAAACGTGAGAATATGCTGCTAAAGCAAACTAAAACTGCCCGCCTGTTGCATTCCCTCCATTATTGCGTAGAAGTGTGCCTTTGCGTTTAAAACTGTTGCCTCTTCTACTTTTGCATCAAAGTGAACTTTTGAGTCGAAATCTATTAATTAATAATAATATTGCAGCGAAATATTTTTTATTAATAGGTTAGGCATATAAACAGGGGTAAATTTAAAACCGTAGATAGGGGAGAGGGGTTAAATTAAAAATTAAATAATGTTTGTATATATACACTTCATCAAATAGTAATAACTAAACTCATTGTAAATATTATTAATTTACTTTAGTTGCTGTTTCTACAACTTTCTTTATTCTTTGATCGCTGTAAATAATAATAATAATAATAATAATAATAATAAAAGCTAGACGTGACAGACATTATTATAATAGAGCGCTATTTTCAAATAAGTGTATAAAGAAGTACATGTGAAATCGAATATCAGTATTAGAACTTTGCTCGCATTGAACAAGATCGTCTTAATGAATAAAAAACTTTTATAACACATGCGTAATAAATGGGATGAGCATTGAACTTGACAGTACAGCAGCGAATAAATTGAAAAAATGTATGAGGAAACTTGGAGTCTAAACACTTAAACATTGTAGAACATTTTATAAATGATATACTGCTTTGTACCTCTATAACTAGGGAGCTTTAACGGCATTTGTGACAAACTTTAGCTTATTGTCTGCCCATACGGAAAACACATTCGTAATTTATACAGGGAGCATAGGAATCCGTTGGAGGATTTAAAATGTAAAATGGGATTGCGTCGCTATCCAAGTATTGACTGTCAAGAGTTTTAAAACTTTTTATCATAGAAATCAAACGCAAGCAGAGCCGCGGTCTGTTAAGACTTTTGTTTTATTCATAAACCCCCGGATCGCGATATCCTCCCCTTAGAGCTATCCCTTATTGACTTATCCCGTAGAACGTTCGGGTTGTATTTATACGGTTTTACAATAGCGCGCCTTGAAATTTAAAGACACTTGATGAAAGAAAAGCGATGAAAAATAGACCGTTTCATTTCCGTTATCCGAGCATTCGTATCAATCTTGCTTCGTTTTGACATTTATATGACTGCAAGTTACAATAAATATTATCATATTCTCTGTTACAGATTTCTCAGAGCAGCCGATACCGCAACCGACAGGAAACGGAACTGGTGGCAGTACGAAGCGGGCCCGTACAGCCTACACTTCCTCTCAGCTCGTCGAACTGGAGAGGGAGTTTCACAAGTCCAAATATTTGTCTCGAGGGAAAAGAATTGAAATGGCAGAGAGTTTGAATTTAACAGAAAGACAAATCAAGATTTGGTTCCAGAATAGGAGAATGAAGGATAAGAAGGAACAGAGGGCCAAGGAAGCTTCTCTTAACAAAAACTCACCGTCGCAATCATCGTCAACGTTATCGCCCCTATCCGTTGGAACTTCTTCTCCAACAATGCACACCAACCAAAATAAACAAGATTTTCTTGTCCAGTGGGAGCCAGCAAATAACTCCAGCTTCCCTTACATGCCCGCGCAGAATAATAATCAGCTTAACTTTGCTGTTGACAATTTACAAAACGGTGCTTTACTCCAGCCTGCTAATGGAAACTGCAACGCGAAGCTAGAATTTAACTATGCTGGCTCCACTAACATGTACTGGACGGGGCAACAATATCTTTCTGTTCGATCAAGTTCCTCCAATTTGACTCAGCTTTAATTAAGTTTAGCATTGTACTATTTAGTTATAATTAAATTGTGAAAGTTCGTTTTTGTAATCTATGATATGTACTTAACTATATATTGTGTGGCTACTTTCTTTTGTGTATACAGTTTGAAATATTAGTGTGTATTGTGAATAAAGTTTTAACAAAATGGACGTTTTTAAGTTTCTAGGATATATTGATGAATGTGAAATGTCACTTTCTATCTTCAGTTATTCAGTTATTCAGTTATTCAGTTAAATATCTCTTTGAAAAGCATCCATTTTCACTAAAGTTTCTGGCTCATTTTGCAATGATCTTGTTTTGCCGTTTTGTTGGCATTCGCCGTAGGTTAATACCATATCTAACTTATCTTGATTTATGTAGAATACCATTTTTACCACTTATCGAATCAGAAAACAAAACAAAAAGCACAAGCGGGATTATTATTTTACATCTGACGTTTCCCGGAAACAATTTTGAATTGTTTCCATGGCCAACGGCTTTGTTCCGAAGTCATCCAGTGTACTAGAATTAACCACTTTTTTTTTGTTTTTTTACCATAAAAGTATGTGCATTTTTAGATGTCGATGTATTCGAAAAAAAGCCTCTAACAGAAATGACAAAAAATGCAATGCCATTTGAAAAAAAAGTATGTCATCTTATACAATATTTCATATACTATGGTTATATGTCCGTCATGATCCTACTCCAAATTTGACATGTAACATCATACTCAGCATCAAAATTCACGTTGGACGACACCTCTGAGGCAAAATCAAATTTACGCATCTTTATGTACCATAGTGCATGTCCGTCGTAACCTTAATCACAATTTGGCATAAACCATCAATCTCAGAATCAGAAATCACATTCGACAATAGACCCGAAGTAATATATCAATTTTTTTTAATTAATAAATGGGCATTTTGACCCTAGGGACAGCATTCTAATGACTTTACCTACTTACCAACTTCTGTTAAYATTGCCTTGTATTACTTTATTTTCAWTTTAGTTTTACAATTCCCTGTTATTTGCACYCTCTCAATAGTTAATCGTGATCATCATGAATATACTTAAAAAGGAATCATCTCGGTGCCTATTACACAAACTTCACTTGTTTCTCATCCTTACAGGGATTACACCATTTTTTTAGATCATGTCATCGTTTATTCCAGCTCTGCTTATCTAACTCCACCACTTCTCTTTTTAAGCCGTATGGAATTGTTTTACATTAAATTACAGATATCTACTTTAACTTACACAAATATAACATCACCGATTCTCTACGAGGATATACTCCAGCGTTTAAGCTAATTCAGTATCTCTTACACACTAACAACACTTTTTCATCACACCCTATACTTATTACACTTTAAACTTTTACAGTTGAAGTAACCAGGTATGCCATCTTCAAATTTTTTTATTTTATTCATATTGCCTCTCAAAATGTTTATATTTCATATCGGTTTTGGGAACGGGGCATACTTGCGATGTTCGAGGGGGTAGGTTCATAAGTGGACGAGAAACAGATGCGCTCAAGTTTCAATGTGTTCCTTCAACTGTTCACAGGTTAGTACTGTTTGAAATTTTAATTTTTATTGTTTGTGTTCGTTTTTAAATCACATTATATAATTAGTTTTAAACAAGCACCATTATCATCCAATCAACGCAGTTGTTTAACTCAACTGTTCTGTTAATTAATTAATTAATTAGGATACATGATGTATTTGGAGTCAACGGTAACATTGCAAGCTACGCTGCTGTTGTAGTCTTCTTTTTTAAACTATTTATGTCATTTTCTTAATTGTCTTCTCGCATTCTTTAATTCGCTGTATCCACGCAGCAATAGTTCTACATGATGCTTGAAAGTATGATGTTAGAACCTTGATGCATGAACTAATATTTTCTCCCGTGCTGGGCAAACATCTGGTAAAAAAAAACAATATTTTTGCAAAGCATTCAACTATATAGCTTAGTTGCCTACCGCATGGGCCCTCTCTACGAACCTGGGTATATTACATTACACACTGGTGTATCTTGCGTTCAACAAAATTGCCATGACCATTTTGAGGACATACCACTCTTCAGCTATCAAAGCTCATCTGAAACGGCTGCTCATTACATGCAAGCATTCCTGTGGGTCTGTTATTGGTTTAATATAGCAGAATACGATATGAAACCTTTTAGTTTCCTTGATCCAACGTTGTACTTACACATTTATATTTGTTTATTTACAACTTTTGTTTAGGGGGAAATTCGGGAATTGCAAAATATGATGTTCAGCCTACTACAAACATAATTCCACGAATCGCGTCCACTTGCAGCCCCTATGAAACGCGCGGAACTTCAGCTTTAGCCATCGCTTAAAGAAAGAGTTAAGCACCCTGTATAAGAGGCGAACAGACCGTTTCCTGCAAAACGAAAATTTCAGAGAAAAAATTCTAAATACAAAACATTTTGTATCTTTCCTAGCGAACGTACCGAAATCGATCATATTTGAGGATAAGGCATGAAGTACAATACAATTGCCTAAAGGACAATCTAGTTAGAGTTTAGGTTTACTTGAAGCTAACAAACTCGCTCGTTCCTTACAATATCCAATTGATGCACTTTACATAAAGGTGCGCCCTTTTATTTCGTTTAGTTTAATAAGTAATTCAATCTGCCTGCTGTACAGCAACCTCCCCCACATTCGTGAGAGAGCGATGCGCTGCACCCTTTAGTTAGGGAGACGAGCTGCTGCTGCTGCCGCTGCATGATTTCCATTCAACCGCCATCCATCTTGTTTGAGACGGTTTAAACTGACAGACAGCGAGATCCGAGAATGGTAGCATTCTGACGACACGTCAAACACTACATCTCATTGCTAGGGCATTTAAAAACGATATCTGTACTATCCAAATTTTCATTTTAAATACCGCATAAATATGCAATACTTAATGTAAACTCGACACAGTTGATTAGCGAGTACATGTTATGCTATAATATACTTTATTAGTGCTAAAAGAAACACAACCTACACAAGTCGATAAATCTGTACCACAACTCGCACATGTACAAAATATAATTTGAAGAAGGGCTAAAGTGAAAGATCAATGATTTTCACCTCGAAACATTTCGGAAAAAAATACGGCAAACTATCGATTCTTTCCCTTTTATATGTATATTTTTGGTATACTCGTTGATGATTTCAGTACACAATCATGCATAAAATTAAAGTTACTACGGTTTCGAAAAGGTATTGAATTGGCGTTTCGATTACTTCTGTCATCTTTGTCAAAGATAGTACTTCTCCATAAAAAGTGTCTGGTGCACGAAAAAATAGAGGCATTGTAGAGAGGATGTGCAAACCTGATAAAATCTAAACCTATAGACCTATTATCTACTTAACTAGATACACATGTAAGTACGTCAACTACTTCATAAAAGAACACTACAAATTGCCTTATATTTATATAGGGCATACAACATTAATTTACTTGTAAATTAATAAACATCTGCTCTGGCCAATATACTAGGACCTTACGACTAGTTTCGCCATTGTTTGCACTCCTGAGGTATACTGAGTACATTGACCGTAGCAGCAGCGTGCGGTACAGATGTAAGCGGGATTTGCTCCCAGGGCCGTCTAGGAACCTGCCCTAGGTCATCATTGGTTGCCATACTTACAACCCACCTAGTATGAAGTGTACGGCCTAGATGGCGCTGATGACATTGGCTCTCACTTACATTTAATTTATGTACTTGATTAGGGGAACATTTTTTTAAAAACTTACCAACTACTCCTATTACTATAACCATTTCTTACTAGCTCCGATTTAGTAACTTCTTTGCTGTAATGTCTTTCGTCTGAAATGTTTTGAGCTCTAACAAATAGGTAACGTCTGTAGATTTTCTGTAGATTTTGTGTCATATCTGATTACCGCTTTCTTTGTAAATTTAAATATCCAGAAAAATTAAAAATATGCTTTCTAAATCCACCCTGAATTTTATGGCAGGATTTGGACTATTCAGTTCATTAAAAAAACTACTTAACTCTAACGTATCGCAGGGGCTAATAACAAAAGTATAATCTAGAACGCTGTATACTTACGTTTTGGTTATTTAAACTGAAAAGTGGTATTCGATACCTTTTGAAAGTTATCCGTAAACAAATTGACCGCTATAGGACTCAAAGGATAACCAATTGCACAACCTCACAAAAATAAATAGACTTCAGACAGTGTTCAAATACTTTCGCTATCGCATCACCTAGCCTACTATAAACATTGTGGATGATAATACAATATTTAGGTATATGTAATATTTGATCAAAGGCTTTTATTTTACAATATGGCATGCAGTATGTATAATTATTTCGAATTACGAATTACTAAGATGGTGATATTCATATTAATTCTTGTTGTTGCTATTGTTTAATATTTACGTTAAAGGACATATGACTACTGCTCAATTTCAAATGGATGTGGCATATACAAGATGTCTATATAAAACTTCGTACAAATATATTATTGTAGCAAAGGCTTGCTTTACTGACTACTACCTAGATCAGTTGTTCTGCATAAGCACATGTTTGAATGTGCAAACCTTTCTATCGTTGGGAAAACTACGAAATTCAACACCCTATAGTAAAGGTCCCATTCCACCAAATGCCAACATTCATGCATTTTTATTACGGCAGCTGTCGCCACCGTTCGAAGAATGTCAAAAGCATACGTGATGCGAAAGTTATATGAAGCGGTTTGCTCACGTATACCTATAGTTATTTATAACACTTTCTGGTTTTTGAAAACTTCTTTTATCACACAATCCTATATCAGATGTTCTGCTCAACTGGAAAATTACAGTAATCTGAAGCAGCCATAAGGCATTTGCCTTTTATGCAAGTATTTTTAAAAGTATTTATTAACCCTTCCACATACTTATGTACAAAAGACAGGGAAATCCAAATAATCAGCGTATTGCTGTGCTGTTTGTCTTTTTATTTTCACCCATTGAGTGGTGACTGCGATAAATCACAAAATGTGAGCTCTAACAGCTTCTTTTGAAGGAATACATAATAAGTGTGTAGGTACCAATATTATATTATAAAAGTTTCTCTTTGTTTCTTCATCAGTCGTGCAATCATCCTTCAAAATGTACAGGGTTACTAAAAAATATTGAATATTATGATTATTAATTATGTAAATATAAATTTTATAGCAAAATGTCCTAAATATAAGTTTTCTCCTTGTTAGTTTCCGTTTCATTTGTTTTTGTATGTCAGCGCATTTCCGTGGCACTTAATACTAAACAAGTGATTTTTTACAATTTGTATAGGTTTTTTACCCTTGAAACTACTGGCTGTTTATTTTGTATGGTTTGATAACATTTCCTTTTGTAAAAATCATGTTTTCATATAAACAACAAAAATCGTTATTAATGCAGGTTCTTGCATGCAAGTATCATTTGATGACAAATTTACAAATAGTTAAAGTGACTTCTGGACTTTTCCTTTTTTCATGGAAGTTTCGAGTACCTTTTCATTAATTTAAAAGGTTGTAGCAGGAGATGCAGGCGTCGTAGCCACAGACAAATCTCGGGCGCAGTGGGCAGATGTCAGTCAGTTCGTCAGTAATTTTTGATGTTGACATATAATTGGTGTTTAGTGTTTTCAAATAAAACAAAGTTGTTTAGCTTCCAGTGTGTGTGAATTTCGGGTTAAAGAATCAACCCCAACCTAAAAGGTTCATTTAATAACAGCAGTTTCATTTTAATATGCAAATGTGGCGAAACTGAATGAACTGAAATCCTAATGATGGTTGACTATGGAAATCGACAACGTGCAACACAAGATGTTTGTGATTCATTTAATAACGTTCATCCGGAGAGAAATCCCATTGGCCAATTCACAGCGTTAAAGTTAGTTAAAAAATTAATAGAACTGGACATTAAAACGGATATTTTAGGGCGGAACTTTCAAAATCAGCTTCAAATGAAGACCGAGCTCTTGATATATTAGGGTCTCCGTCAACCATAGATTATAATATTAGTCAATCGTCGATTGTTAGAATACTAAAGAAGAGTATATATGCTAACCGTACACCTTCTCCATGATTAAATGAAAATGATCTTGACAGAAGTATCTATGATCAATGAAAATACAAATTTTGCAAATAACATGTTATTATCTCACGGTCTCTGTTTGTCTATACTATCACTGTCTAGTGAAAATCATCAGTGCTGATGGAACAGCATGCACAGAAATTAGATGTGCGGGCTGGTATTATGGAACAATAAATTAAAGGTGCACACATGGACATGTAGCAACAAATATCTAAAGCTATCTAAGCTAACTGCGTCATAATTTTATATTTATTTCCCGACGAAGATCCACGAGGAATGCTAAACAGCAATGTCTAATTTCAACAAGTTGGCGTTCCGTCACATTCTGGAGTTTATGTGCTCCTCTAACAGGATAGGACGTCGCCTCGGGGAAGTATTGAGTAGCCTTCTATGTCGCCTGATTTATGCCCATTGGATTTTCCTCTGGGGTTATTTTTAAATAGTCTGGTGATGAAAGAAAAAACGCGAAATTTTGCAAGAACCAGGATCAAACAGGAAATTTAAAAATGCCGCCTAATTGGGTGCAAACTTCGTTGCGCATTTTCTGTGATAGATTAGGTTATCGTTTATTGTTAAGAGAATTATCATCAAATAAATAAAAAACAGTACTTATTGATAAGTGCAGAACCAGCGTTTCGTCGAACTTTGTTATCAAAATACACAAAACAAACGGCAGGTCTTTTCAAGGACAAAAGAAGCAATACAAATCCGCAAAAATCTTTTGGTTGCTATAAAAAATACGATGAAAAAATATTGTTAAGTACATTTTGCTATATAGTTGCATGTAATAATGTATAATATATGCCACTCTGATTAAAAGAAGAATAATAAACCAAAATCAACGTTATCCTTGCACACCTGAGTATTGTTCTGTACGTCTTCAAACGGTTTATATGAAACTTGGGCCCTACCCCCAAAATTTTTAATATGCTTCCGATTTCACAAATTCTTAAAACAAGTGGCAGCTGTTTCTGATGTCGAGAGATGAATTTTATTTCAATATCTGATAGTTTTCGTGCTTTCGCATCGGGACCCCTCCCTCAGTCGCCGGCTATATTTTCCGAGCCACTCTTTCTATATGMAAAGCATTTCAAAGCTATAACTTTACTAAAACATTGAAAACACTTCAAAGTTCTACGGAACCCTCCAAAACGACTAAAAGGGAAGGAAAAGGAGAGAAGACTGTCAGCTGCTGAAAATTATTCTGATTATGCTAATTCTTTTTTCTTTTACATCGCTCGCTATATGCAGCATGTCTGCACCACATTTAGGCGGTAAGATTTATATTAAAGGGTTCTCTATATGCAAACAAACAAATGAAGCAATTATGTTGTGTTCGAGCGTGAATAGCTGTTAATGTATCTACAACTGCGTGGGTACATTTAATGTAACTTAACATTCTGTGCAATTCACGATCACTCATACTTACTTGTTGGGATTGGAAAACGAAAATAGACGTAAAAGGCGTACCTAGATATAATTGAGACATTATTATGGTTAAGAATGTTCTCTTCCCTTTTAAACAAGACCGATATGTGATATGATAATGTATAAATTTAAGCCTTCATTTACTAAACATGGCCGTTTCTCTTTAACCTCATGTATCTGTATATGGAATATTGCACGCATTAAAGATGTTTACGTGGACAGAGATCCTACTTACATACAAGGTTTTCACGAAACTTTTGTAATATAACTGTATCACTAATCATTTAGAAGTTATTCATAATAAAAAAATAATTGCGAAAAATAATAATAAATAAATAAGTAATAAATAAGAGACTATAAGATTTAAGAGTTTAATCAAAAATGCTTCAGCAAATGATTTAAAAACATAACCGCGATGAAATTTTACAGAGGATATGTTATACCTATCTGCATCACCACCTCAAAGGTCGTTTAAAATAGTTTAATTGTGCAATCGCAATAATATCAAATTGTAGATAATTTGAAATTTATAACAACTAAAAATCAAGAAAGTTGTTCTATGAAAGCTCTGAAGTTTGTTAATGACATTCCTAAATATTTACGTTTGTCGGTTAAAAAGTTGTTTTATTGAGTATAAAGTAGTCAACGATTTATTTCTATTTACATTAACGTTACGAGTATTTACCGGTCCAAAAAAGGCAATACTGTCAAACTACATAACTTTTAGGTTGTCATAACCCCAATGTTCTTTCAAATTAACAGTTAAATAATCAAGCAATAGTCCAGCATATGTCAATTTTGATTTACCTCTAGTTTATTGTTACCTAAGTTTATATTGTGCTGAATTTACCTAAGTTGTATTAGGGTTTTATTGTCAGAAAGCTAAGTTGGGAATGGAGTCACAGTGAAACAAACAAAAGAATTTATTGAAACAAACTAGAGGTCCGTACCTAACTTAAAAGAGTGTCGTGGCTAACCTAGGACTACGGGGAGGCCACGCCAGAAAAAAACTACCATTTGTCCCTTCATAATGAAACCTAACTGATGGCACTGAATGAGAATCTAGCTTGGAAGAGTGCCTTATAACACCAGAATTGGGTGTTCACTAATTATAAAATATAAACTTTTATTCATTAAAAAAGAGTACTTAATTAATTAAGTGTGTATCTGTATCCATAACGCTGCAAAAATATTTTTAACCAAAATAAATTGTTAACAACTTCTCAGTGCGCAACGTGGCAACAACACAGTTTTAAGACACGCTCAGAATGACTAGGACTGGCTGTCACGTATCACCCGATGTAAACAAGTAGCGTCTGCTACTTTCCGTATTTCGTTTGCGTTATTGGTTATGTTTGAGAGTATTTCCGTTTGTTTTTTTATATAAATTCAACAGTATGTCGTCGGAATGCTTTATTAAAGCGTCCTCGAACATTTTGCCGGCTGTAGATATATTTACAGTCACAGAATTTACCAAGAACGACCCACGTTTTAATGTCAAAGGCGCTAAAGCAGCAGTATAAGTAATTAATAAAGCAGCTTTATCTGCAATTTAATACATTATGGATCATTGATATTTTGAACGAAATGCATTTTTTTCTAGTGCAATTCGTGAGCAACACGGAGATGCAGCTATAGGTTATTTTCAGATGAAGCGAGAAGGGCCCATATGTCTACTGCAGTCCAAGATATGCTCGTAACACAAAGTTCGTGCAAAAAATTATGCAGTTACTCTAAGTCTCACAACAGGAAAATGTAGATTTTGTCTTGGTCATACCCCTTCTGGCTGCTTTAAACCATCTCCGTTTGCTTTCGTAGTCTCCGGGTAGCTAGGTACACTTACGAATATTTTGTTGAGACTATTGACAGATGTATTTGAAATTTGAACACTTTGGCATAAAGCACCGTCTGCTGTTAGCTTCTGGTTTGTACATGCTTAAACATTTTCCCAGTTGTTAGGAGGAGTCCGTTAAAAGCAAGAAAACAACTCGTTTCACTCGGCACAAGCAAAGGCACGTAGGTAACATAACCTATATTCTTTGTTTACATCGGGTACTACGTCACACCGTCTCCATCCCGGGACACTGCGTTTATGTGGTCAATTTTTATATTTGAACTTCAGAACGGTTTTTTTCGAAAGCTGGTGCTAGAAAAATTTTGAAATTTTTAGGACGTAACAAGGGTGCTCCAAATTGTGATTTCTAAAAAATGTGAAAACACCCAATTGTATCAATGCTCGTTATAGTACACAGATCTGAAATTAGCAAAAGATCGTCACAACTCACAAGTAAATACATCTATATAGTATGCCACTTACACACCACTATGACGCTAAGTGTTATGCATCTGCGCATTAGTCCTGTAACATCCAACATTTTTCCAAACATAATTACAATAACAGCAATAGTAATTAAACACGCAAATATAGAAGATGAGATAATGACCAGATTACAAACAGAAAACAAAAAACGAATAAGATTTAAAAAGTCAAAGATGCAGTCGAAATTTTGACATGGAAACGTCTATTTCAAGTACGTTGTAGAGAAGGTATAGTTAATTTGGAGCTAAAAGATTAATCATTCAAAGTAGATAATTTTATTTCACTTAGATTTTGCAATAGGCTCAAACGCTCATTAGGCAATCGGTAAATCTCTGTACTTACCAACATTACCAACCTAGTCATTACCAATTTTCACAAAATGACCCCCTAAAGTGCCTGCGTAAGGCGAGTCCACGGCAATAGACAAGCTAAAATAAATAATATAAATAAACAAAGAAGCACAACAAGAACACTAATCTAGTTATAAATACAAATAATATAAGCAAAACAAGAACATAAGAGGTGGCACAAATGACAAACCATAAGATGAATGTTGATCATCAGTATCAAAAACACATATAATACATAAATCATGGGGTAAAAGCAAATGGCAACATAACTAAAATTTCAATAGCTATAACAGGGCATAAATACAAAAAAAACATAAGAAATGCATGCATACATAATATCGTGTTCTAGTTTGCAATAATCAGTACTTGCTTAGGTTTATACAATTATTAAACAACGTGTCCACAAATAGTCGAACCAATACAAGTAAATTTAAATAAACTTTGTCTGACGTGTAAAACTCCGTCTCCGGACCATTTTTGCAA
This sequence comes from Rhyzopertha dominica, assembly GCA_025024175.1. Taxonomy (NCBI): domain Eukaryota; kingdom Metazoa; phylum Arthropoda; class Insecta; order Coleoptera; family Bostrichidae; genus Rhyzopertha; species Rhyzopertha dominica. The sequence continues at coordinate 35,097,103 of QCXZ01000137.1, forward strand.
AACGTCATTCACATACCCTTTCGTTGTTATCACGCACACCAACCTTGGCGGATACCGCCTAACAAAATCATCACGAATACAAATGCTGAACAAATAGAGTACGCGCTGTTTAAAAAAATCAAAACAATACAAACAAATCAGTTGCGGACGCGGCTGCAAATGATGCCAATATTTTGGTTCAAGTTGTATATCTTTTAAAAAATGGGGGATACTTTTTATTTGTAAGTCACCCTATATACTTATATAAAATCACAATACATCTAAGAAATAGCAAGGTTATGTGTGACACTTTATGCAGATAAATATGATTCTAACAAATTTTTAAAACCATTTCATAACGGCTCTGAAAATAAAATTAAAACGCCCGCCACTCCTTTCATTTCTAATACACAAAAATGTCGCCGTCGTTTGCGCAAATACTAAGGCGCGTTGAAAATTTTAGGAAAATAATTTCCTGCTATGTAGGCGTCCTCATTGATCATACATTTTCCGTTTCCAGTATATTTACCAGTGCCGTTATCGCATCCCTGTTATCACAAACACCTATTAACCGCTCTTCGCTTGCACTTGTCATTGATCCCGATTCGGAGCAGTCTAGATAGAGACTTGCTCATTACTCACCCCCCAAAAAGCTCCTCATTTCCCTCTTCGCCAGTATTTAACGTGAGGGTTGGTTCTCAACGCCCGCTTATCTCCCTTGATTATATTACACGTAACCTCAATAACTACCGAAATTTACAGCAGGCGTTTTAGCTTGCACATAGTATAGCAAACGCTTTCTTGTTAAATAAAGCGTTACAGACAGTATAATCAGTCTTATTTTTTCACAGTATCGTTATTTTCTTGAATGAATAGTATATTTCCGTTCAATTAAAATACAGGCACAATAAGGTAACAACTATTGGTGTATTGTTAAAAACAATCTCAGGTGAAAATTTCAATCGATTAATCGGATCATCGATTTCTATTTTTCACAGCCGATTATCAAATATTGATAATCGATTACTGCCATATCGATAAACCGATTATTGAAATACCTATCGATAAAACATCAATTATTGAGAATTCGATAACTAATAAATTTAATGATCAATCGATATTATCGATTATTTTTTTATTATACCGATAATGGATTATGAAAAGCTGATTTGACTAGCCCTAATTCTTAGTCTTGCGGACCCAGTGCTTGCACTTTTGGAACTACGCACCACACTTGTCGCCAAGTTGCTATTCGATTTCATTTCAAACCTCTTTTCTAAGGGCCACTGTCCGTGCTGTCCGTGGATGTTCGCTTCCTCCAACTAATTTAAAGTAGCTTTTTTCTCTTAACCAACTATGGATCAACGATTTTTTTTGCAATAATATCGGCGATTCGGAAAGTGCTCAGAATAAAGACACTAGTTTTCTCTAGCACTTCATCTTACTACGTCATAAATTAGATAAATGTCTGCGTACTCTTCAAATGTAAATGTGACAGTTTCAATAGCTTAGAAGCAAAATTTATGCGCAAACCACTAAACTAGGTGCGCTAAACACTAAATTTAACTTTTACCAGCACAGTTGGTGAAAACTTACCAGAAGAGTTGAACTTGTTAATTTTGCCTGAATATCGACATGTTTAATAAAAATGAACTAAATGTCGAAATCTTTATTTGGTGTGACCAAGATAACATTAAGTTTTTGATCAAAAATAACTCCAGGAGCAAAACGACTCACCTTCGACAAGGACTTTATAAAGAAAGCATAACCTAAAACTGAGGACCAGTACATGTTATTATTTCGAATGTAAATCCAGTGCTCAGGTTGCACCATCTTTTAAAAAATATTTTATAGGGTAAAAAAAATTCAGTTTAGGAATTATGTTAAAATAAATAAAACTGTTTCGAACAAACAATTTTATTCTAACTTATTTTGTAAATTAAATTATTACATTCGTACTGTAACAAAATTATTCAACCTAGCTAGTGTCACTTATATAAATTTTATAAGCAAGTGTACTTGTCAAAAGTTATTTATCATCCTTTCAGAGCAATTATTTTTTCGGGTATATTAAGTACTGCATACTCGTACCTTCGTACCGCAGTTCAATTTACTGTGTATAGGGTTACGACGATTTCAGATCGAAATCTTTTTAGTAGGGTAGAATTCTGTTTTTCTATGTTTCGTAAGTACAGTATAAAAATGCAATTATAAATTAGTTGACGAACAATTAACGGAAACTAGAGTCCACATAAAACTTTGTTAGTATTTATACGCATTGTAATGCAATGTATCATAGACTAACCTAGTTAAAGTGAAAAATCGATTCGGACAGAGATAATTCTTTGTTTCCTAATGATTATCATTAGAAAATAATATTGTTACTCCAGCATGAGAACCTAAATAATCAAAAGCTATACTGCGAATTTATATAAGCGTGTGCACTACCCACCAACTACAATGAATGGTCAACAATCTAAATTAATGTTGGACTCATTCGTAATAAAACACAAAAATACTGATACAGCTTTGACAATTAAAGCATAATTGATTGCCGTCAAACTCAACACTATCATGTGAATGATACACACCCAAAACATCGCTAGCTCGCTCCTCAATATTCCTGCTAAATATATCGTGCAGTAATTAGCGTCACCATTGACTTGACAACTCTGACTAAATAGGTGAGGCATGTGCTGAAAGACTGTTTTAATTCGGAAACGGTTTCCGAGATACAGAAAGTAAAAGTCGTTTCCGTTAGTCTCAATGTAGCATAGCGTTGTTTTTTATCCTTGCCGCGAAAACATTTATTGAATTGTTAGGTCGGAAAGCGAAATTCGCAAAAAACGAATCATAAATTATGAGGGCTACATGTTTGTGACTTATAAATTTAACGGCAGCAGGCCTTTAGAAGGGGCCAAAAAATTAACGATTCCAAGTTTTCCGGTCGTTTAATTGAACGAAATAGCTGAAACAAGAGACTGGAATCTTTTAAATAAGCGGCTGCATTTTATGGTCGAGGGTTATTTATCAGCATCGCTTCGGATTTATTTCGCCTTTGCAGATACTCGTACAACTCTGTGTGTTACATATATTTCATAACAGGTTTATTTTAATATCATATTACACCTAACCTTTGTTTTCGTTGAAAGATCCTCAGAAGTCCTTACCTATATCAGGCTATTAGTACTATGTATGTGTTGGAATCGCGTACTAAAAAAGGGCAATTTCACTTGACCTTTTCAAAACCTTTTTTTCATAGTACATTATATCGAAATGTGTTGAATAAATTAAATGTGGTCAGACTCTGCAACTCCAATGATAGGCTTGGCTGCATAAGAGCATTACAAAAAACCAAATAGAGACCTTGAACAGTTATTTTTTACATGCCTTAACATGTTCTCTATTATAAAGCATTTACAATTTAAAACTACGCTATAATTTAATTTAATAATCATAGTCGTCAACCTAATAAAACGAAAGAAATTGTTAGTGTTTTTCGATGAGATTTGTAGAAATCTCAAAAACCAACATCCATTGATACATCCACGAGAAAATGTACATGTGCTCAGTGAAATCAAACCTATTGCTTTCATCGTCGTCAAAGAAGTAAATCCTGATTTCACCCTCGCTTATAAATGCGTCAAATTCTATCACTTAATATTAGTAGCTAAAAAAAAAAACATGAACTTTCTAAAGTTCTTGTCTTCATATCTTCATTAATAGCGTGTTCGCGGGTTTCCCAATTCCTTGCGTAAACTTGTTCCTCCTTTCGAATTGAAGGCAATCAATTACCTCGTGTACAGGCATCAGGCATTGCTTTTTTACTTTTTAGAAAAAATTCAGCAGTTCCAACTGAAGTTGTGTTTACTTAAGTTAAGACTGCCGTCCAACCACTCTGTCACTTGAATACTTCAGCACTGCCATCCTTATGTGTAAAATGTAAGCGGCCCAATTTAACGAAAATGAATTTCTTGCCGCACTGCTCAGCATCGGCATACGACCACTGAATCCGTCTCGCCATCTTGAACATATACTGGTTAATAACGACCATGCGATGCCGAATTATGACATTAAAAATCATCACAAACAAGCGACAGAAGTGCTGAACGAATGACGCTTTTTCAAAGTTGCTGCTGTGATAAGCATCCCAACATACGGTCAAATCTTTTTTAACTTCTGACGAACCATAGTCCGATGCGAATGATGATGATGTCCGGTCCGTGATTCGGGCACTGGTACCTTATTCTGTGCTAAAGGCACACCAAATCTTAGTGTATAGATTGCCTGATTAAGCATCTAAAAATGTGGATTGTTTTTAGGACATTGAGCCAGATCGGCTTGCCCTGCTAAATCAGTGGTATAATTATTGTAGTAAAATTTGCCAATAGCAGTTGAAGGCAATGCGTTTAAACGGCCGACCGCGTTTAAGTATTATATGGCTAAATTTTCTAAATCTTTAGAAATACGTAGCAGGCATTCATATTAAACAGACAAGCCAATTACCGGATGTTAGAAAAAAATAGTAAAATGATTTCGTACATCCTTTTTTATTTGGCAAAATCTGGGATTCTTTTATCATAGTTGGGTGATGTTCTGTATAATAAGCATTAAGTACTTGACTGTTGTTAGTGCACTAGTGTTCGTTTGCTATGGCTGTTTATCTAACGCAGAATTAACATGCATTTCATGTATTTCCACTGAAGTGCGGTGTCTTTATGGTGAAGCGTATCCAAATTGCCAGATTGCTTCACATCGTATGTTTGGAAGAATTGGCCAAACATTGCGTGCTACAGGTTCATTGAACAAGCAATGCTATTTATCCGGAAGATCAAGGTTTTATAGTATTAACAGCAGAAGAAGGAGTTCTAGCACGGATGGAGCATAATCCAGGGACGAGTGTCATTTGATGGCGCGAAAATATACACAGGGCTGGCGTACGTCATTATCTAGCTAGAAAAATGATGACGTGAGCGTCCTAGTTACTCAAATGGACTACACGAGTATTCACTAGTGCATTTTTAATATCGTGGGGTTATAAGAAAAGAGCATTAAGTCTAAAAACAGGTTTAGGAGTTATAAGCAATTTAAAGTTTAAATGGATTTCTAAATTTCTTGTTCACTATTTGGTGTCTACCATTAAATTATAAAATACTTGATTTGGAAATGTAAAGTACAGCTTTTTTAAGTATCTAAAAAATATATTAAGAAAAAAAATCAAAAACATGCTTTCAAAATTACTTAGTCCATTTTGCTTGTAAATTATTTTTTGTTTTTGGACTTCATTGAAACTCATTGTTGTTTTATTTCAAAATTTTATTTAAAAAATAAAAATGTAATACACAAACTGAAAGAAACTAACCCGATAAAAAATACAATTAATAGGTTATACAGGGAGTACAATTTTTAATTCGTGCTCTTCCTCACAATCGGAATTTTCTAGAATATCAACTTCCTGCAGAATGTCTCTTACTGCTAAGTCACTAGAAAGAGAATTAAACCATGGATGGAAAACTTCTAGAATAATTAATTTTTTACACATGTTTAACAGGTCAGATTCAGAATAGAGTTTAGGTAAGCCGTCTTTAAAGTTTAATTTGGTAGCTGATTTTCTGCCACGTCGATTTGCAGTAATTAAAATTCCTACATATTCGCTACTGTAGTCATTTCACCTTAAGCCAATTTACCTTTGCACCTTTTTCATCGACAGATTTATTTTTTATTAATGTAGATGATAATTCTTTTAAATCAAGCATGTCATTAAATTTTAGTTGTTCTGTTTCATACGGTGGTTTATCCTTATTTCTCCCCCTTTTAGAACGCGCCAGCTTGAAAATGTTCATCCAATCATTTACGCAAAAAACAGATTTTCTTTTGTCGCTCTATAGCGCTTCCATAAACGAATGTCCACTTTCTAAGAATTTTTGTTCAAACACTTCAATATGAGTGTTTTGTTGCACTACATAAAGAAACAGTGCAGAAATTTGTAAGATGCGATTTTGACCTCCGCATGTATCTTCCTTGCCAATATACTTCAACAGACAAGTTCCAATTTCACAACTTCCTTTTCTACCATTAACTTCAGTCCAACAGAAACAAAATGCTCTGTTATTACCTGCTGCTTCATAAATGGTTTAATTGTACATGGTTAGTTTTCGCATGTAATACGTCAAAGAAACTTCCGAAGATGGGATCTGCAGTATACTCTGCAAGTCAAAGAGACTGACATGAATGAATCATCATTTTTAGCTTTTTCTTTATCAGCTGCTTTGGCTTCTTGCGCCTCATTTCTTCGCCTCAAGTGTTCTTTATATTCGCTTTCCAAATCCATTTTTGATTCAGGAGTAGCCTGTTGGTACTTGTCGCATGTAGGGCATTGATCCTTCTTAGGATGAAAAAAAGAAAGGTTATAATGATTGCAAAAAATTCTGCGATATGTGATCAAGCTAACAATTTCAGCATCAGCTCGTTCCTTGCACTGTTGTTTTTAGAGGTCATACATTTTTGTTATTAACAGAGAACTATCCAAATATTTTCTTTGAGTACATTTTCGAGTGTAGTGGCTTTCCACTGCTGGAAAACTCTCGATGTGTGCTCTAACTATAGCAATGACACCATCTTTTGTTTTGTTCCTTGGGGATTTTCTTCCTCTTCCATCGGTGCCTTTAAAGTGTCCTCATTAATATTTGCCTTAAAAAGCTGACAGAATTACACGCTTTGATACACAAAGCGGTTTAATGAAGAAATTCTGACAAACCTACAAYTTTTCTGAAGCTTTGCTAAAATAATAACGTTTGACATTTTGTCTTTTTATCGCATCATCATTTCGAGGACGCCTTGTTAAAGGAACGGAACTTGAAACTTTGTATAATATAAAATCTTTGTTTTTCTTTCATAAGAAGATAAAATCCAGTATTTATAACAAATATTTTTTCGTTCGTCCTCAGAAAATTTTTCATTACATCTGTATTTGCATTTTGAACAGCCTACTTTCTTAGGATGCTTTGGCACCTGCTTAACACCTTTATAATTTTCATATGGCAAACACTTATCCCTTAACCTCTTATTCTTTTGCCTTTTCCACGTTTCAGGTTTAGCACTTCGCCATCTATTTCTCTTACTAGGTGCTTGTTCAGTTTCGTTACCTGTTTGCCCTATTTCAGGAACAGTTTCAGTACGTAAACTAAAACTATCATTGGACACCTCACTCATGTTTGGTTCATAGTCTTTATCAGCGACAGAATCATCACAATCACTTAAAAAACTCGCATCTCTTTCGTGCATGTTGCTTACAGTTTCCATGAGAAGGATCCAATGAAAATAACCCTGTTAATGTTATAGTTTTATGGCCAGTTAACACAACCTAAAAATAAAATTTACTAAGTTCGTTATATATTTTTTAATTGTTACTTTACTAAATAAATCTTACAGAATTTGCTGTATCACTTTTTTCATCGTTAATTTGTTTTTCTAAGGTTTCCCAACTACTTTCTTTATTTTCCAGCTGGATTTCTTTCTCAAATTCTGCAAGCAGGTCTTGCTTTTTAGAACTAACATTGTCTACAGGTTTAACTTGAGCATTACTGCTATCACATACAGAAAGTTCCCAACTGTTTATTTGCCAGTTAATATTGAGATTTGAAAAATCACAGGGTGTTACCACTCCTGGAAATTAAATAATTTTGATACTAAATAATAAAGAAGCGTAAACGTATAAAAACTTTGCAATTTAGTTTGCCACCATACACTATCAGATAATTAGGTTGGATTCTAAAATAACTACAACAAATCCAATGTTTTTACTTATTTAATGATCCGTCCTGTTCAACTGCATCCTTAGACAGCATTGCCAACATTTTGGCACCCCGGCTGCTCATTTTTTGTGGTTCGTTATTCGTTTTTAATAAAAATTCACACACGTAAATAGCTAAGCACTAAGTCAGGAGACGCAAATTATTCTCACAGTACCAATTCAAAACAACTACAACGAAAACGCAGTAAGTGACTTAGTGCATGATTTATACGACACATCTGAAATAAGAATACAAGCAAAAAGCTCTAAGGGACTTAATGCGTTGTAGTTGTATTAAGTCCTTGCAAAATACTGTTAGTGCGTTTGGTATGCTGCCGTAATTCTGTTTCTAGTACACTTCGGACTTAATGCGATTTAGCAGTACATAAATGATCAGGAGTTGATGGTAGAACCAATAAAAACGCATTTCTCAAAATGTTGACTTAGTGCCTTTTGGTGGTAAGCCCACGATATGTAGTGCTTATTAAAATAATGTGCTTTACTTCCTGGGTCGTTAGAACTATCAATCTTATTACTGTAATGAGTTGCTGCCTCATTTTACATTTCTTCACAAATTTCACTAGATTTAAATAGATTCACCTCTAACTAATATAATTATTTACAAACAATTTAGAAAAGACTTATTATAGGAAGGAAGAAAAACTTCCATTTGTATGATATTTGGCTCTGGCATGAACCTATTGTCGTACTGCTATCATACTTGGTAGATTTTCATTCCCAGCGTACTCAGTTTTCTTTCTCTGTAACGAGTTATTTCGTTATTTATAATCAATCACTGTCTCGTTACTAATAAAATTATCTGTATCAAATATCATGAGTTGCAAGCTATTTTATAGATGTTTGCATCCGCGCGTCGTCCACATTCTGGGCTGTATTTTGTTTAATTTACCATAAGGCTGTCATGTATTTTGTCATTTCCATATTTCCAAGTTACCAAACAAAAAGGAATGTATAGGGAACAATCTAACCACATTGGAAACCACAGGTTGCATAGTATTGACGTTGAGCGAATCAGTAACTTTTGTCCCAAAGTATGTTTGTGTGTTCATAACTATTTATACTCATTAGTATGCCTAACATTAAATCCTATCAGAAGACATCACAAAATTTGTTACCAGCTTATGATATCTAATACATTGACTTAACAACTAAACTTTAAAGCATTTTCTGTACGAAACTGAACTTTTTCAATTTGGATAGCTTATGAATTTGACAGGATCGCCGCAGACCTAGAAAATTAATGGGCGTTGATGGCTATGAACTGCGCTGCATACAGAGGCAACACGAACATTGAGAAGTAAACACCCTAAACAACGTCAACCTCCAGAACATCTAAACAACCAACAAGTTGGCAACCAAAGGAAGAGTCCGCAAGAAGGGTAATCCATCACCACAGACGCCCCGAGTGATGTAACGCGCGGTGACAAGCCACTGATTGCTTCTTATTGGATAGTTAACATAGGACACCGTCAAAGTGTGCTTCGTTCAAAAATTGCGAAACCAGCTTCAGGTTCAAGTCTCAGTAATGTTACGAATGAACTCATAGTATTTGAATATTTACAGGATGAAGTAATTATTGTTTTTTTTAAAATAAGATTTCAGCATAAATTAAATTAAAAACTTAGAGAAAGGCAATGCTTTTATATATTTAGAAGACGGTTAATGAAAGCGCGAATAGTAGTATGACATATTCAAACTAAGCACACTATAATATCATTAACATTATTTTTTAGTTGCCAAGTAATTAATTACTACTGTTATCGATCTTTTACTATTCATAAACTACATGTGCACTACATATAGGAAAAATATTGTATATACCGTGTCACCCATTTCGCACACAAATAAAAAGAGTACAAAATACTAATTGTAATAATGGTAAAGCAGATATCGCCTATCCTTGTCTGTACTGTACAACTGTTTGAAATAAAGACTCTTTCAGTTTTATGGACCAAAAGAAAGGAATGACCGTCCAAAACCAAAATCATAAAGATTTCATATTAAAATACAATATAGTACTATTTTACTTGTTATTGTAATTAATATTGTAACATGTAACATATACAGTAGGTACTTATTATTTATTACCAGATATATTCTACATTAATAAATAATAAAGTGATTTTGACTGTGGCAGAGGTCAAATAGAATGTATTTATTGAAGTCCTCTTCTATCAACTTTTCACAGTAGTGCAAGCAATTTTTTTTAATTTTACCTGTTGACAATGTTTCGGTCATAATAATTTTTGTACATTTTCAATCTGATTATACTGGCAATGATAGGGTAATATACGTACATACAACTAAATGACCATTGCTGCTGCAGAATTCATCTATTACCTACATATCTTTTTTCTGTATTTCTGGGTCGATATTCAATATGTAAACGTTCTATTTTTGGTTAAATTTTCTGCTGAATTTAATGTTGTGACCATTTATGCAAGATTTGATGTCTTTTTTATCCAATTTGAAATAAAATATTTTTTCAACTAGTTTGGAATGATACGAAGCGTTGTCTATTGACACGGCTATCGGTACTTCTAGTCGTGGAAAATCGGAAATCAATTTTTAATAACATGACKTCCATAATCGTCATAATAATCTTCCCATTTCTTTTACATTCAAATTAGCATCTTCATTCTCACTTTTCACAAACCCGCCTTTTCTTTCTGCGTGTATCGTTTTCCATCACTGCTATTTGACGATCTACAGGGAATTATTGGGTTATATTGAAATACGCAAAGACCAAGTTTCGTTATACCGTTTGCCTAATTCCACCCAATTCACTATTCTCGTCAGCGCCCCAAAAACTAAAATTTATATTGCCTTTTCATAATTACTTTATCTTTTAGACAAATTCTTCCTTAAAGTTGCATAAAGGTAACTCTTATTGTGGGAATAAATTTTAACACATTTAGACGATTAGTTTTTCTKTTCTAAAAATAAACTATTCTAAATTATGTTACTTAAAAAATTGCATTTTTCAACCKGTTCAACAATATACTTAAGAGTAGTTTTATCTTAAATTGCAGTAAACATTTAGCTAACTCAAATCTGCATTTAAACATAAAATCCTTCTATTCATAGTCTATAAAATTAATTATATTCCGGAAAATAATACTTAAGTGGAGAAAATCGAAGGTAACGTTTGCTCTTCATAAGATTTTGATTTTGAATTGAATTGAACATATCAGCACAATTCTCTTTAAACTAGACTTAGTAATGTAGACGTCTAACGTATAAGGGAAAAAACACTGAAATAGTAATAAGCATAACGAGCTTTAAAATGATATATTTTTATAATGTGATGTATACATGTGAAGGCGGTTACAACCATAAGCAATTATTTACACAAACACACGTTTGACATACAAATAAATCCACCCAATAGTTCTTGTATACCATACTGAAAGCGCATGGGCCGTTTTTCAAGGTATTGTAGTCACCTTTGCCGTATACTTCCAGATACCTCCTGCGCTGTAATGGTTGCAGACCTCTTAAAATTACGGCAGCTGCCAGAGGTAAAATCCACCAATAGTTCTAAAACAATAAGAATTGCAATTAAATTCAAATAATATCCAAGAAAATAGTTGTGGTAGTATAATTTAATCAGAAATCACAATGTATGCAAACAATTGCCTTCTGGGATGGAACAGTCCCTTAAGATTTATAATATAAACAGGCACTTAATAATAAGCTTTACATATTTGCGATTTCCTGTTTTCACTGAAATTTACTATATTTTTTTTACAGGATATTGTATAAGCATCGCTAAATATTTTGAAAAATAATTATTATTATAAGCAAATTGTGACATAAACACATAAATGTAATACCCGAAGACGCTTCGTTTCTTAGGTAGCCCTTTAAAGCGTACAGCCCTACGTAGGTTTTTTGGCAAATTTTGTATGTGTAACCTGTATTCATAAACCTGTTGCCAGAAAATTTTATGTCGTTGATTGTTATCTCGATCTATTCAGATTTGTTGCGCGCCTACTGATTTCTGTTTTAAGGTAAAATAGATTGACCAACGTAAATATACATATAACATAGTCTTAAAGTTCATTTCAAACATTATTTTAAGTTAGAGTAACAAAGTTGGTAAATTTTATCGACATACGTGTAACAAAACTTTATATCAGTATAATGTTTACCTCGACAGTGCACTTCGGAAATTATATATCGAAAAAAAAACCCTCTGCTTTTAAATCAAGCTTCCAGGTAAAGATTACAAAGGGACTACTATTAAGTATTTCATTTATTATATAGTCATAGGTACTACAAATCGTAATATTATAAGTAGTTTTTAAGATACATACATATGCTAAACGTGTATTTTTTAAACTATTAACGCCTAGATTCTTTGGTGTGGGGAAACTTGAACTCGGAGGTTTTAGAAACGCAACCTTTGCAGGAATTACGTCAAAGAATTGTGTTTTAGTGCCAGCAGTTAACCTCCAAGTTCTTCAGAAATATCAGGCAAGTGTTTGAGTTTTGACTCAACCTTTCTAGGAAAGTTGATTTGTTTGTTTGTAGAAATTTATTTTTTCGAAAAAATAATTATGTTTTCTTACCTGCGTAGTTTCAAAAAGTTCTTTGAAAAAGCTTCAAAATGAAATATTACTAGACCCCTCCGCCCTTTAAAAAAACTAAGGGTGAGAACTGCCAGAGGTAGAGAGTTGTTTGACAACTTCGAATATTACATTAATAAAAGCGATCTGTTCTCCGCAATTTTTATAAGAGTTTTATCGGATTTTTGTTCTTTAGCTAATACTTCCACAATCAAATTTAGTAATAGCTGGTAGTGTTTTGTTTTCAGCTACCCTTAATTGGACATTTTCGGAGTTCAAAAATGTGACTATTTCCATTAAACGGTTGTTATTTTAAACAAGCTAAATTAAAAAAAAAACTGGAATAAATGCATATAAATATGTAACGTGATTTAAGATTATGGAAACGTTAAAAGTCAGGTTATAAGACAATAAAAGGCTACCTTATTAAATAGAGCATAACTTTGTAGCCCCAGTGCAGATGTAGTTTATTTCGTCATAGACTAAATGTGAATTTAGATCGCAATTTTGAGACGAATACAACTTTAACAAACATAAAACAATTTCGTTGACACTGCGATCAGTATTATAATCTACGTGTAGTCTTATAAGCATAAAACACTTTTGAAAATTGAAAAGATGTAGCACTAATGCACTAATATCGCTGATGCCTGATCGTGACATAACGTTGCGAGGATTCCAAAGTAATGGGTGAGGTAGGTGGTTGTTTGTGAACGACGACGAGGCACTGAAGCTGCATTGATAATTCGCATTTATCAATTTGGCGCAAGAAGTCATCTTTTTGGGTGCAAAGAATGTGTTACATTAAATCTGAAAACATCTTTCATAAACATTTATGAACATAGTTTTGTAGTACTAATGACTGGGGTTGCTAAACTATGAACACGCTTCCAATGAAATTAAAAAAATGACAAGGCATCGAAAATTTTAAAATTTTTGCGTGTTACAAGGTATAACAGAAAAAAAATCATTCAGTGGAATAGGTACCTGCTTTCGTTATAATATTGCAATATCGATACATCGACATCAAACATTTCGATGTATTGATATTTCTAGTGTTTATATTCATCAATACGATAGCATGAAGCAAATAACACATCAGGAAATATATACTATACTTGATTCCTCAAGTATCTTGTATCCACCATGGAAGCTGCTCGATTACATTCTACTAATACTGGAAATTTAAAATATCGATTTATTGTGAGAATGCTTGAAGTAGGTTAGGTAAGTAAAACTTGGGTCCTTTTTACTCACGTTGTATTAATATGGTAATGGACTACAGGTATTTCGGTCTTTATATGACCATTTTCAGGCTTGCAAGAAATTACTTAACATATGTTATACAATTCCTAATACAATATCACTTAAATTATTTATTTTGACGTTTGACTTAAACCATAAGTATTGCGTTAGGACCAACTGCTAAACATAACAACTTGAAAAACTAAATACTAAATATGACACAATCAAATTATCATAAAAGCGATATAAAATATCATAGTCAAATTATATAAAAGTTATATAAATTATCACAGTCAACACACACAGTAGGTACATGTACACAAATAAAACTTTCGAATAATTTGGAGACTTAAAAAACTAATTTCGTTAATTTAAAATAATTTTGGATGAATCTTTTTGTAATTTGATAATTTCTAGAGCCTCTAAATTTACCAAATAATGATTTCTATTTTCTACATGTACCATTTTAAAATCGTTGTTATCATCGAACCCATGATTATTTTCTTTTAGATATGGTTAGCAACATAAGAGTTGTTATTATTTTTAAGTGCAAACATGTGTTCTTTAGTGCTTCTCTTAAAATTTCAATACCTATCTTTTTTCTACATACATCGCTTGACAATCTTTACATTGTAACTCATTAACCCCCCATTTATCTAAATTTCCTAATATATGTCTTTACTTCATTAATTATTATTTTAAGTTATTAATAATTTTAAATATGACTACAATTTTTGTCTGCTATTTTAACTATAAATAGCAGTTATTTATTCTAACTATTACCATCCATATGTAGCTACCTATACACATAGCAATTGAATGACGCCATCTTATGTGTCATAGATAACCTCCCGCTGTTTATTATTACGATTTATATCAAGATTTAAAAAAATGATCACTCATTAATTATTTGATTCTAACGTGCACTGCATATTTTTATTATTAATTTTATCTACCAATTGCTTTAAATTACCTGTACTATCCCTCCACATTAAGAGAATGTCATCCACAATGTCTAACTTTTCAGTAGGAGCATTAACATTAGATACTACTGGCCTTATTGGACCTTATTAAATTTCGAGTTTTATGTTTTGTCATGAGTTCATATAATATTGGTTTTAGGGGGATATTAACCATAAGCCTTTTTTATTTTGTATTATAGATGGGCGTATACGCGTAAATTATAATTTTCTACATTACGCGCATGGAAAATGTACATAAAGCGCTTTGGTGTAGATATTGAGTAGAAAATATGAGACGAGTATAATATCGCTATTGTGTATTGTCTGTAAGTTATATTGTATGTATTATGGAAATTATTTTATTTCAATTTTACTGTTTCATGGGCTTATCCATGTGCCGAATTTCTTAAAAATTTTAAAGCTACACAGTTTTTTAAATATTTATATCACAAATTTGCATAATTTATTATGGTAAGTCGTCAGAGTCTCCAAACGGTTTTCATACTTCTTTCGGACACAAAAGACAGAGCATACGTTTTGAAGTCTGTCCTTTTAAGAGTCTGTTAGGTATATAATAGGTAGCATTATAAAATTGTCCGTCTTTTTCCGTTTGCAGACAACAAATACAATAAAATCACGGTTTACTCATTGAAGAGTCCGTTTGACCGAGTGTTGATGAATACCGTTAAAAGCCTGTATATTTCTACACTTCTGTTTATCTACATAATGCTATTGTCTACAGTAGATTTTTAAAGTAAAATTTTACGTCGTTTACGCGTAGATAACGGCGTAATCTACATGGCATAATCTACGCGCCCATCACTGATTTTAAGGTATATGCTGCTAGTTTTTAAAGTATTTTTAATGTTGCTTATAAGTCTATTAAAATTGAACTAACTTGCTTATAAATCTCTTAAAATTAAACTTATCTTCCTGCAAGAATTTGTTGTTTATTATGAAGCTTTCTACCCTTTTTATATAATCTTTGCTTCGCAATGACTGTATTGCTTTTGTCCGTCTTGTTTATTGTAAGCCCTTGTTATCTGGTCTTTTTGTATTTGATGTTGACTGAGCTTCTCGAATTCTTTGTTCAGTCGGTAAGTACAGTGGTTTTTTTAGAGATGGTTTTCTTCAATTTTCATATTTTCAATGGGTACTACCTCAGTAAAAAAATCCAATATTTTTTTTATATTCTTTGTGGTATAGGCCTGGATTGCGATAGAAACCTTTACCCAAAAGTTTTGTTTCTTCTTTAGTAAAATTAGTGTCTGTCGTATTTACTGTTCTTGGATAGAATGTAGTGATTTCTGTTTGTTTCTTGCGTTTGTTAACTTCCTCCATCTTCGTTTGTTTTAGCTTTAGTAATTTCTGTGTGGTTTCTCTCCTAATTCATTCTGAACTGTTACGTGTATTCACTTAACTTGAATTCGACTTGGTTTCAGCCTACCAGCTTGACATGAAGTGACTCCGTAGATGCCAGGCGTATTGAGGACTGAATAGACAGGTAAGTTCATTTAAATAGGCTGATMGGAGAGCAACCTCTCATCAGATCTATGCATTCCTCTAAAATCATACTTAACGTCTTATAATTACCTCGAGCGATACAAATTACAAAGTGCGGGATGAGTTTTTGTGTCGGCCTTTGCTGGCAAGGAAATACATTTGTCCAGCGATTGCTGGATACTTATTAGCGGCTGACATTCGATTTGTCTTGTCTCCGCTTGAGAGAGCTGAGCGATTGCGGGCGGACCTGAGGGTCGACGTTGTGCCGGTCGATGCCTTCCACTTTTACTGCATTACTGTCAGGGCGAGGGGCGGTTTTTAATTTAGCAAGTACATGAATGTTGTTCGATTATTAATAGTGGGCTATTAGTTTTCGTCCTGATTTATAATCGCATGGTGCGCCGGACTATCGTCGACGGTCCAGCGCGACGCGCGGCAGCTGCCCGGATCGAGGATGGCGTTTTAATTGAAAAATTCCCTCATTCATATGCATCCTCTGTAAAAAATGCAAGCCGTACGATTTTAAGGGCTTTATCGAGGCCGACACGTTGAATGCCAATCATCGACGAGAGCGCGGAAAAACCTCAATTTCTCCACACACAAAGCCCGTCGTTATACATACATGATTCAAATGTTAAAAATGTACACGTTCGATGCACAATAGCGCGCTCCATTTATAATCCGGAGTTTTAAAATCGGCGCTCCGTCATCGAACAAAGTCGTCGACAATAAAACATCTTGTGGAATATCTCAGTCACTCACTCCGTGTTTGTCACATAACATGCAAAGACGAGCTTTTATCATCTTTATAAAGACGATTTTTCTTGGGTTTTTGTTAGACGACCCTGTTTCCACTCTACACTCGCCCCGAATCGAGTTCCGGCCCTACGACGCTCATTCGGTTCGTCGTCCTCGTCCACCGCATGTCTCAGGACGAGCGCCCCTTTCGCGAATCCAGCCTGAATTATCCGCCGCCGCGGACCCGCATCAAAACATCCTAGCTGAGCCGCAAGCGATTTGAAAAATGATCCATCTCACGTCACAAGAACAGAGTTTTTATATTTCTGCCTGGAAGCGATACCCGTTCCGCTACATACGCGGGAATCTTGCGTTCTAATTTTCTCTGCTTACGCTACCAATTGGGAGTATCCAGTCTGCATGTCGATAAGCGTTGAAAGCTCCAGTAGAATAATTACTTATAATCGGGCAACACAAAAAAAACTTGCTGCGCAGCAACATTTTAGAACCAGTATGTGAATCTTATATATTGTATTGTATCTTTCGAACAGTACAACTGTAATCCAACTATAGTGTGCTTTCAAAAAGTAATGTATAAATTTATTAAAAGTGATACAAGTTTTGTTTTAAAATTTGCCAAGACACGTCCACTAATTCTGATTAAATTTGACTCTGGAGGTAATATTCGAAATTTTTAGGCTAATTTTGCAACGATGGTGATGCCTTCGACATGTTTTTTAATAGAAACCCTTTTTTTATTGCGGATTTAGAAATATTTAATTTTTCTATGTAGAGTTCAGGAAATTTTCGCGAATGTTACATAAGAACTTTTTTTGAGAAAATAATCTGTACTGAAGTTACTTAGCATTTGCTAAATTAATCCAGAGCACTTCAGTTACGCGGTAAATTCCTGACCCGACATCATAAATTTCAACAAATCAAGTGTCCAATTTGAGCGTGTTGTAACTTGAGGTTATGCGTTGTCAGTAAGTTAGCAAATCGAAACCACCGTTTAGCTGTTCTTGAACAATTATATTCGAGAAAACAAAGGAAAATTACTGTATAGTTTTATTAAATAAAATGCAAAATACACTCTAAACTCAAACCAAGTGTTCAAAATTAGATATAACAACTTGACAATATGTGACCCGGGATATTGTCGCACCCTAGAGTTTAGGGTGCACTCTGTTTGCGTTGCTGAAGATCAGAACCTGAAACAGAACTTGGGACAAGAGCATGAATAATGCGACTTAGGACGTTTTAACATAACAATTTATTAACAGCATAAAAATAAATCTGTAAACAAGCACAGATACATAATGTAAATAATAAAACATTAATAAAGACAAATGTTTGGGAAAAGATTGTTGGAACTTACATTGTTGCTTGAGGGTCAGCTTCTGCCTGGGGGTCTTCGAGTCTAACTATTAGACTGATTTATGATTGATTATTTGCACTATTGAATTTATACTGGAATAAGCGCATACGTCATATAGCTCGTACGACGCGTAAAATGCTGAACTAGCGTATAATCTGCCGTTCACGGAAAGTGGTATATGAACACAAAAATGCTGATAACTGGCATTAACAATAAATGAATTTAAAATTATAGTTGAAATGAATAGAAATAAATTTGGAAGATATTCTCGGTTAGACAATATAATATAAATGCTGTATAACACTTACAGCATTATTCGCTGTACTTGCACGCGGATTCTTCCTTCAGTTTCTTCTAGATTACTAGGAAAATATAGTTTTACAAAAAAATGTAATGGTGTTAAATCAGGTGACATCGCAAGGTATTTAGGGAAAAGCTTTATTGAAATAATTTCGCACAGCGGCTGCGAAGTTAGGAGGTGCATCATCTTGTTTGGAAGTAATACTGTGAGTGTGGAAAATAAATGGAACTGGAAGAACTCGAGGCGGTTGTTGCCAATAAACATTGCTTCAAAGAAATTGGGGTCCACAACTCCTTCCTCAACAATACCACARCGCACATTAACTTTTTGAGGATATTGCATACATGTGCTTGTATCATCCAACGTGGATTTTCTGCATTAAGACGCCCAGCATCATAGAAAAAATGACATTACATTACTTACGGAAAGTAATTACTTCCACATCCAACGGATGGGAAGTATTGTATCGCGAAAAAAAATTTTCAARAATTTTTATTTGCTCATTCGCTTTATAAATTTGAGCAAAAACAAATTTCTTGGCTGTGTGTCTGTGGTTTTGTTTGTATACACGATAACTTTCGATAGACTTAATATATGAACTTGGAATTTGGCAAACGTATAAATCTCAACTACCCAAAGCGACCTATTGTTTGTGGGGTAAGTAGAGTATCGGAAAGGCGGTAAAATTTTTGCAAATTTTTATTTTTCCAATTTTTTTTTGTTTTAGCATATGATTAGTAGTATAAGTACGAGTATTATTCGCTTTTATAAATATTCGGTGCAGCAAATTGTTTAGAAGATATTAGCAAAAAAGCGTCACTTAAAGAAAACTGTTTTTCCTAAATATCCCCAAATATATTTGATATATTCAAAAAATGAAAATGCCATCAGATAGGAAATAAAATTTCTCACAAAAAGTGTCTTAAAAATGTATCCAAAATTTTGACATTTTCGAAATATTTCCAAAAAACCTATTTTAGACCCTGCTCGTACGATTTTCTTTAAATTTTGGTATTTTATAGAAAATCAAATTTCTGATCAGAAAGCACTCTTGTAATTTTTTTTGCAAAGTTAATAATTTTGGAGTTATGTGGAAAAAACCGATTTTAAAATTTATATATTTTTGCTAATATCACGAGGACTGTCTTAGAAAAAAATGTGTAGAGAGACAAAATGCTCAAAATCTGATTACTAATCGTACAGTATAAGAAATAAAAACGTAAATGTCATTTTGACAATTGGATGTGGAAGTATTGATTCAATTTGCAGCGTTTTTTTTTTTAATCAGGAATGTATATTTTGAAGCTGATTTCACTGCCTAGGCAACCGACATTTTTTCATCCTTCATTGAGAACGCTGCCTAGATTATGGGAAGAATCAGGAGTGGTTATGAAAATGCAATACAATTTAATCAATGTACTATGCAAAAGATTTTCAAAAGCTTGTCATTTTGTAAAATTTCCGATATGATCAAACGGCACTCTGCGACGATTTTTTTCTCGAAAAACTTAAATAGATTTAGTTGGTGTAGCATAAACGTTGGAATAACATAAATAAATCTAGTGAGGTTAAATAAAAAAACCAGTTGGTATTCTCCAATTGTGAAGATTTCTAATTATCAGGTCGGTGCCTTGTATTTATTTTGCTGTATGAGAATTGCATCTTACCCCTTCTACGACGTGAGCCAAATGCTTGGGCAGGCGCCACCATATCAGTTCAATAACGACAATTACGTCTGTTTACGCCACCGTTCAACATAAATGCACTCTCACCGGAAAAAGCAAATGTTGCAAAGTAAACCTGGGTCAGTACTCAATCGCTCAGTAAAATTTTTGCGAAAGTGTAAATATCGATCCCGATCGTTGTAGTTTAATTCCTGGAAAAGTTATATCTTTATAGGCGAAACGTTGGTTTTTGAAAATACAATGAACACTACTTTTTAAAACGCCAGATTATTAAGCAATTTTTCCCAGATTGCCTGCTATTCATTAAAAGATGACCAAGAATAGCCACTTTAACATCGTCATTTCGGATAGAACGCTTACGGTCGTTTTTAAGGGTCATGGGATAACGCTGCCATACGTATTATTTTGTATGAAAATAATTTCATGTTAAATCAGGTACGTAAAGCTTGGCTACCATGTCCTTTACGGCTGACCTAACTTAGTTTGCGAAATTATTTAATGGTTAATGTACATACTTACTATACGAGCTATATAACTTATTATTGTATAAAGTAGCCTGTATTTTTTTGTTTACTAAACTGAAGCAAAAACTACATTTTGGTCAGTTTTTATTAAAAGCCTCGTCTGTCTGCAATGTATAAGTGATTTGACTTTCAAGTAATTATAATATTAGATCTTATAGAATGTTCTTTATAAATTTGCATTCTAATCAGTTGTTAATTCAGGTTTTGTTTAGTGTTTTCCTTTACTTTTTAAATTTTTTATAAGTCTGTAACCATATTTGTTTGTTGTTAGCAGTACTCTCACAACATCTCTTTATGGGATAAAATCTATAGCGATGTCTACGCAATTTTAAACCAAAATAGCAGTTTTACGGCTTGGTTCAAGCAGTCGACAGCGCAGACATCCTAATGTACGCGGTCGAACTCATTAGCAAATGCCAATAGTAGTTACTTTCTACTTTACCTGAAATAGTAGATAGTGCAGACGTAGTTAAAGATTATTATTATTTTTCTCAAGTACCTAGATAAATCCTTCATTAATTATTTACCACTCTTCTTCGAGATTTACGTTGACTAAAGAGGGGAAAGCTAAGGGACGCGGCTTTTTTTGTAATTTTTACACTTCTGTCTAGAACGTAGACAATCCAAGTTTTATCTGCGTTTTAACAATGACTATCCTATTTCCAACGAATCACTTAACAAACGTTTGAATCAACACCTAAAGCGCGACCCTCCGATGAGAAATAATTTAAGTTAAAACAAAAACCAATTTAGTAAATGTTTCCTTCAAATATGAAAGTGGCACCTCTAAAAGCGATTTGAGCGACAGGCTGTCAGGGAAAATGGAAAGACGAAAGAGTTTTAAGTAGTTGGCAGAAGTTTTGAAGCCGTGTCGCAGGGATAAATATTATGAGTGGCACAAAATAATGAAACTGTATCAATATTTTCCTGACTTAGATAAGGTTTTCTGAATAGAAATAAACGATGTCTTCGTTTACGGGCAGAAACTAAAAATGTTTCATGATGCACGCAATTACTTAGCATTTCCTGTAGTAATATAAAGATGATAATAATAATTCAATAGGTTTCTTACAGACAGCCGTACAGTGTACATACTTAGTACATTACCGGCAGTATACATATTTTAAATTTATACGCATTGCTTACTACTTACGAATGCCAACGTCTCTTCCTAGAAAGGCTTTTTAATGGGATAATCAAATTATCTATCACGCAGAAACTTAGACAAATGATTCTTGAGAACGTGTATTAATAAAGGCACCTWTTATAAATTACTTTTCGCAGATCCCCACAAAAAATATAATTAATGAACTTGTATCATAGCGCCGGGTTTTACAGTCAGGTGCAACTTCTGTATAAGCATTGCAAGAAACAACCATCAATAATTAAAATGAAAGGCGTAACTAAATTATTACAGACAGAAGCGTACCACGTTATTCAATATCGCGTAGCAGTAGTGTTTTCTGGTGTTTTATTATACCTCATGCTTCTCGTAGTTTTTATTGCAGATTTAGTATAAGTGCAATAAGCGAAATTTCAGAAATCTATGTAATCCTTTAATTTTTATATATACGTATTAGCAAAGTTGCTGTAAATATATAGTACGCAAGAAAGACATTCTGGACGATTACATTTCAGGTTTTTAATGCTTTTTAATGCTACCATACTAGCATTTGACAGTTGTTTTGTAAGTAGATTTTGAGTATTTCATAAACAATTTTAACTATAATAGTAGTAAAAAACTTTTTTCAATTTCCGCTTTGCTATGTAACCAGCATTCGTAGTCAATTTAGAAATTCAATATTAATCCTAAATACCGTAGGTATAGATGTTTAGCTTAAAGTTTGATATCTTGTCTGGGCTTACTAATTAATAACAATCCTTGGAAATCCACTTTGAAATAAATAAATTTCATGCATCATATTTGGACATTGCTTTGATTAGTCATGCGTCAGTTTGAGGAATGGACTCCTTTTGTCGGCTTTTTTTTAATGTGACCAAGTATTTTATCAACCAGGCTAATAAGAAGAAAACGTTAATTAATCCTCTCCATATGTTAAAAAAGTTTTACATCGAAAAGCTGCACATTACAAAATCTACAGTAAGCACTGTTGATATTTGTAATAACTTTACTTGCGAACTTTTCTATCATACAAGTCAAATGTAGCTGTAAAAGTTTGGCAGACTCACAGTTAATTGCTACTATGATTTCTCAGTAAATGTAAAGTAGCTTAGTCAAATTATACTTATAAAAAACGTTTAGCTTGCAAAAAGGTCATGTAATTCAGATTTAATTTTAACCTTATTGGGAGTATCATGTGATTAACCTGCAATGGCAATGCTGAAAAAGCCTATAGCCCATTTTTTTCAATAATTTAATAAAATTTGCTGAGAGCTTTGTAATAAAGTTTTTCTTAAATTTAATTGCAACCAAAATTCGCAACCTTGCAGAAAGGCCTTTATAGGGTTAGATAGGTCTTTTATTTATGTTTAGGAAAATAAGATAAATCCGTTTAGGTTTAAGAAAATTAGATCACTTTAAAATTCGTTGTATTAATTGTAGGTATTACATGTTGTGAATGTGTGTACCGGACATTTTACAATCTACTTATCAAAAGGTAGTCTAGATGTTTTACATTTTTGTTAAACTAGGATATATAGCAAACAAGTCTGTTCATGAAAAACTTGAAAAATAATTATTCAAATTGGTGCCAGTTTCATCAAAAGAACTGTGCAAACCGGTGCAGAGCACATTCTTAAAGAAAACAGAGCAGAAGTTTTTTGTAATGTGCAGAAAATATAGTGTGTATTCCTGCGCAAACGTCCCTTAATTAGGTGTTTGGCAACGGTGATAAAGATGCTGCTCTTGTCAATTAAAAGAAAGGAAAAGATATGTCACATTTCCAAGGCTTCGCAGTGCAATTGCTATTGAGTTTAGAAAAAGCCTGTATATGTAAAATTTTCAGTAATTTTATTGCTCGTTAGAACTGATGATACTTGTTGCAATGGTACAGGTGTTCAAAAAAACTTATTTTCACGTTTTGTTAGCATTGCAGGTTAAGCCCAGTGTTCTTAGTAAGCATAACTTCACTTTTTAACTTCACTTACGCCTAACATTAAAAAAAGGTCTTGATTACCCGACCTTTTGCAAGGTAATATGAATAATTTAAATTTCCTACAAGCAAACTAGACCAGTAGTGAAAGGGTGAAGCCTAAGTTGCTGAGAATAAACCAGGCATATAAAAGTTTAATTTAGTAAACATAAATTTCATATCCTCTATCTATTGTACTGTAGCATTACAATCATCACATAGTCGCTAACATAACGCATACGCTCCACGCGTCCCACTTGCAGGTGTTATTAAAAAAAAACATCATTTATTAATAATACCTAGTGATCTATTTCAGCATTAACTGCCACTGTATTAGCATTTCGGCGTAAAAGGCCGCATTAGTTGAAATAACAGTAAAATGCTACGATATAATAATATTATTATTGAATTATCCCATAAACTATAAGTGTTTTTTTTAAATAAATAACAGGTTGATTACATTTTGGTTACATAAAATGATTAAAATTGTAATTGTACACCAAAGGTTGTAATGTCCAAAAAATACCTAATAGAATCAAGTGATAATGATCTAAATAAGGGCAATCGTAAATATTAAGGACTGGTGGTCCACTAGGAGAAGAAGTCAATAAATTGAATTGCGTGAGAAATCTAAATGTAGTTCTACAATGTAACGGCATGTAGTAGATACATGCTCTTAAGACATATTGGTAAAAGAGTCAAAATTTAACTAAGGAACGAATTTTACAAAGAAAAAAGGCTCTAGAAAACGTTAACCAGATAGCTACTAGATGATACCTCTGTATCTAGAAAATACAGTAGTGTATGCCTGATGATGTTTCCATCAAGGACACGAAATAGAAACTTAGCTCAAACATGAACATGAATACTTATTGGGAGTAAATGAGGAAAATTTTTTTTATTAATAATCTAATTCGGGTAAGGCTTATTTTACTACCTTGAGCGCAGTTCACATTTTAAATAGATACTGATACATATATGGTTATAGTTATACTTACAATCCGATTACATTAAAGTGCATTACAGAAGAAGACAAGATATCTTGTTTTTATTTTTCATTCAAAAAAAACAAAGACGACAAAAATCAAATTAATTGTAGCCATAAAATAAAGAAAAATTACATATGTAATACCCCATAGTATTTGAAAGCAAATTTTGTTATTATATAAGTACGCGTTTAATATGATAAGTTCAAGTGGAATATGGCCCATCCTTATGTGTTGAATTTTTATACAACGCTTCAAGTTTTCTTGTTATATTGTTTAATACTGATATTAATCACATATACGGATAATAAAAGCATATTGTGCGCTTTACGTTACGCATCTCCTGTCTATTTATACAATCTGTTTATCTATTATACGCGAATTATAAATAATTGACCCAAATATTAAAAATAATTAAAAGACTTTCAAAAATCTTTTCTGCATTGATGCAAACAGAGAAAATAGATAGAGAAATAGTTAGAGAAAATTTATACCTCTACACTTGATAGGTTACTGAGAATATGTGAGMTTATTGAAACGGTACATACCTAATACATATATAATATATTCAATAATATATTCAATGGTCGTATAAATATATGTATATATGCCGAAGTTACAGCAACCATCTAGTTTAMACCTTTTATTATTTAATTTTCAGTATAGGTTCCTTTTTTCTATGTAACCAGTATTTGCATGTATACAAACAGACTAAAGCAACTTTTAGTAGAATACTTAATACTTATACTATAGCACTTATATCATTTATAATCTTGCTGTTCCCGGACAATATACGTTGATCGAATGAATATTTCTAATTACCCCACATTAATCAGGATTATCCAGTATATTACCACGAAGGGTACTATGTGCATATAATCCAATTAGCGTACAATGAAGTCAGTTTTACTGGTGTAATATAACAGCTATCTAATATAGGTTGGTATAAAAGAAATGTTTGTACTTGAAAATCCCCATATCGATGCGTAAGATACCTCGTATAATTGATGATCCCCAACTGCAACGGGTAATTATTTTGCTCTTCCGCAATTGCCGTAAAAGCCTGAATGGAACGATACTGATGTGGAAATTATACGCATCGCGGTCACTTTTGTCATATTCCCGCTCGGCACTTCGAAAACAAAAAATATGCCCGATACCGACGCACGGGTTAACTTACACGGCCCATGGTTTCCAATAATTACAGGTTAGCAACTTTCGAGTGGTTGGTTGGTTAGTCTTGTTGAACGTGAGCGTGGATGCGTGACTTTGGGCGGGCTCTGCATGATTCCACTGTCACTGTCGTGTTCGTGACTCCACTACGCCTACTAGAACCGCCTGGTTTCAGACTGAATAATACAGACCCTCTTTGTTTCAGGGAAACACATGTGTAGAACTGCCGTTCTCAATGGAAATGGAAATGGTTCGCACACTCGGGTTCAAGTAAGCTGACGGAAAGCTCTAGTGACTAATTAAGCATAGTGTTGTTGAAGCAAAAACGTGCATTTCAAAATTAATATAAAACGTGTAAATATAGTTGCCGCTAAGTTTTAAAAATTTTACAAATATACGACATAGTATAACACTAGGCAACGCCTTTATTATGTTTTAATTTTACGAACTCAAAACAGTCTTGAAAGTTGTACTGACTGATTTTGGTTGCATTTTCATGTAGTTTTGAATTTTTGTGGCGTAAGTCGAAACGTGATTTTTGTACATAAGAGAAACTTGAATATTAGGAAATTCTTCTTGTTAAACTTTTGAATAACAATGATAACTTTACTCTCTTGTACCATAACACTGATTCAAATAAAATTTCTTTTCCAAAGTCAAGAGTTTGTAAATGTTTACGACACTAGACTTACATAGAATGGTTAAAATAAAGCTAGCATTACTAAGTCCAAAATCAATAGAAAGCTGAACCTTCCTTTCCAATGAGCCGGAATAATGAAGTTTTAATTACAGGTTTGCTGGTTTCAGAACAAGCAAACAATTATTTCCCTTGCAGTTTTGGAGTAAAATCAAACATAAAAACTTTTTCACCTTTGTAAACTTAATGCAGGGACATATTTTATATTAAATGAATAAATGTTCGCAGTTTCGGGCCGAATTTTGATCACAGGCGCTTTATTAGCATCTTGTCTATGTTTGCAAAAAGTACAAATATCACAAACTTTACTGTTGGTGCCCAATCCAACAAGGTACCTATTGTTGTTTTGAACGGAGTCATGAAATGCTTCTAAGGATTTTGCTTCAAAATATGTCTTGATATGCGGTTGATATTATAATGTCCTTGTGGCAAGCAGCAGGAATCTTGTAAAGGAAAAACGTCTTCCGAAGGTTTTGTAGTATGCCTCATGGTATCATTCATCGACCTTTACTTTACACTATATATACATTTTCCTTGAATAACCTTGATCTGCGTCACTGTAAATATTTAGGGACCGACGATACAAACTTTTTTAGGTATTGGTTTACACGTTCTGATACATATGCAAATTTAATTCTGGATTCGGATCTAGAGTAATTTTTGTTATACAGTAAAAATATATACAACTTATACTGTAACTGATGTTTATACGTAGCACATACATACATTTAAGACCTTAAAGATAGACAACCGAATATGTTCGCTGCCTCAGAAGTCGTCTGTCTGTCTGTCCACTGAAGCTCAAAAATTCTAACCTAGGTTTAAGCAGCCACAACCAATTGGGAATCGCGCGTATTTGGCGCGAAGACAGATCTTAACAGCTTCTTTAAGCGATCACCTAGGCTCGGATCTTCTGAGCTTATTAACGATCTAGCTTTGAACGCAACTCCGTCGACTGGAATCGGCAATTATCGGTAATATGTGTTAGCACAGTTACCATCCTGTTATTTCAATTTAAGTTCAATTTAGGGGTTGCCAGTGTTATTACTATAGTAATAGATTTATTAATTTTTCGAATTATTAGTGATCAAGAATCCAGGTAATGAATTCCAGGTGAAATATTAGACTGTACGTTTGCGTTACTGAGTTGCAAAGTGGGCAAATTTTTATTACTTTATGTTAAGTGTTTCCTATTTTTACTAATGTATGATCTCGTAATGTACAAAAAAACCATCCAATATGTATACCGGGATCGCAGTCCACGACCCCTTTTGTTGTCATTATAGTAGTTTGTGTTGCACGATTATGACAATTAAATAGTTATGTAGGGATCAAAAACAGGTAACGTTAAGTAAAGGTGATATCACTAGGAAATTCAACAGATGTGTAAAGTGTACAGAKTCTACGTATAGCAAACAAAATATTAGTCWTGTAAATGGATCATATACTCKTAGGTAAGTACAAAACAAGCAACATAATTAAACTGATACGCAAAGTTTACGCTATGTCTATACATATTTATCGCCACAAGTAAAATTTTTATGTTATTGTTTTTCTTAAATATCAACATAAACAACGAATAAGAGTGATATATCCCCTGGGGTTGGGAATAATTTTTGGTAATTCTGTCTGCAAAATTTGAATTTGGCATGAGTTGAGATTGGTCTGGTCTCGTTTGATACTTTATATCAACATTAGCATGTTGTAATTTTAATCTCTTTCAAGATCTAACATTAAATAATCACTGTTCACTAGGTGGCGTATTTTTTTAATAACATAAGTTATCACAACCTACCATATTTGGTTGATTATATTATCTTTAACTGATTGGCTTCCGTACTCCAGGGTGCAGCGTATCTGCCTCTGGAGCGAGAGGTTGCAGGTTTTTGTTGTTACATAATTTGTACATATGTATATAACTAGATTCTGTATGTAATTGTAGTGTGACTTGAATAAATTATATCACTATATTATATTATTGTACGTTGCTTCTTGTAATAGACCTAATAAAGATATAAATAAAATCTAATCTGGCTATTGAGAATTGAATACACTAAAACTTACTTCCAGAGTCGAGTCCCTTAAGAGTTGACCACTGAGCTTTATATTTGCAATGGGTTACGAGCCGCCACTGGTCATCTATTATTGTGTTCGAAAAAGTAGAGTAAAACTGGCGGTGCAGTACTTCCTGTTAGTCATAATACTAAAAGCTTACGACTGATAAGCAGTGCATGAATTGTGTTTTTCTGAGCAAATTACACATATATGCGGCTCTAAGGGTGCTGTACAGCCATAGGCACCACTTTGGTGTATAAATTAAAAAAAAGTGTGTTGTGACTAATTCTTAAATTTCAGCTTCTATGACATAATGTGTGGTATCTATTTGCTTAGTGCTGATAAACAATGCATACAAAAGTTATAAAATATATTAGGTGGCTAAGTATATTCAAGACAAACGTTCCCTAGTAGTGTACTACGTGCAGTTAGCATTAGTGGGCTAACGATATCCAGACAATTCGTCATCTGAGCAAGTACTTTTGTTTCTAAAAGACTTCACCTAACGCAAAGGAGATGTGAAGGTCAGCATCCATTTTCCCAATGCCTTGCTTGTTTGAACCATTTCGTTTACTTTTAGGATGTTTCTTCTGTGTACAAGAGGTCGAGGTCCCTAACACGTTAAGACTAAATGAATGATGCTATAATAATTGAGAAAGAATTCCACGATTTTAATTAAAACTGAAACAAATACATGCAAAACGAGAATTGTTTCCAGACCTACTAAAATAAGCGAAATTAGCAGTTATTATACGTATTAGTATAAACTAGTAGTAGTAGTGTATTGCTTTTATTTATACATAACAAACGAGTCAGGTTATCTTGACATACTCTGAATATTCTGTTTTTAAGGTCAATATATGACATTGAAAATTAATTTCTAAGTATAACTTGAAGTAGTTTGTGCTGACGCTAGATGACATAATTGGTGAAAAAAATACAACACTTCCTGTGCCAGAAGCTATTATCTTACATATGAAAACTAAACCGATGTGACTTCAAACATAACCGCTCTGTTATCATATTAATCGACCGTTATCAAAGAACTGTGGCGCCTTTTCTTGTAAAAATTAATTGTATCTATCGCTGTAGGTGTTGTGCAATATTTATCCTCAGGATAGTTAAACAATTAATTCGATAATTAAGTTTGATTATTTTGACAACGTAATGAATACTTACTTGTAACTAAATGATTTATGTGGTTATAGTTATAAGTACATTATTCAAATACATAAAAATTAGTTATTCGAAAATTACATCCAGTAGAATACATGTTTACCTTGTTACTTCTACCACAAGGTTCTAAGCTGAATATCTACAATTGCCGATAAAATTCAGTGTACAAAAGGGTGTTATTAACATATTTAAAATACTAAATAATCTTTGTTTTTGKAATAGCTTTACTCTTACATATTAAATTGAGTGATGAAGTTTGCCAAATTTTGCAGGTAGTTCTTTTTCTGTGTAGAGCAAATAAAGTACTATAGAAGCCAGATCAGTACAATGCGTATGTAATACATAAGACCCTCTTAACGATTTCGGACACTTGCAGATAGTTTACAGTAGCTTAACGCAACTAAGAAACCTGGTAGTTGTTAGTATTTTGGGGTTCACAGCATAGGCTATTTTACAATGTTGAATTTTCTGCATCTTTTGCTGTGGTTATTGCCAGTCTTTGGGTAGCCACCGCAAAAAGTGCAAAACTATAAACAACGTAACTAACCATTGCTATGAACCTCAATATTGCACTTCCCGGCGGAGTCAATATTTCTTAGATCCATGAAGCTAGTTTAATAGCTATATAGGTAATCATATGTCTATACACTGGTAATAAAACCGAAAATCTACAAATCTATTACTCACAGTACAGACACGCGCTAAAAATATTACAGTGGTCATTATTAAATACTTCTATGCTTATTGCTACAGGTAGCAGTTTAGCAGTTTAGCCACTACAAGACGAAGTATTTTACGTTCATTTTGAAGTCATGCAGGAAAGGTTTGTGAAACCCAATGTGCGGGTGGGTTTTAAGCCAAACGGCCCTGGTACAGCAGATTTGTTTTCGGCAAAACGGGGTTCGGATTGTCTTAATCCTCACAATCTCGGTCCTCTCAGATATCGGGGGAGTGAACAAAGCCCATCGGAGAAAGAAAAGAGAGGAATTGATTTTGCATAATGTCTTCAGGTGGAGCTTTTATTGTGTTCCATATATCTAGTGGAAGAGAGGAACCGCGCCATATCTCTACGGAATAGCCTGCAAACACACCAGATGTCATTGTGTAGGAGTTCTCTAACGCGTCTTTAATAGGGAAGCACCAATGGGCTTTGTGGATGTTGCTTGCTACTTTGATCAAAACTAAATTAAGTGTCTGGTTGAACTGCGAATGTTTATACTAATAGGTAGGTGCGGTGCACGAAGTTCTTGAACTCAGATATAGGGACGATGTTCTAAAATTAACGTAAATGTTATTACGTTTTAACATGTATGTTATTTGTCATTTATAATGATTAATGTTACTTACTTCTTACTGACTGCTAGCAGCTAATACATAGTCTAGTTGCAACTATCACTAAAAATAAATGATTAGTTGCATTAGAAGAGACCTGTAAAGCAAATGTATCTGAAACGCAAGTAAGTACAGTAAAAAAGTTCAGTAGAGGTACATGTATATTACACAAAAAAGGGTGGAATAAATATTATATATCGAGAGAGCAATAATTACCACGCACTATATTATATTTCTTTAGAAATTACCGATTTCTGCTAGTGCATATCTTCAAGTTTATTGTCAATTTTAACGTTGATTTTACCAAATAAAAAGTACACGAATTCGAATATCGCTAGTGTTACTACTTCATAAGAACATAGTTTGTGATATTAACAATAAAAATATTGTGGCCGATTTTTTGCAGAAGAAATCACTTACCTGAAGATTTCAAGGTTATTTGGCTATATCGATACATTGATATAAATATTTTTTATATAGCGGTTTTTATGGCTATTCGATGAATTGCTTATTATAGCCAAAATTCAGATATTTTAAGCGTATCTATATTATACTAACGTACCTATAGAGTTTAAACCGTTGCCCATTACAAGCTAGAGATGAATTTGTTTAATAATGGTAAAAAATGTGGTATACAATTGTTTTTTAGTTGAGGTTTGTAGGAGGTGCATTAGACATTACATTACACAAAC
Source organism: Rhyzopertha dominica (assembly GCA_025024175.1). Classification (NCBI taxonomy): domain Eukaryota; kingdom Metazoa; phylum Arthropoda; class Insecta; order Coleoptera; family Bostrichidae; genus Rhyzopertha; species Rhyzopertha dominica. Next base: position 35,129,005 of record QCXZ01000137.1, read on the forward strand.
TACAAACGACGTTTTGGACAAAAATAGAATATAGGGATTTATAATGTCCTTTTTACATTTTCTATATATAATATTAAAATTTTAAGAAAAAATATATTAACTAGGTACTCACCTCTTGTTTCTTGATTACAGTAAAAATGGAAATAAAGCAAACCAAAAGTTATTAGCATAATTTTATCATAACAGTAATATTTGCAGGTGCAAAATTCCAAAGCTTTAAAATGATACCATAGAAATAATAATTAGAACAACGTTAAATGAAATAGTACGTGTAGCTTTGCCAACAGAAGGATGACAGTTGTTGGCTTTGACGTCATACATTTTATGCTTAGCGTCCATTTTATTAATAAAAATTGGCAGCCAAAAAACGTTTGCCAAGATGATACAGGTAAGAATGTAGCCGATCATCTATTTATTGTGCTAGCTACCGTAGATGGGACCAAGATTGTAACATTTACGACATATTTAGGGGCTAATATTGTTGGAAATACAAAATATAGATGTCTGCTAAGTTAGTTGTTTCGGTTCTGTCATAAACTGGGCTATAAATAAGGCCTCAGAAACAAGGAGCTACAAGGTGTGCTTTCAAAAATGAATTCATCATAAAAATGTTAGTCTAAATGTTAGACTGCCATCTTTCTAAAAAGGTTCACTGTTAAGTCTGCTTAGAGTCATTATTGACCAACGTGCAGCTTTGCTAAGCTCTTTAAAGACACTTAATGTGAAATTAACGAACTAAAAAAACTAATTGAGGTTACGAAGTCTCTTTAGAACATATTCAATAAATTTTCAAGTGAAGATTTTGTTATTATTGGACGTATTCTATTACTTTGTATTCAAATTAAATCAGACCCTATGTCTTTGGAATATGAAACGCAAAGGCTGAAGTAGCATACCACACGAGAACGTTTCTACAGTTATTCAAGATTTAWAAAAATGTACACAGAATATTAACAAAAAATGTAAAACTATTACTAATAGCGCTGATCTTTTTTGTTATAGAATGGAATGCCAATAATATTGCAGAAGGTCTTTCACAATAAAACAATTCAGAAAGTTATAGGACGTCTTCTTTAAAGGAAAAGAGAATCAATAAATTATTAATAAGGAAAAATCCGAGTAATAGTAAACTTGAATGTTTTTGAATGCACACTCTTTGTGAAACATGACTATTTGAATAGTAGACTGTTTGACTATGATTTGCTTCACATTTTATAGGCTACGAGCACATACTAGTCACTAAATATATTACAGTAACGCAAGTCGTTGTCCATATTTTTTCACTAAAATGGCGGATGAAACCAAAACCATAGAAACCAAATAGGTTTGATCCCGTGTTCTACATAAACATTAAATTTACCGCTGCTATTGTGTACTGAAATGGCGGAAAATTGCGGTACTTGGTACTTTAGCGCATATGGCTTTGCAGCGCTCGCAGCGGATAACCCACCCCCACACACTTTTCGTTGGTAATCCTAAAATCCTAACCTATATTCGGAAGGCGGTTTAATCACAGAAAATGGATACAGTGATATATTTTGTGTTCTAAAACATAAAATTTGATTATCGTACTGACGAGACGTATAAAAATACTAAATAGTAATACTGGTAACTATACAGAATACCTTACCTTCGTGAAATAAAGCGAAATTTTGCATACTCCTAGAGCAGTCGTCCGGAATATGAAAATCTGTTTCTTGCGGCCGCATCTTATTTTTGAAATATGTGTAAGTGTTTAAGTATCTAGTGTTCTAAGTTCCAATTATTTTACGACACGGTGTTTCTCCCTGTAGGTAGGTATGCACAGTGTAGTATGCTTCTTTAATGGTTCCTTTACGTTTGGCAGTGCTACGCGAGTGTTTTCACACCACGCAAAGAAACACGGCCTAAACGCCTCAAAAATCGCTCGATAAAGAACAAAATCTGTTTGAAACCACACTCGCGAGTCGCGAGACAGACCACATCGCATAAACAAAGCGCTTGCCTCACCATTGCTTTGTTGTTTATATAGTACAATAAGGCACACTTTTTAAAAACGACAAAACAATTAAATCTATCGCAAACACGACAATCAAGAAGATCTTTGAGGTCATGTCATAGAAGGTTATGTGGTCCTGTCTTCTATTTTGATTTTTGATGAGATAATTTCTTGCAGTGTTGCCGATATCGATTTTTTCCGTTTTTTTCAGCCAAAATACTTCCAACCGTACTTTAATTTCATTATTGCATTTAACAATTATGCAAAATGAAATGAAATTTAAAAAACTAGTAATGTGCATTAACAATTTTTAATAAGCTTTGGAGTCAGACATTTAAAAATTTTAATTTAAACAATAATAATTTCATTTATAAATTTAATCTGGCACCCATTGACGTCATGTATTGACACAATTTCTATACTTTTTGATTGCGTTGTAAATTTGATGTTAATTTATTAACTAATTAACCATTTAAGGAAAAAATTGAAAAATATGGTTTATTTATTTTGCTTTGCCTTATCAAATTCAATGAAAAAAACCTATTAGAGCAATATTAAATAGACTGCCTTACCTACTCATTTTCTCTGTGGATGCTACTAATCCACAATTTGCGACGTTCTTCTTCATGAGGGTTGGACGGAAAGTAGTAAAATTTAACCGATTTGTCTGTGTTTGCATAACTGTTACAGTGCACAACACAGCAATTTTTTTACTTACACGCAAAGAGCATACATATTTTCAGCACTCATATTTATTACTATTAAAGAAAATATCTACTGGTACTACTGTTTAACGTATTGCTGATAGGTGGCGCCCCATCTTACGTCCTTTTTACTGGTTAAACATTGTTTTATTTTCATTTCAAGTTCTAAAACTATAAATACTAATCATAAATATAAAATTTTCGTATAACAACAATGCTTATCGAAATATAACAATTGTGAAGCTATGTATCACCGCACATTTATTTGTTTGTCTGCTCTAAGCGACCCTAAATTTCGCCAAATCGAATGTTGAACAACGAATTTAGCAAAACTCAAACTATGATAAGTTCAAAAACGCTTAAAAGGTAAATGAAACTTGTGAAGCAGTACTTAATTTAAAAAATGGAGTACCTAACCTTATACATGTTGCAATTGTTTAGAGCATATTGAAAGTTTATATAGATAAATAGATAGAAAAAAGGTTATCACGTTACATATGATAGGTAGATAGATTGTAATATATTTGTCATAACTCATAATTAACTCACGTATGTGTATTGCAACAATAAATATCACTATAGATATTTATATATTTTTCATTTCAAAAATGTAAACTTATACACCATAATACATTGTTGTCCGGATTATATGTGGAGAATTACTCAAAATTCAGAAATGAGTGAAAAGCTCTAGATTGATTATTGGTAACAATCTTTATTAAGATTATTATTACACGCTATAATAAATAATTCATTCCCTTAAGAAAAGTAATGTATTTTTTACATAAAGGTGAATTCTGGTATTCACTAAAGTAAGAAAATAAATGTTTTTTGAGCTCGTACATTATGCAGACATCATAGCGTTTATCTGATGCTTATAATTGTTAGTACAGTTAACGATTACTAGTTTACTAATTGTAGTATAATATAATCCAAATGTTTATCATTTTATATATACAGCGATATTAGCGTAAACAAAAGTTGTGATTATGTACACTTATACTAACATTCTGTAAGGATTACTACAAAAAGTAAGGATTATTTTTTATGTACAATATACTGCGATCTTTCTACTATACGATGCAGGTATTAACTACTTACCATATATTCGGAATGTTTCTAAAGAGATCTTCCGTGCACGTACAGCGTTAAATTTGAAGCAGTAGTTACGCATACTTCCATTCTTTTGTCTGAAGTAAGTTAATAAGATATGCGATCTCCCTTCCAATTTGACGTAATGTAATGATGGGTTATACACGTTTTAGTCTCGCCGTCTTAGATTAGGCTGTGGAGATAGTCACATGGCGGTTCCTGCACGCGTATTAGCAGCAATAACACATAATAGCCCATAATAACAGTGCGTGTCAGTTCCCATGTTCCCATTGGACGCCATGGCGATCATATCAAATCGACTATTTATAGTTTGATGGAGAAAAATTATTATTGGTAGTTTGGCCATGGTAAATGAGAGGTTTGATACGGGCAGCCTTATGCTTGAGCCTCACGACTCTAAAATCATAGCTCGAAGCTCGGCCGCCCCGCCAAATTGCTGTCAGATGCGACTTTGATGATTGGGTGTGCCGCGTCTTGGCGCTACAAAAACTCGCCTGTCAATCTTACTTGGCGTAATTGGGTAGACTTATTTGCATTCCTGTCTCCGACTTTTTGCTACAGTTTCTGTATTCTTCAATGCTAATTAAGCTTAATAGAGTACCGCCCTTCCCACCACTATAGCATAATTGTGATTCTTATCATTCCACACGTGCAGCCATATTGGGTTGCTTTCCGTGTGCTAAGAAGCCATTTTGTGATAGGTATGTATGCCCTGGATAGACCTACACTAAAATGTAAAGAAGCGCAAGCTAGGCCAATAAACCAGAATGAGATGAAAAAACGCTTTTTAGTAAAATAGCTGTTTGTATTAAACGAAGCACAGCACAAGTTTGATTCTTGATTTGAGAACAATTTTCAATGTAATACAAAAAACAAATAAGTTGTTCAGTATTCGTAATACGATTGAGATTTAACTTCAAAGTTAAATGAAAGTATTATAGATATGAATTTAACATTGTTTTATCGACATGCATAGTTGTACTTCAATTTTTTCTTTCATACTTTCTATTTCAGTCTCATCGTATATTTTCATAGATAAATTGGTAATATACTACCCATCTGTATTCTTTTTATCGTTTGAATCAGTCTATGAAATGAAAGAAACAGCTGTTAACATAATTATACCTGTATAATAATATGCTATCAATATTTAGCAATAGATACTTTTAGGAAATTTTCACTAATTAATAATACTAAAAATTGTACTAAGAGTTCCATTATGTGTGTTTAATCCCACTCTAACACTGTCAATACGGTAATATCTATTAAATTTCGGCGGTACTTAAAAAATTATCTGACGATTATTCCTTCTACTTCTTGTGCATTAAGCAAAAACATCACATATTATTAAAACATCCTACACTTTTACACACTACATTGACATAAAAACTGAGGTTTGCTGTCGACGAGTGGTGGTCTCCAGAGCAAAACTATAATCAATAAATCAATTTTTGCTTGATTAGTCTACAAACTAACTCGATATTATACAAACTAGCTAAACGTTTGGTTATTTTGATGGAAACCCATATTTCCATTAAAATAGCTACAAGCTTTGGTTAGTTTGTATACTACTCAATTAGTTTACAGACTGTCCAAGATTCGTCGCCAAAAAACAAATCAAAATCAAACTACACCAATTAAGTTTTTGGCTAGTTTACAAACTATCTACAGCATTTGGATAAAGTGTAAACTTAATATTGCTAGTAATACATAATAACCAACGAGTTGTTATGTAAACTGACTTATCTTCTCTGACTAATTTAGTTTAGTATATTAAAAAAAAAGTTTATTTAAGTTACAACATAATGTTGCTATTACCATTTAAAATAGGTAAAAAAAGAAAACAAGTGACATAAAGACAGAAATTATTATTTACTGGGGCAAGTTTTGATGAATAATTTCACCATTTTTGTGTTAAGTTGTAATGTTATTCATTTAATAATTTCGTTGTTACTTGACGACCTCCACGCCCAGTTTCCTTGTGGGCAGCATTAATGGCATCACAGTATTCGCTCAAATGTATTGTAATGTCTAAATATGTTAACATTTTCCTAGATATAGTTTCTTATATTTATATTTAACTGCTGCTCCATATAGATACTACTAGTACCACTCAGTTTCTGCAAAACTGTAGATTTATTTCAAAAGCAATAATACCTGATAATTTGATAAAATACACAGAAAAGCAGCATAATATTATATATCTACCTTATTAAAAAATTTAACAAGCAAGGAGCAAGAATGTAGTAAAATGAGTAGCTATGACACTTGAGCTTAAGTGATGTGCGTGTTACCACATTGGGGCCTTAAACAAAGGTCCCATGTTCGATTCCCAGTCAAAATTGACGCAAATATTTTTTCAGGCATATTAACCTTGATACCTGCTGGATAATTTTAAATCACATTATAAATCTGTTACTTCATCTAAAGAAATTTAAATCTATGTTTTGGTGAACTGGTGACTGCTGTTGCACACTTCATTATTTGAAAGTTATTTTTCAAAATTAAACAAAGCTGTTTTGTTTAATATTTGCTATAGTTACATTAACCAGTGTACATATTGGAGAATTCTTATTTATGTTAAATGCTAAAACATATAACTTCATAAAGACGATTTTAATGAATTTGTGTTTTCTAATCAGGCTTCCAACTTTTTTCTTATCGTTTTGTTTTGTTTTGTTTTTTACTGAAGGGTAAAGTGGATTTCCCAAATTAAACCCTGTTAAATATATTAAGTCAAATGTGTAGCATACGTAGGTGTTAATCTGGCCTACCAGTACAAACCGCAAAGAAATCCTTATTTAAAATCCATTGCATTATTAAGACGTTTACAGTTGAATGAAGTTAGCTTAAGCGCTTAATCATGCGATGAAACACGTTGGCCTCAGCTGAATCCACGTCGTTTTTACGACTCGTGAATGAGCAGCAAATAACAAGTAGGTTTTATCTCGCCATTCCAGATGGCAAAACTGTTTTGAGATGTAAACAGACACCATTAATCATGCTTTTATATTAGTCTTGAACATAGTACACTTACCTGTGCAGAGTTATTCTTTCGTGGCAATATTTTTAGCGCTACACACATTTTATATGTACGATACGAATTCGCACGGTTAGGTATCTCCACATACAAATGATGTATTTTGCTGCGCCATGAAAGTCTCCAGTCGCAGAAAAGATAAGTTTATTGTTGGCGAACACACACTTCATTTCCCTACGCCGCGCTCTTTATCTCACCGCGGAGTTTATCCATTTCCTTTCGGTCCCGTTCCCCACGTTCTCTCAAAACTCCCGTCTCTCCAGCAGCGTTACAAGTCAGCGCTGCGCTCTTTGCATTTGCAATTCGAATGCCGTTTAGACTAATTTAGTTTCAAATGCAGCAATGTATTAAAGTTAAAGTTACGCTGCGAAAATTACATATTTTTCTCATTTGCTCTAAATCAATACAAACTGTGAAATTCAAAATCTTAAAAGTTCGGCAGCAGTAGTCGTCTAAACAATGTTTAGTATTTGTGACAAGCTTTTTTCGCAAACTGATATCAAATAAATACACGCACAAACGTTATTCATATAAGGGATCGAATGTAGAAATACTTGACATCAAACGACAAAAGGTACAAATTAAAAATAAAGAATCCACGAGCTCTAATTCTATATGGCTTACCACAAATGCACAAACATGCAATAACTTTGATATCGGTCGTATCTTACGGTAACGTTCCATCGTATAAATAAAGTAAACTCGCCAACAACATTTTAAGACGATTAATTACATGACGATCTACTCACAGCGTAAAGTATTCCGTAGGTTTCGCGAGCAAGGTAAAATGATTATCAATACCAAATAACACTCTTTTCATGTCCTTTGATGTATCTAGTCTTTTCACTTCTGTTCCCCTAAATTTAGCAATTCGCTAAAATACGTGTAAATAAAATACGATTTCTCCTTTGTTCAGCTCTTCTAATATGTTTCCTTATAGGGATTGTTCAACTATGCATGATTCTGTTATGTGGAATACCTAGAATCAGTCATATATTTGTATTTGGCGGTAACTCCAATCTTTTTAGTTAGCTAGAGAAACAAAACATTTCAAAAATATCAGTTATTTCAAGCAAAAATCCATCCGAACTAAGAGTTATGAAAGTCTATTTAACGTAACTTCTAGGAATCCAGTAGTATTATAAGCACGAATTAAAACCAGGTGTACTGTTAAAATCTCAGTATACAAAAGACTTTTTTAAAACGGATTAAATATATCTCAGTTTATTTAAATGAGGCTTAATTTGGTTAAAATATTAAGTGCTGGGTTAATTTATAGAAGCAGTGCACTGGCGGACTATGGAGGTTGGTTTAACTTAAAAAAAGAATAGCTAAATTAAAAATATGATAATCAAATAAATCCAAAGGCTGTCTAAATAAAAGATGGTATATTCTGTACTGTGTTCATAAAAAAGCATGTCTTGGATAATTTTATGCAACTATCTAATTCTGATTTTACACAGTACCTACTCATAATGTGTACAAAATCGTCGTCGAACATTGAAATATAATATGCTATCATTTTACTGATGTGTTGCGGTGTCTGGTTAATATCTAGCATTTATATAATCGACTCAAAAGCACTATTTTCGATTTATGCCCTGGTCATTATTTTAGCCAAAGAGCAAAAAGAAGTACTCAAATTTGATCTATTTAAAATAAATATAAATGATCCAAAATTTGATAATCATCAAGCATCATCGCAGTCCTCATATTCAGTTTCAGATGACGATATTAGGCACTTCAAGCACATAAACTATGCACATATGATTAAAATTAAAAACATAAATTACTTTTATGTCACAAAAAAGTTGCCGCAGAAGTAACAATCGAAGTATAACTTACATTACCATAATAAGATTAATTGATCATAAAGGAATACATACATTTGTAATAATTTATACTGTGCGTTTAATTGCTATAATCCCTGCAGATTTCAGTATAGTCAAGTAAATTCCGTAAAAAAATTTAATATACGTTTTTTGGCGATATTGAGCCATATTTTGCAAATCAATGACAATCGGCAAGATGAATATAATACATTAAAGGATTTGTGTAGCTCGAGAACAATAACAAATGGTGGTTTTAAAATTATGCAAAAATTAGAGTAAAATTAGATGCATGAGTAAAAATTGTTAGAGATAAAACGACCATCAATTTAATGCTGATTAGTGGTGTTTGGCCAGCTGACGCATAATACTGTGGCTTATATCTTGTATTTCTAAGTTTAACTAAGATTAACTAAACCAGCAGCTTAATTCATTACAGTTTTAGGTACTGTTTCACGACCGGGTTGTTTCTTCATTCTCAGTTTTGATAATTTTATTATCTATACTAGCTACCTATTCACTCCTAACTTAAATTTCTAAAGCTTCTAATGCAAAAAATTGAAACTAAATGGCGCATCGGTTAATTAATTAATATTTTATATGTGCGAATTCGAAATCATAAAACGTGGTTCTATTAGATGCTTAAGCGAAATTTATATTTCTTTAGTACTTCGTTTGGCATTACTATACTATAGATTATGTAGATCACGGATCCTTATTCTTCCAAATAAAATGTATCTACTCATCTTTTGTTAAACGTGATAGATATGCAAGCGAATGCGCTAGATATCATCCATAACTGAATTAGGAATAAAGGAGCTTTTGAAGATCAGTATATATAAAAAGTATAAAGATCTTGGGTCTTCACGGAAAATGTTTTAAGTCACCTTGCAGAAATTCAACGAAGATTGCTCATGAAATAAATACTTCATTAATTACTTAGGTACATAATCCGATAAAGGCATATATTTATTTATGTTGAATTATTCAGTAAGGGCAGTTCCTGCTTTGCCCCCCCCCCCCCTTAGACCAAAAGCTGGGTACGCCCATGGGTAAGTGTTTTCCGGGCTAGAGGGTTGTTCTCAAAACTTTGAATGTTACTTTTCAAGATATCTCTCTCTGAAATAAAATAGAGCTCTTTCAAATTTTTTATCGAATTTGTCTCCTGTAGGAATTATTAAGGGTGGCTTGTTTTCATTGAAACATCCAGTATTGACTTTTTGTCAAAAAATACATCATTTGAAAGCCGCAAAACAATTCTAGATGCGAAAAAAAACCGAGCCACTACCGACAGCACTACGAGTGCTCCATTTAGGTGCTTATTAGTCGGGTGACTGTTCAAGGGAACTGCCAGTTGATATATTACCCGTCTGTAACAATTTACCCCCCGACGATTTCGGTTTCACTCAAAGTGAGCCGTAGGTAAATATATTTTACGCTTTGTTTCTTTTCACATAATTAGACAAAATGATTTTTTTTAGCTAAACACGACCTCTCCGGCAACATCGAACAAAGCCGGTACAAAAGAAATGCCAAGTTCATCGTTATTCTTTATGCCCCGATTACTCCCACACCTCGCCGCTACGTTAATTATATTTATAACGCAGTCCGGGCATTATATTCAAAATTGAACGTTTATTCGGATTAATCGTTTATTAGTTACATAATACGGGGGAAATAGCAGCCCTCGCCGTACCAAATTAGTTGCATTAGCCCGTTTTGTGTTTGGTCACGTCGTTCAGGAGTTCATCAAGCTAAATTTATTTGTATGTTATATCTAACTTCTTGAGATAGCATACAAGAGTATAAATAGCAATCGAAGACTTATTGATTATAAAACAACTACCAAGATATGGAATATATTAGTATGATTATTAATTATTGGCCCAAATAAGACTCGGGTTTAGGGACAAGCACCGCATTCTACCATTCAAATGAGTTGTGCCCTCGGTTGTGCCTGATGCTTTACCATTAGATCATTCTCTTTAAAAAAGCTGTCTTCTATAGGAAGACATGTGTCTCCATATTAATAAGTTTTTCGTTATATGCATCCCTGTCAGCATTATTTAGACTTTAACACCATTACCCACTCCACAAAACGCAAAAGCAAGTTTTCCCAATACTTCACACAAACCGCTCTAAACATTTATTAAAATTGTTATTCTCCCTACTTCTTTAATTGTATTGGTATTGTTTGCTAATAGACTAAATCAGTTAGTTTAAACCTTGATATTTTGATAAATATATGTAAAATATGTAATATTTTATATATTTATATATATTTATATGTAATGTGTAAAGTTACTGCAAGGGTTTCTTCTAACAGAATACTGATATAATTTGTTGTAGTATTTTTATATGTTTCAAAGAGTTTTATATTTTCATTACCTCTAAATAAAGGGAATTTCTCACTTGTCCGATAAAGGTGCAATCATTACACCAAAATTTGTATTTATTGGGGAGAAATCGTGAAAAGCACTGCCCTCGGAACTCGTATTAAGAAAATAATTTAGGAAAACTAACGAAAAATTTTAGCCTCCTTTATCATAGTTAGTGGAGTTAGAAGAAAACTTAAATTTTGTTAAATGTTTAAAGTACATTTTAGTTTAATAATTGTTTTTTGAAAATTAATTGTTATTTTCTGGGGGAATAATTTTACACTATTTTTTTCAAAAGCATTTAAAATAAACGCCGTTTCAAAAAGCCTGTGAACGAAAATCTTGTATGTAGATAAGAAAAATAAGATGTAGGTTATCTATAGGTACATGAATGCTTTATAAATATTTTGAAAGAATGCCAATCCAGTCAGCTTCCTGGTTTCAAAACTGAAATTCATAGGCGTAACACAAAGTCATCACGCAAAAGTACCAAATTTAGCATGAGAAGAGAAACAAGTGAATCTTTATTATTATAAATTACTGATAAAAAGTTGAAGATAAAGGTGGATTAGAAATAGAGCCCATAGCTAAACTTGACTCCTGCATATATATTTTCATTGCATCAAAAGAAATTTGGATTCAAAGCAAATACAATTATTAGCAAAATGAAATTGTTATCTATCAATGATACGCCACAATTGTGATATGGTTATTTTTTGAGAGAATCAAGGAAAATAAATTGTTTGCTTGATAAAGGAAATTTTTAGTTTCGACAGAACTCCGATGTAATTTTTGAAAACCATGACCTTTATCGTCAAACAGATTTGCCACCGAATTATTTACATCTAAATTATATGTAGTGATTTTAGTAAGTATTATTGGTTTTAAACGCTGCTGACAACAATGCGATTGCGTAAAGCATAAATATTTCAAGTATTTCTTGATTTTAAATATTTCATATTGCAGTGCTGATTGATAGGCTATAAGCACAAAAAAAAACATTGTTTGCACGTTCTTCATACACAGTATAGGTATATACTGTTAGGTGTGCCTGATCTTCTTAGGATTGTCTGTAGTTTCATCATGTTCTAAAATGTGTATTGGTATTGATATAATTACTAGTTTTACTGGGTTAAATTATGTGTACCTAATTCATGCTGACGAGATGTAATAATATCGCAACACCTTTCAATGTAGGAATAGCGTCGACCTGCTTAGCTGAGCTGCAAACAAACCAAAATGCAAGCTTATTGAGCATCCATTATTCTATATTGAACGACTTTTAAAACTCAGATACTGCATGGTTTTTGACAGATATCCTATGTACTATGGTCAGATTTTATAGTATGTGTTTATTTTCAGGAATTTCAGGAAGTTCTAAAACTGCAGCAGAGGACCGCATTCGATTAGTGCACTGTATCTATTTAAAATGGTAACTTGCAACTAGTCCAACATATAGCTTGCATAATTATTTCATTTGGATGATATATTTCGGCTTAATATCTTCAGGGCATTTTGGCGCTTACATCAGTTAGCATGCCAAACTAGGTAGCGTCACAAATTATTACGATTTTTAGAGCCTTATTGAAATCGTTTCCTTTAATAACAATAGTTACTTTGAATTTTGCCGAACTTTCAAATTCGGGAAAATATAAAGTTTTATTAGAGAAAATGTAGAACCTAACAATTTTAAACGACTACTACAATTATGCGGACAATTGGAAGCTCTCAGTCTACTAAAAGCTTCACGGCCGGCAAATCGTTTAAAACCAGAGGGCGGCAACTGCTCAGCTGCCGATCCGACCGCGGAGAAATTTATGGGTAACAGTTATTGACAGTAATTCGTGTAAGATTGCTATTACAAAGATTTATCGGAACATAATTCTTCTATAACAATATTTGTCAAGTATTTAACTCTGAGTGACAGAAATCAAGCCATAGATCATCTCTTTAGTCAACATGTCCAGAAGTGGATTTCGCAGCAATAAATAACGAGGGCGAGGGTATACAGGTGGTTTATGATGGATGGCCGACCGAAGCAGATAAAACAAACAATTATTAGAGCTTGAACTCTTACAACCATGATACAAACTGAACAGCACAAGAGGCAAGGGCCACTGTGTTATAGGAGCCATTAGCAATCTTCCGATGTAATCAAATGCAATGGGTATGCAGAATTGGTTGTATTCAACATATACTTGTATTGTAAGGTTGCTTGTCAAACATATTAGACACGATTATTGTCAACTCACTTGCTTCAAATTAGCTTTAATGGAGTAGTGCTAATATACAAATATATATTAAAGATGAAATTTATTCTTTAAGTCATCTTTTCTTGGACCAAATAAAAGAGATGTTAAAACAAAATATATCAATTTACCAGGTTGTTTGTAACTAACTTTGTTCAAAATGAACACAGCTTTAGCCTCAAAATTAGGTCAACCTCTTTATACATTTTGTGTCTCAAATCTACTCTAACTGAATGTTAATAAACTACATAAAATAACATTTACAATAATATATAAGATACTGATAGAAAGTCAAAACAATGTTACATATTAATATAACAACGATATGATAGACCAATAAGTACTAGCATTTTCATTTTCCATACGTTCAAACTTCATCAAGCCTTTGATGATTTTGTGAAATGTAATCATGCAGTGGCCTAACGAATTCGGAATATATCTAATTTGTAATAACAGCCAAACTAGCGACTTAGCTCCGAAATACTCAGCGCCCACTGCATTTAGAAGACGCGGGTTAACAAGAGTAAAACTGAAGGGGGGGTCGTTATCCAAATTTTTACTCTAGTTAATAGCTACCCAGAAACCATAACATCATTTGCAGACCGATGTTCGTCAAAAAAATTACTCAAAAATAGTGTGCAACAATAAATGATTAGTAATCACATCTGCCTATAAATTTAACTGAGAAAGAATATATAGATCTTGAAGATATTACTAAATTTATAGAACTTTTACCAAAAGTAAAGTCGCTTTTAACTTGATTGTTTGGCTAGGTCGGCGGTAAAAAAAACCTATCACACGAAGCCAGCGTTCGCATTCTTGAAGAGCTTGATTTTCAAATCCAAAAATACTGTTATTGTCAATACAATAGTAATCCCTTTATTGAGTAAGTTCTGTACAAATACGGAAACTCAAAGTGAAACAATAAAAATAAACAAATAATGTCCTCAAGGGTGGGATGCAAGACTGGTTCCAGATTTAGTTGTAAGCTGAAAAAACCTTGAATATTTCTTCAATTGTATTTTACATACTTACGTACTTTATTTTTGAAAAATAAATACAACGGTTGGTGCCCTATCAACTTTATCTGGTGTTCCGCAGGGCTCTGTTCTTAACTTATGTTTTTTTTTAACACATTGTCGTGCCTAATTCTTAATTTAATTGCACTACTTCAATATCGCAATTATAATAATGCTGCTGATAACTTGTGTTGATTATTGTCTACCATAGGTAGGTATCATTTTAGCGGGATTTTGATTCCGAGGACACGTATCTTATCTTGTTAGGAAACGAATAAGTAGCTGGGATATCATACATCAAGACTAAGGAGTTAACTTATTAATCTTGTTGTTTACTTTTTTAACACATTTATTTGTAGTTATCTATTACTCATGATGGTGCTACAGATCATTTTCTGATTGCCTTTAGAGGGCATTTACACCAAACTTTGCCACATAGATGGATAAGAAGGGACGGGCTCCTATTATGCCCTGCAAAAATTTGAAAACATTAATCTATGGTACTACTGTAAATACCCTCGAAGAGCTGCACCGACGAATTAATAAATGCCAATAAAACCGAGCCAATGAGGAGTTTTAGAAATAGTTCGAATATCCTTTAAACAAGAATGTCGTGCCTGCTTGGTAGTTTATTGTTTTTGTTAGAACCTTCTTTTGTGTGTTTATAAATAATAATTAAATGCATATATCAAAAAGGAATCTTCCGTATTTCCGAAACCTTTAAGTTCAAATGAATAAAATAAAAATAAATAAATTAATAAAACGCTCAAAATCTATGTTAATTAAGACTAGCAATTTTATGCCCTCGTATCTCTTATAGTCGCTTGAGCTTCATCCACACAACGTGTGTTAGAATATGCCAAATGAAATATGAAATTTACAGAAAATAAAATCGCCATTAATAAAAAAATAATTACCTACCTCACTTTGGCAGGTTCTAATTAATTACTTACATCGCGGTGCATTTTGTAAAACGTCCGCGAAATACCTGTAACGGTCCGAATTAACCTCTTACTAGCTTAACCAAGGAATTGATACTAGATATAAATAACGCGAGTCGCATTTGTATGCTTCACAGCAAGATGTTGGGCATATCAAATAATAACGTTCCTCCAGACCGACATAAGGTAGTTCCGTACGCCGCTAGGCTTTTTCATATGTAGAGAAATTTGTCATACAATGACGAAATGAAAGAGCAACATTATTTCAATATACAAGCGTACACAAAGTGATGTCATCAATCTAAGAGGCTGCAGGACCAAAGCACGACCGACAGATCTTATTACTCCCCATATAGATGTAATAAATCTAAATAATATGCTGCATAAAATATGGTTAGGTTATTTTATACAGTCTCCTCGGATATTGAAGKGGACATCGGGAGCATCCCAAGGCACTTGKACATGCCAAGAGTTTACATATTAATATCCATATTTCGTGCCGTCCKTCAACCAATCAATCGTTGTGAATGTATGCATGAATAATTTATTTTTAAKTKTATSGTACCACTCAAAAATTGATAACTGCATCAGAGGATGCATATATTGACGTTAAGTGATKTTCAATGAGGTAACATAGGTATCCTTTACATAATATTATATTATGGCCAAAATAAGAACTAACAATAAAGAGTTTCCAGAAACAAGACATGGTCGTACTTAATATGAGCAATTCATATTGTTGTTCTATACAGGGTGTCCCAAAAGTTGATGGTCTAAATTGATACAGTAGGTCATTTCCAATCCAAATAACTTTATATTTCATTATCTTGCAAAAAATACATGAAATAAATGTGTCCCACAAGTTTTAGTACTTCCAGATTTTATGCTGGTTGTAATAAAAGTTCACTCATTTCTATATCTGTTATAGTGCTTTCATAGGAGGACGAAACGTTACTTTATGAGTACAATCGCTCAGCCCACGAGGCAGGCTTTGGAAAAGCTGGCTCTCGATGTTATCGCCTCCAACTTCTTTGTATGATTGTAACTATTATATGATTAAGATCCTTGTTCTTTTGTAGCTGTTGTTGTTTTTACCGTTTTTGTTCTTATTGTTGTTCCAGTTTATTATTCTTTAATGTTGTTTTCGCTGTTGCTATAGGCTTTTTGCATGTATTACACAAATGTCGTATACGCCATGTGAGTATGCAGAAGTGCATTTCATTTTTAAGATTATGGATTAAATAAAAGAGATCCATCTACAAGTGCATACCGAATATCGCATTGCTAAAATCAGTTCAGAATGGAACCTCAATTAGATGAAGCTCTAGCACACTATGATCCAAGAGTTAAACAATGTTTAAATAATGTTTATATGGACGAGGAGAACTTCTATCATGGTCTTCACGTTCCCCGAACCTCAACCCCTTAGACTTTTTCTTGTATAGAGTTATTACAAACAAGTTATAATCTCTAAACGAACACCATTTACGAAACAAGCTGCAACTCTCCAAATACGGAACAAATTACAGCTCTTCAAACCTTAGAAGTTTTATTAGGCGAGACAGGCTATTTATTAGGTCCGATAGACAACTATTTCAACATATTTATTATAAAAGAGTTATTGAGAACTGATTCGTTACGTGCTTGATAAAAGTTTCATGATTATTTTTTTGTTATGTTATGTTTATGTATTTAGTGTTACTGAATCCCAGTTGAACACTCATTTCTTAAAATACGCGAAATAATGTATGTATTTTTATTAGAATGTATGTCTATGCTATGCTGTCTGTACCGCAACCAACAGCAGACGGATCTATTTCGCTTTCATTATAGCTCATTAGTGCAGTTTAGGTGTACTGCTGAAAGCATGGCATAGAAATGGTTTTGCATTTATAGCAAAGGCTTGGTAAGATGTAAGTAGAAAATTGGATGGAAATGCCATCTCTCAACGTTACACTGACACAATGAGCCACCTAGCTGACATTATAGGAAGTACTTCCTAAAAGAAGTGACCTGTAGTCTGACAAGTCACAGACAGCATAGCATAGACATGCATGTTGGTTATTGCCCGTCAGCAAAAAGTGACGTAGGGGCCTGCTATCCAGTTGACTTATGTAGGTGAGGCCAACTTGTCAGGCAACG
Source organism: Rhyzopertha dominica (assembly GCA_025024175.1). NCBI lineage: Eukaryota > Metazoa > Arthropoda > Insecta > Coleoptera > Bostrichidae > Rhyzopertha > Rhyzopertha dominica. Next base: position 35,146,398 of record QCXZ01000137.1, read on the forward strand.
ATAGCTTCCAATAAAAAAAAATAATTTTCCAGATCATGAAAAGCTTGATATGACATTGGCCCCGTTGCACAAAACGTGGTTAACTAGACCCCCTGCTTAACACGCGGTTAATCAGCCGTTGATATAGGCAGCACCAATGAAGAACCTTTAAAAAGAACCGTTTCCATGACAACTGCCCGTTGACCGCGTGTTAACCACGCTGTATGCAACGGGGCCTAGAGTGTTACATTCATTGTCACAACAATGCTGCCGAAACCACATAACAGTACTTAGAGCGCTAGTTTGATAGTCACAGCCTTCCTTGAATGATTCCTCTATAATTGCTTTACTAAACCGAAGAAGAACAAAAGTAAAATTGATGAAACTCTTTGAGATGGAAGTAGGCGTATCTCCATATTCTGTGCAAGTAAGGTTGGGATTTTAATCATGGTGAAATGTAATTGTGGATCCATACATCATTTAAAACAGTCTACAGGTGCCAATAATTTTTTTCGGATTTTGCAGGCGTGTTGAACGAATTAAATTTAGAAACTCTCCCTATGTCACAGTGGTTCTAACATAATGAAGCACTACCACATCAATGTCCAAAACTATCAGTGTCAATCAATGTTCGAAACATAGGTATGCTTTTTAGTCGCTTGGCCATATAAAATAAATTTATTTACGGTAACAGGATCTAAAATAAAAGGTAGATTTCAATCATGTCTGTTCCGTTTTACGGAGTTTAAACTACGCTTTTCAATAGCTCTCCCCATGGTTTCTTATTTAAGAAATCTCTTTTAAAGTTATTTTATGCCATCACTATGGTTGCATTGAATATTTACTTTAATGGTTTCTAAAGCTTATTATGTAATTTTAAGAAAACATACATAACTCGTTTGTTTTTTAACAAAGTTGGTCAAGTTTTGTATCGATATAAAGAGAAACAGAAAACAATTTCTCAAATAAAGCTGCAGTTAACTACAACTTTGCGCTAGTTACTAACGTGCTCATAAGGAACAGGAAAAACTCACCACGTATAAATTATACAGCATATAGATATTGGTTATTTTCCATGAAAATTACTTGATCAAAATCTACTTTCGCGCCCATACAGTAAAATGTCTAGATAAATATTTTTACCTATAGCTCATAAATCCAAGTAACAAAGACAATTTATGCGATTGCACAATTCGTTTCTTATTCACACATTCAAAGTTGCCTTCCATGCAAGAACATTTCAGGTTGTAATTCTGCTGTACTGGTGATCAATGAATAGTTTCAAACGCAGGAGCTATTAGTCTAGTAGTCTGTTCGAGAAATTGACATTGTCGTATCCTTGGGGTCCTCTAGCCGGACAAAAATTACCTTTTTATACGCAGCCCCAAGACATGCCTGGAGGGTCCACGAGGGTCCAGCAAGGTGGGCGTACCCGAAGAAGATTGAACGATCTCCAAGGATTTGCTCGTACCTATACGTCCAAACCAGTATTATATGTATTCCTTTAGGTAAGCACTGTCCATCCTACAAGTCCACCACGCTAACATTTGTTAACCAAATGTTTTATTTCTCGAGGAATGGGATTGTTTTCTCTTATTTCGATTATACAATTCAGAATTACAAAGATAGTTTGCCACTGACTGATAATTGAAAAATAGATAGCGGTATGCTAATAAATAACCATTATTTAATAATCTGTGATAAATATTCGTTCGTTTTATAATATCGAATGAAAGAATTTAACTAACAAATTTTCTTAAATGACCAAACCTGTTCGCGTGCTCAGCTTTGCAAGGGTTGTTAGTATAAATAAGGTAAGTAAGTAAGTAAGTTAGTATAAGTAGGTACAATAGCCGTTGGACACTTTGTCGAATAAAAGCTGTTTTGAATCTATAAACAGAGCTCTAGCTAGTTATTGGAATAGTTTTCTGGCAGTGAAACGGCGCGAATGAGAATATTGTAACTACTACCCGTCATTTGCAAATCATTTTCAGTTAAGTGCAGGATCAATGGTAGAAGCTGATAAAATGGAGCTTCTGAGTTATTGTTGATGATTAGGATTGTGTCAAGTTCACCAAAATAATAGTTCGCGAGTGAGTACTGTTAAGTAACAGAATGGCACAAGTTAATATAAAAAAGTCGACTGGGAAAAAGCTAAATGTATTTTCAGGTAGTGTAAAACTGAGTGCACTTATTGACATCATTTGCTTTCAAGATGTTAAGGTGCAGAAATAAATTTATTGAGGAAATTGCTTAAAGAAAATGTTGGATAAAAAAAATAAGTACCAAGGAACGTGTAAAACCTCTCGCTCGGCATCGTCGTGATATATTGCATTATATGTTGTGTGTGTGTGTGTTTTGAAGCATAATAAGAATTGTGAATAACAGTCTTCACTTTAATCTTTTCGCATAGATAAGGTGGTGTTTTAATAGGTGATATTTTATGAAAGAGCGCAGAAAATTTAAGTCAGAATTTGCATTTGATAATTAAATTATCATTCTTTTAAAATAAGTACAATTAGATTACGTTACATATATCCATAATATGCAAGCAAGCCAATTAAAACCGTCAATCGCTGCAACTCTCAAACCGAACGGAATAATCGTAACATTTCTGTTGAATCGATGAAGTTAGCGTTGAAGCTATCCTTCTGTAGTGTACCAATCCCAACCTTGTCATTTGTCAAATAGCAACTCCCACCAACTATATGCTCCAAGTTGGAATAGAACTCCTTATCTTTAAAAAAATTAGTGGAAAATATTATTTCCATGGAATTCAATAGCAACTGTTCAAAACGATTGCCGTTCCGCTAAACAGTGATAGAGTCTCTTTCCTAATTCATGGCACACTTTTGTAAAGGCATAATGGAACATCTTAACATTCATTCAAGATGAAAGTTTGTCAACAATCGTTTCGAAAAACGCTGGTGTTCTATTTACATTGTCCTCATTAAGCTCTTTATAATGCTAAATTTCTTAAAAATAAAATTCATTGTCTTAGGAGTTCGGTACTGACCGTCGTAGTGATTACAAGCAAGCGAGCTGCTTTGACTTCTAGACTTTTAGAGTTTTATTTGTATGAAAAGTAGTCCACCAAACTACATACCTGGTAAATATTGCACACAGTCATACATAGTATTTTAAAATAAAAGTTTAACATAACCTTCTTTAATTACAATGGACGTTAATTCTGAATCTTTCTAATAATTATTAGTCTTGATGTGCAAACCGTTTATTAGCGGGACATATGGCTTCGCGCTCGTCAAAAATCATTTACTTTTCGGGTGTATTATTTAAGAATATCAGAATCCGTTCGATCGGAAGTTTGCCCATTTCTAAATCTAGATGAACAATGCTTCCACAATTCCTAATTCGTTATTCTTCTGAAACCATATCTTTAACTAATATTCCAGAGTGGAGCTCATATTCCTCTTACTACCAAGAGAAGAACTAAAAACAAAGCACGGTTTGCTTAAGGTCATCGAATCTTGATAGGTACCTACAACGCTTGCAACGTATATGGTTTGTGATAGATGCACCTCTGTTATTGACTGATTTGACGGGGATAGTTGTGAAATTGAAATCCGACAATAGTTTTTAGTCCATCGATATGGAACGGTATCATTCTGTCTTTTGTATTGCCGGATCAAACCTAAGACTAGGGTTGACGGTACCTCAGTGCTTTAGGTTTGCTAAGACAAAATACAAACATGCTCTCTTATTACCGGTATGTCGTGGATTTAATTTTCGGACCAAATTATCATGAAAATATAACATTTTCTAGTAGGGAGGAAGTTTGCAAATTTTTCGAAAAATGTCACAGAATGACCAAGTTTGTGTTTTGTTTCTGTTTTGTCGGCTTGGTGGAAATCTGGAATTAAATTCACAATCTTGTAAGTGTTTCTTCTTGAGGCAACCTATTTATAAAAATACCGTCGCTCTAACCATGAAAACCACATTCAGTTTTGTCTAATAAAACTTGCCAGACTGACTAGTTAGCAATATCCATTCACATTTACATAAAAAAGATGTAGCTGCTTAGTTTTTTATAATTTTTATTAAATCATATATCTTTAAATTTAAATGACCGTTTGTGCAATCTGTAGAAGATCAAAATCGTACAAATACGAGGCATATTTGTAAAGTAAGAGTTGTTTGCGTATATTTAAATGTTGGCTAGTCGGAACAAATCTGTACGCATACAACGCCATCTACTGATTGTCCGCGAAGGCAAGAAATTGTTGCATCGGGTGTCATTTGATAGTTAATGAATACAGTCAACAACGTCTGCGACAATCCTACCAGTTGCATGCAAAAGGATCCTCAGCTTATAAACCAGCTATAATGAGTGAAGGAAAGAATGGCCGCACTAATGTGCATGATAAAGAGCGTAGTCGCAGACCCACTGTCCAGACCAATGCACTCGTTCAACAGGTGGACCAAAGCTTCGATCTGATTGACAATTGACAATTATTTATTTGGACGCACCACCATATTTCAGATTGTTATGGAAAAGCTTCGTTATTACAATTATATGTAAGGTGGGTACCAAAACTGCTTAAGGACCTGCACAAAGAGCACAGAATGTCAAGTGGACGGGCATTTTTGCCATTTTTTTTCCACATGTTTACTGTTTTCTGGAATAAAAAGGGCGTTCTTTTGGTTGAATTCATGGAACAAGTACAGCTGGCTCTACGTACGTACTGCGAAACGCTCACCAAGCGTCCAAAATCGCAGGCGTGGGAAACTGTCGACGGGAAAAATTCTCCTTCACGACAAAACTCGTCCGCACACCTCTGCCACAACCAAGAACAAGTTTTACGAATTGTTTTAACAACCCATTATACAGTTCCGGCCTTGCACCTAGCGACTACTTCCTTTCCTTATACTTTAAGCAGTGGCTTGCCGGACAACGCTTCGAGAACAACGACGATCTTAAGAGCGCCATTACGAGTTGGTTCAATTCCGAGACGAAGGTGTTGAAGAAGCTGATGCAACGTTATAAAAAGTGCTTAGGAATGAAAATGAAATTCGTTTGTAGAAAACTAAATTTGTGAACAAAAGATTTTTTAACGAATACTGTTTTCTAATGTCAAAACGACCCTTACTACACAAATATGCCCCGTATTTACCGAGAATCTCGACCTTTAATGCAAGTTAATTAACCCCCTAAAATATGCAAGTCCGAATTGAGTCATAAACTGGTTTCATAATAGAGCAAACCCACCAGACATAAGTTTCCCTGCCTTAAGGCAATAAAACTGCACCTAATTGTTTACACCTCGTTCCCCGGGTTTCATGGCAATTCTACAGTCAAGTGCGTCTGCAACACCGCAAGTTATTTTACACTTCGCAGACGATTTGTGTTTGGACTTGGGTGGAACAACCACTGAGATATTATAAATTTAAAAGCGAAGGAAGTCGCGCATATAAGATAGCCATTAGCTTATTAGCAAACAGGTTTACTTTCAGTATACCTTTAATTTCCTCGCTGAAACAAAGTGCACGGCGGCTCTTAACGAAATCGAATAAGGGACGCCTGAGGAGCCGCTGCATTATATTAATAAATTTAACGTTTGGGTAGGGCCTGTAACGTAAGATCGCGATTATAGGCGGTAAATTGTCTATCATCTGCCGACATAATTATTTTCTACGAATTTTTGTGTTAATATGCTAAAATATAATGTATACGAAATCGTACTTGAGAAGCTTCTTTAAATTTGCGTTTTTCGACAAATTTAGGTAAACAACCATTATAAACAAATAAGTGGTCCTTAGGATTCATAGTCACCAAACGCTAGCAAATGTAATGACTATAACGAATGTTATCGGGACAGGTGTCCAATTAAGTAATTGAAAAAGTATTTCCAGCTTTGATCGAGAATCGAACTGCTAGTCAAATGTGATGCCACTAAACCACCAAAGCCCTAACCAGATTCAAAGTCAAAGCGGGATATATACATCAATGTTAATAATTAACGCTACTGAACGCGATGTGTCGAACATTAGCAGCTGAATCGCTCGCCGTTCAGTATTTTGGAGCTTCAGAGCGTAATTCGCTGCTGTAGCCAGATTCTGGCGACCAGCAGCTAATTACAACCCTAATATTACAGAATAAAAGTTAACTATCGCCTGAATGAGATTATAATGAGTATAAAAGGAGGTTATCTGGTAGCAGGCCAATACGTCTTATTAAAAGGCATTGCTAGCTTTGACCGGGAATCGAACCCGGGACTTTTGATTCATAATCAAATGCGATGTTACTACACCCACAAAGTCCTATTTAGATGTGAGATCAAAGCTGCATTTAAACTTCAAAGCTGACTACAACTGAATTTCTCGTATTTTTTGAGCTTCAGAGCGAAATTCGCCAGATTCTGGTGACCAGAAACTAAATATAACCAGAATATTATAATCAAAGTTAATCATCATCATCATCATCACACTTGACCAGCAATCAAAAGATCCCGGGTTCGATTCCAGGTCTGCGTTAGCAATACTTTCTCAATAACATATATCCGCCCGCCATCCCGATAATATTCTCTTATACTCATTATAATCTCATTCAGGCGGTAATTGACTTTGATTTGGCTACCATATAATGTCACAATTTCACCTACTTTACAGATTCCTTCAAGTAATGAAGACAAATACTTTGATTAGTAGCAGCACTTTACTGGGTATTAGAAAATGATCAAAGCAACTTAAAGTCATTCCGAATGTCCGTGAAGTATTGGTTTATTCCAAAGTCAATCATGGTTGAATGGTACCAGCAAATATAGAGAATAGTCAATTAAAGTACACATAACAATTACTAATTAAATTTAGATTTTAAAGATTAGCAAAAAACGAATTATTTAACCATAATTATTGTTTTAGGGATAGATATAAGATTTCGATGCAGACCGTCGTACAGAACGCACGCAGTTGAGTTGGTCGATGCTATGATTGTGATTGTGTGACCAGTATATCTAAGCAGAGAGCACAAGTGAACAGCCCCTCACCAAGAGTAAGCGCTGCCACAACAAAGAAGTGACAAAATAGTCGACCAACAAAATAAGTATGTGACAGGTGCACAATTAGCAATAGTTTTTTCCTGTGTAATCCAAAGCAACATTAAATAAAATAAAAAGAGCAAAGCTGACATACACTTACTAGATTTGAAGAATTTTATGATCATTAGATTTTGTTGTAGTCAGCTTATTCTCTGTAAATTATAGTATAGAAGTTCTAGTAAAAATTATATGTATTTTTCCACATCTCTGTTCGTCATTATTTGTCAGCCAATATTTTTTTTGTGCCATCGTAGACTTTTTTTACCATGGAATTCTCGATCGTTTCTTTTTTAAAGTGCAGCGTTGTATATTTGATTCGATCCGAATTAGCAACTACGGCAGGCTGCGTTTTTAAAGTTTCATGAATATCGTCTTTGACCTATGGCCAAATGTGTGTGATTTTATTATCCCAATACTGTGCGCCGTTTTAAACGTATACAAATGACACTCTGCAGTTGCAACTTAACTTTAAGTACAAGTTCCCCATTCCAATACCTCGGACATTTCATCCCTATTTCGAATTTTTATCAACAAATGCACACTATTACTGTTACAGTATAAAAACTTATACGTCAAACGTTATTAATTTGAACAAATTAAAGCAAAGCAAGTTTGCTTCAAAAACCCGTGATTTAACGATAACGCATAATAATTTCCGGGCTACAAATGGCTTATTTTGATTTATAGTGTTCCGGTTAATCAACTGTTTAACTTATTTTACCAACTTATTTATTTGACCAAGCCGAAATAAAAAAAAACTTCGGGAAATATATAATATCTTATCATAATACTCAGAAATCTCAGCTAGCCAAAACTATGTAATGGAACAAGGATGATCGTCAAACAGCTAACGAATCCTCGAAGCCGAACTTCGAAAGGAAAAGACAAAGGACACGCAATATTTATCCCCAGAATACCACTGATCTCTACTGAACTGCCATCCCTACTTAAAAGACTGCAATTTCCAATCGAATTAGCATATAGTTTCACAATTAACAAAGCACAATGTCAAGCTTTAAAATATTGTGGCATCAATCTCAAAGGCTCTTGCTTTTCTCACAGTCAAGTATTCGTTGCTTGTTCTAGAATAGGAATTCGAAAATTTTGTACATATATACTCCGGATAACAAAATGTAAAATGTTATTTACAAACAAGTATTGTAATATGTTTTAATAAAAAAAATAGTTATCCTTTTATTCGAACTGTCTCGCAATCTCATATCAACTGCTAGCTATGAAAGAAATATGTAAATGTGTTGGTATAGAATTTTTAAGTTAAAATACTAGCGCAATATGAATTTTCCACGTCAGGTACTAGTTTTATTTGATGTAATTATGTTACAAGCAGAAAGCCAATTGCGATGAAGCGAATCTGTGACAACTACCAAGAATTTAGCCTCCCGCTTTTAAGCTGCTGCCTAGTTAAGATGTTTAAAAGGCGAAAACAAACCAAAAAGATGCTCCTTCACGTCATGGTTTGGAGGAGGCCTTAATTTGTAGTCACGCAAAATTTAACAGGATGCACCTTATCATGTGTTGTCGCTACTGCAGTTGGCTCCACTACATAGGCAGTTGTTCCAACAGTAGCGGAGTGATTTAGAGATATTATTGCTCTATAGTGTAATTTCGCGCCTGCCATCTACGATAACATAATCACTATGTCAGTTTTTTTTAAGACCACATGCTAAGATACTTGAGCAGCACAAACAATAACAATTCCATCGTAGCAAGAGCTAATGATATTGTCATTATTATTGATTAAAATATTATAAAAGTTCAATTTTATTTTGATATTATTACATCGCCTCGAATTTTTTACCTGTAATTGTTGTGCGAAACAAGAGTGTGTTCCCTTCATCGTCGAAAGTAATTAATACATTATAAATAAGATTTACGGAGCTAATACTGTTTGTTCATAATTAAAGACCTATTCATGGTTGTCACTTTTACGGAGGAAGGCTAATCGAGGATTCTTGCTGCATAAATACGTAAAACATTCCAAATTGTCTTATAATTTTCCATTTTGTCGCTAACATTAGAACTCATGCCAGCTTAAATGTTTAATTTAATCGACTATCCACGAGCCCACGCTTATGATCAAATAACAACGAACCCGTGTTTAGCTATACATAACTCAGAGGCAGAAAACGGGGAAAGATAAAATTTGATTAATAAATCAAACACGAAAAATCTAATTGTCTTATAATAAGCTTTAGTAACAAGTACTTCACAATAGATACAACGTGATTTAAACATTTGAACATTAGAAAGAAATAATTTTGTTTTTGTTCTGAAACCAATGGATGGTTGCATATTAAACTATTTATCATATAAAAAGGTAATTATAACGCAAGTTCTGCTTTATTTATATTACGACTAATACGATTGGATTATATTTCTACATATGGATTAAAAGGTAATATGGACAAATGGCCCGTCTGTACTATTCTCAAAAAATAAACATAAATATTCTATTAGTAGTAGACATTAAAATATATCAAAAAATAAAAAGCTTTTCGCTTAAATAAAGGTGCTACGTACAGATTATGGGTTTAATTCACGGTTCGACATGAAAACCAGTAATTAATGCAATTATTCACAGGTACCCATATTCTGGTTATTAGGAAGCATGTTAGAAAATATGCTAATGCTTTGTTTGGTTTGCGAGACAAAAAATGGGCCGGATATCTTCTCAATATTATCTAACATAAACTGTAACCTGCTGTAAATCGTTGTTATGGTTACTGGGTTAATGTGAGGTTTGACTTTATTAAATCCACAACTGAGATGAGCAATGTCACAATGGTTTGTCACCGGTAAGCAGAGCTAGAAATCACCCAATCAAGCCGATACAAAACACCCGCATGGTGATATTTTGGAAATCCACCTACAAAATTGTGCACAATGGTACACTGAAATTAAAATTATTTAAATTGAAATGAGTCGTACACTGCATATTCCTTGGAATCTTGGCAGAATCTAGCAGTTCTAAATTTTTACCATATCTTCTCAGCTTTTAGCGCTATTCAAATATTTATAGCATATTTTAAAAAGGGAGCGCCTAGTGCGAATGTATGAGAATGCCAAAAATACTAATAAATAAATAATAAGTTCTTTAACAAATTGCACACCGCCCCGTAAGGCTCGTTCATATCGCTCTGCTACTAGTGTGACGACATGGCAATACAGGAATACTGTTCCGTTATTGAATTAACTTTGAAACCTAGCACTCTGAATCCCTTCCCCTATCTGTGCCAAGGAAACTACATTTCATGTGTTTTTATCTGGCTAAACAAAATACCCAAAAGTAGTTTTATCTAGATGAAAGAGGATGACACCGTACAAATCTGTGTTCATATAAAGGTCATTTACTAAAGCAGATCGGCACAGAATTTTCGGAATATCTTTTGTCTTTTCCCCTGATTATAATAGAAAGCCCGATCGGAAAGCTTTGTGATATATTAGCGCCAACACTGCAGCCGAAATAAAAGTCAACTAAATCCCTTTTTATTCCGGCACACTAAACTTCCTTAATTCTTAATTGCTTAGTGAAGCAGTAGTTAATTTAATTTATATTTGGTTAAGCAATAAAATCGGGTGGCCCTGGGTTAGAGAATAACTGGGGAGGGTGAATGGATGATCTATGGGCTGGTCAGAGACTGTGGAAGGGTGGTAAGAACGCGGTGCTCCAAGACATTAATATTCCCGTACTTTCTGCATGTGTTGGACACGCTTTGACCACCAGGGTCGGTTCGTTAACTATACATGAATTCATCACAATCCTGCTCGTATGCGCGTAATTTTAATGTTTCTGCTTGTAGTCTAGTGTGCAAGGTCACGATTTAATTTTTTTGTAACATAATCCGTGCTTAGACACATACTGATAAATAGATGTTGTCTAACGCCGCTATAAGGGAAACTAATAGGAACTAACAATTTTATTTTTGTTTTATCTGTGCTGAGTAATATTTTGTCATCAAATCGGTCGTAAATTATTGTGTACCTTTAATGATTAATTGTCCAGGTCCTGAACGTTTTGAATGTTTTCTCATATAATTAGAATTTGCTATGTCTCAAAGCACCAGATTGCATAGAGATTTGCCATTTTTATAGCTTCCTTTAGGAAGTAGTACCCATTAAGGCAGCTAGGTGGCTTTGTCATCATGTCAGTGTAATGTTAACAGATAGCACAGCCATCTAATTTTCTATTAATATAATAATATTGATTCATAAACAGCATGGTTTTGGTTTCTCTTAGCGCCTGCTTCTGTTTGTTCCAGTCTTATTTAAAGGAAAGTCCGTTACAATAACTATACATCGGATGAATCGGTTGCTAGGTCGGATACACCTCAGGGATCCAGTCTGGGTCTTGTTTTTATTGTTTATTAATGATATGATACTAGTCTTCGGCAGTAATAAGCAACTTTATATTGATGATTTGGAAGTGTATCGTGATCTATTCATGGTTATCATTATCTTTAGGAGAGTTTGCTTCGGATTCTTTAATAGTGTAACTTAATCGCCCAGGTCAGGTGAGAACACTACTGCCAAAAAGGGCAACGGGAACGTACAGAATAAGTAATGAAATATTTCGAGAACAGCTAGAAGTTAGACTAGTAGAAAGCTGAAATATTTTGGAGCTTTGGTAAAAATACAGGCGCGAAAAAACCAGTATAGCAAGCAAGGTATGGAAGGCGAAACAGATTAGAAAAACATCCAAGAAAACGCCAAGAAAGGCATGGTACTTGGTAGTGACTGTGTCATGTGTGGCAAAGAAAAGTTAGTAAACAATAACGTGTCTTATATATAGGTAAGCAAAAGGAGATCAAATGATTAGCATTATATACAGGTTTAGTTAACATTGAATTACGACTTCCTAAATATTAATGGTAAGCTGAAACCAGCTTTTGTGATTAATTGTTCATGTATCACGATACCGATTAATTTGAGATCGCAGGTGCGAAATAACAACTACGCTTACTTTTACATTTTACCAACCTCTACAATACATGTTTAAGCATAACATTAAGATGGTTAGTGTAGCACTTAGTATATATTATTTATTAAATCTTTACCGAACATACACCTCCACATGTAGCTACATGTAGGGAGTTACGTATAGGTACTATGTACTTCTATAGATGGGTATATTATGTATGTATGTACACATAACATCGCTTGGAACGTAATTATAGCCTTCGATATCCTCTCATATATCTACATTGTAATATAATTGCATATAATTTCATAATTTTAGTGCATTACGGTATTATTCTGCACATATTAGTTTGCAAAGTGCACTGCAGGTAGAAATTATCCTAATCTCTGCAGATTCAGATAACCTCCGGTTAATGTCACGCACATAGTGCGTTTGAGGCGCTCACATGGGTACCCATTATTAAAGGCTAACATTAGTTCCTCTGCGAGTTCTTAGAAGTGCCGCCACTGCACACCGGCCAGATCCGGAAGCGGGGGAGAATGGGAAATTGTGGTTGCTCAACATGCTAGGCTTGTAGTTAGCGGCAACTTGTACAAGTTACCCCTTCCCTCTTATACGATATTTTTCTGTAATGGCCAATGTCCAACCCTGTGGTTTCCCGGCTCCCAAACAGATGTTGCTAAAGTGCCGCACCACTAGGTGTTGCTGCTAATAAGTCACGTTTCTACCCGGCAAGGCATAAATTTTGGTTTTAAAGTGCGCAACACTTTTATATTCCTTTTAATAGCCAGAAAAACTCGTCGTTACACTGTAATGGGACAGAAACCCTTGCAATAAAATAATAATTAGGATAATACATTCATGTGCCAAGTACTGCGTGTATAATGTAAATGAAAGCATTTCTGCATGCTACAGCCATTCGAGTTGCATGTGCTTTTTAATTTTCTACATCGAATATTCGTTTGCAAGCTTGTTAGGTATACTAATAATCTTAAATTTCGTATGAGGTTGTGAGGTTAATGTTGTTAAACATGAAAACAACTTACTATTTATAGCCTAAATTAATCTACATTGGTATACTGCAGCATCGTAAAAAGTAAAGCTTGGATTATATGCAAGGAAAAGTTGCTAAACGTTTTTAGAAATATACATCAAATATGCAACACACGTTTGATATTTGCACTGCATATGGACATAAAATAAACGATTACTTATTATTATAAGGCAAATTTAACTTTAACAACTTTATTACAAGTATATTAAAAAAAACAAATCAATTATCCAGTGCATTTACACTACTAGAATACCAATATCACAAAAATTTCTGCCTGCGTTTGCTGAATCGTAATTTAGGTCTGATACAAACTATTTTATTACTTCATAGTTTTTTTTTATAAAATATGCCGGCTTTTAACCATGTTGCCAATCTACTAATAATTACAGGTCGTGCTGGCAAAGGTTGATCAGGATACGATTCTTTATAATGCTGAATTCGTAATGGTACCTTTAACTACAATTTTTAATAGTGCTGATCATCTGTGAGCAGATAAATGTAATTATTGTATGAATTAAATTAGAAAATGGAGCTGCATTACTTAACATTAAAATAAATTCGTAATGTGTTAATTCTTTGTGAATAGATATAGTTATAGTATTGTTAATGGTTCGACTTAATTGCTTTGAACAAAATATGATTTGCCAGCCTCAAGGGACCCTCTAAGCAAACTGGCTGCATATTGACAATACACATCTCTTGTTTTATCAACTTCGACCTAAATTAAGTCGTTACTTATCAAGTGACGTATGTCAGCATAAATTTGGTTAAATATTTGCTCGTTACAATTTTTTTCAAACTACTTTCTCCAAGGTTTTATTTTATTTTATATTTCCTAGTTTAAATGGTACTCCACTAACACGGCAGAGGCATCTTTATCATTCCAAGGTTTATTGAACCTGCAAGTACTTGTTTGCTTTAAATTTTTAATTTACCTCTGTTTTATTTTTTTTTAATTTCAGTGTTATATGTTCATCTATGTAATGTTTAACAAATGTTTGCTCAAAGATGATGAAATATGCAAAATATGCATTTTTAATAAAATCTCGTTGCATACTTCATAATAGAAATTATGCATTTTGCATAAAATCCGAGCTCTAGTAATAAATGTTAAAAAAGTGTAATCTGAATTTTGGAAATTGGTTAATACACTTGTAGCACCTGACACCTATTCCGATACATATCTGTTGCGAACAGCGGGTAGGGACGGAAAAATTAATTAGATTAAGGAGTTGTGGAAGAATTATCAATACGGGTGTTGTGTAGTAACATTATCCTGATGAGGTTATATTTAGTTGCAGAACACTCGCTAATTAGATGCTCTGTCATCTAGGTATTATATTATGTTTTTCATAACTTTATGATGCCAAGGATACACATCGATACTTACTTCAACGTTTTCCATGCTTTTAATCAATGGTAACTTAACTTAAACAATTAATAATTGTATATAATAATTGGATTAATTCAAAGTCACGCTACACCTTAAATAATATATTTTAGTTAATTGCAGTTCATTGAATTAGGACAGTGTAATTGAATCGTTTCAACAAACAATAATCTTTAATTTAAAATCAAAACGTGTTGTTTTAAATGAAAAAAATGCTTAAATTGTCTTTATAATCTATCTAAATAAATTACACTGCAAATGAAAATATTCTGACAACTATAATACTTTAAAATATATATACTTTATATAACTTTAAAACAAAAGTCTGTGATATGTAGTTCAATATTGATTGCTTTCTGCTTAGATTAGGTTTCATCGGTTTGTAAGTACTTTCTTGTTGGCTTGTGATGCCGTCTTGCACAATTTTATTGATGGCCGATATCGCCACGTTAGGCATTGTGCATCCATTGCAATTTGCTTTATATAACACATGTTCGTTGGAGATAGCATATATACAACTAAATGACCATGGCTGCTGCATAATAAATTGCATCTATTACATACCATTTTTTTTAGTTTTTTGTTGATTCGCAATATTTAATCTGTTCAGCCAATTTGAAGGATTCTTTTCAATTAGTTTGGAATGATACGATGCTCTGTTCAGACAAACAGCTGTCGGTTTTTCCACTAGCGGTAACAAGTTTTTGGAAAGCCATATTTTAAATAGCGTGGCGTCCATAACATCATGATAATCTTCCTATTTGTTTTTTGATCAAAATTTTAAATTCGCCTCTTCATTTACACTCTTAAAATGATGGTGTGGGCTTTCCACCATCGACTTCTTCTAAAAGTATCCGGACAGTTTATTCAGAAACATGGAGTGCCTTGACAATAAGACTCCACAGAAACAAGTCCCACATGTTCTTTTATAAATGCGATAACCTTAATTGCCAAGTCACGACTTTTTCTGTCTAACACAGTTGTTTTAACAATTCTTTGCGCAAAACAATCATTCACGCAATACTAACCACAAACGCGTTGTTTTCATTGAAGAGTAAAAGCTAAAATACAGTTGCAGTAGTTTGCAGGTAGTTTGTATTTATTTATATATTTTGTATTTTCCAAGCAAGATATAAGCGACGCAAATCTTGCACTACATGCAGTATTTGTATTATGCAATATTCAAGACCAAGTTTTCATTCATGTAGATAAAACGGTTTTATTAAATACATCCCATAGCGGATAAGTACTGATATAGGTATATTTTTTCTTTCCTGTGAGAATCCCTAGTTTCTGGGCGGAGATACCATCTTTTGGTCCATATGATTTACTGCTACTTTTTCCTTTGTGCACTAAATGAGTGAGAACAAATGTAGTATGTATGTATTTCGTTTAGTATAGAATTGTATAAATTGCATTCTAAAGGTCTGTGCCGTTACCTGTTTGTCGTTCTCTACAGTAGTTATGCATTTCTTTAGTAGTTTGATTGTTTGTTAAACAGTTAACGCTAGTAGTAATTAAAGTTAGTGCAGTTTTACATAATTTCTCCTGCTATTTTGGAGTGGTCTGTTGACAAACTTGTATTATTTATGTTTAACGGTCAGTTTGTCATATCTGTTTAATTTTTACGTGTATTTGGTGCTGCTTTATTTATAATTATTTTATAATATCGACATTATTACTATAGCACCTGCTATAGACCTACCAAATTTATTACATTTACTTCGTTTTTAATTTTAATAAGCGTTAAGGAAGTGTACTTGCAGAAATCATAACAGCATCTTGATACGAGACTAGTTTGAGATAAGTTCAAAGAATGCGTTTATGGGATGTGTTTTTTTTGAGAATATACAATGGAACCTACAACTTTACTCACCATAGCTAACATGTCAGCAAGTATTGTTGTACATGCCTTTGAGGCAATATCGACAATACTGTTTAAGAAATGTTTGTGCAGTGATTTTTTAAATTACAAATGATACTTCTTATGTAATTTCTTTAAAGTTCGGAAATGCCGATAAGATGCAATTATAACTTCCATGATTTCTATTAGTAAAAAGTTTTGTGCATCTGTGAGTAAATTCAGCTAAGTGTGGGAAGAAATTGGTTTGGGCTTCAGCAGCACCTTGCTGTTAGTGACTTCTATGTAACTATTCAGCGGAAACAGAATAATCTTTCCCATTTTTTTTTCTTTCAGGTAGTGGATATAGCCATTAAATACAATTTGCATCCTTTCATAGGAAGGTAACGAAAACTAACTTGCTTTTATAAACAGAATGCCTTGATATTGCTTTCTAGTGTTATTTTATGTTTGTGAATGTTTATAATAAAACTCAAATGTCACCCAAAGTTATTTATCGCTTTGCGTACCTAAAAGCAGCGAAACGATAGCGACAGCGACTGTTTTTCAGTAATTCATTATTCTGTCGCCAGATAGCGTATCGCCAATAGACGAGTTCATATAAAAACAGCTACAGCTGTTCCAGAACCTGAAGAAAGCGACGCTCTAGCCACATTCAACATAACAGTTGAAACTATTTGAATCAAACAATATTAATAATTGGTTAAATACACGCTTTTCTAAAAATAAGGTTAGAATTGCTGCCTTGAATGTAACAAACAGTTGCCTTTATCGCTACTGTTTTGCCTTAAATACTCGCGATAGTTCACTGCATCCACAGCAGAGCTGAAAAGATTACGTAATTTAGTCTTTAGTGCTCTTTATATGTTTTGCGTTATGGTAATTACTGTAGTTTTTTCTTATTATTTCTACTATTTCTGGTGTATGTCTATTGGTATTATTACCAGGCCCGGCGACAGAAATGTCGGGGCCCGTTACTCTGATTCCCTTCTGGGCCCTCCTATTGTAGCATTTGCTAGTAAATATATTATACAGGAGAAATATTTTACTGTGCCAAAATGTTGTTAACCCCACTAAATACGTCCCTATCATTCGTTCTCGTTCATTTAGAGGACAAAAGATATAAAACTACAATACTAATTAAACTGGTGGCAAAATAACGCATATCTTTGTATTATATAACTGTTGGATATAAATATATTTTCAGTCTTATGGACGAAAGGAAGAAATGACCGCTAAGAAACCAGGGACCCTAAGAAAATATTAAGAACTCAAGGTAAAATTTAATATAGAACTATCATTCTAATTATTATTAGCATTTTGCTTTTAGGAAAAGAAAATTAAAAAAATATCGTAGAAAGTATGACAGTGGGTACTTAAGTATTTTATTTTGTACGATTAGTACCGTCCCCTACATTAATAATAAATTGATTTTAGCACAAAATTTCTCCGAATTTCGAGCGTAATTGTTCAAAGTGCTTTCTTCCACATTCCTGTCACTGCTTCGTTACCAAACCCCTTTTAACCAACATTTCGGTCGTAGTAATTTTTGCCAACTTGCCGATACACGTTCAATCAGACAATGGTAATGTGGTGTACGCACAACTAAATGGCTGCTGCATAATTCGAGAATTACGTATCCTCTTTCTGTAGTTTTGTGCCTATTTGCAACACCTAAAAGGTTTATTAAGTCTTTTTAGCTTGTTTAAAGAAGGATTTTACAATTAGTTCGGAATTATACGAAGTGTTTTCCATAAAAATAACTATCGGTTCTTCCAGTAGTGGTAACAAATTTTCGGAAATCCATTTTTAAATAGCATGGCATCTGCTACTTAAAAAAAATCAAAGTTTTGTCAGCAAAACGAAAGTTGAATATACTGTTTGTTTTTAGAGCTTTAAGTAACCGTAACAACTTAATATTTTTCACGACAATATCAGGCTTTTCACAAATTTCTTATATTTGCATGAAGCTTAGAGATTTTACCAGGTTCTTAAACCTAATGCTCTACCATCTGATTCCAAATTAACCTTTAGACTTTCTTATGATTGGTAAACTGGCTTTGTGCAGCTCATAGATTTGTTGTCTAATTTGAATACCTTAACACTACGTTCCAAATTTTCTTTTAGGTCTTTTATAAATGTAAAAACTTTCAACTTTTCAATCATTTTAATAAGTCCTAACGCAAAAATAACTTTGACACACTACTAAACACAAGCACATTGTAACAACAAGACTGAAATCCTCCATACAATCGCAGTGGTTTACAGGTACATGTTAAATAAGTCATTCATTTAAATGTCACTTATTAATTTTTATAAACAATATTCAAATATTTGTGTGGGTGTTTATTTATTTATACCACATTTTCTCGTAAAGATTTACGGAATTATCTGAAACACTTCGGCAAACGCAAACCTTTCATATAAATTAGGAACCTGCAATTTTGACTGTGCCGATCTACCGTCTGTATTTTACGATATTCAAAACCAATAATTATTTATGAATCGTGTAGATAACAATGATTTAATGAACACATCCCCTGGTGGATAAGTACTGATGTATATTTTTTACAAACTAATAGATGAAATTGTTTTACGCGGTACTTTAGTATGAGTTTTACTTTCGTTCGAGAATCCCTAGTTTCTGGGCGTAGATTTCATCCTTTGGTCCATTTGATGTACCACAATTTTAACTAGTATCTATCGTACTATTCCTTTTGTGTGCTAAATGAGTGATAATGATTATCATAGGAACGTGTTTAGAGCAGTTTATATCTGGGACACTCGAAGATATTTTGCCTGTAATAGCAATAGCATTGGGCGCCCTATGATCCATGGATCGGTACCCGTTGCCCCCCTCTCCCCCCCTGTCACCGGGCCTGATCAATACTGAAGGTTTATTTTGGTACCAGTGTTGATAACTGATTGCTGTTTATTTTTGGATATACGAATTGTCACGGAAGAAAATAAACGTAAGTAAGCCATTCTACCAAAAAAACTGAAGATAGATAGAAGACATGTAGAACTGAATGCCACAAACGCCAATATTAGAAAAGGAATATTGAGTAAGGCCGAAATGGTTAGTAACCCTGC
The DNA here is from genome assembly GCA_025024175.1 of Rhyzopertha dominica. Taxonomy (NCBI): domain Eukaryota; kingdom Metazoa; phylum Arthropoda; class Insecta; order Coleoptera; family Bostrichidae; genus Rhyzopertha; species Rhyzopertha dominica. Next base: position 35,165,769 of record QCXZ01000137.1, read on the forward strand.
CTAAGCAATAAGCTGCAAATTTCCCTAAGGATGTTTCCTATATACTTTTACTGGTCGTTATTCACCCTATATGTGGTATCCTCAGCAAATGCTGAAAATACCCATATTTTTAATGTTTACGAATTTGTAAGCATCTAATACTTTGTAGCGCACTCTGAAAGCTCGCTATGTAGTTATAGAGTACGGGGGTATTGGCCAGTCTTCTTACGCTTTGTTAAGTTTGGAGAGGGAGCTTGAAAGGGATAAAATATTTAATTAAGCATTCCACAAAGGAGCCCGGCAAGTCCGCAAGTCTTGCTCTTTATACTTCGCGGTGACCAGCTGTTCCGCAACCAAGTTCGCACAGCACATTTGCATAGCAGATGAGGTCCCACGTACTGTTCCTTTACGGGAGACATTCATGTATTCAAGGAAACGCACGCACCCACTCCGCCGCTACAAGAAATGTCCTCCATCACGACGAATAAAACCGAACGACAGAATCAAATTTTCTGCATGAAAAATATGCATAGATGCGGCAGATGGCCCGGAATTGCAAGGGGTAGGCGCCAGCAGTCGTTGCAGCGCGAAATGTTTTTATTAGCTCTAATCCTGTGATTGATTGTGTTGCTGGAGCTTCACTTTGAATGGTTATTATTAAAGGTAACCTTTTGCTACACGCCTGTATAGCTTAGGCAAGAATGAGTACTGTACATGATGTTACTGTAGATACTCGTATTATACGCAATTTCTCTGTAATTGTTGGTGGCATTTTAACAATCGAATGTATTATATAATCAGTAGAATTATCTAAATATAGAACAAGTGAGCAAGCGTAAAAAATGTCTAATTCTATTACAGTATTAATTTTCAAAATGTTTCAATAGCACCACCGATGTAAAATATTCCATATGTATAAAATTTATACGAGGAACAATACTTATAGCACAGAGTAGGGATAAAATCCCGCCTCCTAACACATGTGTCTATCAAAAGCAATTGGGAGGCCTTTAATGCAACTACAGCTATTATAAATCTGTTTATCATAAATATGATGTCACACAGATCTTAAATGGCAACCATTTTAAACCTTGTTCTCTCAAACAGGGTTTAGTAATACCTTTTCAATTCCTAATAACCTTCTAAAGAAAAGTACTTCGGAAATACGCCATACATGTGCTGCATACTGGTGAAAAATACAGATTGCACATAACTATTACTAAATTACTACTATTACCTCTACATGAAACCTTATTGTAAAATGTGTTTAACTTATTTCCAATACTTGTGACAAGTATTATTTAAAGTTAATTCATTAAACCTGAAAATTGTTATTAAGAAATGTGCATCGTCAGAATAAATATACACAAACAATTTAGAGTATTAAGGCAATCTCTAATAGGTTTCTGAGAAAAATAATTCGACATAATCAGTTATTATTTTGATTCAGAATTAATCTGCAATAAGAAAAAAAGTAATAGATCCTAAGTCAGGATATCATTGGGTTAGACTCTTTCAATCTACCAACCTTGGTAGAACGTTATGCATCAGATATTGTGCAGCACAATAGCGCAATACGGGCAAGTCATATTTCACAAACAATATCCTGAAAGAAATCTGGTTCTATTTATATTATTGATATCTATGTCGTTACCTGTACGGGTTCAAAAATGTGGATTTCCGATTTAAATTCATTTTTTTCAGCTCTTGTGTCAAAGTATCTACTACAATTAAGAGAACAACACTAGTTCAACGCGATAGTTATAAAACTACTAATTTAGAACACTAAACTATACTCACTAGCACTTAAAACACTTTGTTCGCTTTGGATAGCTTTGTTCGCTCTTTTTCACTTGTCAGACTGTCAGACTTCTCTCGCCATGCGCCTGCCCGCGCTTTGTATATGGTAGCTTCCTGCATACGCAATCCCACTAGACGCTAGACGTTTCTAATAAGTTGCGAGACTGTTCTATGCCCGATATTGATTCCCATGTCATTTATTCGATTAAAATGTGACTACATAAAAGATTGTACTGCAACTGTTTGCCTGCATTCGCCATATTCGTAACACCACCCCCTCCTTGAAGCTAATCGTCCTGACCAGTTTCATTCCTCGGGATTTCCATAGTACTCGGCGCTTAAACCATTCAGCTGTACCTTCTATAACTTAGATATTGGCCTAAATTACGTCAATAATCCTTTTCACTACTCTACAAGGTCCATTCTAGAATGAGCTTGGAGAAAATAGTTTTTCATTTGAGAGATATAGATCGACACTAAATCATCAATAAACTATGATTTTCCAATGCTTCACTGGCAGTCTTTCTCTCTTTCGGGTTGCTGGAAGCATCGCGGCCGCGCAGGTTGCACATTTGCAGTACTATTTTTCCACATCTTCTCGACGTATACTTTTGCCAAAGCCTTCTTCACACCCCTTGGGTACTATTAACAGCATAGTGACATGCTTTCCATCGGCGCTTTACCATCCTTTCTTCTGCAGGTGGTTCTCCACCAACTGGTGCTGACAGAAAGGCCTATCCATGAGTTTTCAGTCCTTCCAGATCCATTTTCAGAGCCAGCGCTTTATTTTCAAGCTTATCTTTTTCTGACATGATGAACTTTTGTTCCATATCTAATACTATCTGTTCCACGATATCCTGGTTGGATCTGTTTCAATTTTCGGTTACTGTTGTACAACACCTATTAATTCGTTCTTAAATTTTCTTTGTCCTATTTTCGTTTCTTCTTTAGTTGCTTCATTTTCGATTTCTATTTATGCTTGGTCAGTTTTCGTTTCTTAGTTGCTATAATTTCGATTTTCAATCCATCTCGCCTTATTTTCATGTTTAATAGGGCTGTGCTCATTTGTTTCATGATTTCTACATGCTGTTCTAATTTCGTATGCATTTTGGTAGATTGCCTTCTCATTGCTGGTATATTTCGAAATGTCCTCCCTACTCCTTTGACTTTACACCCTCTAGAAGAACCACTGTCGTACCGGTCATGAAGCACTCCAGAAATTTACAAACCTTTTCTTGACATCAGCTGTGACGTATACGTTTTCGAAAAAAGTGGATTAGCTACTTGATTTTCTATACATTTACGGTCTAGTATAGAAATAATAACTTCTAATGTTGAATGTTAATTGCGCCTTAGAACTAACGTGGTTTATTTCCAGAAAAAAAAACACATTCTTTGAACTAAATCGCATCATCATTTCGTTATTCGTATTTTCTTTATTTTAAAATCCGCATGCGAAACGTTATAGCTGTAATTAAGACGATTACCTATAATTTACAATAATATGAATGAAAGAGGTTAACCTTCAAAAGGTTTGAATTGCAAGTGATAACATTAACATAATTGTGTATGAAGAGTAAGAATTCTGAACTCCTAATATAATACTTGTATTTATAGATCTTGTCCAACATTTTTAATGTCAGTGATCTTTTTGGTAAAATTCGTGAATGGAGCGGTATAAGAAACGCCACTTATATTTATTCCTTATCAAACAGAATAGCATAGTACATAGATCTAGATCGTTTGAACTAATTTCCGTGTGCTTTGCAGAATACCTTTATTTAAATAACTATATTTCTTTTCACTTACACTCAATACTCATGGGAATTTTGAGTTTTGAAAACCTAACATTAAAGATTTTAAAAGGCTAAATTCTATTGTTAAAATAAATAAAGATATACATATATGCTGGGGGTCATCAAACATTATATCAAAAATACTTTTGGATCGTATATTGGTATTTACGTTACGTATAAATATATCCGAGCAGCAAAATTATGCTAGACCGTCAGACCGTGAATTTAAAATTTACGCCGTTAAGTGCGTTTAAATTACACATATTACACCGTCTACGAAGGCTTTTTTGCCAGTAGCTCACTTAACTGCAGTGTACGTATTAAAATTTCTAATCCTCATTATTTTTAACAGCTCATTTCAGTGCTGCACGCGAAATGAAGTTGTTAGCAGATTGCCGAGAGATCTTCCCTAAGATTGTGATACATGCCGAAGTAATGCTTCAACAGCGGTGCAGTGATTGCGGCGGGCGCACAGGCTTTTTACGTAAGACAAAACAAGCAAACTGATATCAGCGCAAGCATGAACGTCCAGGGCTTCTTATCATTGCTATAAAAGTGTTGTAGCTCTTTGTGCAATCAAAACGAAAAATGATGTATAAAATAATTCTTCCAAATTTTAAATTAAATTTGTAGTTTTCATGTAATAATTTAGTCTCATTTTATATATGAATTACAAACTACACCATGAGTACCATTATACGAGGGTCATCCGTAAACTAGTGCCCGTTTATACCGTACAGAGCGCTGGCGAATAGAGTATCTACCGGATAAGATCTAGCCCTTTCCGTTGTATGTCTACTTTGTGTGTGCAATGTTACGTTTTGCTGGTGTTGACGTCGTTGCTTCTATGGGTGTTTATAATGTTTAAGAAAATAACGATCGCCGCCAGTTGAAATGTTATGAAGTTAGGGCTGTGATTAAGATTGTTAAAGCAAGAAATGTGCGATTTTGTGATATTTGTCATTAATTGGAGGAGTTGTATGAAGAGAATGTTTTGGATGAGTAATCTATTGGGCGCTAGTGTTATAATTTCAACTTTTGGATGATGACGAGTGTCTAGGGTGGCCGTTGGTTATTACGGACCAACTGCTGAAGAAAGAATGGCGCTTTATAATAATTGATGAAATCTGATCCATGACACTGTTTCCATACACCTCCTTCGTATGACGATGAATATTGAATATCACAAGGATGCATACTTCGCGCTGACAAACCTATCACAGTCCTAATTTCACAAAACTCGCAGAAACATAGTCAATGCCAGCGAGGCGTAGTTTTGCACACACAAAGCAGACATACAACAGAAAGGGTTAGACCTTGTATACTGTATAAAGTCACTAGATAAATCTATCTATCTTCGTAGTTCATACGCCTTTAACATATTATTTGAATAATGTAGATGATAAGAGAACTCACCTCTAATAACTGATATGAAACTGGACTTACGAAAAAAATGTAAGGGAATCTTACTTATATGCTTTAAAGAAGTGCAGGAAGAAAGATATCTAGCTTTTTCCGTGTGCTTAAACGTTTTTGGGCAAACATCAATATAGGCCTCTTTACTTACATCTGTAGCAACTTAATCGTATTTCGTAAAGCCACCTTTAAATAACCTAATGACGATTTTCACAAAATGCTTTAAGAACATCAATTCTTCCAATTACAAAGAGACCCGCAGACACATGGTTATTATACTTTTTTATCGTTTTGCGCCTCAAAGGGATAGTCATCCCCGATTAACTAGTGTTGCCGGACTCACTCGCGAAATACTTAGCAACCTTCGATTAATGTGACCGGAAAGAATTATCGTAAAGTAGGTAAAATAAAAATATATATATTTTATTACATGCTATATGCACATAAAAGTATATAAACATACACTACGTTACAAAAAGACATAGAAGTTAGTGGTTACTGCAATTGTGCCATGCACCGCAAGTATTCTTTTGTATGTGTACAATTTCCTTGCAAATCTACAAAGAACTCCAGCTTTCAAACCAAAATGCGTGCGAGAAAGTGAGCAAAAACGCACAGTCATGGAAAAAATGATATTTTTGGGACTGTTAGGTTTTGGTTTGAAAACTGATTTTCTTATTTATAGGGCAATTTACAACCAATACTGCAAATCAGTATACCATAATACATTTTCAATTAAGACTGTTCGAACTACTCTTCTATCCACTACAAAACACTTTTCTATGCAAATTGTATGTCGGCGAACTAACCCTTACTAGCTTTTCAAACTAATATACTAATCATTATGTTTTGTTCTGTATCTAGTAAGTCATGTGTTGATAGAGGGCATGAAAAATATGATTTCAATATCTCTTCAATAGAAGTTAAGACACATTTAAGTTTTTCAAAATGGTTTACCTATAAACAATACTGCCAATTCCTGCAAACCGGATTCCATCAGCTAAGCGACATTGCCGGAATAAAAKATAACTGCAAATGGGCCTATATCGTTAGTGACGTCATAAATTTAGGCTCGGTATAAGTTGTGAGAATGTATGGAAAATTGTTATAGCCGCACTACATCGTATACGGGGTTTCGATTTCAAATACAGTATCGTCCTCATATGAGCCTGTTCCATGATGAAAATAACAGACTTTGAACTCCAAGATACACTAGGTTTATGTGCTCGTTTATTATTAGAAGTCAATTTATAAATAATTTGATTTAAATATAGAATTCTGATTTTCTTACTGACAAAATGCCACTACACCATATATAAGATTTTTCTTTAGGCACATATGCGCACATGTCAAGTAAGTCTGCTAAATTTTATTTTAAATAGGCACAATGTCTGATTCCTGTTACTTGTTTAATTGTATAAAAACAATTTGTAGTGCATAGCAAATTCAATTCTGACTATACACACCATTGTAGTTTGTAGAAATGTTTAACAAAGACAGTTCCAATAAAATCTATCACATTAGCTAGCTGCAAACGTTTAAAAGAGTGATCCCTTTTACAAATATTGTTAAACGTGCACTTTTTTGCACATATTGGACAATTATAAATGTTAGTATTCTTATTAAGAAAATAACACTCTATCCGAAAACGTCATCATTTTGTTGATTTTTCCTTGCATCAATGCAATCATACATTTGCCATTTAAAAGGTTTGCTCGTATCGCTGGCGTCAGGTAGCCCTTCTTCAGAAGCTGACTTATGCGGAACTTCAGGGCTAGAACTCCTGTCCAAATATCTACAATACTTTAAATGCCATTATTACGCAGATTACCTACCTTTACGGTTCATGTATTATTATTTTTAAACAACTGCCTAGTGTATCGTACAGTTCATAACTTTTGCATATAATACACTGGTTGACAATATTGAAATAGCGTTAAATTGCGACACATAATTTTACGATTGAATGAAACTTATCAAAGCATACCAATAACAAATACAAAACTGCAAAATTGCATAAAGATTGATTTATTGTTAACGTATCGGACTCAAAATACACTGCCCGTGAGTTTAAGATGTTTTTTTTAGCTTTTTTTACACCAAACCTCATATTCATAAAATGCATGTCTATGCTATGCTATCTGCACCGCAACCTACTACAGATAGGTCTATTTTACTATCATTATAGTTCATCAGTTTAGTTTCTTCATATCTTAATGACTGCTGATCTCGGCCACTTAAATTATCAAACTTGCTATACAAAAATATAATCCTGCACCGTAACAGCATGGAATTGAACTAAAGTTTAGGCTTTAGGAAGCGTTGAGGCAACTAGGTGACTTTGTCATCGTTTCAGTTTGTTGCACACAGACCACCTATTTGCTGTGATTTTTCAACTTTTTCTTGCATAGCTTGTATGGTGCTATCGCTAAATTTTGGTGGAGTATTTTGCCTTATTAGATGACTCTTAAGTTTGTGCCATATCATTTCAATTTGATTAAATACACAGTAATAAGGCGGTAGCCGTAAAACTGTGTATCCCTGCTCTTTAACAAAACTATCAATTCGGAATGTTTTATCAAAACATTCTGTCTTTAGAACCTCCAAAACTTGTTTCTTTGTATAACATTCTTCAAAAGGAAATCTGATTGATTCTTTATTATTTTATTTGGAATTATTTCAAGAATGATAAGACGCATTGTCTAATACAATTACTGTATTGGCAGGAAGCTTTGGCAGCAATTTATTCTCAAACCAATTTTCAAAAACTTCAGTCGTCAAACTTTCATGGTAATCTACCTTTGCGTGCTTCATATTTTAGGCAGATAGAAATAATGTATCTTCCACCCATCCGGTTTTAGATCCCGCATATAGAATAATTATTCTTCTACCATGTGACGTCGGTACATTCAACACGCATTTGTTACTCTTATCGCACTAACCTTATTTCGCAGTGTCATGGGTGTCGTATCAAGTTTCGTCGACATATATGATTGGTCTTCTTCATCTACCAATTTTTTAATTCGTGGAGATTCCATTGGCACTTGGCATTTATTAATTTTCTTATAATGAAACGCCTTTTTTCTTAAAAAAATATATATAAGCTCTCCTTAGAGCAATTAATTTTTAGCTTATTTTAATTTTCTTGTGTAATTCTTCAATTGTCAATACAATATTATTTTTGTATGCCTCGTAAATCATACGTCGTATTAAATTTGCGCGATCATCTTCGAAAACCCTCGACAAACCAACGTCTTTTCGCACTTGAAATTTTAGTAATTCTATTGGTTTTTGCGATGGCTCCACTTTCTCCCTCTGCACTTTTTATGTATTCATAAACATTCAAAACTATTTGTTTAGCTTCACGTGGTAAATGACTATGATTCAGTTTAACGAGATATGACTCTTCTTGGTCAAAAACATCTTCGGCCATTTCGACTTCTTCAACAACCTCTACGTTGATTTGGGTGGGAAACAATCACCCCATTCCATGGTCTCCACATTTTTATAATAAATAAGTGCTATAAGAAAATTTCATTTTGTAGTGTTTTCACAAAATTTATTGCTACTTTAAAAAAATTATAGTCTTGAAAGAAACTCTTTTGTTGGGAAATTATACACTTCATAACAGGCACGAACGAAAACCATGGGAAAATACAAGAACACGACTGGTTGACACATAAGAAGAAAATGATTGTTTCTAAACTTGACACAGCACAAGAGAAGAAGAGATAAAATAAGTTCACATTCCGATAGATATCGTTTACCTAAATCTTTTTTTATGGGGGTGTACGGTCGGGCCGTAATAATATGTTTAAACAATAAAACCATATTCGCAGAATATATCTGGTCGGCCTTTACTTAATTCGTAGGCGGCGGTTTTCAAGTTATTAAACATCATTTATAGATTTCTTGATCTACTTTTATAGTCGACGGGCTGCACATTAATAATACAGCAGTATTTTAATTGATTGTGTCTTATTTGTTGACAGTATTTTACTGTCATTCTTATACTCGCTTGCTTGATAAGTAAATGTTAAATATTCAAGTCTAAATATATAAGTAAATTTAAAGATACCTATTATATCAATAGGTATATATCTGGCTTTGTCACTGGTACTTATATAACAGTATTAATAGTAGCTACATATACCTACACTTATCTATTAATATTTTAAGGAATAATAAATGAAACTGACTTTTTTTTTAAATAACCTGAACGACTCGAGCTATACGGAGCATGCATCGAAAGACCGATGCGTTGTCAAATTAATTTCGATAAGCTTATACCGTTATTTGCACTGAGTACCCATTTTAGGCTTCAAATCAACATCAGAAAAATCTGTCTAAATACGTATGTGTAAAATTCTGACCAAAATCTTACCTAAGAGGTGTTCGTCACTGCCAAAGATAGGTTTGCCTAATCCATCATGCGTGTCCTCACTCTGGAAGGGCGATTCGATGTGTACATGAGTTAAAACATGCACAAAGCACATAAGATTTATTAGGGCATTGTATTTATGTTTTTTGCACGCCGTACCGTATGACACGTTAGTTCAAATTTGTATGATCGATTGTGAGAAAGATTTCCCCAATGAAACTACCCTCGAATCGATCGTCTGCAGAGCGTAGCGCCGGTATCAGAACAAAACTTCACAACGGTATGGATGACGAGGAATGACTGAACTCGCTAATGCCAGTGCCATCATCAACTGCTAATTTAGAAACCCTTTTAAACGAATTATCCTCCGCCACACTAATGTGCTTTTGTGTTGATGTAAGTCTACCTCACGCTGAACTTGTTAAATGCGTGTATATCGGCCATTCAAACATCATTCGAAACAATGTTGCTTGGGCCAATTATTTTTAAGTACGAAGCTATAAAACGACCATCCGACATCCAGCGACATGAGCTAAAAAAAGTTGGCAGCATATTTATCTGACAACGACTGATTGACGAAGTCATGCGAACGCCGGTTATTTTAAGACACTTAACCGTTATGAAAACATCAACTGTCAGTCAAAAAACAAGAAACGCGCGTCCGATCCTCTATTGTGAACTTTAAGTGCTCTACACTTCCGCCTTCTGTTTCAATGGCGTATACAAAACTGGTTTTATGAAACTTTCGTCAATACTAATATTTGGTCATCAATAAGCAACACTCTTGTGATATTGAAATCGAATTTATTTTTCCCTTACAAAAACTATCTTTCTTTTTTCTTTTTCTCTGGTAATTTAATTTTACGTTGATGTTTATTAGATTAAAACAATCCACGAGTTCCTGAAATTTCTATTGCTACCTATATCTTTTAAATAATTTTACAAATGTCATCTTTTAGCACTTAAGCACAATTCGTATGTTAGAAACTCCTCTTCATTTTCTTCCTCTTAGTATGAATGATCCAAATATCTAATATTCCAGAGCAATCAGGATAATTTATATTCAGATAATTGAACACAAAAACAAAAGTATGCTATTTGATATTTATGATTAGTACCAAATTAAGATATGATATTCATTCTAATTGCATATCCTTTATTGTAGTAGCGGGACGTATGTACAGACTTAAATAAAGCTTGCTATCTTACAACATATAGTGGTACTAAAATAAAAGTGTTGTTAAGTTTGACTTAGTTGTTATTAAAAACGTTAGTACCTGCACTGGACAGAAGTGAAAACAACAGCGATCTTTGACATATATGTATAACTAACAATCACGTGTATTATCTTAAACACATCAACTCTCAGTTTGTGGTAACAAAACATTTCAAATTTGAAATAAAAATATTACTCTACACTGAAATTCAAATTGGAATTTTTTAGGATAAAGTTTTAAAAATGCGTTCAAAACTTTACGGTGCTGATATAAATACTTCGTGGGGTTATTGGACTTGAAAGTGAACCAAACAAAAAGTTGAACATCACAAGATTGCTTACAAAATTCGTTAGAGCTGAATCGGTACAGTATGTTACCTACATATACATTAAGCAAGGTAGCAGCTCTAGTAAAAACGAGTTCAAATTTCATAAGGCAGATGGATATTTAGCGCTTGTTTTGCGTGTAACATATGAAGCTAGCTGATACCACTTTAAGCTAAAATTTTATCTAATTTTTACACACAAAGTGAACTGGCACTCTTGGTCAGGTTTTTAATTTGGCAAATGTATAAACAAATTTTAGCCTAACTTATAGAAAACGAACATGTCTTTAAGCGAGATATTTTACAAAATTACAGTTTGGTCACGCTACTAATGAACCGCAACTTTTTTACCACTTATTACATACAGATCCATAAGCAACAGTTAATTTATTACTCTAACGTTCTCTTAGTAGCGTACTTTCCTACTGAGTTAGCATCTTAAATATCCTTACTTATGTGATTGCCTAGAATCTAAGATTGCAATAAAACGATAAAACACAAAATCGGTGGGAAAAATATATATGCTAGTCTCAGCGTTTTATCGTCACTATGTGATAAAGTAATTGAAAGACAGAGTAAGACAATTCTGAATAAACTATGAATTTGGGTACGGAAAGGGCTAAAATTAACAATAAAAGCTGTCTTGATAGTTGCTGGCACAAAGCACAAAGTCAAGGACGAAAAAATTTTTTTAATAAATGTTATACTTCTATCAAATACGATTACTGCATATAGATTCATAGAAGTCAAGGCACAGAAAAAATATATTTTACCCAGAACTACAATACATTATGAGGTTCATACACAAAAGTAAAATATAAATGCATTCAACGATAATTTTCAATAAACCTACCACATTTTTAAACTGCGGTTCAACTAGAGAATTACCTCAAATATGACGCTATAGTTTCACAATGTTTGCAAGATTAATTTTAATAACTAATTGTGAATCTATTTTAACCTACCAATAAAATTACATAATTGACTTAGGTACAAAACGAAATTATACAGTAAAATAGTTTCACAATTGTGTGACTTTACAAACCTGTTTGGTGGCATAAGAGCTTACAACATAATATTATATATTATTATATAATATATATTATAGGGTCTATCTGATCATGTTTCCCAGTGTCTATGATTTTAACGAGATCGTTAAAATGTCAAATCAAATATAAATTAGTTATGTCTTGTCTTGCAGTTTTAATTTATAAGTGATGAAAGTAGAGGAAAAGGAAGCGAAAAAGAAAAGAAAAGCGAAAAGAGGGAGGGGCGGTAATATTGTGTAATGGTGGCTGTATTTTGCTATGATGAAAGAAATAAACTGTTTTTCTTTAGATTATCTTAAACCACCAGAAAATGTCTCAACTTGCAGTAATACAAGCAAATATAGTTTAATTTACTTTCATAATATCAAACTGCTCTTTGATGTCAATTTTTAATGTTTTTACTGTTAGGAGCTAAATTTTAATTTGTTACACCATGGAACAGTAATATGATATCTACTTTTGGCGTGTTTCACTACTACTAAATTCTACAAGATTTTTCTTTTGTCACCCTAATATTCCCCAAAAAGCTTACCAACAGTTACAGTTCCTTGGCATATTTTTGAAAATGTTTAAAATCGCCATCATATTGTTCACTTTAAATCAACAGTGCCGATAGTTACGTGCTTAACTTCCATTCTATAAAAATCGAGCTCATATGCACAACACATGCCAACATAATTGCAAAATGTACCTTTTTATCATCAGGATGAAAGTCCTGACAAAGCGTAACATGTTCCAACTAAACATTACAATATCTTTAACTAAATATTACTGATTTGAAAAACATTTCCATTCAGTTCTTCTATGGTGGCAGATTTAAATTAAAAATAAGAACTCATCAAACAAACTCCACAATGTATGATTTTGATTCGGACGATCGCGTGAGGATACAAAATTGGGCATGCTCCTATTAGTGGTGTTAGACGACAAAAAGAATACAAATCATGATAATTATATATAAGAACGTTGTATTATTGAAAAATTTAGCAAGGTTCGTAACAAAGACCTTGACTTGTTGACGGGTTCATTTAGGCTTTTAGTCATGTTCCGTGCCCTTGGTCCTCATACACAATTCATAAAATGTTCTCAATAAATAACATAACTCGAAATAGGCAGAAAATCGTACTGTCGAAACGTCGTTAAACAATTACTAACTATGCACAATTTGTTAATAGAAGACATAGAAAAATATGCAGATAAGTTGTGACATACATCAACATCAGGTTAAAAGTTTTAATAAAAATTTTTTGTTCCGTTGTATCGTTAAAGCCTAATGCAATCTTAATTTAACGGATTGGGTTCTTATTTATTGTTGGGCCTATTTTTAACATTATTATTTTTCTCATTACACATACCAGACTACAATACAGCGAAATAACTCAAAATCTGAATTCAGTACCTCAGTAATAAACGAAGACACTTGCGTGACCAAATTAAGATTAAAAATTGCTGGCATATTTTGCATATTTTTTTAATTATTTTTAATCAAGTAATGCTGCATAGGTTCTTCTGTTAGACTATATAAACTTACCCCTAGATTACACTTTACACAACTCTTTGTATGGTTTCGACAAAAAACACATATTTTTATTACTTCCGCACGTTTCTAAATACAATTATTTACACCGATCCCAAAATCAAATCTATAATAGAAATCAAATAGCACACTTAATAAACTCTCTCGGTGTAAAATTAATACACCTCAATAACCAGATTACGTTCAATATATACTGAAAATTAACAAACACTAATACATAGAACAATCCTCTTTAGTTCAAATCAACCACTCCCTCACAAACCAGCTGCCTTCCACTCTATGATATTATACATATAGAGCCTACACCGCACCGTACCCCTATCCGAAAAACATAAAAACATGGGATTACAAAGAATAATCACTATTGCTTTGGATAATGGTTATCGAAATATAATTCAAAACCTGATAAAAACAGTATAAAGTAGCAGTCTTATCTGCGCAGCCAGTAATGATCCCTATATGACATAACTAACCAAGATATTTGGGAAAAACAACAAAATCGCTACCTTATTTCAGCAAGAAACTCATCTAAACAAAATTACCTATAAACCTCAGAATAAATTATCATGAATTCTTCTTAATATTAAAGATAAAACTGAATTATTAAAAAGTCAGGGACCTATAAGTTAATTTGTCCCGAATGTAATAGTGTGAATATAAGGCAAGACAGGTCCCAATTTTGAAAACCGTTATCCAAAACATTATGGAGCATTAAGACAAAATCAATTATACAGCACTATAGCAACTTTTAGAAACCGGCCACAATAAATATTACACAGTTGCGATAAAGGTACCAAACTGAATTTGTCAGAATCTTAGAAATCTAAGATACTAAATGTTAAGATAATCCCTAGTTTTTACGATAGCAAGCCCAGCTAGTAGTTTATAAATACGCTGATGTTGAGTTTTTCTCATACTGGTAAAATAGAACAGTCCGACGATGACCGAAAAGTCGTAATTATAGTCGCGTTTGTTTCATTTTTTTTACAATAAAGTGGCATAATGTAGTAATAACGCAGTTTACCATATGTAAGTGACGACCATACCTTGTTACGCAACAAAGATTGCAAGTCATCTAAAAAAAATTCGAAAACAAGTCTACATATTATGAGTGTTCTTAAACTTTTCTTCTTTCAGACTACTTGGTTCGAGAGAGGATGCTGGCGTATACCTAGATCGTGTAACAAAAACCGTCAAAAACAGAGCCGGTATGAAATGGAAACTAATACGGTTTGAACATTCATAATCTGAGTAGTGGTTGGAGCGTTGTTATTAGGCATCATTAATCAAGTGTTGGTCAGGAAATGAGTCAACCCTTCGGCCCTTCACTCGCCACACTGAGCACTTTACATACTTACTCGGACATTGCGGCTGTGGCAACGTCTCGAACACAAGACACATAGTTATGGTCCCGTGAATCTTTTCACTGTTTAATGTGTTAAAGATGCGGAAAGTCTGAAAGGAAGGATTGAGCTTATTCACGACGGACCGAGCTTCTGGGTGGCACGCCGTGCATGGGAAACCTTAATGGATTTTTATACTCCTGCATTCAGGATCCAGTTATTAAGTGTATTTAAATTCATAACTGTTCGCGTTTAACAATGAAAAGTAATGCAATAAAATTAAAATGACAAAAAGGTCCGTCGACCGCGTTGCTCTACAACGTGGACGACGGAATGAAGGATCGCTTTACATATTTAGATGAAACAGGGAAAAAGGCAGTGAGTGCTAATTGACATAATCTTTTTGACCTTCGAAGAGTTTTCATCAAGCCTTAACAAACAAGCATCCATACAAAGAGTGATCTAAGTCTTTTATGGTGAACTGAAAAATGCAAACAAAGCTCCCTTCCGTTCTTGTGTAATACGTAAAGAACATAAAAAATAAGACCTTTCAACTAACTCGTTCTCTGGATTGGTCAGTGTGTCATCGATAGTTTTCTGCTGACGTTTCGACTCTCATGTCGGCGTCTTCTCCAGAAGTGG
Organism: Rhyzopertha dominica; assembly: GCA_025024175.1. NCBI lineage: Eukaryota > Metazoa > Arthropoda > Insecta > Coleoptera > Bostrichidae > Rhyzopertha > Rhyzopertha dominica. Next base: position 35,181,254 of record QCXZ01000137.1, read on the forward strand.
CCTTGTGAAACCTATATTATAATAGTAATTAGTGACTAGGGCTGGGCGGTACCATTCGACAAAAGTAGATTAAAAAGCATGCCACATAGCAAATAGAAGATGATGCCAGAGTATGAATAAATGTCATTTAACAAATCTAACGTATATACCCAACTATACAATATATCAGACAAAGCGTTTATATGGTTCTTATACGAGTATTATATTCCTACATGGAGTGCTTTTCCAGAATGCGAGTACCTTTTAGGTATAGAGTTGAGCAATTTTTATTGTTAGTGATTTTCATTTTCCTGAGTATTTTTAGCGCATTTTCCACTTTTTGGCGTCTGGGCTGGTTGATGGCTTGCTGGATAGTCTCTTTCTCCGGAAAGGCTTTCATACTTGTTTATTTTATTTTATTTTACACAAACCAATGCATGCAATATACCTGTTAATATTTACTCCAAATATCTAGACACCTAGGGAGACTGTAAAAAAACTAACTTTCTCATACGTTTATATTGCATAGAATGGGGATAGATTTAATAGTTCCATTTGATTATGCTATGCGTAAAATCAGTTTATTGCTTTAAGTTTCTTATAAATTGGGAGTTTGTGATAAAAAAACAGCTCCCTGCAAAACTGTACAAAGCAATAAGTACCTGTTAAGAATTGACAGATAGGTATTGTTCGTTCGACATGTATAAGTGACAGGACGTCATCAAGTTCTAACGTCATATGCGCGGCAAGTATGGCTGCATCCGCATACATGGCGCAACCAATGGCGTACCGAAAATAATTACTTGCGGGGAAAGTATTGATTCACAAATTACTGTATAATGTTTCATTGAAAGATGAAACAAAACACAAAACACTGCACGTGGTTATTCGTCTATCAGCCTGATCACATCTAACACAATAACAACAATGAATAAACCTGTTTCACCGGTTGTGAAATACCGACTCGCGCCTGCAGATCGTCACAACTGATTTCAGTCGCTAAAACAGGTTCTGCGCAGTGACGTTAGTGATGACGTCCCTGTTACCTTCTCATTTGGAATAAATCATACCTATACCAAAAGACTACGCAAAAGCAAAAAGTATAAGACGGTGATGATTGTTGTCATGAAGTACGTCGCAGAAGTGGTGCAACAACAGACACCAACACTTATTTGTCATATTATGTGCAACAAACTGAACTGTCACTTGTGGCGGTTGTCAAATAAGCTTCGTTATTTTTGTCTGTTTATTTATCTCGTCTTCCTGTATTCCATGATTTGTAAACGTTCTTTTGCAGAAACAACGATGCCCGTATTAGTAACAGCTAACAATAATTGCGTCATTTATTAACGTACATTAGCTATTAAGTACCTATATGTAAAACGCAAAATTTTGGTTTTTATATTTATAAATAATATTTTGCCATACTAAATGATAAAGTTCTAAATGTAATAATTACCTATGTGCCGATCTGATTTTTGTAATCAAATTAACTTATTACTGAACTATATATAAGAAATGACAGTACCCATCTCCTTTTTTTACGAAGCATAAACTATTTGTACTGTATTTTCACCTCTCATTTATCAAGTTAATAAGTGTAGGTATTAGTGAGGCGCATGAAGATTTTTCCTTCCTTGGTGAGAAATTTTGTTAAGTATGCACAGAAAACTCGATCTACAGAAGTCAGGAAAGCGAAAACTGTTATTAAAGAAACTCATCGGCACATCAACTGAAAACTGATAAGTGTATTGATATTTAGGGGTAAGGTTGAAAGAAATATCAAAAGATAAGAGATACTTAAGCGCCCCTCCAAGCATCCAGAGGAGGCGCGCGTCGTCTGCAGCAACACGACGTTCACGGCGTCCCTTACTATATTTAACAGCGCGTCGTTATAGCACGCGGTACACAACACTCTTATTGCTTGATCGCGACGCGTACGATCATCCCATGCGTCTGTGACAGGATTTCGTGTAGTTGTGTCATAGCTGCAGCCCGGAGATTTCGTTCTGTGCTTGTCGCTACCAGAAATCAAAGAATCGATGGTGTCCAAGTATGTAGACTATAACCGAGTCTCACGTAGTCAACTGTCCGGCGTGGAGACGATTTTCTTTTATTTTTATAAAAATTTACCTTAAAATATAATTGCAGTCAGTTCGTCACGCTAGCGGAGGATCCGCCTCCCGCGCCGGCCCACCGCCTCTTCCGAGAGGGTTAGCGCGCTCGTCATTGGTTCTGAGAACCACCACGTGACCAGCCATCATCCTCCTGAATGGGAAAGAAACAAAAACAACCATCACTAACAGTAACTACGAACACACACACGTAACAATCGTTTCCTATTTCTGGTCCCGCGAAGAATTGGCCGATTTTCGCGGGTGAACTCGCGCGTTTTGCGAATTGTCACGATGGATGTGCGTTCTGCCGAAACGTTACGTGCATGCACCGGCTGCAGCGGCACCTTGCACTCGTAGAGATTTCCCGAGAAAAGTTTTCCAGCGGCGGTTTAGTGACAGCCCCCGATGTAGTGATTAGTGATATGATGGTATTGTGCGTGCTCGCGGTCAATGAGAATTGAGCACCCCGTCCGGATGCCCGCGGGACACTTGGAGGACAGCGACTTCGTGGTGGTAAAGACGAGATCCGCTACGCCAGAGGGTGGCACCACCGGCGGCTTTTGGTTATCCTCCGCCGGACCGCACGCACCCATCAACCTGGAAGGCTGCAATGAGACGGGCTTCATCAACAGCCAACCGTCGATGGCGGAGTTCATGACGGCGCTGCCCCATGTGTCCGGCGAGCTGAACCACGGACCGACCATGAGCCCTCAACACACGCCACCGGGAAGCGGCTACCCCATGGAGGTGCCGCACGGGATGGGCTCGCCGGGAGTTAATGTGCCTGAATATCCTTGGATGAAAGAGAAGAAGACCACTAGAAAAAGCAGCCAGCAAGGTAACACTGTCATTTTTTTAATAATAATATTTAAACTGAGGCTGTGTCCACACCTGCCTCCTACGCGTGCATAGGTAACTAGTGTAATGTATATTACGAACAAATGTTATCTGCATTAAGTATTTCCAAGGGTTGCAGTTCTCGCATGAGTTTATAAGGCCTCGTTTAGGCATTAAACATAATATTATAACTATCTAGACTAGATATTAAATATTCATAGCTAAAATCCATTGGTTTATTGATTGATTGATGAAAAGGGAACTCAAAATACCGAACTAATTGGTCTTTATCGAAACATTACCTTATCATGCCATTGGCTCCGGCATCAACAATGAAAAACACAAGTTGTCTATAAATTTGATAAATAATTATGCCGTTATTTTAAATAGGCGAGTTCGATGGCACCCATCTTGCTGTGTGGATAGTAGCTATCAATGTTTTCTTATCAGGCATTGAAAGCAGCAGGTGGGAATATCCATGAGGAAGAATTTCAGCTTCCTCAATGGCTTATATGAAACTCTTGAATATTGCAGTAATCGGCAAAGCTTGTTTGATACCTAAAAAACCATTTCGTGATCTAATACATCTAACAGCTGCGCGGTACAGCTACACATTAAATGTATACGGCGTCATAGCATGCGATGGTGAAGGAGGCGGTGACATTTCTGCACGCACGACTTCGTGTCGGCCGTTTTGCCATCACGGAATCTGCGGCGGGTGCCCCATCGCCCATCGGATTTCGATAAATCGGATGCGGGAGCGATGCATAACAAAACGGTCCGCGATAAACGGTGGTTAACAAATGATTTGTTATCAAGACGTTGAGCGGACGGCAATTGACGGGTATTTAACGACGTTGTGCGGAAGATGAAGTGGCCTGGCGGGCAGTGGCTCGCCAGAATGATCTGTAAATGGAGTGTCGAGTGTCGGGCGCGGGCCATAACTCATGCCGTCGGGACGCCGCGTGTTAACGGGCCTCCCTGCTGGTGCGATCGTCTCCCGCTGAGCCGACCAGGGTCCCGATGCGGTGTTTAGCCTTGTTGTGGTGTGTGTTCATGAGAGTGCGACACGTTTGGGACCTGTGGATTCACATTCGTTTGTTGAATTTATTAACTCGCCGCGAGAACACGCTCATTGCGATGATTAAGTTGATAGGGATGTTCTGACGTAATCGGCTGACATCCTGATGGGTGTGTGATATCTTATTCTACGGTGCAAATTCGGCTAACATTCATTCAATTAACATTTAAATGAAATGTTTATGGAAACGGGAAATAACAGCAATTTTTAGTTGAAGATACGTTTTTACTACTTACAATCTGAAAAACTGGAATCTCTCTAATGATGTTGTATATATACAATGGAAAAGGCAAATAACTTATGAGTTAGCTACAAAAATAGTAAGGGATTTTAGTACTCCTAATGAATAGGTTAAGTTTGCTGGATTTCAGGTGCTTGCCAGTTTGTGCATGTCTGTTGCACATAAAACAGTACCAATCACAAGTGAGGACATTTTTATCAAAATTATATTTATAGTCGCTAGTTTTACAAATCTAGAGCGCGTAAACGGAAGAAAATAACAAGAATAAAGAAGTCTTCATGTCACACAGAAACTAATGCAGGGGTGCTAGATATTAGGTACATGTTAACCTTTTAAATTGCGCTCAAACCGTTTTAAACCGCGTTAAAAAGACGGGACTGTTCAATCAGTTATCATTCATACAAATTGAAGGGTGGGTATTATAGATGCGGCCTGAAGTAGTGATATAAAACAGACATCTTTTATTTTTATCTGTACTGTGGGTACAACTCCCAAATGGCAATTTATAGTTTTATAATAGTCACCCAAACGATTATGAAACAATTTTTAAAGTATTCTAAAAGACGCAAATGGGCGCATCTGTACAAAACATTTAGTTCTATACAGTATTCTATAATGGTTTTAGTAGGTGCTATAGGACAGTTTTGTAAATAGTTACAGAGGTGACATAAAAATTACTATAAAGCAGTTACAAAATGGTTTTATATCAATTTATTATAAAACAGTTTTATAAATTAAAATGCATGTCTATGCTGTGCTGTCTGCACCTCAACCAACTGCAGATAGATCTATTTCGCTGTCATTACTGCTCATCAGTGCAGTTTAGGTCTAGTGCAGACAGCACGGCTTAGAACTGGTTTTGCCTATATACTAAAGCAACGTTATGATGTTTTATAAATGTTGCGGTATTATTTATTATGTAACAATTCTGTTGCTTTCGCCAACTTCAAAGACATCTTCCAGTGTTATAACTGATTTGGCAGAGAATCATTCATTTGTTAACAATTGGGTTAAGGTTCAACGCATTCCTCGTGTGTAAAATAGAAAATGTCCGCAGACCAAGATATATATCGTACCAGATGACAAAAATATGCAAAGTATTGAGTTGTAGTTACATGAAACTACTACCAAACAAAATTTTTTGTGTAACATATGCATATATGTGGGCAAAATTTTTAAGCGTTAAAATAATAAGTATTTCATCAATGTAAAATAAATACTTAGAAAATACAAAAAATATTTTTAATCATGAGGCATCTTAAACCTATTTGCGCTGTTTATAAACGTTATTTTATAATCATATTTTTTGCCCATAATTTAGATAAAATTTTAAATCATTCAGGTGTATATAGCTTTACATGTAACGACTGTAACTCTGTTTATACTAGACAAACGGGAAGATCTTTTCTTATTAGGGGAAATGAGCATTTAAAACAATTTAATAAGTATAAAAATAAAGACATTGTAACTACAAATTCTTCGTTAGGGAATCATTTTTTATCATTTAAGCATACTTCTACTTTGGACAATTTAAAAAGTTTACATTTTTGTAATAAATAAATAAATAAAAAAATGACTTTTGCAATTTCTGTTGTCCCATTCTAAATTTTTATTTGAACGCTAATTTTTACGTTGCTGGTTTGAATGTATTTTCCATTTTTAGTCGAGATTACTTGTTTAGATTTTTAGTTTAATTTTATAATTTTGACAATATCATAAATTTTTTCCTATAATTTATAATATAGTACTGACGTTAGCATATTAGGCGAAAGCGCTTTACCCGAATAATGTATTGTGGATTTAACTTGGTGAAGTTATTTTACACCAATTATAACTTTTGTACATTAGGTAAATCGTATTTATTGAAGTCCCTGTTTATTAATCTTTCAAAAAATTTTGCCAAATTTCTGAAGTAATTGTAAAGTATTTCTTTTATTGCATTATTACTTAATCAAATAAATATTTGAATTGGACAGACATAATATCTATGCGGTTTGCATTGACAGTGGTAAACGTGGCACCTGTACTTCTAACTATAAATGATCATGTCTGCTGCTTAATTCATATATTACGAATTTTACTTCCAAATGATTAATCTTTTAGAAGTATCATTACCATATTCCACTTTGTGAAAATGGACCAGTTTGCATTATTTATTACGAATTTCTTTATACCTAATAACAAAAATGGACTATGCCTGTGTATACTTGGATAGAAACGCTAGGTTGAACTGGAGCAAACGTACTGCCAACTGTATTAGTGTATAGGTACGTTAGATAGGTAGGCATTTGCAATGTTTTAAAAAACAGATTATATAGGTATAAATTTATATTCAGACTCTTGGTCGAACCAAAACAAGAAGACCATTCTGCTTTAACTGCCACTGTTATATTTTACCAAATGAGGTAGTCCGAATATTGAAAAAATGGTATAAAAACATGAAACCATACGATTGCTTAGTGATGTGAGGTGACGTAAGTACCTACCTAAAAAACATGGATAGGTATGTCAATTATTGTCGGAAAAATTGGATAACTGTATAAAGTCTAAACTTCCAGTTGATATAGGAATAGGTATGCGATAGATTTAAAACTATTTACTTATGCACTGCTGAACTAGGTACCTACCTGATGAAAAAAGAACTGAACTTAAAAGCAGTTATGTTAACGAAGAAAACAGAGTCGATATAAAGTAATAAAGTACAAACTACTTATGACAACATAACATACGGTTAAGGAAAACAAACGCCAACAAAACTTATGTGAAAGTAACATTTTTTTGCTTTGTAAATAGAATAAAATGTTTATTTCAGAATTTGAATGTTAACCTTTTAAGTGATACTTTACTTAGATCAAATAAAATGTGATTGTGTTTTGTAACAATGTGTATAAGCTTGTGTATTAAAGTGTGCTTAGTATGATCACAAGTTATATTATAGAACATTTTGAGGCTTCTTATAATAAGAAATTGAATCCAGATCTTTTTGGAAGGTTTGTGTTAACGAAATTCAATTGTGAATGAATATCAATATAAATATACATTTCAATATAACTGCTATTGAATAATAATAATAATAATAATAATAATAATAATAATAATAATAATACACAGAAAGCTAGATGTAAATAAAACAATACACAAACATAAATAACAATATCATTCATTATAAACAATTATCAATTTAAAATTAAATTCTTCAAACAAATAAATGTAGTCGAATATCCAACATCAAATCACAACTAGTACAAAGAAATTATATTTATTAAAAATTGATTAAATACCTACTATTCTAAGCTCGTTAAATAGATGATCTTTTATTACCACATACAAATGCGAACGAAACCTTAACTATAACAACAAAATAATATTCATACTTACAACATAACAAAATCGCTCCTCCTAAAATAAACTTCCTAAATATGACAGTCATATAAAATGAATTTTAACCAAATGGTAGGTACACCAAACAGCTAGCTTACGGCCCACACTTAGACTATACATCATACTATCCAGTATAGCCGTCAAATGCACAGTAATGAAATAAAGAGTCTTTCAGTTAGCAGACCCGAAATACAGAACAAAACTGTAAGAAAAGCACACAAATTATTCGTACGAACCAATTTCCCTATCAAATAATCTGAAGACGCTAAAAAAAACATGACTAACATTTAAAAACATGGAATCAACAACAAACGAATTGGCAAAATTTACATGACACTAACATTGTTTTTCCCCTAAAAAGCACAAACCCGAAACCATACCTTCAACGTATGCAATATACGCAAATCTACAAATATTACACAATTTTCCCACACTAACAAACAAAAATTCCTAAAGAATACGCCATACGTGAAATCTACAGCATTTCATGTGTAATAAATAACAACGTATCAGAAACAGAATGAAACAAGACTAAATTAAGCACACGAACAACAAATACAATATAAATTCAACTGTAACAACACCAATATCCTAATTAAAGTACAAATTACGTACTTATAAGCGAACAATGCTATAGAGACTACATATATCCAAAAAAGCAAACAAAGCACAAAGACTTACAGAGCCATGTATACATACACCTATACCCCTATGCATATAAGCATTGATATGTAAATGACAACATAATAAAAAACCGAAGAAGACCAAAGCCGTGGCCAAAACATTTTAACTGAATGCAACACAAATTCATCGATCAAAACACCCACTAAACAACTACAAAATCTTTTTACAAAATGGCGGAAAGAGCAGTAAATCATATCCTCTGTATTATTTGTAGCAATATTGTTCTGTCAAATTTATACATACAATGCTCATTCTATACTTATATGAGCATCAAGCGTTAAAAACCGTAAATGAAAATCAAACAGCAAAGTAGTTATTTACTGAATACTGTTATAAACTTAATATGCGTTTTTTTGTTTACCCTTTGAATTTTAGAAAAGTTTTATAAGAATATTTATACACATAAACTTTAGAAAACAAATTGTGATAACTCGAACAGCTAAACTTCATTTGCAACTTGTAAGTTTTATATATAATACATATAATTAAAATACAAATTACCTCAAAACAGTATTTTTAAACTACTAATTTGGCTAGAAATAACTATCCACGGTAATAAAAGCCATAACAGACGCTATTTAAATATATCCTGTGATTCGACAGTGACACTTGTAAGGAATATAACTTATCTTAATAAAATTAACTTTTTATCGTTAAAATAAACTTTGTTGTTTACCAACAATAAAACACTGGTTTTTAATTCAACTGTCTATGTATTTTTTTAAACCGTATGCCTAAGTTTCAACCGCCAAACGGTCGTCTTCGATGGCTTAGCTGTTACAACTATATACTAAAACCATTAAATGCAACGAACGTGTATGCAGTGGTATGATAATGCATATTTTGTTTTCACCATTGTCTTTGGCAGTAGCTTCTAATGTAAGGTTCAAGTTGGCAAAGGTATGTAGATGTTGTTTATATCAAATTTGTGCTAGTATTATGTAATGCACTATTTTCCTTATACAAGTGTGTTTGAAATATAATTACGTTTTGTTTGGTCTATTCACTTTTTAGGCAGTTACTACATTTATTTTTAGAAATTCTAGGTTTATTTAATGCTTTATTATCTAGTGTGTTAGCTAATAAGATTTTGATGTAGATTTAGTTGAAATCAAAAGCAGATTTTTTTAAACGAATCTGGGTGAGGTTTTAATTCTACTTTATGTTTTTGTTTCTTTAATAACTTTGCAAACGAAGGAACATCTAGCAATCTATAAATCTGAGTGTTGCAGGTGATTGTAGACGTAACAACCCTTTTTAATGTACGTATATAGTTATCTGTATGTGTCGGTTTTCTGTAATGTTCCTAGGCATTGTTAAGTCTAGAAAAGGTAACTAGGAGTCAGTTTTTACAGTTCATACCTGAAGTTGAAGTGCATTGAATTTAATTACTGCATAAAACTGTTATTTAATAAAATTGAATGTATTATGTCAGAAACAACATCTATATGTCTATAATGTAATATAGAAAATTCTTGTGTTCCTTTTGGACCGTAAAAAGGTTGCTTTATAAAAGTGAGCGAGGTTATCGTTTTATTAATAGCAATTTTTGGCCTATGAAATACCTATTTGATTAGTAATTTAAAATACAGGTATTATGTTCAATGCATAAATTTTTTAATTTTAAAAGTTTTTGTCACCAAGATATTGTCATGTAGGTAATGTAAATTTAATTAATTTGTTAACTAACCCTTAGCTAATTCATATTGGAAGCATAACATTACGGCGCGTCATTTATTTCCTGAAATATGAAACCAAGTTTGTTTTTTATTATTTTATGCTCACAAAGTTCATATTACATTTACTTGTTGATTGGCAGACGATACCATATTATTTCTATTCTCTGTTTTAACTGATAGCTAAAAAGCAACCCAATTTAATCATGACGACACCTTAAAATACGGTATATTGTTTGTAAAATTTAAAATGTTTTGGTATAGAAATGACATATTCATGAAATAAAGCAAGTACCTTAACCATTTACATATATTTTTACTAGCAAATAACATGAGTCTTTAAACTTTGCATGTGCATACAAATTATGGTTTTAATGTGCTTTTCTAAATACTGGATGGCCCACAGCTGCCTTCCCAGCGCAAACGTGCTATTGGTAGTGGCAGGTAGGGACACGAAAAATCTGTAAATAACTATAGATCTTTTGTTCTTTGCTTGGTAGTAATCAAGATTCAAAGTTACCAATTCCAAAAGCTCTTACTCAGGCATAATGCTTACAATAAAAGCATTACTAAAGGAATGAAAAATAATTCAAGTGCTTTTTTTGATAACAAACATTTTGATGCTAATAGTTATTTGTCATTGTAAGTGACAGGCATGAGTAAAACTCGAAATTGAAATTGAAACTTATTGTTTATGCGATCTGAAGAAGGAATAAATCTGAAAATCTACTGTTTTATGGACGTACGGGTCAATTTGACAAAAATAGTAGTTAAGTTGACGCAAAACGATTGCTCACAATAACATTCTCCCTTTAACCTATTTTTGGTTGCATGGCAACGTATTTTGTTCGCGCGGTCCTCCGGGGCGTGATCTTTCGTGATTGGTCACTTTCAAACGGTCTTATCTCCCAAACGCGAAAAGTAATATTTATTTTGTAACTGGATTTTAGCTTTAGAATTAGAATTAGAATTGGCTATAGTGTATGCTCTTTTGGGCGGGGAGCAAGTTGTGGGCCACCATCTATTATCTGGAGCTGATATTATATGATTTGTAGTATCCTTTGAATGGAGTGAATAGCTTAAACATGCAATCCTTACTATAGTGATAAAATATAAATCATTCAGTGTATTAGCAATTACAAACTGAATAATCGATTATTGGGGGTTTACTGTTCTCTCAAGTTATCATAATATCATTCATTACGAATTTATTTTGTTATTTACGGCCTCTTCAACGAAAAACAATCTTAATATTCAATTTTCTTTATGTATTTTTATCTCAGTTATAACTGCAGTAAGAGATTAAATCAATTATTTAAAGTTAGCCTGCGAATGTAAAATAACTATAGACATAAGCGATTGGGGGGCGAAACACTATTCCCAAGCATGTAACATTTCGAAGTTAGTCCCGCAAAATAACTATGCTAAGATGTATAAAAATGCATATATAAGGCTAACGGAATTTTCAATACAATATTCAGCTCATAATAAGATATTAGTGAAACCCCGACGCTCAAGTTTATGTTTGAATATAAAGAAAACATGCGCATACAAACTTGTCCCATTATTATTATACATATATGTAAATGATTTGCTCGTACCTAGCAATTATAATTAAGTAAATGCTCTGTATATTCCCTAATGATACTTTATAATGCGAAAATTTTACTTTTTGGAGCTTGGATGATGGGTTTCTATACAGATTTGTATCAGGACAGCACGCATCAAAAATAAAGGTAATTTTAGGCTAAGGACTTTGATCTATGGGGTATATAATGTATGCAATAGCTCGTCCAGATAATGTTAATTAGCAACGGAAGAGGCGGGCGATTTCCTCGAATAAAGAATCCATATAGTTCCACTATCTTCATTCTATCTTATAGGAAACTTCGTTTCTGTCATTAGGACGTTTAATAAATTCTTTACTTTATCCAATTTACTATGTTCAAAACGTGCGTATATTAAGCCTTTTTATACTACCTTGACTGATCAAAGAAAATGGCAACTGTCAGTTCCAAAGACACGTACAGCTACAYGCGTAATCACATATTCTATTCCACGGAGTCTAGAAAACTAAAACGTAGAAGTCTTAAATCTAATTGGGTATTATCWCTTTTTTTTAAAATTACGTAAAATGAATCTTGAATTGCATATATATCGTACGCCATGTTAAAGAAAACACAAAAAAAATACTTGTAGGTAGAGAATTTCAGGTCTGAAATTAGGAGTCACCGCCAAAACGCTTCTATCCAAGGTTATTCAACTCGCGACGTCAAGTGTCATGTAAACATTACCGAGGAGCGTGCTGTTTAATGATGTAGCATCATTCTTATATTGGAAAAGCTTTTGTGTGGTGTTTATTGAATGGACGGTGTAAGAGGTCGCACCAAAAAGTGATTTGTGTAGTTTTACAAGCATCTATTATGTATGGAAAACAAAACAAGAGTTGTTTTGTACATGGTTATAAAAGTACTTCAGTCAGTATAGCTAACAAATTTTTTAACCGTTCCTCAAGATTATCAACGTATGAAAAAGTTGTTTAAGGCCCCTAGATGTGATATGTCGAAATCACAAAGTTTGTTTTTCTGTTTTGAAGATCATCTTAATCCTTACCGTAAGTTTTATTATTCCTTTTGGGGTTATAAGTTTATACCATTCAGTTTCCATTTTGTTATAGCTTGAAGAGGATATGAAAAATTATATGCATTTTAAGTTGATAGAGGGAAATGTTATAATAAAGAACGACATTGTTTCCCATATATTCGACCGTTTGCCAGATCGGAAACGAGCCGCAAGAGCCCCGAAAATAAATGGCAATTTATGTTTATTCTGACCTCTAAAATAAATGTCAAGTTTAGGGTATAGTTTTTATTCTTACATTTTTATGTTTCCAAATAGTATGTTTCCAACAACCCACTGTGGTCAAATTATCAATGCTACGTTAATTTGATAAAAAGTTCACTTATGCTGTTGCTTTTACGTTCCTCATCTCCCCTGCTTTGAACCGCTCGTCGCTGTACACAAATTCCATAACAATGAGCATGCCTTCAGAAGTCGTAACTCATAAGTATTTCACTTTTTCTTGCCGTATTTTAATTCGCTTGTCATAAAATGAACGCAAAAAACAAACTGATAAATTGACGGGCTGAGGCTGACGCGTGACGCGCTGACCCCAGATGTAAACAAGCGGCCATTTATAAGACACCTGACGTCACGGCCAATATGTTCGCGTTTTGGCGGTTGCTTTAAATATTCACATTTTTAATATTAAAAATACACCTTACGATTCATTTTTTCGAATTTATAAGCTGTCATAGCTGTTTTGTGGATTAGATGCTACCTATTAATATGCAATTTAATAAAATATAAATATGTGGCAAATACCCAATTGTCACCGCATTCATCAATCCTATAATTGACGCTATATATTACTTAATATAATTCGTTCAAATGTCACACTATTTTCGAGATGCAGATCCAAGGTCCATTTTAATTAATAACAAAATATCTTCCTATATTTCCTGCTCTATACAAATTTTATAGTATGAGTATATTGAGATGTTATAAATGAATACATCTTTATTAAACAGTACACGTACTAGGAATATAAGTAACTTCTTGTTTTTCAGTTACTGTAGAAAACATATATCTGTTATTATGTTCAGGTGGTTTTCTTAATCATGAAATATTTAGTTAGAAGTGTACATGTGTTGAGAACTAAGCTAATAACAAAATCACGGAAGCAGCTATCTAAGCTTCCCAAACTAATTTCATAATTCCTATTGAAGACATAACAAATCAATAACAGACTTTTTTAAATTACAAAAGTAAGTAATTGCTGAATGCAACATTCAGTAGTTTTTAAGGGTCAGTAAATTTCATTATTGATCTTAGTCTTATTCCAATTCCAATCTAAGTAAAATTAACATTACGAAATTTGTGTTCTCGCCAAAACTTTTACTTCAAATATGGCGGACGTTGCGGTACTGTATTCCATTTAGTGACCATATCTACACCGACATATACCTAATTAGTTCAAAAAGCAACAAGGATAATGTCTATCAAGATAAATATATAAATTGCCTACGTTTTTTAACTAGATACATAACTTTGTTGATAACTAAGTATAGATAATGTCTATTTTTAGTAAATACAACTTTATAACATGAAATTCAATTCAATAACATAACATTCGTTAATTTCCTTATTATGTAGGTAATTTTATGAAAATAATATAGAAATAGTCATTAGGTGTTGGATTTCTTTTTTCATCGCGGCTTCTTGAAAAGATTTTTATTAATATTAATATTATTATTATTATTATTTATTTCAATCATAAATTATGCCACGTGGTATTTATATTAATTTCTTTAATTCGCTATGAAGTTTTACTGCATACAATTATTTTGCAGATCTGAATAACACCTTTCTGCGTTTTTTTATCATAACTTGTTAGATGTAGCTTTTGTATTGAACCATTACTATATATTTCTTGCAAATTAGGATTTTATTATTGAGTATATCAATATTTAAGATGTATATTATTATTTGTACTATACTATATTCTCTTTCAAATTTCTTAGCCAGCCTTTTTCCCTTTCTTAAAATACTTCGAAAACAGTGTAAATATATACAACAAATTTCCCATACTACGGTATATGCCCCTTGGCTTAACTAATGCTCCAACAACATGGTAACAAATTAGGAGCTGCATGTTTTAATATTTTTCAGCTCATTTCGTAGTCCTAAAGCAAGTATTTGATATCGTGTCTGGACTAAAACTTGTGATGAGTCCTTTTCGCTTAATACGACGAAAGAGCTTGCAATAGCACGTATCCTAAGTTGCCTGATTTTTAGAAACCTTTTATTTTACACTGATTCATTTTATTATACAAGCGGACCTTACATGGAAAAATTATTTCATTTCTGTCTAAAAGGGAAATTGTTTTTTCACCGTACTTACCCGGATTTTATCCAAACCTTTTTACCAATTTATTCCAAAATTTAGGAGTTAATTAGTGTGAGAAGAGGGACTTTATACATGCAGAAATGTTTTCACATTGAAACATCCATAACGCTAGAGAGGATTATGCGATTTATTTCAATTTTCTAAACGTGAGAATGTACAGAATAAGAATGACTTTCAAATGAAATGTCATATGACCCTCGTTGCTATTTAAAGTGTAAACTGATAGCGACTATTACGCAGTATTAAATTTTGAGAAAAGGTACCACTTCAAATAGTCACTTTTTAACTATCTTAATAACATTTTAAAAGAAACCTCTAACTTAACACGTTCAAAAATTAGTATGGGAGAGAGGAACGCTTCTATCTCTATTGGAGGATTAATTTTATGAAATGTGCAGTGGCGGCTCGTGACAAATTCTATTGGGTCGGCCGTAAAAACTTTGGTCCACTCTAGTTGGTCAATATTATTTATTTATAAATTAGTAAATAATTTTGTATAGTTGTTGTTGTTTATTACTTGCTACTTCTGTAAATTTTCATATCGCCGCAAGTTAAAAAGATAGTTCATTGAGGAGAAGCCGATATATGTCGAGCCCAATCGGAAGATGTATTCGGAAGTCCGGCAGATAGCATTAAGCGATTATATGGGTATTGGCGCTTACTTATTTTGTTATTTTCTTTTTGTGTGAAATTCTTCAATGATTTCAGATTGACTAAATTTATAACATGTATTTAATTAATTCTGGTTAATGTTTGAAGGTATCTGTTTAAAATTGTTTATTTAAGAGGATAACTCTTACAATAATCTTGGGAAAATGAAAAACTTCGTAGAACATTCGGGTAGTTTTTCGTGATTTCAGTATTGAACTATATATATAATTGTTGTTCAATGTACATGTCAAAATTAATTTTCGGAATCCGACGATTATGAATGCCGGGCCTCCTTTATTAACTTCAATAAAAACATATATACGTAAAATTAAATTATGATTATAAAAAAACTGTAAGAATCTAAAGGGTGTCAATCAGATAATTTGTAATACTCCATAGAAAACAGAACTATAATTGGTTGATTAAAAAAAAAACTTGAAATAATTGAAATAAATGATGAAGTCTGTTTTAACGTTTTATGCTGTCTGCCGGACCATGCATTGCAGAGTCTCGATCTTCGCCTCAGAATTCAATATGCGCGCAGGGTTGCGTCTTTGTTCAGCTCATAGGAAAACGATGCTATTGCTCCTTATACGACGCGGTCTGCCGACCCAGCGCTTGGACACGGGCTTGGATGACAAACACATACACGGCCCAGCCACGGTTGCGTAGCGTAAATTTTTCGGGATAACCCGTAAAAATGTGATTTTGGCTAATTATTAATTTGTTGGTAATGTAAAAAAATACGCTCCAACTGTTTCAAGATATCTGAACATAATAAAACTAAATATACATAAAAATACGAAAAAAATTATAATTTATTCGATCAAAATTCTGGGTCGGCTGTGCCGACCCTGCCGACCCGGACGAGCCGCCACTGGAAATGTGTGACACAATAATAGCCTATAGCGTTACCAATCAATCCTTATTAGTTGAAAAAGGTATAGCATGCTTACAAAATTATATTTTTGTTATAATTAGATATGGTTATGGCTGGTTCTGCAGTGCTACAATGACAGAATATGACCGCACTCATAAATTATTTACTGCTTTGTCCAGATAAAGCAATAAAATAGTTGAAGAACTATGACAATTTAGATTGCCCTTAAACGAGTGCAATTTTTGGCACTGTACTTACTTACACTTACTTACACTATAAGCTTATCAGCAAAGGACAGCAATTTATATATAGGTACATCTTCACTTAAGCAAGTTTAAAGTGTTACTTCAAATTGCTGAGCACAACCCACGCCTTTCAATATAGGATCAACATAGATCAAATGAACATGGGTTTTTAACTAGTACTATTTAAAATTAATTAGTAAGTAGCATGAATCAATGATAATTTGTTAGAACGATCCTGCAAGCCAGCTCCCTCAGCTGACATAATTTAAAGAACTACATCCAATAAGTCTGTGCAGTTTAGCAGGATTTTGCTCTACCTCCCAACAAAAATTCAGCTGTCATCTCCTGGTGCGCGCTTCAGCGAGTGTACGGAAACGGGATCCAATTTAGCAGATTCCCAGAACACCAAATCCGTCTCAAATTAGAGATAACTCCACGGTAATCCCTCCTCCAACTACTGCTCATCGGATATCGTTGTTCCCATACTTCAGCCCATCCTTTTTCATTACCCGTCCAATGCAATTCGACCAAAACTTTTCCGTCTTTCTTCCTCTAAACGGTTGAATGTAGAATGTGACGCACAGCAGAGTTCTCTAATTTGGTAAGGATTTGCTGCCTGTACGTTACTTCCTCAAACATTTAAATTGGCATGTAAGCGAAGCAATCTAATCCTGGACGTGTGAATATTAAACAAAGTGGAGGTCGCTACTAGTTTCATCTTTCTAGAGGAATTATGCTTATGGTGGAGAATATGTAAAGACTGTTTATTGCTTTCGATAATGACAAAAAGATGTACTCACAAACTTATTTTCAAGTACATATGGGAAATTAGAAACATAGAAAGATAGAATACGCTAAATTGGATTATCCCCGCAATTAATAATCTTGATTATCACAATAAAACCAACTGCAATATATCACTGCATATATGTATACAACCAGTATCTAGTAAAATAAAATTCAAAAACCATGCATGTTGAACTGGGGAGTTTCTATAGGAAAGGGTAAGTGGTAGTAATCAATTTTACTATATAACTCCGAATACTTTCAGTGTGTATAATAAATGCAAATTTATTACGGTTTCGGAATTGATATTATAAAAAAAGCCAAATTACCTGAGCACTGTTTAAAATCAACGTATTTTTTGTGGAACGGTAATTTTTAAGAACAAACTTCACGTCGCGCAATAACCTTTAAGTTCTATGGTGGCTAATTTTTGTGGAAAACTTTGAAGATGTAATGATGAAGTGTTTTCAACTGAAATAAAAGTGTTGGTATTATATTGGATAAAAAGGAATTTTGGCGCGATAAATCACACTATCATTGTACCGAGTTTTTAGTTTCTTTGCTTGTAAAGAACTCATAGCACTTACTTATACTAACGGGCACATCACATATGACTGTGGGCAATACAGGAATATAATTAAGATACCAGTGATTGAGAATTACCAACGTGTTCTTCATTTACCGCATCTCCTTTGTGTTATTTTAGCCTTTTTAAATACCTAGAGGTTTGACGAACATAAACGGGCTAACAATAATTATATTATCCAGAAAGTAAATGATAACACTTTTGTAATATAGCTAGAGTTAGGCAGGTTTCTAAATCATTTGGAGACATCATAATCCTGATACAGAATTACGATGGAATTGGAAAGCAGTGGTGGTTTATCTTCCTTGTATAAGTATCCATATTCGAGGAAAACAATAGTCAATTAGGACACAAAGCCTACAGAAAACAAACATACAGTTACGTATATTTATGTGATACATCTCCCCATCCTACCACATATTTTATAGAACATTATTTGTTAGAGCTTATAAGGCATTTGATCTCCACAGCTAGAAATTTATTACCTTGAATTAGCGATACTAGCTAATAGCAATAGTGTGCATCTAAATCATGTAAACTCTGAATCGCCACAGCTATATTTGCTTTGCGTAAAAGGCCTTTTGAAAAGCTAAAGATGATAAATAAAATTTTGTGTCCGGCTAAAAGTAAAGCATATTTAAAAAGTGGGGGTGTTTGCAAAATCATTTGCTATCGCGACAAATATTATAGTCAGACTAAAATAAAGGTTGAAACACGCACAAGCTGCTGAGTTGCAACAGTTAGATCAGTGAGAATTTGGCGAGGAGAATATCCTTCGGTTAAAGCCAGCCAAATATTTCAAGAAGTTGCTTATTTTACATCTGCTGAAGCCGAAATCCGTATTTAAATTTTCTAAACTGTTATGTTAAGAGTAATAACTTTTGAATTTTATTTTAAATGTTGCCTTCCAAATCTAGTCTAGCATTTTTCCTTTGTTATTTAAAATTTTTGGGTTTGAAACGTTTTGAGGAAGGCATATATCCTTTTTAAAAGGTCAGGTCATAGCGTTTTTCAGCCATCTCTCAGGGATTTTATCCGAGTATCTAGTATCTATCATCTAGCATATGCCGTTAAAATGGCGGGAGAGATTTATATGCAATGCATGCTTTATTTTAACTATCTGTTATGGAATTAAAGCTTTTTATGAGCTGCAAAAATATTATATTATTACACCGCATCATGAAAATGCTCGTAGCAAAGCGGAGAATGAATGAAATAAACATGGAACATAAATCAATATTTGATGGTTGTAAAGATGCATAGCCAAGTATTTCAGTAAATCGTACTGCTGCTTGGATAAGAGTTGGCTATTGTAGATATATGAATTTGGAAACTTCTGTTCTTTATATTATCATATTGGAGGAATAACGAAGAAGAATTAACAGATCGGGAAGGCAAAAAAAGTTATACAAGAAATTAGAATGGATCCTTATAAAAGGGCCCGTACTGTTATTATCAACGATGCTGAATGGGGGATTTAATACCGAAACCATAAATAAGATCTTTAGAAGCTTATCATTTTCATGAAAATTTCCTTACCAATATCTTTGCATTTATATAATCTTCGAGAAGTAACCGGCTTGGTTTGGATTAAAGGCTACCTTATCTCGTATTTATGCCTAAAATACCGTTACCAGTTATCCAAAACTTCTATAGACGTATAATTTTTATATAGTGTACCTTTTATATATATTAGTACTCTTGTCGTTGCATTTCTCAAACATATTAGTAAAAATTAAAATTTGTGTACGTAGTAGGTATAGGGCATCAAAGTAACAATAAACATTTTAGGGTTGAGGATGCGTATATTCTGAAATTCTTTAATTTCCTGCATTTTCCAGTACCTATAGCTTTTAATACAGTTGGAACGTATAATAAAAAATCACACCCTCAAAGACAATCTTTGAACATTAGGTTGACATTAGTCATCATGTGAATCCCTAAAGTGCACCTGGAAAAAGTGACTTCTGAACCCCTTTACATTATGAATCATACATTAACTTCCTCGCAAAGACAAGWAGATTTATTTGTTTTCCAATTTTTTCTTCGCATATTTTGTACCCACTTATTGTATTTAGATGTATGAGTAGAGAATGAAAAGGGGCGAAAACCTTTATCGTGTCTGTTATTGCAATTTACTGCTGCACACCCTGGTATTTTGCAGACACCTCTAAAATATTAAGCAAAAAGTTAGGCAAACAGAAAATAAATTATTTATCTTCAGCGTACATTAAAAAATAGAAATGCAAACCAATGTGTTTTGATCGAATTACCTATATATCACCTTAAAAGTGTAATATAACTTGGCGTTAATAATGACAAGTGTTACCTGTAACTCAAATATTTACATAAATTAGTATAGGATATTTGATAATTTCTCATATACTTACTTTGAAACACCCTGGGTCGGTTTAAACTTAAATAAATAATCAAAACTACCTACTGCTGGCACTTTGCTATGCATGTTTTATAATATGACTATGTATATGGTACGATAATAGCGGACGAGTTTACTCCTCTATTTAGTGCCTTTGATATTCAACAAAATATTATTTAATGTACCTTTATTAAGAACATTTTTCTAAATGTTTTTGGGTATATACTTTTTACTGTTTTTCACATTCTGAGTGTTTGTTTTAGTTTTATATATTATCGCGTTCATCGACTTTATTATTTTTTTAAACATATAAACTAGTTTTGTATTATGCGTTTTCATCACGTAATTACGTTGTTCAGAAGAAGCGATACCTGAGGATGTAGCTAGCAATATAAGAGGAAAGGAATGAGTTTTATCATTTAGCCTAAAATATTTAAATGCAATCTTCGGTTTATCTTTAATAAAAGTACTTTTTGCAGCCTTCGGTGCATTCGGATGCATTTAAGTAACATTTTGGCGCTCTGCTTAGTTCACGGAATTTTAATTGTTTTTTGCTGCATGGTGATAAAATGCGGAAATTACATACATATAGGTATGCCCCTTAAGGATACTAATTATATCATATTGACATTCACTATTTGATTGGTATTCATTGGTTGATTGATTTATACATCTTGTTCGTAACCTTCTTACAAATAAGTCCAAAATAACTCAAGGTAAGTAGCTTAATGTATCGAACATGAAACATACCGGTAACGATTGATTAATTTACTGTTTGTTCTATGCGCGACCTCCAAAAACAAGCATAAGCGTCTTTTGCTTATACGATCACTCTGCAACTAGGTGCAGGTAATAACGCCGAGCAAAAGAACAGAAAGTTTCCGTGGTATTAGGATCGCGCGTTTCTAGTGATTGATGATTGAATCGTACTGAGCAAGAAACAATTATGAGCGCTTTGCGACAGCCGACAGTGGTTGGGATGTTCAGGAGGCGTCGGGAGCTTTGGGGTATCTGTGGGTGATGTGGGATTTGTCCCTCGTTGCCGTTAATTAATCCAAGCCCGTCATAAATCAATCTGTAGCCGCAAGGTGACGCGTCATCATATCGACATCATTGACCTGCCCTTCCGCGATGTTTTTTAAAATTGCTGCACATGTTCTATTGCTGTAAAAATTAATTATTTTCATTTTTCCTCTGTGCCAGCAACAATAACCCAAATGATTTTGAAAATTGATTGCATAAATCACGGCGCTCTCATCCATAACCCAGATGTAACCTACGATCTGTTTAATGGAACCTTCGTCGATTTATTTTAAAATATTGTAGACGGGAGCAGTTGAAACGAATTGGGTACTGTGCGATTATAAGCATTTATAGAAATAGTATTATGTACAAAATCAGTTCGTTCAATCAGCATGGCGCACACCTATCGCCTTTTCAGCTTATATTATAAATGACTGACAGCAGCTTCAAGCTGTGTTAACTAAATTAGACCTTCAAAGATATGACAAAACTTATAGCCGCCCCTACAGATCTACAATACCACACCCAACTGAAATGGAAGATTAACACATTATTTAACACCGGTGACATATAATTACAGATCTTGTTGAGACTAAAATGAAATACATTTTATAGTACTACAAAGAAAACATGTCAATTCTCAAACAATAAGAAAAATATATGGCAACAGATTCCTCTTCCTCCGCATTATTGTACCATATCACAAAAACTGAACAACTTGAATTTTGAATCATCAAAGGTTGTGGTTTTAAATGAAACTTTGAAACGCCTGCACTGAATCTTGGTCTAGATGGTGATTCATCATTTTCACATTGGCAATGATAAAGAAATGTTGGGCTTTTCCATAATAATGCCCTAATTTTTCTTTAAAATATATTTATTTCTATTTTCAACAAATACATTTAATTAAAATAGAAATCATCGACTTCATCTTGATTATGAAATTCTTTTTAACCTGCTTATATGTTCAAAAAAATCATCGCATTTCTGTTGACAAGTTTTAATCTATACAGATTTACGTGTTATTAATTTCTGTACAAGACATGTATCCAGGATTTTCCTTATTAAAGAATTCACAGTGCAAAATTTCTCGGGAGAATTAACATACTGTTACCACTGCTTTCCTCTGGGGAGATTTTGGTTTTAGATGATATTTAAGAGTTGTTTTCATTCAAGTAATTCATTGTGCAGATCATTTACGGTTATACTCGTAATTGAGTATTCATTTTCATCGCACGTAATCACGGTCCCACAAAATGCGACGCTCTTGCTTCTCAGAAGCAAAAATAAACGGATTTCATAACGACCATTTTCATTTTGATGTACCTATCCATGAATAGACCTATAAATATAGCAACTAACAGCAGACTATTTTGGCTAAAACCATCACAAGTACAAATTTAAAAAAATTAGTTATATCTAGAAAGCTTTAAGGATTGCGATTTAAGCATTATTGGCAAAGATGATACTCGTAAATAAAAACAAGCAGTGATATGAAACCTATGTTTAGGTACTTCAGTACAGCGATGCAAAAAGAATATGTACCTACTAAGTACTCCAAATATAACTTGGAGTCTTTTAAAACATTCTTAGTTAATAAAAAATTGACAGCTTGGTTAGGAAGTGAAAATATGAGAGACGTGTACGATTTACCCAACATCCAAAAGCAGTGGTGACCATTAAGACAAATAATAAGAATTGTGATGCTCGAGCTCAAAGATTATCGAGATATCTGGGAATAATTATAAACATGTCAAGCATTTTTCAGATTTCCAAAGCTTCATCAATAATTACAAATTAAAAGAAAACGAGATTCTACTATCTCAAGATATAAAGGACCTATTGCTATTAGATAAAGGGTTAGATGAGGAAAAATGAAAAGATTTAAACGAACACACGAATTTGAGGAAGAATAGCTTTAATAGTGCTTTGGTTGTAGTAATGGAGTATTTTAGATACAAAAATAACTCCTATGAACAAAACTAGTGATGAAAGATTAGGTTGAGAAATGCACAGAAAAGATGAAAATTCCACCAGTTTTGATAAAGAAATTTGTGGATGACATTATTGCCTATAGCCCCACTAGAAAAAGAAAAAAGAGAAAAATACTAATAATTTTTAAGATTAACATCCGGCACTAAGGTTTACTTGCGACAAAGATAATGATAATGGGACGATCAAATGTACATGTCTATAAAGAAAAGAAACAAAAGAAAGCTGACTGACCCGGATGAAGGAAAAAGCAAGTTAAGGAGACTTGTTATCCAAGCGCACTTGTTTGAAGTTCTTGAAGGAAAGTACATAAAAAGAGAAAATGGAACACCAACAGATAAAAAAAGACTAGAATTTTGAAATAAGGAGGAATAAAGATAGAGCATTCTAGGCAGATATTACATAAGTCAAAAATATGAAAAAACTCCTCTTGCCAATGCAATGGATGTAAGAAAATCCTAAATTGGACAGACCGACAAAAAAAGTCCTGACAAAGGAATTTAGCTCACAAAATAAGAATGGACGATCTGAAGATCTTGTGAAACAGGCCGTGGTTTCAAATTCAAGGAAGCCAAGATAATTCACATGGAAGCTCAACTGACCCCTAGACTAGTAGCAGAAATAATCTTCACAAGCAAAAATATATATAAGGGAGTGAATCGAATAAGTGATATTAGTGAGGTAAATGACAAAATTGACAGTAACAAAGTGTGTTTTTAAAAAATTTCTAATGACTAGCACAAGAAAGCAAGTAAGTAAATAAGTAGAGGCGTTAATACCGATACAATCCGCCCAAAAATTTAATATAATCTACACGAGTGCCTTTTATATGCAAACTATAGCTTATTTGACTCACAAGTCATGTCAGTCTTCTTGCAATCATATATCATTACACTCCTTCCGTTAGAAAACGGTGCGTATATATTTCGGCATACCTTGATTAATTCCATTTCGTACAATAATTACTTCTTTAATTAATTATTTTAAGCGAACCATGGAAATTATATTAACAGTCATGCCCCAAAAAATTTGTGTAAAATTTTGTGGTTAAACTGAATCCGTTGGCCTTTCCCATTAAAATGCACACATTTGTAGTATTTGGCAACTGCCTAGCTGTGAGGTGGTGTAATGATCAGCTAAGCGTCGCCATTAGTTGCGTTTTCGTATCAGTGAAAAAAAGCACGTTGTTAATTAATCGTATTTTCAAATAAATAAAACATCAGTATGTATATCGTACATACCATGTGTAGTCTGCTGGCTTTTTGTAGGTGTAACAGTATGGGGTATACAATCAACTTCATTCATACTCTTCTAATGACAGTGATGTCAGTGCGAACCATAGATTTATTGTGTAGTCTATAAATAACCTCACAACTAATAGACCTGAAACAGCTGTTTATCTTTTATACATCCAATTCATAATTAGTAATAAATATTTACCATTTAGGTTTATAAAATGAAGGAGCAATGATTAATAGCCTCACCGTAAGCTTCCCATTAGGGTATAAATCTGGGGCACTGCCAAAGCGAATCATATCAGGTGGTACAAGCAAGTTACCTGTTGAACTCAAACGAAAATATCTTGCAATATCAATAGAATACGTAATCTAAAATCTATTATACATATCATTTATTGACATAAGTCAATTCTTCAGTAATAAATTTAATTACCCGTATATTACATTGGACATTACTGCTATAACATACCGTTTATAGATTATGTTAGCCCGAATCTGAGTAGTAACTACCTCAGGAGAAATCTGATGTACAAAAAAATGCAAATCAGGGGGAATTAAGGGTACCTAATCGCGAAAAGAAGTTAGAGAAAATTAGAGGGATTCACGAAATTCTAGAAAATCACAAGAATTCGTGGCAATCGTGCACAAATCGAAGAATATATGGGGGAAATCGTAAACAATGCATGCGGCAACTAGAGATTTGATGTAGGTATGAATGTAGGTATAAAAATCAGATAATGTGTTATATTCAACCAGGTTGACAATTTGATCTTCTTTTAGAACAGTGTATGCAAATTTTCGTCTAAATTAGCATTTTGAACGCTTAGTTTATGCTTTTATAATGCACGAAACCACAGAGGCTCAAATTTATCCATATTGGCAATACGTCATTTCTCTATACGCATTTACGGTGACGTTCTTAAGCGTTCTTAAGCGCAAAATTTAACAAGCGGTTGAGGATCGCTAGTGGTTAACCTCACTGACGGAAAGAAGCGGGAGAATATTACTTGTCTTCTACACTTTTAGACCGTGACGATTCAGTAATGCCTATAACTACGTATGCTGAGACAGTTTTGTATAATTTTATTTCGGAGTTAGCGAACAGCAGTAGAACTGCTTAAAGAATCTTCAGTAAGCAGCTTCTTTGTCCTCACGAAAGTTGCATCAGTTCAATAATGCGATAAACGATACAGGCAGTATAAATAAAACATTTAAATTTAAATCTACTCTGTAGAACTGATACACCTGAATTACATACACTTACATTAAATAAAATTACTAACTTTAATTATGTGTGTTGTGTGTGTTTTGGATTGCTTTTGAATCCCAAATGCTGCTACAGTACAATGAGGACAGATTAATGGAAAGAGAACTTGTTAGAAACGGGAGAATAAAATCAATAATTTACCAGCAACTTTTGTTTATAATAAATAACAATAAATAAAATATATTATTTGTCTTTCCTGTTTACTAATAGCTAAATTAAAAGATAGCTTAGATAACTCTCTACAGCAGAAGAATGGGAGTTTTCGGTTCGCAACGCATTAAGAAATAATTCTGTTTGACATGATATTAGATAATATTTTGTGTTCGTGTAATAAATTAAACTTTATCATTCTAAAATGCATGTCTATGCTGTGCTGTCTACATCTCAATCAACTGCAGATAGATCTATTTCGCTGTCATTACAGCTCATCAGTGCAGTTTAGGTCTAGTGTAGACAGCACGGCATAGAACTGGTTTTGCTTATATACCAAAGCAATGGTATGTTGAAAGTAAGAATTTAGGATGGCAATGCCATCTGTCAGCATTACACTGACATGATGACAAAGCCACCTAGCTGGCATAACGGGTACTACTTCCMACTAGCAAAAAGTGCCGTGGGGCCCTGCTGTCAAATTGARGTATGCAGTTGCATGCCAATTTGTCAGGCTACAGGTCACTTCCTTTAGGAAGTAGTACCCGTTATGGCAGCTAGTTGGCTTTGTCATCATGTCAGTGTAATGCTGACAGATGGCATTGCCATCCTAAATTCTTACTTTTATCATTCTAATTTTTATTTCAAACAGGATACATTCCTTAAATCATACGCCAAATAAAATAAAATAAGCAAGAACAAATGTTGTATACGTATTAAGTGATTGTAAATATAGAATATTATATTCTGTCGAAATTAATGTAGCAGCCAACAGATATTAGATTAAAATTGTTGCAAATCATGCTTAATGGAGCTCTTGCTAGAGTTTTGGTTCAACAGTAGATTGGGAAACCGTCAAAATGGGCAGTGAGCGGCTGTATTAATTTCGAAGTGCAAATTCTAATTGCCACTTGTAATATCTCCTTTACGTAACACTACTGTTGGCAGGTATTAGATATGAAATTTTTGAGATTATAATATAACCTGACCTGACCTGACCTAACCCGACAAAACATCAGGTGAACGTCCTTCCTTTAGAGAGCAAAAATCTGCACCCACGGCTTATAATCTCTAAAAATTCATATGTAATACATAACAAATGTTTGCGGAAGTATATGTATAAAGCTACAAAAAGAAAAAAAAGAAAAAATATTGCTATTCCGTCCAGGAATTTGCCGCTACAACAGCATTCATCTTCCCCCAAGAAAGGAAGCAAACTGAATTCCTACATAGGGCCAAAAGATTTTCATGATTTTTGTGTTCAGATGAATACTCCAATAAGATTGATTAATAATTTCTGATACTGCACTTTGTACCTTTAGTGGTTTGCAAACTTTCGCAATTACAAATTCCATCGTAAACTCAATTGCATTAGTACACAATGATATTCGTATACACAAATAGAGCGTTACATTTTACATGTTGTACCAGAAAATCGTAACGTTCTCGTTGAGAGAGAAACATATAAAGCAGCACATTTTTAGTTGTTTTTCGACAATAGATTGCAACTAAATGTAATTTAGGTTTGTAATACCTAATTACTTATAATAATACATTCAAACATACAGAGTGACACTTCAAAATATTGTATAAAGTATAATTTTACTCTGAATATTGAGTTGGAGTGGTTTACATTCCTTCGTATTATTTAATATCACAAACTAAAATTATATGTAGTTGCAATCTATTGCTGAAAAACAACCTAAAATACAAGTTTTTCTCAAATTATAACTAGAACATCCAGGGACCCAACACATTACCGTTTTTTGGTACAACTTGTAAATTGTAATGCTCTACACACGTAATTAGTGTATGTTAAGCTTTTCTACAATACATTATAACTAAATATAATTTCGGTTTGTGTTACTTCCAAAGTAAAAAGAAGCAGTGTAAACTACTCAAACGTACACTGTAACACTTTAAAATATTCTTTGAAAACTATAAAATTGCACCAAACACTGAACTCCCTTACGCACGTTATGACAACTAGGTTTGCTTTGATCCAGGATCTTGACTAACAGCACAAAATGGCCGACATCTACGTCACACTAACATAGCATATTGCTGGCATCTGTGGTCTAGTGGGTAGCGCCGCTAAGCGCGACGGACCATGTGCACAGTGGTTGCGGGTTCGAGTCCCGCCTAGGGCATAAGTGTTTTTGAACGTCCCTTTATATATTGTAAAACTGTAATATATCAATAAAAGTACAATAAAAACTAATGAGCTGGCTAATTGCMAAAWAGGMAGGGTCAAAAATTTCAAACAAGAAAAATAACCTATTGTAATCCTTTTMCTAATTGTTAAAAACAAATGMTGACATCCCTGTTTCACAAAAGTGCACAGACMGCGCGCAAACATCAAACAGCTGACATCTTCAATACAATCTCAAATTTACTACCAAAACAAGATGTCTACCGATCTGTATTAAAGCTAATAACCAGACTAACTCAAATTTTGTAAGAATACCTTATGTTACTCGATTATTTTCTGTGCTAGATCCTGGTTGATCTATACAAACAATTGAGCTTGTGCTCGTTTTACATTTTTAATTATCCAATACAAAGAATCTGCTCAAAACTAACAAAAAATATACCAAGGTTCAATATATATGAAGCTAGCTCGTGGATCTAATCTGGAGCTAGGATACAACGCGATTATGGCAAGGAATTCGACTGCTAATTTCTTCCATTCTAACTTTTCCATGTGCTTGTAAAGAAAACTCCAGGAAAAAACTCTTCAGCGTTGCCAAATCTTATTAATTCCATACGTTATGTCGTGAGAAAACTGAGCGATCGAATTAATCACTTCTATTCAACCAGGAAAGATTTTGATATAAAACTGAGAAATATTCGATAGCTTCGATAATCATGACGGTTTGCAAAGGGACCATATAAAGAAGACCCTAATCAGAAGTTCTTAAACGTATATTTAAGTATTCTAGATCATACTTTGTATATAAGTTCACAATAAAACATTCAGACCACGAACGACTATAGCACCGATAAATTTATGAATGTTTCCTTTCTTCACTGAAACGACAATATACAAGTGTATATTCTTATATAGTCTTACCAAAGTTTTAACCCGTATGTGTCATCTTGCTACTAAGAAATGCTAAAATTTTATATAATTATTCCCTAGAAACTGCCATATTACAAAGTGAAGGTGAGTTTCGATATAATCGGATAGTCCAGTTGTTTATGTAAAATGCTTCCGTGGAAACTTGACACTGAGTACAGCTCTAAGGATTTGGATAGGAACATAGTTGGGTAGGAGGTTATAGTGGTAAAAACCTCTCAGGGTATACTCCGGCCAGAGAAAAAGCAAAGTTTCAGAAAGCTCTTTTGGACAGCTCTCTTCAAGTCAGTATGAATCTTGTAAATAAAGCATCAAATTTTATTATACAATAACATAACAATTGTGACGATTTGACATTTTTAAAGTCACGGCGTCGATTTTTGTATATAAAACCTAGTAGTTTAAAACTATCCTTAACTGTTTCGGACATGTGAATATTGAGGGTAAACTGATTCAAAATAATATAGAGATCTCTGAAATGAGAAACACTGTGTAATGTCACATTATCAATACTGTAGGTAGTTATAACAGACAGAAAAGAGTCTGTGAGAGTAAGAGATCGAACACATTTGTTATGCGTTAAGAAGTAGCTTGTTTCATGAGCACCATTGAGATACAGCGTTGAAATCATGTTGTGCAGTTAGACAGTCAGAAACGGAAGTAAAATTGACTAATATCTTAAGATCATCGGCGTAGACTCTGAGGGACTCCAGAGGTCACAATATATGAGATGGATTTAAAGTTGAGATATCAGACGAATTGGTGTCTATGTATTACGTATTCACGTACTATGTAACTAATAGAGGTAAGGCAGGAGAGTATCCAAATGTTTCAAACTTACCTAAGAGAATGTTGTAATTGACAGTGTTAAATGCTTTTTGAAATTAAGCGACGGCACATTTACCGACTCGTTCTTATTTAGATTATATAATGGGAATGCGCAATGTCCTAGAAGAGACGAGCAAGCTTGTTCACAAATGTTGTGCAATAATTTGGTTCTGATCTACCGCTAAACGGAGCACAAAACCCAGTAGAATCTTATTAAAAAGAGAATGGACGCATAATAAATTTTACATGATCAGTAGGAATAAAATATAAAATGTGAATGAAGAGTTTTAATCCCTGCGACAGGGATTGTAAGCGCCCCTGCGGCTCAGCGGGGCCAAAGAACAGCCGGTAAAGAGTAGGTGGTCCAGGAAGCGCGATGACTCGCGCCTGGTGGAACTTTGATCTCGCTACCGCATGACTGGCAAAAATACACAGATGGTGCACTGCTATAATGGCACACCTTTAAAGTTCACGCGCCTGTAAATCTTTGGAGGGCCAAAATACGCCAATAAAAATTGTATGCGCCGCCTGAATCGATGGTTTGAATTTCTAAAAGGCAGTCTAGAATAAATGTTTAGTGGGGGATTGTTCAGAGTAAAAGAATTCAGCAGTTCAGACGAGTTGCATGATTAAGAAAAAGAGTAAACCTATTAATGACTACCAATATTAGGACATAGCAGTTTATATACTGGATATTTCAGGATCCATTTTATTATGAGATTATTATGATTTCGGGAAAACGCTATCGCTAATTAAACACTAAAAAAAATTATTATCTGACCTTTCGATCACACCTGTAATTCTGTTCAAAGAGAAAAACTTAAAAAAAAATTCATACAAAATTTTGGTGGAAGTTATGCCATCTGTACAATGTTCAGTAAGATTGCTTCCGAAGAATCCGGCAGATATATGCTACGCCATTAGAAATGAGCGTGTGCCTAAACCTAGAGTGACATCTGAGGAAATGAAGGCTCTTAAGAATTTAAATACGGATCCATCGTAGTTACTAGATAATATAGGACAGGAACTTATGTTAGTGAATTATTAGATGAAAAAACTTCAATTTTTTTAAAGGAGGAAAAAGCATTTTTGCCGTTTCTAACAGGGCAAGGTACCATAGCTGTATACGGTTTTCCCAAAATTAAAAAAAAGCTGATGGGTTCCTAAGGTCTACGGTCAATATAAAAGTCCTTATTAGAAATTAGCAAAATTTCCTGATAGCTATTTGAAGCCTTATGTAGGAAACCCCATAGTTTTATCAAAATTTCTTCCGATTTTATTGATGTTATAAGAGGATTGCGTATTTCGGAAACTGTTATTTTAGTTAGTTTTGACGTGATTTCTTTATTTATGGAAATACCCATACCTGAAACGATTGATATTAACAAATCCAAACTTATTGGAGACCTCCTAGGTAATAGAATAGTCAAATTATCTTAACAGTGGGTTTACTCTTAAGCCCTACAGTGGCCAATTTTTTCATGAAAAACTTTGAAGAGATAGTGGCTAATATTTTTCAGTTTATGTACGAAATTGATACGTTTATTATTTGAATAGTAATAATCCTGATATAAAATTCACAATCGAGTTAGAAAACAATGATAGTTTACCTTTCTTGGATATTGACATCTACAAATAAAACAATAGTTAGTTAGGACACAAAGTTTATAGAAAAGACCACGCACAGAATGTATACTTCACATCTCTCCACCCTCGCAGAGAAAAGCTAAAAGTTAAAGCTCAACGTATTTCAGAGGAAAGCGATACTAAGAAATGGTTATAGCAATAGCAATATTTGGTTATTTTTAATCAATAGTGTGAATCCAATAAATTCTTATTATATAAATTACCTTATGTACAAATCCTTTCTGAAAAATTAAACAGTTAAACATTGAGCACAATATTTTAGTTGTTAATAATACATGTAACAATTTAGATAAAGTTCATGTTCCACTCAATATAAAAAGTTATACTATTATACAATATTACAAAATTACTTATCTTACGGCAAATATTACATAGGTCAGACCAAAAGAAAATTAGGGAACTGTTTTAAAGATACTAAGCTGTAATAAGTAGATTAATCTTCAGTAGCTGAACATTCACTATAATTCAACATATATGATTGACTTTGACAAAACAAATATTTTACAACACGAAAAAATCGAAGGGTGAAAGACAAATAAAATAAAATCTCTCTTTGCTCAAAAACGAATACCAAGACTAATTTGGTCTCTGAAGCTACTGAGCCAACACTTACATCTGTCAACGAACTATGGAATAATTGAAAAAACTTTATAATACAAGCAGCACAAAATATGCTTGGTCATGAAAAGTCGTACCCAAGAAATGATGATTTGATAGCGATTGTCAGGAAGTAACTGAACGAAAAAATAACACGTGTATTAAAAAAACAACAACGTTGAACTAGAGAAGCCGAAAAAACCTGACTGGATTCATTTACAGTAGTTATCATTTGCTCCAGTAGTCTTAGAAACATAAAAAAAACGTTGTCAGTGATTGTCACAAAAATTAATACAAAAAGGTTTGTGCMATCAGGACTTCTATMATCCACAACCAAATAAATACAGTCCACWCTACCGCAATAGCATTTTTGRTCCTTCGAGCCGAATTTCTGGAWTACGGAGTCACTMTTTAGTTGGTCTGACCGAACCCTGGACATACTGCAGTTTCCTAACTATTTAACCAAGATATTTTACGATTTGTCTTCCTAAATTATTAGATCCAGCTATTGCCAACCACCAAACAACGATTTCTTCTATTATTGGAGAAGGGTAAAGGATCAGGATTATTAGGGAGTATAGTACAATTTTACATTTTTGGCTTTTCGAGTTCAAAACTGCATCTACTGAACAAATTTCGGTCTTCTACTGTGTTTTGTGTTAACATTAAATCATTGTCGCTTTGTTTGCTTTCTAGATTCATTATTATTGCTTAAATTTACTATGTTACAATGTCATTTCCTATGCATATCAAACCGTCAACGGGGCGGAATTAAACATAATCTTACTAATTCTTCTATTTTTCTTCAATTAGTCGAAGACGGTTATACTACTGGATCAGCAATTACGGACAAAATTATTATGGATTTGAAGCAGATAAAATGGAAGAACGGTGCCATGATCTATTTATGAATAAGTTTTGGGGGCTGTTGTCTTCAGCAAAACTACTATTGTGTTACCTCTAACTATTCTTGCATCTCAGTCTGTATGACCACTGGTAACAGCTAATTGTAATGAAAATTTCAATTCTATTTCCAACAATTCTGTTGCTGACAAAAATTACAATTCAAACTATACATTACTTAACTCACCATTGTGTAATTAGCAAAGCGTCTTACAACCAAATTGCGGGTTGTATTTAATGGTTCAGCACCAACTACAAGTGGTGTATCTATGAACGATATTCAACATATAGGACCTCAACTTTTGAATGACTGATTTTCATTTTAATAAGATTTAGGCAGCACAATGTTGTAGTTTGACCAGACATTGAAAAAATATATAGACAGATATTTTTTCATCCTAACTATCATCTGGAGAAGTAATCCTGAATGTTCTGTGTTTCAATTTATGAGTTAAATACAGTAGTCTATGGCACATCATCTGCCCATTATTAAGCTATTGATTCTCTCTTAAAAAAGAAGCAATTTCTGTATGTACAGAGATTTCATCAATGTTAAAGTCAGCTTGTTTTCCTTTGAGAAAATGGATTAGTAATTATCCAGACATGTTAGAGCATCCGAGAGAAAATTCATACAGAGTGACTGTTTTACGTTTTGGTTAAAATGAATCAGTAAATACTTTCTTTAACTTACCACGTAGATATCGCTTTATATTCTCATTGCACTAAATGTAGCATTTTATCAACCATTACGAAATGGTAATGTTCCTGATGAAATTAAAACTCTATGGTTACGTTTCAGTGAAAACTTAATTGTATTAAATGGCTTACAGATTCTGAGGCACGTTTTTTTTTTTAGTTTTGCTGTATCTATTCAATAGCATACATTTAGTTACTCATCTCAGATTGCGGATTAGAGAGTATGTAGAACCTAAGATAGGAGCCTATCAATGTGGGTTAGACAGGGCCGATCCACAACCGACCAATTATTTTGTGTTGCGCCAAATTATAGAGGAAACAAGCGAGTATAACATAGAAACGTACCATTTTTATAGACTTCGAAGCTGCCTCCAATAGCATCTTGGATCCAAAATTATTCGATGCCATCAATTAAATAAATGTTTCAGAAACGCTCATAAAGCATATGCAAATGACGATGTCTAAAGCAGTCTGTTTTGTTAAAATTCGAAGAACAGTAGGTATTAGACAAGGCGATCCGCTAACGCGTCTATTGTTTAACATAGCTCCTGAAAAGGTGATTCAAGATTCCTAACATCTTCAACAAATTTACTCAATTATTTGTCTGTGCAGATGACGTCGACATAATCATAAGATCGATACGAAACTCAAAGAAGCAACATTCACTTCTTTTGAAACTTCTGCGATGATTATGTGACTTTAATGAAAATAGAAAATTCATGGCTGCTATACACTATAAGAGAGCACGGCATGGCATGGCAGAGTATCAGTGTTGGCCATTATAGCTTTGGAGGTGTTACAGAATTCATATAATTGGGTGCATCAGTTATTATGTATAACAAATTTGGACTTTCCAAGTACCAATCGTCCTCTATCCTGGAAAACAAAAATCACTAATAATCCCAGTACTAACCTATATCGATCGGAAAGGTGAACCCTTAGGGAAACTGATAAATCCCTCCTATCTGCGAACAGGGTGTTTGGAGTCGAAGATACAATTTTAACTGTATGATCTTTTTAGACAGGACAGAAATAGAGACATTGTTACAATAGGCAGATTAAGATGAGTAGGGCATGTCAAGACTAATGTAGGGTTGTATGACCACAGATGATTATGATGATGTTCTGGAGCAAGTATATCTGCCTCCGATCAATGTGCCATCAAAGAAAAATGGATCTAAAACTCCGTTATCATACAATTATCAATAATAATAATTAATAAGCCTTTACTTATTGGGGATATTGTGTGTGACATTCCAGTGTAGCTAATTTTTCCTGATCACCTTTCAGTTTAGGCAAAACGTTGCTTCTCCTAACAGAATTCTTTATAAAAGCTGACCTGCACCTGTTCATTATTGTTTCACAAAATTCCATTCCTCTATCTAGGTCATCTTCATTAAGTTCTTGAACTAATTGAACTTTGAAAGAATCCCATTAATTATGTTTAGATAATTCATACGGATGCTTGACTAATTTGATTCGGTAGCAATAGTACGACTACTTTTAAATTTGCCCTCTTAATCAGACGATAATACTGTATATTGCCGAGACATTAGATACGATACATGAAACACAATCACAAATGTACGTAAAATTAAAAAAATCAAGAAATGGAAGAAAAACTATAGGTGACTCCATATACATGGAAATTTAATTTGCAAAATGCACGACGACAAATAAAAATTGACGACTCCGACAAGGTATTTTTTTTTGGAACATAAATAAAGTTTTGCAGATTTTATTTCAATTTTCTTGAGGTCACTGTAATTAATACAATTTCTGGATTGGGTATAATACACCGCTGTTAACTTCAGAATTACGTAATCAATAACGTATTTCCATTACCATAACAAGCACAACGCATAGGGTATGGCATAACTGATTTAAGTGTACAATGTTGTCAAATATATCTCGTTCACAACAGGTTGAAGGTTGACAGTGATGGTCGACAATAATATAATCGACACTTCGTTTCTCGCTGTTGGTGCGTGTATTTAAAACATATTACGTGGTACCAGTGTATTATGGCATGTCAATTTGCCAGTGTCGATGTCAATTCTCAGCTTAAACTTGGTACGGTTTGGTTTGAACGAGGTAAAAGGAAATGAAATAGTGAGTGGGAATAACAAAATCTGTAGACGAAACTGCAGCCATATTGAGGTGCCACTTTGCGCATGTTGGAAAAAGTATACTGCTTTGACAATTTTTGTAATAATGCATGTTTAAATACAAGTTTTGACCTTGTTCGTGTGTATCACATTTACAGCTACTATTCATGATATTCTATACAAACTACGATTTCCTCGAGCGGTTTTGAATAGGAAGTCGGCCATATGCAGAAGCCACCACTTATGTCATGATATTCGTCTACTTGCCAACATGGCATTTTCACCCAGCAGGTAACCCTGCCAACAATGAAGACAAGTGACTTTACACTAATTCATGACGTAACTTTAAAGTTCCGTGAACAGTATAGCGTAGCGGCAAACCTTTTTTTTGCTCGAGACATAGGATCTTATGTGCATGAAATGAGTTTATCGAAATTCCTTTTGCTACTGATAATGCTTATGTTTAATAATTTTTATCGTTATATAGGGTGAGTTTTTTGTACAAGTAATCCGAAATTAAAACAAAGTGCACGTTACTGAAACTGAATTACAGAAACCCACATGTGCTAGGTAGCACCATGTCACTGCAATGTCCTCTGTTTGTTTACTTTTAGGTTGTCATAGTGATGTCAACTGTCATTTACCACTATAACTACCAACGGGGAAGTTGCATCAATTTTAAATCGTGCTTTATAGTTTTTATTCGCAACGACCTAATAGTACCAAATAAAATAATTTTATGCAAAGAAAATGATTAATAGTTAAATATTCGCAGAGCCATTGTTGTTATCCTCTGGCCAAAAACGCATTGCCATTGATTGTGACGTCACGTACCGATAATCTATCTAAGTAGGTACATGAATTTGTTAAGCATTTTATATCTTGGGCGTAACACAATACCTGTAATGCAGCTTGCGCTGGTTTCCTCTTATTTTGCTTAAAATCAGACAGAGCAGATTAAAAGAAAGTTGTTACACTGTGGCGACACATGAGACGCAAAAATGGAAACTATTGCCATTTGTCTACGATTGCCACTGAAGAACAAGAGAATATATTATTATGGCTAGCAACAAGAATGTTCATTTCGTGCTCGCTCACGTCGCTGTATGTGACGTCAGAACGCGTTTTGGGAGCGTGGATTTAATTCAAATTTCTAATTTTATTTTTTTTTCTGGCATATGTAAGTATCTCCGAATTTGATTTCCTTTCGAGCCAGAATATGTGTGAAAATTGCGTCATTTCTCCATTATCAAACATCAAAGAAGTAATAATTTTACTGTACTTGAACTTACGAACAGATGGAGTGGCACACGTGCGCGTTCATATGAGGTAGTGCTGAGTCTAAAAAAGTCGTCGTATTAAATTGTTACACAGTGCCAAATAATACTAAATCCTTTTAATGTAAACATATGCAACTGCAGTCTATTGTCAGTCAAAATATTATGTGAATGTTCACAAAGCCACCCATACGCGCGCTTCACTCAGCTATAGCCCCCACTGAAAAGATGGGACTTGTTTTAATTTTCAACCGTCATAATTGTCAGTTATTGATTGTTTCAAGACAGGAAGGTATCCATATGTGATCTTCTAAATGATCTGCGAAAATTTTGAGCACATGATTGTTAAGGGAAACTATACTACTATATACTACCACTATAATAGTGGAGGCATACTTCGAAATACTATTCAGCTATACACGGGATATATTTGAAGTCGTAGAATAGTAGTTTAAAAATGGAAGTGGTTTTTTTTAATCTTAGGATAAGAATCTAATGATGTAATAAAAAATGAGCACCAACTTTGTTATTTTTAATGGAACGACGACGACGCATTGGATAGATCACTACCTTACAGTGATTCGTTTTTGCCGTGTCATGCCTAGTTTTTTAACTGAATGAGTTCGTTGGAATATCTGAGTAATCTTAATTATAGAGAAGAAAAATAGTTTTTGGAATATCTCTACAATTACCTAAAATTATTTGTTGTAGTTACTTACAAGTAAGTAATTGGTTAACAGCAATAAAGTTTTATTTTGAGAAGAAAGTGTAAGTAGTGTTTTTTAATTCTGTATGCCGTAAAATACCTTCTTAGTTATCAGCCAGAATTAAATTTAACATATTAATTATGTATCGTAAATTAGAAATCTCGAAGAAAAGAGATAAGCACTGTTGCAAACGGCAACCCTTGTTGCTTATAATCAAGAAGAGTGGAGCACTACAACATTCATTACAAATTGTTACATTCACCAACTAAAAGACTTCTGGACAAAGAATTTTACACAACACGGTATGTACCCTAGTATTTGTGTTATAGAAGTTCAGAACACAATAAAACTTCACATGAAAACTTTTCTGCATTGAAAACTGCTTCAGCAATGACACAAGCAAATTGGTGATTAGCATACTTTCTACTTAGAAACAATAGCAATACAAACTGGTAAAATGGATGGTACTCTGAAAAAATCCCGTGTAAATAGTGCATGCGACAGTTAAGCGGTTACATAAAAAGAAAATATCTCTGAAGTGGAGCTAAACAATGTACACAGCAGCCGTGTAATTACGATTATCTCGCACAGACTTTTTACTTCGCTGCCAAGAAGTTTAGTTGGCTGGCTGTATAACTCACCTTCCACCAAACATAAAAATGACATTCCAGTTTCTTAACGGAACACTGCGCTGAAATTATTGCCGTTCCCATAATCAGCACAAGTCATTAAGTTCCCACTGTTTATTCATAATTCCTTAGGAGAATCGCTATAAAAACGGTTCTCCATCGCCTGGGGTCGCATTTGCGTATTCGGCATCTCCCCTATCTGAAAAAGCCCTGCCCCGGACAGCCGAAGTGCAAGTCCGCGTGTCGGATAAAGAATATGCAAGGAATCAAGGGTGCTGGGTAATTAGCTGTAATATTTGTAGTTACTCAAAATGTCAGTACGCCAATAAAAAGACATGGTACATCAAGCTTTGTCACTGTAGACTTGGTCCTACGATCCAAGAGGTCTAGGAGAAGAAAAGTACACAAAGGTCGGAACAGCCGAGACAAAAACTCAATAACCTTTAAAAAATATTCTGTTAATGCAATCGCAATTCTGTTGGATACTATTTTGTATACCTTTTAAATACTTCAAAACGTATAGGTTGTATATATCTGTAAAGTTMTATACAAAACAAATTGGACCTCGAACTTCAAAAGCAAGGAAATAAAGCCTTTTGGAAAGGTACCGCTCTCCAAAACCTGTATTTAAAAACTTGCTTATATMATGTCAACCCTATATGCAGTATCAATTACTTCCACATACAACGGATGATGGGAAGTAGTGTATTGCGAAAAAAGATTTTCAAAAATTTTTATTTGATCATTAGCTTTAAAATGGTCGAAAACGCAAAAAAACAAAATTTGAGCAAAAACAAATTTCTTGTCTGTGTGTCTGTGTCTGTGGTTTTGTTTGTGGACACGATAACTTTCGAAAAAGTTAATATATGAACTTAAAATTTGGCAAACGTATAAATCTCAACTACCCAAAGCGACCTATTGTTTGTGGGGTAAGTACTACCCTTTTTGCAAATTTTTATTTTTTTTTCGTATTAGTATGTGATTAGTAGTATAACTGAGAGTATTATTCGTTCTTATAAATTTTCAGTGCAGCAAACTGTTTAGAAGATATTTGCAAAAGAGCGTCACTTAAAGAAAACGGTTTTTCTTAAATATCTCCTAATATAKTATATATATTTAACAATGAAAATACCATCAGATAGGAAATAAAATTCCTCACAAAAGGTGTCTAAGAAATTTATCTAAAATTTTGACATTTTCGAAATATTTCCAAAA
This sequence comes from Rhyzopertha dominica, assembly GCA_025024175.1. Classification (NCBI taxonomy): domain Eukaryota; kingdom Metazoa; phylum Arthropoda; class Insecta; order Coleoptera; family Bostrichidae; genus Rhyzopertha; species Rhyzopertha dominica. The sequence continues at coordinate 35,221,100 of QCXZ01000137.1, forward strand.
AAATATATTTTGGACCCTGCTCGTACGCTTTTTTAAAATTTTGGTATTATATAGAAAATCAAATTTCTGTTTAGAAAGCAATCTTGTAGTTTTTTGTTAAGTTAATAATTATCGAGTTATTTGGAAAAAACTGATTATAAAAATTTATATATTTTTGCTAATATCACGAGGACTGTTTGTCTTAGAAAAAATGTGTAGAGAGAAAAAATGCTCAAAACCTGATTACTAATCGTATTGTATAAGAAATAAAAACGTAAATGTCATTTTGACAATTGGATGTGGAAGTATTGATTCAATTGGCAGCGGTTTTTTTTAGTAAATATCCTAGGAAATAAAATTATTCAAATTTAGCACGTGATGCTTTATAAGCATTCATTGAAGATCGTTAAATACCTACCTAATTTTCCTATGTTACTTCATGGGATGCAATCACTGCAAGTAACTTAGAATTATAATTGTAATAGTGCTTAACAAGAACATGTAATAAGCCAAAAATATTTAAGTAAAACATGCATATCCTGAGCGTATATACAGGACAAAATTCCTTAAAATTATAATGGTAACCTACAGAAATTTTACCTATTTGTAAAAGAAAATTTTAATAACTCGAAGGGTAAATGTGACTGAAATAGAAAATTATTGTAACAGAGTCATAAATGGAAAACTGGTGGTCGCAATAATTATGTTCACAAAGAGTAGGTACACTAATTATCTAAACTTCGTACAGTTTACGTAACTTTTTTTACTTTGTTTACATACTTACGGAAACAAGTAACCAAATATATTGTAGTTTGATACATATATCAGAGCACACAAAAGCAGTAACAGTTCTGTTCATCAAGTTCTCGTTCGTTGCTCTTAACTTTTATTTATTTCAATGGCTTCCATTCGATAGTTTGTGATAGTTTCACTGAAGATATGTATTTTTAGAAATAGCCTGAGACAAGTATACGAGCATTATCAGCTACACTGCATGTTTTGTTTAGTATCGGTTTCTTGGTACTGAACTTCTGGCTCTGAATGGCATTATTTAATGTTATTTACTTCTTAGGAATAGATTAAAACCTAATGTATTAAGTGCACTACATGAAATGCTAATAAAACTAAGCAACAAAAAAGTTAAAAATCTACTAATAAAAAATAGTGTCAATTTAGAATTGTCAAAGGGGGGGGGAGGAATTAAAACAAAATACTGTCCACTTCATGATTATGCTGGGATTCCAAGGATTTAGGTTTGATTTACCAAATACGCTTTCCGCTTGGAATGATGAATGGGCAGTATTTTCATCTTTTATTGCATTTATCACAATTCTAAGCTGAAATATGAAATATTTCTTTTTGCTTTTTTGTTGCTTAGTTTTATAAACATTTTATGCAATAGATGCAACGTCGGATTGTATTAGCAATAGACTCACGTCTTCATCATTTATTCAAACTTAACGCGATCAAAGTATTAAATATAATTGGAAATTGTGGTCATTTCCAACCCTCAAGTTGGTAAATGTGCCTTGTATCTATTTTGCTATACGAGAATTGCATCTTAGTTTTCCTACTACATGCAGAAAATGACGTGAGTCAACAGCTTGGGCATCATACAAATGTTGCAAGAAGAGTAAAATGTGTAAGCACGATTCTTCTGCATCATGAAAAGCACCTATACTCTTTAAAGACTCAGTTTTCCTGTAACTGGACTTTAAAGAGTATAGGTATCGGTTTTATGTAAAGTAAATCACATTGTTCCCTAACCTAAGTAAAATTTTGAAAAGACTGCATAATGACATGCGTTTTTTGGTCAATGATAAAAAGTACGTGAAGCTGAATAATATGGGACCCACCAAATCTGTATAATGTTATATTTCGTTAATTCTTCCTTGTCATGGATAAATTACATACAAGTAGAAGTTTTCCGCTATACTTTTCTCTAGCAACAAATAAAATTATTAGAGCAAAATAAAGGATAATATACAGTAGAACCTCATGCCTTAAGAATGCTTGGATTAGAATTCAATATGTCGTGTAAGCAGACCAGAACCTTCTTGTAAAACACAGGTCAACGATGAAAAAGTTTTTTTACATAATTTTACCTGAAACATATGGATTTTGGGCTGCTGATTTCAAATATGAATTTAGTTTTTGCATATCACGTCACGTTTTTTAATGCTGGATGCCTGTATTTAATATTTATAAAATAGCAGCAATTACAGTTAATAAATAATTTCATCTCTCTTTCTCGTCCCAATGTTTTTTGTTATATGTATATGTAAACAATGTACCTTAGTGAAACAAAGAAAAAATTAAGACTTTGTAAAAGATTCTTATTTTGCTTACTTCAAAATTCGGTTAGGACCACAAGATAAACAGTGGGTACCACATAAGGCATGTTGTTTTTGCCTTGAAACACTGAGACAATGGTTTTATGGTATACCAAAATCATTGCCATTTGGGACTCCTATGGTGTGGCGAGAGCAAACAAATCATACTAACGATTGCTATTTTTGTTTTAGCAATGTAACGAGATATAACTCTAAAAACCGTCACAAAATCGTCTATCCCAATGTTTCATCGGTAACAAAACCAATTCCACGAGGCATTGAGTGCAAAGCACGAGAATGGAGTCTATTTATAGACTCTTCGAAAAGAAGCCTGAAAGATGTTCTACATAGAGCCAATAAATATGCGTCAATACCTGTCGCAGATCTAGTTCAACTTAAAGAAATTTATACCAACTTAAAAGGTGTTTTGGAAAAAATGAATTAGATTAAACACAATTGGCTAATTTGTGGTGACTTAAAAATTTTGTGCATGCTTCTTGGTCAACAACAAGGTTATACAAAATTTCCATGTTATATTATCAAATGGGATAGTAGAGCACAAGATTTCAACTGAAAAAAAATCAGATTGGCCGCTTCGAAAAAAAAATAGAAGTTGGAAAAAATAATTTTATTCATGCCAATTTGATAGATCCTGAGAAGATATTACTTCCACCACTGCACATAATACTTAGATTGATGAAACAATTTGTCAAGGCGTTACCAAAAGATGGACACACTTTCATCTATTTTTGTTCATGTTTTCCTAATTTATTTGATATCAGAAAACGAATTAAAGCGGAATGTTTGAAAATGTTATGAAAATTTAGAAAGAAAAAACTTATTTTTTTTTAAATTGTCATCTCAAAATTTCTAGGTAATGTTAAAGATCCTACTTACAAAAGCATAGTCAAAGAAATGTTAAACTGTTATAAAAATTCAGGTTGCAACATGAGTTTGGAAATTCATATTTTATATTCCCACACTATTTTCCGGATAATCTTGGAGACTACAGCGAAGAACAAGGGGAACGTTTTCRCCAAGACATTAAAGATATGGAAAGAAGATATCAAGGTTTTTAGACMCTGGATGAGCGAAATACAGTGAAATTTTGACGGCTTTGTTGCTTTCTGTGGTATTAACTACCTGTAAGTATATTAACAGGGAACGGTGTCCCTTGATCAGCTTTACGCGGAAATATAGAATTACCACATATCGGAGATTGTCGACCTTGCTGTTATTGATAATTATTTAGAAGCTGGTGGTTTAGATCGTTATTAAAGATAGTATGGTTATATTACAGGTTAATAGAGATTCTCAAGAGGTGGCTAAAACTTTTCACTAAAGCTTTCATCTTCTTATCTTCTGATTGTCTGTTTAGAGTTCGAAGTTTACATACTCGTACATCTACATACCACTGCTTGCTGTAATTTGACATTTAGAAAATTTTTAAGAAACCATAAATAAATGAAAAAGGTTCTACCATCGTAGTCAAAGCGATCTTCTGCGATTAATGACAGAATTAAGTGTGTTTATTAACTGCAGGACGTATATCTATGTATTGTGCTTGAAGATTCCTTCCTAGCTTCTGACGCCTTCTCAAAATCTACTGTGTCTTCTTGTTTTCAAGTATAGCACTCTCGACAGTTTACGGGACAGTGTTATTAAAAGTTCTTCTCGATTCTCTTTGCCCTTTACTGCTCCGCTTTCAATTATTTTAATGTCCCATAGGGTTCATGTTATCATCATAATGGGGCATAAAGCTTTTAAACAGTCGTTTAAACATTAGGCGGCCGCACAATCCGATGGTGAGGGTTCAAGCAGAATATTAAAAGCAAAAGCCACTATTCTTAAATCAGATGGATGAACCAGATAAGCCTCGGTCAAAGATTGGAGAGGTGAGAGTTCACGCCGAGACGTAAGCGCTGGTCACTGTGGGGCGAACTCTGAACAATTCATTATCCCCGAGAGGGTCCGAATTTGCAGCGTCATGCTAGCCGATCCTCACACGCACCCCACGCTAAACCCCCTCTAGGAAACGTGCACGATTTTTATTTATGTTTTCACTTCTCTTCTTTATCAACGCGCTCGTTCTGTTTAGAATTAACACAGTGTTGACAAATCAACAGGCAGAATTAGTACCTGTAACCTGTGGTGCAAAATATGCGTATATAGTGAAACTGAAATAGTTGCCATCTTAATTTAGGAGCCTGTTTTATATTGAAAATAAAACACCACTAGTTGTGATTGTATGATTGCGTGGAAAATTATCTGACAAATAACGACCTGGAATTCGGTTGCTTATTTTGGTCCCCTTAATGAACACAACGAAATTGTTAAAAAATATGGATCTGTTATGTACGACCCTTTGTTAGGTCAGAAATGTTTCGTCCCAAGCTTGCAGTTCGATCGTCGTCTTGGTAGAAAAGGCTATTCCTATATGCTCCACATAAGTCACACAAGAGTAGGGTACTTGCTCAGATATGAGTTTAGAGGAACAGCATACCTGCGTCATACCTCACTTGAAGACGTAGTAGCTGGTAGAAGGATGCTTCATTTATACAAAACATTAAAATAATCACAAAAACTATTCGATCAATTTTCCTTTATTAGGACGTAATCGTAAACATTTTCCTATTAGTTGAGGTCATGTATAAGTGAAGTAAAACAGCTTTTTGGCCTAGATAGGTCAAACTATGTGTGCACACAATCAGGTATTTGCAGATCAAAGCTCAAGATATTTGAATTGTAAGAGGCAATTTGCATATGTGAACTGGTCATTTAGACAAGACTTACATAAAGCATTTTTTTCGCTAATGACCATCCTTGAACCGTTTAGTTCCTTGTAATCATATTACTATCGCTGTTGAACTTCGGTCGTCAACAGAATGAACGGGTTTTGGTTGTCAAATTGAAAATTTCTCAACTCGACTCGATTTTAACTCTGCTGCTTACTTTTTTATTCGTGACGTCACCACACATTTTCGCGCACATTTACAGGTTTAAATTCAATTTACGCTTAAATTCCTAGTGCGTTATTGAAATCGAAAAAACGTTTATACGTTTGTAAAAATTTATATGACCGTCAAGTTTGTTCAGGATTTACTAGACATAAAAAACTAAATGTAGATTAAATTGTTATTTTATTTATTGGGCAAGATACACCAACTTTATAAAATCATTTACGTTTATTGGGGTAATAGAATATATACTTTTAATTTTTAGTTAATTTAAATGAAATAAACAGCAGTTGAAACAAATATTAATTGAAATAAATTATACTGTAATGTTTTTGCAGTTGCCGATTAGTAATGCGGTCATTATAAGACTAATTGATAGTTAATGAATTATTCGAATGATTAAAGATGAAAGATATGCACTGAGTAACAGGTGCTTCCAAATAAAAACTATTGATGTATTCGATAGTTGCAGGTATTCGAAATATTATGTGGTGAATGAATTATTTGAATGATCCAAAATGAATTATATTAGGTGATGCGTACTATCGAATTAAAACTATCGATTCAATTTTTAGTTGGCAGCTATCAGGTGGGTACTGTCGCATGAAAAATTTACGAACACTTATTTATGATGCTTCTAAGAATGCATTATGTAATAAAACTGGTAGGCAACTGTTGTAAAACTATGACACTGCAACTGCAATCAAAGTCACGTCACGAAAAAAATTTCATATTTGACTACAACTGAAATAAAACCACTAGCCACATACTTTAAACTAAACATAAATTTATTTAAGTTGACATTAAAATTAATCTGCATATATTAGGATTTATATACCAACATAAACTGAATGTCTGAAGATAACTTTCCTGAAATTACTTGTCATACGTTATAATATTATAGTTACAGGTGTACAGTTCATTTGTGTCATAGTGTACAACCAAAACTTTCAAATACACGCACTAGAGGATGCTAGAGGTGAAAAACTATGTGTCTAAGCTAAAATTACTGATGACTCCATTATGGACGAACGTTTTTCCCCGAAGTAAATTATTGGCTGCAATGCTCTTGCGCACACAACGTCAAATAATTTTATTGGTGTTTCAATGACCTACCTGCATTACCTTATTTCCGAAATCTGAACACGAATTTAATTGTTAACGATATTATTCAGCATCACGACATTTGACACAATTTAGCAGATACATTGATACATACCTATGTAATTTCAAGTAATGACACTGGTTATTATTATTTAAAGGATTCCAACTGTAATTCCAACCAAAAAAAGCATAAAACACAACAGATGTTCCCGTGTCTTGTTTTGGAGCATAAGCACAATTAATTAGTTAGCTTTAGATCTCGTATTGATGTTCAAGAATCTTAATGCCGTATAAGTCGAAAAATTGCTTGTTCAGTTTTCATATGGAAACGACAGTCTTGACACTTCGTTTTGAAGGCACATATTAAGTATGGTCGTATTTCACACTCTATTATTTCCTTGATCAATATTTATTATTCTTCTTTTTGGAGGAATACCATTGCTGTCTTCTCCACGAAATTTTCATGTATGAGCATACACTATTGCAAATATTACACTTGATAATTTGTTTGTTTTTACGGATTGCAGATAGCTGGCGCCCCATGCTAAGTGTGTGATTTTTATATTAACGATCATGTGACATAATTTCCTGTTTACTGGGTAAACGTTAGGTTTTATATTCATTTTAAGTAATATAAGTACAAATACAAACCATTCAGTGTATTGTCATAGAATACAATTTACCGTATAATGAGGACACGCATCGTAATATCACAAATAAGAAGCTTATGTACTGCTACACGTTTATTTGTTTGCCTGCTCTAAGTGACTTTAATTTTCGTCAAATCTAATGTTAAGCAAGGAATTAAGCAAAACTCAAACTAAAATAACTTTAAAAACACTTAAAAGGTATATGATACTTGTAAAATAGTACTTAATTAAACAAATGAGCACCTAGTCTATTCCGCATTACAACAGCTGAAAATTTATATTAAATATTTCTGTCATTCCTTCTACCGAAGGATCATCATATGTGTTTCACTCCTAATACGATGAAAAAAAGGAGCAAAAAATGTCAAAATCGTATCCTTGTAAGTTACCGCCAGCTACCATTGACATTTGAAACCTCTATCCATTTCCCTTCTAAATAGTCATTTTTTACCATGGCAAAGTTCGTTATCCTTAAGTGGATTATCCGTACTTCAAGCCTGCCAATTTAAACATTCTCTCTGCATTGTGCTCACGAGTATCTTACGATGGTAATAGAAATACGTAACAGATGACATAAGTTTCAAGTTCTGTGAACACCGGTATAGATAATTGAAATCCGCTAATCAATTGGTAAGATAATAAAACTACCTACGTAGGGTGTATTTTCTTACCATCTCCCTCTGATGTCACATAATAACTTTAAAAGAAAAAATCAGGCAGTACTCACGCAAAAGCATACTAGTTGAATAGCAAGTCCAATAAGAATTTCTTGAGATTACCTGTTTATTTTGTTAAACCTATATAAACGATGCAGGATTCATAAAATTATTGAAAACTATTCAAAAGTCCTCACTCTTTTTTTTGTAGATTCCTAATTATTTTATTCACAAAAGTTTTTTTTGACGGTGGAGAAATTTAATCAGCTGTTTCACAACTTTAAAAAGAGACGGTTTAGTCTGAACGTACATGAAACTATTTACTTTAGCGCGTACTGAAGGGGTTTTTAATTACAAAATACTTGTTTATTTAACCATTGGTCGAGCTACGGCTTTGATGTTCAACACGGTGGGTCGAATAATAGGAGGATTCGAGTCGTGATCAAAGCAAAAATCTTCAGTTAAAGTTACCTACGTACCTTCTAAATTTTTCAATTTCAACTGTATTCAGTATTCTAAAATTAGCGAGTGAAATAGCTCGTCCACCACAGATTTCAAACTTATCCCTTTCGAAAGGAACATATCAAACGCCCGCCGTGTGAAATAATGGAACGGTTTCGGGTGGTGTGCTCCAGTTTCACAGTATATTGTACCTCATGATTGTAAATAATAGAACTCCAACGGGGTTGAAATTTAGAGGATGAAACGCGATGACACGAGATGTCGGCGGTATCGATCACCGAAACAACGGGAGCCAAGTGACGGAGAATGACTTGCATATAACGCACTACCAGACACTACTATTAATAATATCCTATCATCTCTCACCAAAACATCTATGTTCACAGCGTTGCGCTCCGCTGATGGTGAGGAGATTGCCAGCACGATAGCGGGCTGGGAATGAGGCATGCAAGTGTTCCGAATAATTTAATCATATTGTAGATTTTATACCACAGTTTGCGTGCTAGGAGCTCGTATAGAGTTTGTCGTTCTAATATATGGCAACCGCTTGGTCTACCATGTTTTTTATCGTGAAAAAGGAAAAGTTAATTCGTCACATTTATATTATATGTTGTATTCTAAAATCTGGTTGCTTAGAAACATCGTCAAATCTATTTGATTTATCTACGAATACCTCCACTAAGGATGCAGAACAAACGATTCGGAAGCGTCCCTGTTTTTGCTGGCGAATTCCAGCTTTAACGGATTGCCGATAGGTGGCGCCCAATGTTAAGTGTATAGGTTTTATTTCCATTTAAAGTTATAAAACTGCTTATACCAACCATTCAGTTTATCGTCATATCTATAAATTTACCGTATAATAGCTATGCTTATCGTAATATAATAATTAAGTAGCTATGTACTACCGCACATTTATTTGTTTGTCTGCTCTAATCTTAAATAACGAATTTAGCGAAACTCAAACTATGATAAGCTCAAAAACATTTAAATGGTAAATGAAACTTCTGAAACAGTACTTAATTTAAAAGATTGAGCAACTAACCTTATCCGTGTTGTAACTGTTCAGAGCATATTGAAAGTTTATATTACATATTCCCATGTCACGTCCTCCTATTGTATGATCATTATTATGTGTTTCATTCTGAATAAGATGATAAAAAACAACAAAACAAATGTAACAATCTTACACTTGTAAATTGCCGCTATCTACCTGTGACATTTGAAACCTTTCTCTAAAGAGGGCTATTTTTGAGCATGACAGATGGCAAAGATCGTTATCCTTTTAAGCGGAGTTATCCGTAGATTTATCATACGAAATGCACATAAACCCAGTTTCCACGAATGAATTTGATTATTCCGTCCTTTCTAAATCACATACCTTTATGTAAAATTTCATCATGTTACTGAGTGCTCCACAGACTTCTGGTACTATTTGTTCATTTTGAGTTGCAATATAAGTACTGTAGACTAGACACTAGAGTACAACGCTATCATAGCTAGTGTCGCGTAGGAGAGCGAATAGTAAGAGCAGGACTTACGTAAGTAGGTTGTAGAACAGTGGGACTGCAGGCCAAGGGGTGCAGTACTTGACTTGGTCGTGCTAGCGAAAATGGCACGAGCGCGCACACCACGAAAGATACGGTGCAACTGGTCGTCTTCAGGAGAGACAAGGACAAAATGGTAAACGGAAAAAGGAGCAACAAAAACTGGATCCAATATCCAACATAACCGCCCACCAATTTTGATAACAAAATTAAATAATATTTAAATATTAGCGAGTATCGCTATTAAAGAAATAACTATTGAATAAGGTAACTCAAAATTAAAATTTGTATGAAAGAGATAACAAAACTTAATTATTAATAACATTTCAAATGGCTATGGCTAAGTGTACACCCCATTTGTCAGGCTAATCCTTTGGTAAAGGACTTAGCTTAACAACAGGACGACGAAACACACCAGCTTTAGTCTTAACGTCCACTACACGGACAACTTTATCAGAACCCGGATACACACGTTCAACGCGCCCTAAAGGCCAATGCAAAGGAGGTACATTATTTTCGTGTATTAATACTAAGTCGCCTTCAACAATATTATTTACGGATTTGGTCCATTTAGATTTCTGTTGAAGAGTATGCAAGTAGTCTTTCCTCCACCGGTTCCAAAAACATTGCATAGATTGTTGAATTAGTTGCCAACGGGACAAGCGGTTCAGTTTAGTGTCAGTTAAATCATACTCCGGAACTTCTAATAAAGGACCGCCTATAATAAAGTGACCGGGAGTAAGAACATCAAATTCATTTGCATCTGACGAAATTGGACAAAGAGGGCGGCTATTAAGAACAGCTTCGATACGGCAAAATAATGTAGCGAACTCTTCAAAAGTAAAAGCTTGTGCGCCTACTACTCTTTTAACGTGATACTTAGCGGATTTTATACCACTCTCCCAAATTCCTCCGAAGTGTGGAGAAGAAGGCGGGATAAATTTCCATTCGATGCCTTGACTGCTTAGAGCATTCGTAATAGTTTCAAAATGTGGAGCAGAGAGGATATAATTTTGAACGTCCATTAAATATCTAGTCGCTCCAAGAAAATTTCTACCATTGTCGCTATAAATACAGCGACAGAGGCCTCGACGACTAACAAAACGATTCAAGGAAGCTAAGAATGCGTCAGTCGACAAATCTGAAACCAGTTCCAAATGAACAGCCTTAGTAGCCATACAAACAAATAACGCTAGATAAGCTTTGGAAATTTTAGCATTTCTGCGAGTTGATTCTTTGATAGGGAAAGGACCTCCAAAATCTACACCAACATTAAGAAATGGTCGACCCTGACTTACCCTCGAGGAAGGCAGATTTCCCATGGTGGGATGTAAAGCGGGTGCTTTCTGGCGCAAACAAGTAAGACACCGTCTAAGGCGCTGACGAATGACACTTCGCGCTGCAATTATCCAAAAGGTGCGGCACAATAAAGACTGTAGGGTTCTAGGACCAACATGCAAGTAAGACCGATGATAATAGTCAATTATCAAGTGACTTAAGTGACTATGTTTAGGAAGCAGAATAGGATGCTTCGCAGAGTATGGGAGAGAAGAATTTTGAAGTCTTCCACCGACCCGCCATATGCCTAATGTGTCTCTGAAGGGGCTTAAAGAAGATAGAGATTTCGAAAATTTGGTAGCAGCAGTTGCATCAAAATAAACCTCCTGTGTATGTTTAACCCAGCACATAAGAGCGTTCTGAAGTTCAACACACGATAAAATGGCACTGGATTGACGACTCAAAGGTTTCATGCAATTGTTACTGAAACGAAGGCACCATGCAGTGATTCTTTGCAGGGAATGAAGGTCTGAAAAACGCTGCAAAACTTCACTTTCTTCAGTCCGCGCAATTACTGTTGAGATCAACGAATGGACGGGCTTTCGTTCGGGAATATTATCAGAAGCAACAGGAACGTTTTCTGAAATTGGCCATTCTGTGCAAGGAAGCTTAAGCCACGGAGGGCCAGTCCACCAAAAATCGCATGAACTGATATTCGAAGGCAGCAGTCCTCTGCATGCCAAATCGGCAGGATTTTCATCAGATGAAACATGATGCCATAGATTAGGCTCGAGAATATCGTGGATTTGGACCACGCGATTAGATACAAACGTTTTAAGAAGATGGGGTGCGGTGCAAAGCCATGAGAGAACTATAGTAGAATCAGTCCAGGCTGAAATTTTCGGTTTAACTGGAAAGCATTCTCCGAGAGAACTTAAAAGAAATTTAATAGTTTTAGCTAAAAGAAGAGCTCCACATAGCTCTAGTCGAGGGATAGACAACGGCTTTATGGGAGCAACCTTAGACTTAGCGATTAGAAGTCTAATTTTGGGTTCAGCATTTTTAGAAAAAACACATAGGTATACAACAGCTGCGTAACCTCTTTCGCTGGCATCAGAAAATCCGACAAGATGATAATCTATGCCATCACTAGCAAATATATAACGAGGTATCTTAACATGTCTCAATAAAGGTAAGCTCGTGATAAAAGAAATCCATACCTTTTGAATATCCAGAGGGAGGACAGAATCCCATTCAAGACAACGCTTCCAAAGCTCTTGCATTAAAGATTTAGCAAGAAAAATAACTGGAGAAATCCAGCCAAGGGGATCGTATAATCGGGCAATACAAGATAACACTGACCTTTTAGTATGATTGCACTCGAAAGGTGCAGTATGGTAAGAAAACGAGTCACTGTTAGGATCCCAATAGACGCCGAGTAATTTCAAGGAAATCTCAACTTCAGGGGAAAAGAAGGGCTGCATATCACACTTATCTGGAGGTAGATGGTCAAGCAAGCTAGTGTCATTACTGGCCCATTTTGCCAGTTCGAAACCTCCTAGCTCTAATAGCCTAATTAGATCAGCCTGTAATTTTAAAGCGTCTTCCACAGAAGATGAGCCCGCCAAGATGTCGTCAATATACGTACAATTCGCAATTAGTTTGGAAGCTTCTGGAAAGTGCAAACCTTCATCTTTCACTAATTGCTGCAAGGTGCGGATAGCTAAATAGGGTGATGAAGACACTCCATAAGTTACGGTTAAGAGTTCAAATTCTTTGACAGTTTCATTTGGAGAGGGTCTCCAGAGGATATGCTGAAATTTTCTGTGTTCTGGTAACACTAGAATCTGACGATACATTTTGGTTATATCGCACACAAAAACTATCGGATGAATTCTAAAGCTACAGAGAATAGAAGCGAGGTTCGGTTGTAGCTTAGGACCAGCATACAACAAGTCATTAAGAGATTGATTGGATAGCGTTTTTGAAGAGGCATTAAAAACTACCCGAATTTTAGTTTTGTTGCCAGCAGTTTTAAAAACCGCGTGATGTGGAATATAATTAGTGCTAGGACTGAAAGTACCAGAAGAAATAGACTTCATGTGTCCCAAAGATTCATATTCCGACAAAAATGTATTATAGGACTGGAAGAGGTCAGGGTCACGCTTAAAACGTCGTTCTAGAGAGTTTAAAGAAGAGCTGGCGATTGATAACGACTCACCCAGGAGGGAAGCATCATCCTTAAACATAAGAGGAACAACATAACGGCCCGTATCATCACGTTGATGCAAGCATTGATACATTTTCTCACAAATAAGATCACAAGGATCAACAGGTGGTTCAGAGAGCACTTCCTCCACTTCCCAGAATTGCTTCATAATGGTTTCGAGAGAATACGGTTCTGTGGCAACCCCACAATAACTAGAAGATGGAAGCGAATAATCATTAGGAACTTTACCCATAATGACGTAACCAAAGATACTATTAAGAGCGATGGGTGTGCCTTGAGAAGAGGCAAACCGCCCACCGTCAAATATGTAGGGAAAAACATCAGCCCCAAGTAGAACCTCAATGCGTCCAGGTTTCTCAAAATCAGGGTCAGCTAGAATAAGTTGATCAAATTCCTCGTGCAATAAATTAGATCCCTGGACAGACGGTGTATAAGTAGTGATTTTTGGCAACACGACAGCATCAGTGTGTAGAATCGGTTGCGAAGTATTGTAAGGTTTGATCGTTAAAGAAATCAAACCTGTGGAAGAAGAATTCACAGAACCCCCAATACCAGTAATAGGGCAATGACACCTCTGCACAGGAAAATGCAGACGTCGACTAAATGAACGGGTCACGAGCGAGATCTGAGAACCAGAATCAATCAAAGCTCTGGCTTTGTGATATTGACCATTGCTATCCAAGATCAGTACGCAGGCAGTACCTAAAAGAGTTGTGGTAGACTTGGTCGATATGGAATGACATATTGGAGCTATAGAATGACTATTAGCACTAGACGTAGAAGGTTCTACAGAATCGGGAGCTGGCTTTGGCTTATTTTGTTCCGTGTGTAGTAATGTATGATGTCGATGACCGCACAAAAAACACGATGCTTTCGAGGGACAAGCTGAAGAAGGGTGACCTCCTTTTAAACAATTACAGCAAAGTTTGGCAGATTTAGAGAAATTGAGCCGATCTAAAGCAGATAAGGAACGAAAATCAGAACATTTATAGATGGTATGCTCATTTTTTTTGCAATATGGACACAATTTTGCTAAGGCAGTAAGAATAGCCTTTTTTGGAACAAAGTTCGGAGACCATGATGATTTAGCATGAATAGATTTATTAAGATTAACGTTTTTACTAACGCAAGGCGAACTAGCTTGTGTCAGGGAAGCTGCTCGCACTTGTTTGTCAATGAACTCCATTAAAGTATTGAACGTTGGCAAAGTAGGACCATCATTTTCAGTTTCAAAGTTTTTCCGAGTATTTGAATCTAAACATCTCAAAGCGATATGTAATAAAACAAAATCGTCTAAATTATTCACTGATACTGCTTTAATAGCATTAAAATTCTCCGAAAACGTTTCATGAAACTTGCTGAGTTGTTCAAACCCATCAATTTGCAAAGGCTTAAAACTGAGCATCTGATCTAAGTAACACGCAAGTTGCAATCTTTTGTTTTCATACTTCTTAACAAGAGCTTCAAAAACAACAGTATAATTAGCTTCATTTAACGGAAGGCTACGAACTATAGTAGCAGCAGGACCTGAAACTACTGAGTGCAAATAATGAAACTTATCTACATTATTTAAACTACGGTTTTCATGAATTAAACTTTTATAAGTGCCATAGAATGTAGGCCAGGATTTAATATTACCGTCAAAAGGCACTAGTGAAATTTTAGGCAATTTAGGATTAGGGCACTTAGAAGTGGTAGATTCCAAGTTCTCGTTCTTCAAAATTTTTTCTGCATTTGATTGAATTTCAAAGTAAATGTCATCTGCGGAAGCACCAGATATATCAACATTTAACTTAACCTGGAGAGCCATAATCTTTGCTTGAATATCCTCAAACTCATTATAACTATCGTCGATTTTTGCAAATCGTACCTTGAACGATAAAACTTTAGACGGATCAGTAAGTGCTGATTTGGACGCGTCAAGTAAATTTTGCAGCCGCAAATAAAGTCGTTCTCTGCGGTTTATTAAAATTTTCAGATCGGCCTCGGAAGCCATTGCAATATTTAATGAACTGATGATAATCAGAACAAAATTGTTATTAACAATGCTCCGATATATATCTCTGTTGAAAGTGTGTATTCAAAGCAACATTTCTAAATGCAGCACAATAAACAAGCAAGAAAACGCATTCCACACTATCGCACAAGAAACGACAGTGTTGGAGACGAAAATAAATGAACAAAAACTACTGTAGATAAGCAGGTGTGTTTCTCAGTAAAATGTAGCAAATACGTATAGATATTCAAGAATTACTTGCATGTAATTACGCGAGGGCGTACAATTAGCAAGCAGTAGATAAATTATCATAAGTGATAGATAAGTTTTGAACAGAGGCTTTATAGCCCTTATGTTTAGATGAACAGTAGGCACTGTAAATGCGGACCGAAGGACCAGAATTATGTCGCGTAGGAGAGCGAATAGTAAGAGCAGGACTTACGTAAGTAGGTTGTAGAACAGTGGGACTGCAGGCCAAGGGGTGCAGTACTTGACTTGGTCGTGCTAGCGAAAATGGCACGAGCGCGCACACCACGAAAGATACGGTGCAACTGGTCGTCTTCAGGAGAGACAAGGACAAAATGGTAAACGGAAAAAGGAGCAACAAAAACTGGATCCAATATCCAACAGCTAGAAAGCACAAAGTTATTGCCAGCCGTATTTCTGATTGTATAGTTAACATCAGCAACTGTTGCGTTCTTTTCTATAATACTTTTGGTATGAGTTTAGTACATTTAGATCTATCGCCTACCTAATACATATCGCGACCTTTAATATGAGATAAATCCCATAATTTTCCTAGTTCCAAGTCATATTCCACGTGAACCAAAGCACAAATTGTGAGTTGCACGTTAATTTGAAAAATAACCAAAATCGCACAATTAAATATTTTAACCTTGTTCATCTGTTTTATGTCATATTGGATACAATGTGTATCCAAATAGCAGTATAATCATGTAAGACCACTTTTTCTGAATAATCGTTTATTTATCTATTTTTTATTAGTTCAATATTAGACCTGTTTCTCATGATATTTTATTTATTTTATTTTTTTCACAGACTGTTCAGAGCTTTAAATTAACGTCCTCAATTAGTGTCAAGTCACTTTTCATTATTGTTGCCACATGTACCGGCTTGGTGAAAACCAAGCCATACCAAATTTAACCTCAGAGTTGACATTGACAATACCAAAAAAAGGTTAGTGTATAGTTAGAGGTATGTAATTCCGTTATTTCATGTTCTGCATGCACCAGAAACTTTCAGACACACGCAATGGCACGAAACTTTAAACATCATGCTGTAAACGAAAAGTGTTCGACAATATTGTACACTGATACCAACTTAAATAAGTTTTGTTGCGTTTGCGATGTACTCATGGTGCTAATGGAAATGCGCCATTGATGACGTAAATTTAAAGCTCTATGGACAACGGTGTACATAAATAAGAATTATTAATTAATTGATTAATAAAGCGTCTGGTAGTTAGTAGTTTTATATATTTTACACTCACGCTTTACACCCGTCCACTTATAATTTTGACATCTACATATTTTTCTGTCTCTTTTAAATTTTCTATCCGGCAATTGAAAATCAGCAGCACTTTGAAAATTTACTATATAGTTTAAATATATAATGCTGTGTTAACAAAAAAACGCATCATTAGTTTTCCCACACTCTGATCTTTTCTCATTTACTAACTTCACGCGGAAACACTTCTTCACACTGCTCACATTTCGTAGCTTCAAAATTTGGTCGCATTCTACCGTATATATAGTAATGGGAATTGGGAAGATTCGCCTAATGAATGCGGGACGAAGAAAGTCCATCCAAAGCAGTTTTTTAAAAGTAACCTCACAACTAGAGGGCGTCATAAGCAAGGACATAAGAGAGGAGAGAAATAGAAGAAGGAATAAACGATGCAACGCTTATAGTCATTGAGGCTTTCACGACGGGAATTCGTACTTACCGATAGATGATTCCGGGTTAGTTGGCAGTGGTCGTGGCGATTTCATCTTCTCTGACGTTTCATCCACGTCCACGATAAACTCGTCTCTGAAGATGCACACCACAGCAATAGGCGAAACGTCAGCGAAGATGAAATCGCCACGACCAGGGCCAAACAACCCTGAATCATTAACCAGTGTAAATAGTTTGGTTAAGAAATAGAAAAATTAAAATAAAATATATGACGATGTGGTAGATTATATAAAACCATGCAACATTTCGGCCCCACCATGTACGGTCTATCCAAAATTTATAAGCATGGTCGACTACTAAGACCAGTAATAACCAGTGATGCTCATAGAATATCGAGATATCCAGGAAAATCTATAAACCCAGATTGGGATTTCCATAGCTTTGCCAATTAAAATAGAACGATAGATTACTATCTCTAAATGTAAAGGGCTTATTTGCAAAGATACCGGTAACATTAGCTAAACGGTTTGTTGAGGACAATAAGAAAACTTAAGCAAACATGTACAATTAGAGGAGAATGATTTTATAAATGCCCAGGTTGAGATGTCAAACTATTTTAGGTGTAAAAAGAAGTTCCATGAACAAAAGGAGGGGTACCAATAGGTAGTCCAGTATCAGTAAGTCTAGCTAAACTAGTGATGGCAGATTTGATTGCGGAATGGTCTGAAAAGAAGAAATAAAAAACACACTAAACCTTTTCAATGATTATCAATTATCACTAAAGTTTACATATAAAAGGAGAATAACAGTGGAACAATAAACCTCCTGGACAGGTCTATAAAAGGAAGAAATTAGTAGCCTTAGGACGTTACCTGAACTACAACTCCTCCCACCCTAAGGTACAACACCATAATAGATAGCAGGGCTTTAAAGCTGACTGACCAGGGTGAAAAGAAAATCAAGTTGAGAAGAATTATTTAAGGAGAATTATTGCCTAAGCACTGAAAATTTTCATGAGAAGCCCACAACGAATTGGTTTTTCTGTTTTCCCTTTTACTAAATTGTGCCCCCCTTTTAGGAAGTAGCAAATGCAATTTAAAGATTATTATTTTCAAAAAACTATTACATTTAGCACATGCAACAAAGCTTTCCGATTATTACTATTTAACCGAGTACAGTGTAACCTGATATGTCAAAAATACTGCATTTCAAAGGAAGGATTTGAAGCATTTGAACGTTGCTTCCCTTTGTTATTAACTGAGATGAAGTTATACATGATAGCAATCAGTATTAGCTTATAGGATGATGTGTTTCTGTACTTGTAAAATGACTTTTTGCGCATTACATATCGGATATATTTGTTTGCAAATTTCAAGCTGATGCTATTTTACTGATGTTTTGGAGTATAATTATTGGTTAATATTCTTTACTTGGCAAAATCTTCGTCTGCATTTTTCTATCTCACACTCATTTAAACAAGTCAACGTCCCGTGCATCGATCGTGCATTATATTTATCTAATTATCGCATATACAATTATAAGTACTTTCTTAGGCTACCTATTTAAATCTTTTTTGCTCATCTAAACGTAAGGTAACATGCTAATTATATTAAACTAWCAAATACYTGACCTTATTTTTTMTGACCAAGTGATGAAACTTGTGCCTTACGAAAGATCAAGGAAGCAAAAAGCTATTGCTGCAGGAAGCAAGACAAATTTTGTTGTGGAAATGCATTAGCTTCTTTTTTAATTGAAAGTAAATTCCTTCATGGTTGCTGAGAACGCTGTCCGAATGACTGATGGATGAGTTACGGATGCGCCTACAATGCGTTACTACATGGTCTTTTGTGTGTCTGTGTTTTGTATTAGATCAATGGATACGGCTTCTGTTCCGCTCGTGTGCTCGAGATTGCGATCGACGATTACCCGGCCATGATTATATGTCTCCGGCGACAGTAGCTACGCACCCTGATATAACACAATGTACACAGACATACAAAATTGGAAACGAAAATGGTGGAAATTGGGACGAACTAAAAACATCTGCAAAACAGYGAGAGGATTTTTTTGTAGGTAAAATGTATTTTTGGGATAGGGACAGAAATATATAGCTTACTATCTTTAACAATATCTACCATTACTATTTGCCAAAAATATACAAGATTTTAGAAAAACAGAAAAAGTGTTTTCCTTTGTAATGCCACTCTCACTGATTCTATCCAATATTTGCTATTAAAACTAGAGAAGTCATACGTTATTACTAATTTAGGTTTAAGGAGCGTCTTTAGAACACTTTTTTTTAATTACTATACAGGTGATTCAGGAGGAAGTGATAATGTTTTGGGAAATAGTAGTATTCACAATTCTGAACAAAAAAACTCATGTTGACTTACCCTGAAGCGCTCCGTTTCAGAGATACAACCCTTAGAAGTTGAAATTAAACAACCACTTTTTCTGAAATATCCAAATAATCTAGAAATAGTCAAATTTTAAATTCCTGAAATCATCTTAGCTATAGAAGGCCCTGATTTCAGACACATTTTAATTTTCTTACATTCAGTGTGGGTTAGAACTTAAGGATAGTTGCCCTTTTCTTTTCAATAACTTTTCATCCCTTATTTGTTTCACGGTTCTGACCTAATTTTTGAAATCTATCATTCTTAGATTAACCGTTTTCGAGATAAACGACATTTTATTCGAACATGCTTAAACAAAAATGGGATATTCGAATCACATCAGCAAGGCTACGACAAATGAAACAAACGATATTACTGTCACAATTAAGTAAATTTTGGCTTACAGTCAATCATACCTAGTCAGTTTACACACGCTAAATATGCCAATATGGTATTTGTGTCCCCAAACTCCTGTAACATGCGCTAGTGGGAGCCCACTAACAACAAGCGTGTCACTCCTCCAACCTAAATACCTAACCTTATTTCGTTGTAAATACGTTGTCTGCCCATTGTAATCCCTGACTAAAGATAACCGATGATTGCCGTTTTAATTACAGCAATAATATTACCTGACTATAAAAATTAGAGCTATGGTACTTAGGATACTTTGTTATACTTTTATAACAAAAAACTACCATAATCCAAATTTTATTTAATGAAACTGGTTGCATCATTTTGTTAGTTTTATATACATTTAGTGATTATTACTAGAAACAATTATTTAATCCCACTTATCAGTATGTAAAGTTGTGGTTAATAGCATACAAACTAATTATAACTCCATTCCACAACCATCCATTTTTTATGAGTTATGATCTATAACATTTCACAAGGTGGGTTTAATTATGCAGATTGCCCATAATACTTCCCAACGGAAGGCAAAAAGCGTGGTGGGGTAGAAGTACAATTAAACCCGAAACCCATCCGCTTCTTCCCCTTAAAAACGAAAGTTTCGGCGTTCGATATAAGATTCTTGATCAAATCGGTTTTCCGTCCTTGAAAAAACTTCGAATTACATCAATGATGTTTCTCCCAGGGAAGTGGCTGTAAAAAATTAGTACAAGATGCGACGTCAGTTGTCAGTTTTTGCTCGAACTCATCTCGTATCTTGAAGTCACGGTCGCTTAGCCTGCAGCTCTCTCGACGCTTGTCTCGTCTGCCAGTTGGATACTTTCACATCACCCTCCCAAGACTCGGCAATAATTCCTTGCATTGCACTGGTCACGCCAACCCAGCAACTTGCAAACTTTTGGGATGCATTTCATCAGTACTGAAGAACTAACATTGCTGTATAAAAAAGAATAATCAGTTAAGAAATCCTTTTAGTTTGGCCTATAAAGCGGCATGTTTAACAATCAAATACACTGCAACTTACAACACTTTAATTTAAATAATTATAAGAATATTAAATGGCAAATTCAATAACAAGCGACTTTTTTCTTCTTGGACTATGCTAATAAGCAAATATTGTTTTAAGAATCTAAATTTGTATTGACTGAATTTCACACTATGTGTGGATTATACCAAAATTCTTCGATTTGTCGCTCTGTCTCTGAGACAGGCATTTCGACAAAATCTCCTATGGCATCTTCAAGTGCGCGTCGATCAACAACCAGTTTATATACGCCAAGCAGTCGACACGAACGTGAAGAAGCCAAATTGGTATTCAGTCTGCATCCCATATAAAACGTCGAAGGGTACTATACATCCGGTGCAACACATATGTCTGTGAATCGCTACGCATTCCCTTTCCTACATGCAGTTAAAAAAGTTGTTACTGGCAATTAGATATTGAAAAAAAAATATAGTTGCAAATGCTATAAAGGATATAAAAGTTCAGTATTTCTAACCAAATTATATCTATGGACCCGCTTCGCTTGCGTTAGATTGGCTAGGTAAATTTTAAATATTGCCTATAAAATGTGTATATCCATACCTGTACTGTACAAACCTGTGTATACTATATAGACACCTTCAAACTCAAGCTCCGGCACTGCTCACTCTATTAAAGCTCTGAAATTGTACAGTAAAGGAACACCTCTCCTTCGATTAATTCCTTTTTTATTTCACATTAACATCGCTATCGACAATAACATTCTACCATCTCTGTAATCACAACTTTTTTTACTAACATGATTTAAAACTAAAATTGCATCACTGGAAACGCCTGCATCTGCACCTGCACATGCCCACGCACTGCACTGCGCCACACTGCATGCACTGCTCAACAATACCTATAATAAACACAAATTTTTCAATCGCTCAAAGTAAATAAACTATTAGTTATAAAAAATAAGGAGGAAGCATATTTTTACGAACGTTGGCTTCGCAAGGAATCTACTAGCATTAGTAATTGTAATAAACAAATAGTAATACTTTGTAATGTGTCAAATTCATTATATCAATCTTTTGTCTGCAATATACTTGTATTGGGGCACCTAAATGGTCACGTCACTTCTATTTTTAGAATTTATTACCTGAGATCTCAAATTTGTTCTGCTCACAATAATTCACTAAAGGAAAATCGGAAGCTAACTGTTTTACTTCCAAATAAAAAACGAAAAATTTATAAAAAAACCTTGTCATACCTTAGATCTTGTGCATGACCTGGCACCAGTCTTACAATTCCAGAGAAAATTGTCGCACTGCAGGCAGTTGATGCATTTATTTTAGAAATGTTGGTTTCTAAATCACTATAGAAGTTAGCGTATGCTTCCTTTTAGCAATGCAATATAGTTTAAGATTTTATAGTGTATACATGACACTTTCCTTTGCGAGAGTGCTTGTTTGCAGGCATAAAGAAATATCCATTATAAGTTCAGTACTACTCCATGAGATTTACTAACTGTCGAATTCGTCAAATTAATCGCTACCAACTGAAAATCAAGTTTAAATCATAAAGGCGTTCTTGTTACTCTTTAATTGAAAGTCATTTCCATGTCACATTTGCAACAACGTGTCACGGGAGAGCAGCACCAAAGCACAAATCAGCAGAAGGAATAATTGACATTGACAATTGCTATCGCCGATTGGGCACATTAACACATGGGCAGACCTGAGTGCCGGGCGCAACCCAATGCAATAGGGTTACGTTACGTTTTATTTGTTGCAAATGTGACACTGAACACTGAAGCATTGAAACCTTCATAACTTTCTTGATTAGGAGAAAGCAACTTGTAAAAGGATGTCATCTTTCAACAATTATACCCGCATATTATCCAACTCGAACCCTCCTTAGAAACAGATGGTGGATTTAATGCGTTAAGCATTTGCTTTTGGTTAGAACGTACGTAGTCGATTGTATATTTTTTACTCCGTCTCAAATTCATATGCATAAGACTGATTACACGGCGGACAAGATCTAGCAGCAAAAGCATGTATTATGATAGAGATGTTTGTATCCCAAGTAGTGTACAATTCGGCTAACACACATTATAGCCTTCCTATTCCTGATGATACAGAAGAACAAGTGCCCAAAGCACTAAAAAATCCTGCTTGATGTTGAGCTTGCATCAGATTTCTTGATTTCTTTTTTAATCACATTTTATTGGAAGAAAGCTTGCACTACTTTAATGAAGAACTATCCTTCTAGCTTTCTAACAAATCTAAAGCGATAATTATTATGATTAAAAGATCTCATCATTTCAATCCTTCGGACCTTTTGTAACGGGTTAATGGT
The DNA here is from genome assembly GCA_025024175.1 of Rhyzopertha dominica. Taxonomy (NCBI): domain Eukaryota; kingdom Metazoa; phylum Arthropoda; class Insecta; order Coleoptera; family Bostrichidae; genus Rhyzopertha; species Rhyzopertha dominica. The sequence continues at coordinate 35,244,341 of QCXZ01000137.1, forward strand.
TTGCTACTCTTTAATTTCAGTCTATACATTATATAAAATATCACGTTTGTAAAGCTAGTATCCATAGCTATGTATCCTCCTTACTCGCTGCTGCTGGCATCACTTTTGGATTTTAAACAGAGCGCCGTGATGTGAGACTTTCAGTTAGCTTTAACTTTTGTATGTATGTAACAGAAAAGCTAAAGTAACATAAAGCACTGTGTCATATATCCGCATCCATCAACCCATCAAAAATATCTGGCACACATTTTTATATTTATGCCTATGTGTAAGAAACAGCATGTTTACAAGCAACGGCAGGACGGTAGTAAAGCAAATTCGAAGGAAATCTTCTCAATCTGGCACCTGCTATTACAACATTGTCGGGTGTCACAGCCGGATACAGGCACGCGTTTACAGAGCGCCCGTTTAGAAGTCCGGGTCCGGAGTTATAGTACCATAAMTTCCCGCCAAAGCGGTGCTGTCAACGCAACCACCCGCTCGACTCTACTAACCACTGCTAATAACTCCCAAATTGCTATTTAGATAATCGCGTACGTATAAATTTTGCAGATCTGTTTTTAAACGAAAATGTTTTAAATAATGAGCGTTGCCAGTGAATAATAGAATAGATAGTCATGCAGTGTGTAACGGGATTGATTTAGGGACTTGTATAGCTAGTTCTGAAGTTGTTTAAAAAGCTCAACATTGGGAAGAAATTAGATTACGCACTCCTCCTAATATACATAATGATATATAAATATAATTGGTAATTGAAGAAATCCTTATCTGTCTATATGACAAATAGAGCAAAAAATGTGAAACTGCTGGGTCATTTTTAGAATATATGGGAACTACAAACACACAATATGAAATATCCTTTGCTACCGCCGACTACGTGTATAATGTCGAATACCCGACTGTTATAAAAGAGCTATACTATATTCATTAGTCATTTCTTATGCTTTGGTCCTCACATCAGTATAAATAACACACTTTATTTATTTTTATTGTTTATTATTAGTATTATTCAGTATTTTCATAAATTCATTCGGACAATAATTACCTTTAATACAAAATATTATTTGGTTGTAATCAGCTATTGACCGCCAAAATCTGGTCACTGTAACAGAAGTCTGCTCTGAAGATAGCAAATACTGAGCAAGGAGCAACTCAGCCGCAAAAGCGTCAAACGGCTTTCAAGTAGCATTCCATATATTGAACATTGATGGATATATACTGCGTCAATTTAAAGGTCCAGAGTTCGATTCCCAGTCAAAGCTGAAAAAAAAATATTTTTCATATATATAGTGGCCTACTTACCCAATTAACCAACTACTATCATTATTATAATTTCATTCTGTTAATAATTACAAAGGTGAATCTAGAAGATCTGATTAAAGAACATTCGCACGTGTCCACTGTACTCTGTACTAATCAGGAAAGTTGTTTTAAATTGGGGAAATAAAAACAAATTATATGCAATATAATACTGTACCTTCCGCATCGCAGTACCTAGGTATTTCCGTCAATTTCATAAAAGTGATGCAATATTATGTTTATAGGTTGAAATTGTAGTTCCATAATATGTGTTATGTACGTCGTTGGAAAACAGTTAACAAGGTTTTGCTTTTTTGCATGCGTGTGTTGTTGTGATATTATTGCAAAGCTAAGTAGATATTACATCCATCCATCCATCTGTACATACATACATATACAGTATACATATAACAGAAAAATAAAATAGTTTTTAAGTAAAGCTGTTTACCACTGAGTAGCCTTGTACCTACTAAAAAAATATTTTAAATGTTTTCTGTTTAGGTTTGGGCCGGTTCATTTCAAAAGCTCAACTTATAACAGAACTGTTAGCAGACAAAGTAACCAATTCAAACAATCGCGATAGTGATTAGGAAAATTTTTATTGTACGCATCCACTCTACTACTACTCTAGACCAACGGAAGGAMTAATGATCATAACAGTCTTCAAACCCAACATATATTCTAAAGCTAAACGAAAAGCGTTGATCGCAATAAGATAATGAGAATATACTGATCATTGTGAATTCCTAATATTTAGCTGGGTGCTCACATTAATATGTGCAAAACAGTAATTATTATTTGCATAGAGATTTTAAATTCTTTATTCGACGCGTTTTACACCAATAGACGACTTGTTCCAGACAGTTGGGTCTTTTCCACGCATATGCAATAAACAGGATTTGTAAACGACGATTTCTTCTACGATTGAAGCTAACAAATCCACTTAACGTGTATGACCGGCTTCACATTAGCAAATGTTCCCACTTATACTAGGAGTTTTGTACTTCCCAAATGGATTATTTTTCTTAGTTGACACTGTGCACATTAATGTATTTGTTAACATGAACTGAAATGTTATAAAGATTTCATACGTATTAAAAAATAGAAAAATTGCTTCTGGCTAACTAGGTAAGTGGCATGACGATAATTTTGAGGTTAGTAACAATAGTTCCGGATGGGTACATGTGCTTCTTAAGTGTTTGAAAGTGACTAATTGACTTATTTTTCTGCCTATTCAATAAATCTAGGTAACTATAATAATAATAATTAATCTAATTAAAAAGCTACCCGACATGGTAAACAAAAGAATGCAGACCAAAGATAAAGCGCTACCTTGAAAATTATTTAATGTAAATGCAAACATTGTTTAATGCTTCAATTAAATACAGCCACGGTATAAGAAAATAGATATAGTCCACTAATGCAAAATCGGTAACGCTTTGCATTATAGAGAGAATACATATGTAGGATCAATCTTATGCATGCAAATATACGGGTGTGTCCGGCAATTATACTGAGATTAAATTTTAGAAATGATTCACAGTGGTGTTTACTAATGCAGTAATGTGTAAAAGTGATTACAAAAACGAGAAACAAAAATTATCGTTATTTTAAGTGTCGATACATATGATATAGCTGCAACTTAAAATAAACAATACCTACGCCATTTTTTGTTTAAATATTAATAACACTTGCTGATGCTTTACCTACAACCTACTTATCTTTTCATAGCTGTATTTTAATGACTGCTGCATACACCTCTGAAGTATCCAAAGCTTCAAACTGCAGCCATACATTGTATTTTTCCAAACTACACAAACTACTTATCAAAAATGGCGACCCATTACAATGTCTATGCTGTGCTGTCTGCACCGAGGTCTGCACCGCAACCAACTACAGATAGATCATTATAGCTAATCAGTGCAGTTTACATAGGTCTAGTGCAAATATCACTGCATAGAACTGGTTTTGCCTATGCACCAAAGGCTTGGTATAATGTAAGTAGAAATTTAGATGGCAGTGACATCTGTCAGCATTACACGAAGATGATGACAAAGCCACCTAGCTGCCATTAAGGGCCTATACCACATGATTTTGAAAGGATGTCTTGAATTAAACTGCAGCATCTCTCAACATATGAAAACAATATGTCGGTAGTATAATTCATTTTCTTTAAATAATAAAACCCCCAAAATTGGGACCCCATTCGGCACTACTGACTTAACGAAGTAAAAGAGCCATGTTCAAGCGCATATACGTTGGAATAGCTCGGTACGGGACAAACACAAATACGTACAGCTTCATCACAAAAGATGTTCACAATGTGGTCCATTATTGTCCACACAAGATTGCACTCGATGCATCTGGAGACTCGCACCTAAGCATTTATCGGATATAACTGAACAATAATCTTGTGCATTAACCTCTCTCAACGTAACAGCACCAATAAATAGTGCCGCAAAAATGAGTTTTTTTTTAATGACTGAAATATCGCCAGGAGCCTGGTTTTTTTTCAATTCAGTCTCTTGTAACTTATAAACCATCGTAAAAATAAAAAAAAACGAAATCTGTCATTTTTCTTAGAATGTTATGAAGTATTATTATAGGTTTAAGCAGAGACATTACTTTCACAATCATGTGGTATATGTAACACTTATTATTTTGTATTTAAGGATTGGTGGTAGTTTGTTTTTAATTAATCGATATATTTCTCTTCTTTGTGGGCCATTGCTTTTAATATTCCTCTTTATCTTGGAAGAAGTCTACTTAATTGACACCTACTTTAGTAGGTACTCTAGATGCGTATATTTTTTCTTGGTACCGACAGTTACAAGTAGTGTGTTATTGTATGTTAAGTGTAATCTTTTTTCTTTTCTTCTATTTCTATTATTACCTTTTAATTGAAGAACATATTTGTCTCAGGAGTGCTTTGCAGTACTTTACTGTAACAAGAGCGCATGAATATGATTTGTGTTTAATTCTATTCATGTATGTTTAGAACAAGCTCACCGCATTAATAGAATAAAGAGATTAATGTAGTGAACTCGTTATTAAAAATAAAAATATATAAATTAAACACATCATGACCTGATGCACTAGTTTTAGTAATTGCGCTACGAAGAAGTTTTGGAACACACATCCATCTTTATTTCTCGTAAGATCGGCATGTAATACATGTTGGTAAAATATACCGTTGGGAAACCAGCAGCCAAAACGTAGCAGCCGATTTGGCGATAACACCCGAACCGTCCATAGAAGTAACTAAAATGGAGTGCGGGTTGGCTTCTGGCTTCTGTTTAAAGTATTGCGACGTGCGTTGCGTTTGAAGCAAAATTTTAATAATAAAGCCTCTATACTGACTTTGACAACTATAAACAATTGCTGATAATTTTAGCAGCGCACCTAGTACACAATACTAGGTTATTGCGCTTGAATTACCATGATAAAGTATAAAATCTCGAGTGTGTAGTTCCCGAGAGAATATTACTTTAACTTTGGGGTTGAAATTCAACCCCGGGATCCCAAATATAGTAGATTCTTAATAGCCTGTAGGAGTGAGAAAGATTCCCTATGTCTAGTTTTGCAGAAATGATTTCTTTTAGTATTTGGTGTGTAATTCCCGAGAGAATTAATATTACTTTAATTTTGAGGTTGAAATTCAACCTTGGGATCCCAAGTATAGTAGATGCGCTTTGGATATGTTATGCTAGAAGTAGTTCTTAATAGGCTGAAGGAGTAAGAAATGTTCACTATGTCTAGTTTTTCATAAATGATTTTTTTAATATTTGGTGTGTAGTTCCCGAGAAAATATTATTTTAACTTTGGGCTTAAAATTCAACCCCGGGATCCGACGTATAGTAGATGCGCTTTGAATACATTATGCAAGAGGCAGTTCTTAATAGCCTGTAGGAGTGAGAAAGATTCTCTATGTCTAGTTTTACAGAAATGATTTTTTTAGTGTTTGGTTTGTAGTTCTCGCGAATGATAGTATATTTTATCGTGGTGATTCAAGCGCAATAACATAGTAATATGTACTAGGTGCGCTGCTAAAATTATCGGCAATTGTTTATAGTTGTCAAAGTCAGTATAGCTGCTTTATTATTAAAATTTTGCTTCAAACGCAACGCACGTGGCAGTACTTTAAACAGCAGCCAGCAACCAATCCGCACTCCATTTTAGTTACCTTTATGGAAGGCTCGGGTATTATCGCCAAATCGGCTGCTAATTTCAAGGCGGTGTAAAATATTAGGTTTAAGATTAACGCAAAATATTGTTATAAATTTTGATAGACCTGACCCTGCCTCCCAACTCATAGCACTCATCACTGCACTAAACACTATAACATAATATTATTGTGACCCTACTAAGGTTATCGCTCACAGACTCTCTCACTCGCACAAAACGTTACAAATTTTGCCTCACTCCGCAACAGCTTGCCGGACTACTGTTTTCTTATACCGTGGTACAGCTACAAGAAAATATATAAGAAGTATGAATTTTATATACAAACTGCACTGTTGCAGCGCGTACGGATTTTATTGTTGCATAAAACTTCATCTAGCGAAAGGATTTATCGCAGAACCCACATTAGCCACCTCGCTGCAGAATACTAGTGATAACAGCCACATAATAATGTGAAGTAAGGGATTCCACAAGAACAGCCATCTAGATTGTAGATGCTAATAGAATGACCACTGGCCATTCCGCGACCCTTTCTCGCCCTCACACGGAAACAAAAACAAGTAAAACGGATATATTTCCTTTTTGCCCCGTTCCAACCTCTATATTATGAGATGGGTCGCTGGATACCAGAATTAATTGAGAGCTGAAAATCTAATCGGGCAAATTAACAATTGCAGCGAAGTTTTAAAATACAACTATTGTGTCCATGTTTTCTGTACAATAATTATTATAAAAGTTCCCTTGATATGTTTAAATTATATAGTTAGCTCGTAAATATTTCTTTTAATCTGTAATGGCTATACCAGATATAATAATCATAAAACGTTTTAGCTGTTATAGATAATTTTCTTGGCACATCGGAAAGTAGCACCGCATATTTTGATTTTAATTTTTTTATAGTAACGTATAAACATCTGCCTATATTACATTTGAAGTAGCACCCTACTCCACAAACAAAAATACTGTGGCAAGGATTTAATGTTTTTATAATTAACGGTTTATTGTTATGTATAGGTAGTAATTGTTCTTTTCTGTTTTGTAGGAGTATTAGCAATACTTTTTGGAATCATTTCATGTTTCAAGGCAGAATCTGTCATAGTTTAATGCCAAATTATTGTATCCTAATACTAAACAAAAAAATAAACAGACTGTCATCCAGGTGTTTTAATGATATCTGATTTTGGGAAGCTGATGGCACAAATTCTATAACGTTAATCAAACAAACTAAGCAGTATTGTTTTTTTGTGGCAAACTTTATCACAATATAATTACAATCAATCCATCAAAAACTGCATCTGCATTTTTTATCATATTTGAAGGTCTTATTTTTATAAAATCATTTGGATGTTTAATAAACATGTACAGTCTGTCATAGTTTTTAACCGTCTTTTAAATACTTCTTTTACACAAGTGTTAGTAGAACGTGCAGACGTTTTATAGTGATTTGCTGCTTAACCTGCCAGAAATAACGATTAAGTAATTTTAAGTTTGGTCCTGTTAAGCCCAAAAGCACAGTAAGTAAACGCGTACTCATGATAAAGACCAACAAATATTGGTTTCAGTATATTTAACACATTATCTAAGTGTGTCCATTTCAATATTCGTATTAGAAATGGATTTGTAGTATTTTTCAATGCAGAGAATTTTAAAGAAGGATAAATTGGACAGTTAGTGACTGTACATACGATGCAACCATCAGATGATTCTCAAATTAGGCAACATTTTTGAGAGGCACTTCTTATGCGCAACGAAGAGTAAGACAGATTCCCAAGAAATATTTGGACAGACAAATCTAATTTTTTTTGCATTTTTAGAGCGACGGTAATCCTACTGGTACTAAAGAAAATCATTTCCAGCACAGATTATACTTCACTGTATTTACTTCATTTATGGACAGGATATGCTGCCACGTGTACTAAGGAAATTTAGCATACTATACTATTGCCTTAGGCTAACACAGGTTCAGCTGATATTGCGCAAACGTATACAAATCCCGAAATACCCTATATGGATAACCCCAACGTCGTCTTTCGCATCTTTAAATTGCAAACGAAGTTTGTTTGATAGTCGACACAAGTCACAGTCGTTCAATTTATTGGAACAGCATTATACGACATATGTTCACGACGATAATATCAGCTTACTTGATCCGTTTCTGGAATTGATAATGCCTATGTTTATACTTAGAGAAATGTACAATTTTAGTCTCAAGGCGAAGGTGAATACCGCAACCTAAGATGGAAAACAATGCGATGGTCAGATTTCACTAAAGAATAGGTATATCTCAAAAACTGTTCACATTGGAGGCATATTATATTGCACAAAGTCGCACTATAATTAAACGACAAATTCAGAAATAAAATAATGTACAAGATGTTTCATTTAAAATAGCGAGGTTGTTAATTATTTATGTAACCGAAGGTTTTACTAGATTGACAATACTTTTATTAAGTAGAAGTTTCTCGAATGTATTATCTACCCAAAATTTTTGCAAGTCGCTCGATTAGTTTCTAAATGCGTCAGGCAACTCATAGTGCATGAATGTCTCGGGATAAGAGCAAACATTTTAATTACGAAATCAGTTGTAGCTACATGTGAAAGTTTGTTTGGCCGAGTGTTTAAATGTCCAACATGCTCATTCCCTGTAAGTTAGGTATCGATGTATTGGTTAGTTACCGTTGTCTAGTACCAACACCTATACAAAGTTTATTTTTAATCGCTTGTACTCGTATTAGAAATAATATATTTTTTATATAACCCTACGTATGGAATGCTGGCTTATTCTTTACTGCTCAGTATTTCAGAATTGTGCACCTTCTCTTCTCATCATGATGTCTCTTTATATGTAATATATATGAATATGTTATCAACATTAGGTAAATACATACGTACTTGTACTTTACGTTAATCTATGTAGAAATCGGCCGCCAGACTTGAAATCACGTGTTTGTGTTTACAACATTATTGTAGGAGTTTATGTTTTAGCATAAATAAATCAATAAAATAAAAGATTTATATGTAAATAGAAGTATGTTGGCTGCGCAGACCACTAATTGTAGACACTATACTCGTAATAATAACGAGGATTAAACGCTTAAATTTGTGTGTACTTCGTAAAGCAGATGGCCGTATTCGTTTAGGGAGAAGGGGAGCGGCAGCAAATAAACGAGGAAGCGAAAAGCAAAATCTTTTAAATTATCTGAAGGCACATTTATTTCAGAACCAGAGAAAAGCATAAAACTTTTAAAACATTAAACTTTTAAAATAAGAAAAACAAATTTCCTGATAATTTGAATATGTGGCTGAAGGAGTAAATCTTGCGGTACAAGATGTTTTTATCGTGGAGCCTTGCTGGAGTTTCACGAGGGAGAACGGAGGGTAAAAACCCCGTGCATGTAGATTAAAATCCGCCGCAACGAGCCACCAAGTTAAATATCGCTGCAGCTCCCCCACCCCCATATAAATCTCTGGCAGGTCTTGCTCCGACCACTGTAATATTTAACTAAATCCTTACTTCATGTACCCTACTTGGCTTTTCTAAATGTCAGTGTAATACATGTGTATATATCATCACGTAGCATTCCCCTGTAAGCTTAGAACGTGATTATTTAATTTAATAGATCTGATCGCGGCGTAAACGTTTGGTCAACAGTTTACCACATGTTACGTAAAGACGTAATAACTGAAAGAACTGGGATTTTTTTAATAGAAATTGGAGTTACATTTTGAGTTATCTTCCTATTCTTATGTTAAAATAACGTTTACTCTTCTTGCTTTGCCAAGCTTTTGATTTTTATTTCAAATCTTCACCGGGGCTTCTATAAACATTTACAATGGTACTTACATAGGTATAACAACAGGTATAAATATAATAAGAAGCGACTGATATATCCATTTAACGTATTAAATTCCTATAATACCTGTATATATAGATGCATACTTCAATGGACTTTTATAACTTTTAAACTGTTTATGTCTAAAGCAGTTTTAGGACATTATGCTAAGCTTGACGAAATTTATAAGACCGTAAATAGTAAAGTTGTGTTCAGATTTGTTAGTACCTGCGTGCTCTTACAACTCAAGTCAATGTTTAATAAGCCCCTATTCGAAATAGTGCTAGCTAATAAACCAAAAAATGTATCGATGCTCGGTAAAAGCATCGTTTCGAGTCCTGATAAATATTTGTAATATCGGATTAATTCCAATAAAGAAAACTTCCTTTTATATTAGTATCATACCCTAATATGTAAATAATAAACTACATTTAGACACCTATCTTTGGCATAATATAGAATTATTAAAAAGTGTATAACAAACATTAATATGTTTTAACTAAAATTGACTTATAGTAATACTGGATGGCCCAAATGAACGCATTTCTTCCATAAAAAAATTGTTTTATGCAAAAGTCTTTTTGAACTGTACCCTAAAATTATTTTCAAAGATGGCGGATTTCTGGCTATACGGAAATGCACAATTACTGTGTTTTGTTTACATACTGTTTTTTCAATCCTTATAAAATTTTGGTGTCACCTTATGGTTCATACATTAGGTGTAAAATACACCAATAGAAAATTATTTAACATATTGTGACAAAAATACGATATTACAGTGCATGCAAACAATTGAAATAACATTTAAACCAGGAAAGGCAAAACAGTGCGATTTTGGTTGTTCTAAACAGCACCATAAAGAGTAACGGCTTCATAAACCGTCCTATTTATATCATTATCCACTTTGATTTCAACACTAGTGACCATTGTCTTCAACGATCAAGGGTGTACTTTGGTTTTGACGTGGATATACCTTAGGACGCACTCAGGGGTTAATTTTGTAGAGAYCGGTAATGAATCATCTAGCGGTGTCTTTAAGAATTATAAATACAGACACCTACAGTACCGATTGCCTAATCATTTGGCGAAAATCTGTAATGCGCCATCTAGTGGTGGTTTTACGAACTACTTCGTAAGTTGCTACGTTTGGTAGGTACAGTGATCTACATTGCTGATTGCCCAATAAACGTTTGAGCCCATTGGAAAAGAAAAGAAATACGAGAAATAAAACTACTTTGAATTATTAATCTTTGATATAGATCAAAGTTAATCCGGGTTTAATCCGCGGTCGTTGCCTAGCAACGTCATGAATCCGGTGTTCTGATTAGTGTTGCTATAGCAACGACCGAGGATTACACCCGGATCAAATTTGATCCATGTTTGAGCAACCTGGCTTAAGCGTTATTTGGTATTTAAATTGGCGCGATACCTTCTACGTGGATTCGATAAAATGGGGTCCCTCCATATAGTAGCGATAATGTCTAAATCACAAATTTACAAACAGCCGTTGACAACGAATTAACTAGCTCCGTGATGTGTTAAATGAAGTTTAGAAATTGAAATTCGCACTTCCTTTTTCTCACACTGACATTTCATTAATGACCGGATTTTGTCCAGAGATGTGCATGCATGTCTCTGTTTTTTATTTGGGGAGTTGAGGTTGATATTTTCGTAACTCAGTGTATATGTTGGTATGCGCTCAAATAATAAGTTGCGTTACAATTTCAGCAAAGTATTTTCCTCTAACTCAACGAAACATGATTTATTGGAAGCTGTATAAAAATTCGCTATATTTTTAAATAATTTGATAACAATCAATACCACATAAAAGGAAGTTTAATTTCATGCAAGAGTTAAGAGGTCGCAAAGACAAAATTATGTCACAAAATTTCGAATATCTGTAAATGATAAAACTTCTGATATTCTTTAGAACAACAAAAACTCCTCGGTTATATACGTTAATTTAAAAGTCATAGGAATCTTATGTTACAATCTTCATGTTTCGAACCAAATGCACTTATGGTGCATTTCAGTCCTAATGTATAGTGCATAAAGTGGCACTAAAATATCATTATGAATAAACAAATATAAAAAGTTGGATGTTTCATTAAATAAAGTTGGCATGCACTTCGGTATAACTAAAAGTCTGCCATCAAATATATAAGGTATAGTACTCAAAAATATACCTTCATTGCCTATAGAGTTATAGAAAATAAATACGTTCTACGGTAACTAAATGGAATACAGTACCGCAACGTCAGCCATATTTCGAGTAAAACTTTTGGCGGGAACATTCAAATTTCCCAATGTTTGTTTTTCTTTACCTTGGTCAATTATGCGTTTTCATTACCGATCTTGGTCTTATTCCAATTCCAATCTAAGTAAAATTAACATTGTGAAATTTCAAAAACTATATTCCATACGTTCGTATATTCCATACGTTCATTTGGTTCCAGATCATCTCATCTCCACTTCAATGTGTTGTCAAATTGTTAGAACAACATGCTTGTGTACCGTATCATTACATAAAAAAAAACAAAACGCCCATTTCAATGTGTATCTGAAATACGCTTTTTTAGCATTTTGGTTGTTTCTGTATTGTTTGAGAAAAAATGGGAGTAAATAAATAGTGTATAAAATCAATGTTTGCTCAATTGTGTGCTAATAGAAAGACGTTCTTAAATATTCATTATTGAAACAAAGATGTCCGCTGAAAAGTATTTAATGTATATAGCAAAACATTCACGAATTTTTTAAATTATCCATAACCATTTTCTACAAAATAAGAATGAAATTTGACAAAACATACAGTCAAAATTTAGTAATTAGTTTTTTCATTAATTATTATGCTACCTAACCTAATTTAAACACTCACTATTCTAAATATTATAAATTACTTATACTGCCTATATTCCAAGTATACTTAAATTCATTGTCGGTAAATCATCACCTCGTGGACATCTAAGTTTGCTATAAAAAGCATAAAATCATAAAGATTTTGTGCCAAGTTATAGAGTTCAACATTCAGAGCCTCCTGCAAATTATGCAAGGCGCTTGAAATGGCTTATGGTTTTGACTGCCGCAGAGATGAATCCGGATGTAGATTTCCGTTAGGGTCGGCAGCCAGCATGTCGATTGAGGAGTTTTAAAGAGAACAGACCGAACTGCAGTGTACAGGGTAGTGTTGCGTGATTGACGTGTTCCTCATCAGTATTCCGGCCTCGTGATTGGACAGACGGAGCTGTCAATCAAAAAGTTTTGCACGCACCTCCCCCAGCGTTCAAAACCCCATCTCCACAATGTATTGGAATATTTTTATTCCCCGTTTACGGTTTTAATACTTGGTATAAAAATTAAATGGAAATGGGTATTTCGAATGGGGGTGAAATTCGATTCACATTTTAAGCGTGTTTTAAAGCCGTTTTAAATAACTTTAACTGGAAGGAAAGATTCTGCCGAATGTCGTACACTAATATTATTTTTAAGCAATTATTTAACTCATTTTGCCAAATCTTGTAAACTAATTATTATAATATAAATTATTGTAATTAGCTATTAGCTAATTAATAAATAGATATCGTACTGGCTTATTCCAAGGAACAAAATTGTATTCTTTAACTATGTTTGAGACTATTTAAATAAACTTCATACAACTTCAAGCGAGTATCACAGTTTTTTGTTGTCAAAAATAAGCCATTCACAGCATGCATCATCTTAAAACAGTTTTCCTTTGTTATTTAATGGCAAGAAAACCCCACAACACCTACATAATGAAATATGCGGTGATTTTTTATTACGAATGGAAAATCTATAAATTGGAGTTTAGTTGCATAAAAATGGGCCGATTTAACTCAACTTACGTTAGTATCAAAAATTAACACTAATTATAATTTAAATTTTCTTTATATGTTTAAATTCCTTCCAGATGATTTCACAATATTTGGTATCCGGAAATTTTTTGGGCTGAGGAATGTAAATTCTTATACAAATCTGCTTGTATCTTCTGCAAAGAGCCACCTGTGATTATGGATCCAGACAAATTTAAATCGCGAAAACTTTTTGGTGCCTCCATGTATGTTTTGACTAAGAAAAAATTGTCTACTACTTTTTCTACTTAATAAGGGCGTACCTTATTGATATCGATACGAATAGGAGTAACGGTTTATGATATAAATGTATTACAAATTAACTTAGAGTATCTACCATTTGAAGAACAGAATCGATTGAATAGAAATGATTAAATCAAAAGTAAACGGTTGGTTCTGGTGACATTAATAAGGTATATTACCTTTTTATGTAAAAAAAGTGGAGGTAATTTTCTTTCAAAAGTGATACAGACACAAATAGGTTCTAGCGCTTAATTGCATCTAAAAAATCTTAAAAAGACCTGAATATTTTTTATGAAGTTATCTCAAGATGATCTTAATACACTCAATTAAATGTAATTTATATCCTTAACAGTTGTTTAGCTTTGACACCCTGTATTCCCATTAATATCAAGTTTGGTACCAAGGTAAGTTTAGTTAAGATGGCCTATTTTTGACATGCAGCTTTCCCACAGACAATAAATGGTCATGTATATTATAGCAACCGATTAAATAAAATAAACTTTTAAAAGTACTGTTCAATTAAATTGCTACATTTTGACGTAGACATTAGGGGTCATTTTGCGAAAATGCTCATAAGTCATCTAGCGGTAGCTTACAAACTACAACATTCGATAAGTACAGGAAAAAGCACAGCGAAAGCATATTGAAATAAAATTACTTTGAATGTTAATGTTGGCATATTCGTTTGCGCCCACTGTGAACTACCACCTCAACCACGTACAGGTATACCTATGTATATGATACACGTGCCTACGTCAAAGTTATAGCTGTAACGGGTGCGCCATCTCGAGATTCGGTATGGAAATATTGAATAACTTCGGCAAGTAGTGAAAGTGAATGTTTGTTAGTGTTTTTGTTTTATTTGATTTAGTCCTTTACAATTTATTTCAACTGTACTTAGAACACAACATCCAACAAATGACCACCTTTACGAGCCACACAATATTGTGCTCTTTTTTTCGAATTTCATTGGAGCGTCTTTTACGAACTGAAACGCGTTGATGATTTGCTAGAGACCCTGATTCTTCGAAATTTTTAGTCACATTGCGTATGGTATTATCAGAAGGCACTTTACGACCGCGGTATTTTCGACGGTATGCACGTTGAGCAAGCACAATTGAACGACCATTTTCCAAATACATGGTCACAATTTCCGCGCGTTCTTTAGGTGTAAAGTTATTCATGGTTAAAATTGTACTGAAATGACGTTTCCAAATGATTTTTTCTCAAGTCATACCGACAATGGATAACAAAGTGATTCAATATTTCCACACCGAAGCTCGAGATGGTGCACCCTGTATTAAAAATACAACCATCAAGGCTGGTATTATTTTAAACGTGATTTCAATTGCAATTAACTACACGTGCATTAATTTAGCCCCTTTTTTACTAAATGCATATTCACAGGAGGTTTTACACCCCATATTCTATAATAAACTATATTGCGTTCAGATCCGGTGATCGCGGTTGTCAGGAAACAGAGCAACTAGGACATACGACTATCCATCTGCCAGGAAAGTTTCATAACATACCTCTAACCATCTAACCAAATCAAGCAGGCGCGCATTATCTTCTTATATGGTTTGATCTACGCTGAAAGAAATATCGTCCAGAATTTCATATTAGCACAACGTCTACTGCTGAATAACAGAACATACCAACAAGCCGGTGCCCTTTTCTTGGCCACATTAAATCCTCCTCAGTGTGGATATTATGTTGTTGTTTAAATTATTGCTCCCTATCAGTAATGACATTTAGCGAGTTCATTATTTTATTTGTTAACTCTACTTGTTGGTTAGGTTTGAAATATAACTGGGACGAGGAACAACAGAACCATATTATTAAGAATATGATAAAATAGAATAATTTAGTATCTTGCGAATCGGGTATTGGAAAAAAGTATTGGTCAAGTCTTCATGTGGCTCACTATAAGATAAAGATGAATCTTTTACTATAAATATGAACAAGCGTGCAGTGGTTGGTCCTGTTCTATATGATAGCGGTGATGTGTCTCCAGTTAATATACGGATAAAATTTGAACCATAGTATTTTTGTAAAGGAATTTGTATGTCCCTGTGCCATCTACCAGCATATTCTGGGGATGACTTCCATTTCAAATTATGGTCGTGAAATAGTTTTTTAGAGCAAGACGCTTTTTGTATCCTTATGTTATTTTCTAGAGTTTGTAAGATTGTCCACTAGATCATTTCCAAGTGTATTTATATGTCCAGGAATCCACTCAAATTTAAACTGTTGATACCATGTTGATGCACTAAATGTATCGCAGGATCGCATAATTTTTTGCAACGCACTGGATAAATCAGACAGAATCAGGTAAAAGCCATGTTAATACAAAACTTTACAGCTTTGCAGCTGTACGAATACGAATTATATTTGTGTCGTGGGTTTCAACATTAACTCCGTACCTTTACAGACTTGCTGACCGTAGATGCATCAGTAAATATACCAAATTATAGATATCCTTGTAGTATGCTTCAGTAACAGCTTACAACTCCAAATGATTATGCTTTGCCTTTTTTTTTAATTTAGGTTAACCAAGTGGATTTATCTCTGAAAAAGGCAAAACAGTATCGCCTTATATTTTGTGTTTGTTAGGAGAAATTCTACGAAGCCAATATCCTGTTTTGCTTAAATATTTATTAACGGATGACCTTTTATAGTTTATAAGTTTTGTAATAAATTTCATATTTAGCCATTGTACATAAATGTAAGGCAGTGCATTTAGCAAGCATCGCATTACAATTACATGATGTTTTAGGGGCCTTCCCTGTCTTGTTTCATGAAACATATCTCCCTACCCCCATAAGCCTTTTCATTTGTAATACCTCTGCACGAAATGTTGAGAATCCATACAATTTGGCGTAAAAAATATTGGTAATCTCCTAAAATTGCTTTTTATTGTCTTAATTATTTTCTGGTATATTTAATAAATCTGCGAATCCACTGGTGAGGTCCGGCATACTAATTTTATATTGTATTTTATGTATAAATGTAACTTATATAATATTTAAGGGTCTTTTATGATTATTGCAACCATACAGAGCCCTTTATAAACATGACATTCTAAAAATGGTGTAAGCAACAAGCTGGCTTCGTGGCTTCAATTAGGTCAAATTCGATGTCACATCTATTAACAGTTGTTATTGATTTCAGTAGAATGTGTAGGTAAAAAAAGCACGTAAAGGGTCATTCAACGGTTACATTAAAATTTCCGCTACCGATAAACTGATATATTAAGCGTAATGCGCTACACTATATTGCAAATAAAACTGAAGAGGTTCGGTCAGTGCTAGATTATTAGTAATGTATTCTTGGAATAATTTTCGTAGCCGGCACTTTACGAGACAAAGAAAACATGAATACATTTTTTTGCAACAACTTCCTCATCATTCGTCGCCGAACTAGACCGAGTTCCACAATAGCTCCACGATGGATTTGAAAGACATGGGTTAAAACTGTATCCGCTTCTATGTCGCGCATAAAAACGAAAGTAAGAATGTAACAGATCCACCTTAAGCATATGTTTGTTTTTCTTTCGCGATGTTTATTTTAAAATAGAATTCGAGTTCTCAGCTATTTCATAACCGGTGCCAAACACAATAAGCGCTTTGGAAAAGGTTTGAATTTTTGTCTAGTTGATCAGGTATCGCGATATATTTACCAGTTTGCCAACTTCCTCTCTTGTTTAAAGATTTTATCTTAATTGCATGATTTTTTTGTTTTATGATAAGGGTAGTCGATTCAGGAAATTGATAGCCAGGATAATTAAAGACTGAAGATGAAGAGCCTAGAAAAATGAATGATATTTTATGATTCTGTGAACTGTGAAGTTTTCGGACCGTTATGCCGTGGCCTTCATTAATGTAACGCAGACGTTTCGCGACTCGTAACTTGGGGCATCTTTAGTGCTACAGAAACTGACTGAATGCATAAAAATTATTTATGATTCTATATAATGAGCGGTGTACATCGAAAGGAAAGTAAATCGGCATTCTTAATACACATAAAAACATTACTTATGTACTACATTTGTTAAAATAATGTACAAGGTAGTTGTACACTCGTTTTATTTTGCAAAACAGGCTGCTAGAAAATAAATAAACACTTAAAATAAAATCAAGCTTAGCTATTAGTTTTAATGAATGTCAACTTTTTAAAGCTCACCTACGCTCTAAAGTGAATGTTGTAAATATAAAAGACTTTTAGCACAGCATTTATATTTTTTAAAGAGGACAACGTTTCAAATACGAGTTAATAAAAATTACTACTACTTTCAGCGATAGCTCTAAATCATTTCATCCACCTTGCAACCAACACGGCAAAAATTCCAAATGTAAAGAAACATTTGCAAGAACTTTTTCTCTACAAGTAGTATCGTTATCTGATGTATTGACATACTCAAATTCTTACGTTGAAATAGTAAAACTACACATTCATGGGGACAAATTAATTTACAGACTCTATCGCGCCTCCTGCGATGCACTCCACATTAGGCTAAAGAGCCAGAAATGAATATTTTTAAAACTTCCTGGCCATTCTACATACACATGGATAACTATTTGTATACTCTGAATAGCCTTCAAATTTTCCATTTGAATATCGCAAGCGTTAAAAAAAACTTCTTAGAAGCTAGAATAAAGGCAAAATTTTCAAACTTTATTCGACCAAATGCAATTTATCATTATGTTACAATTCTTACCATTCATTATTGCGTAGGGATATGGTGTTGAAACTCCACTGCACTTAAGCTCTGGTTTATTGTGCCCTCGGTACCTTCTAAGAGGTATAGTACTCCATTAATCCTCTACTCCTAACAAATATTAGGATACAGTCAATGGATGCCTGTAAATGTAAATGTAAATGGTACACCAAAGACACATTGTGTTTTCTCCATAAGTACTTTACATTCACATGGAATATGACAGGGAGTTTCATCCTTCTTTGTACACTCCCGACATGTATCAAACACTTCTAAGGGTTTCTTAAAAAAAAACAATGTCCTATAAGCAGTCCAACCACTGTTATTAGGGGAGGTATGTAACTTTCCTTGGTACGTAACAATATTAAAAAAAAAGTTTATTTGTTATATTTAATATGGCCATTCTACTACCTTATCTCTATTTCTAAAATACTCGTAGTATTAGCATTCGTAGTTCTGACTGTCTTTATGCGTGTTGTTTTTAGCTTTTCAGCAAAAATAGATCAGAAGCGTTAAAATATTTATCTAGGCAACATAAATATATTTCAGAAGTTATTGACGGCAATTCTTCAAGATTCATTGCTTCATATTAAAGTTCAAAAATATTATTTAATTAGGCCAGAATCTTCGAGTTTACTGTTTAGGTAGGATAGCCATCCAAATAGACTCGAACGAAAGTATATTATTCGGTGAAACATCCATGTTTCCAACGTACTCAATTATTTGATAACTAAAACATGAGGGAAATAAATGCAATGTTTAACTTTTACTGTAATTGTTTCAGGGCAGAAACAGCTTTCGTACTTGTAACTGAAACATAGTTAACTCCTGATATTTAATCTTAATTTTTTTTCTCCTAATCATTTCACCATTTTTTTTGATATGACAGGATTTCAGAACGTGAGGGAAGTTTGCGAGTCGGAGTGAGAAACAGTCATCATGTCGAGGTAGTCATTGAAAATCACCTACATCTCGAATTCCGACTATTTATGTTTTGAGTTTTGGGTCTAAAAGTTGGGTTACAAAAATGCCATTTAGTACACACCTCGGACACAAAATTTTGAGTACTATATTCACCCTTTTTGACTATCTTGTACGTACCTTAGACTTTTTAGATTTTAATACTTCAGAATTTTCAAGATGCCTACTTGATTCTTCTACATCTAATTTTTCACAGTATACACTTACGTTCAGTTTGTTGCTCTATATAGTCTGCTGCAAAATAACCATGTATTAGACTCAAACAACAACAAAAAGAGAAAGTAATAATTTTATGAAATATTTATCAACACGCTAATGAAATAATGAAATATCTATGGGTTAAACACAGACATTTTAATAACTTTCCAGAAAAACGTGCGCAAGATAATTTCACACCAACACTGATGATTCTTTATATGATTCAATATTCAGTATTCGTTAAATAAAAATCTTTCTGAACCAAAAAGTCGCAACGCTAATTGTTGACCTTTGTTGTAGTTAAAAAGATATCTTAAAGGGAAGAATGGAATATTTTTAAACCAAGCATATGAGGCCGACTAGATAATTGTACTACTATCTCGATTAAAATTCTGACCTGCAGTAAACCGTATCTGTAAATAAAAACGAAAATTACGAGCTACACGGTCTATAGTAATGGAGTAAAGAATTTACAAAAGTTATGTTAAGAATAATAATACAGGGGTAATAATAGCACCAAAGTTCTGTTGACATTTTTTTGACGGAAAGCTCAAAACTTATTGGTGTTGCAAGAAATCGTGTCTATGACATACTGTATTTAACGGATTGAAAACATAGATAACGTATAAAGGTTGTAATATATAAAATTCAAATGTCCATTTTGAATGCTCTAACCTAGTAATTATATACTTACTCGATTTGTATTTATGCCTGAAAAGCTATTTTGTTATGTAACATTTGTAACATTACCTTCAACAGCATATCTACAGGAAATGAAAAATACAAACTATCAAATCTAATAACGCGTGTTGTTTGCGAGTGGGTTATCATAAATTTAAAAACAAATTTTATATGCCACCTATGGTTAGCGATATACTTCAGTGTCTGCAATAATAGCAGTGAATTCATCACTCAGCTCGGCCATATCCATTCACGATCTCCACGATAACAACTATTTTCATAATTATCCTAATTCAGCAGTACTTTTCATGTGCACAAGAGGGAAATATTCCCAGTCCGTACTTTTTATCGCCAAATAGTATGAAATTACTACGACATTCATCTATTTAAGCGTAATTATTTGCGGCAAAATGGTCGTTTATAATTTACTGAACGCAGTCGTGATTCAGCATGCATGGCTGTCTGACCAGAAACATGGCTGCTTGTCTAAAAACCTGTTATTAAATCCCAGTCCTCAATAAAAACAAAAATCATCCGACTGCCGTGACACAAAGCCGTTTCTTTCAAGGAAAACACGCAATCGCTGGTATTCTTGTAATGACAGTATGCCGTCTGTTTAGAAACAACATTCGACGATTAAGTTTTAACTAATCCATTTTTATTACCTTTTATTTCCATTCTTATGACCACGGCGATTAACTAAAAATGCAGAAGCAAGAGGAATTTTAGGTTATCATTATAGTTTACCTAAAAAATTCTATATTTCGTAACCAAGTATTACTTCTGGTTCTAGTAGAAGTGGAACTAGTATTAACACAAATAACGACTGTAAACAGACCAATGCAACACAGCTATATCTAATAAACGAATGTTTACACCGTACAATACAACCTGCTTACACATACACTGCTAAAACCAAATACCACATGGATGTACCAATACTTTGTATTGGTGGATATAATAATAAACTTGGTTATTTGTTTTACTTGCCTTTAATTTTTTTAGATTACGGAGTATTCTTCGGTGCTTGTAAATCAGACAAATGTAGAATCTAGTATAATAATAGAGTTAAAACATATCGTCAAAAATGTGTTCTCAGTATGTTAGATTGTCTTCAACGTTAAACGTTTCTTAACTTTTATGTTGCTATAATTAAGAAGTACACTACTACATCTTCATTCTATCTCGATCATATATTTTTAAGTGCGTGCTTATACATAAATAATTACAGAATTTTTAATTTGCAGAAAACGGTCTTCCAAGACGGTTGAGGACAGCTTACACAAACACACAGCTGCTCGAGTTAGAAAAGGAGTTTCACTTCAATAAATATCTATGCCGTCCTAGAAGAATAGAAATAGCTGCATCTTTGGATCTCACTGAAAGACAGGTATATACGTGTATCACATTTTTTTGCTTCCATAGACTTATTATTAAAAAGCAACATTATTAGGGTGGCCCAAATGAACGTATTGCATTCATAACTACACATAAATTTTGAAAGCGGATGGATATTTGAATGCGATGAGCTAAGATTATACCCAAAATTTCAGAAATCCACGCTAACTTTGTTGTTATATTTTTGCGTTCGTTGTGAACTATTAATGACACTTTTTGTACCATATAATAGGTCTAAAATGGACCAGTTTAATTATAAAGCTATTCTGTCTGCAAAAAATAGTAGCATAATTTCTAAACTAAAAGATAGAACCGCTATTTTAAAAAGTATATCGCAATAACTGCACTGCAAATATAAATTTGGAATCTTGCAACCTATAAGTCTATTTTTGTGGGCTCATAACTTTGACACTTTCATGTGCAAGTAACTTGATTTTGATAATTAAATGGTATATTATTTTTCCACTTTTAGCTGCGACGGTATATAGACCTTTCATTTACTATATCATTAATATTACCACTTACAATAATAAACAATTTTTATATTTTCCTTATTTTTACCTCCCATAATATAATTTTGATTTTAATTTCTTTATTCAAACGAATTTTTACTCACGTTCATCAGGCTTGGAACTTGAAATAGGTATTATTTAAGCAATGGATTATATTTATCGCATCTTTAGGTGTTACTGAAATAGCAATCTTTGGTTGCAACCGAAAAATCCGTTTTCTTCAGATCGGGAACCATTTAACATGTCCATCACGTCTATTTAGAAATCACTTTATGGAAAGCACTTGGAAGATATCGTGTCAAATAGAATATCAAGTAACAATAAAATTTCTTCTCTTAAAGATAAGAGAATGCCTTTTACCAGTGAAGAGAATTGTGCCCAAAACTAACGCTCAGATGATAAAGGATCAATAGTGTCGTTCTCTTGTTAAAGATTAAAAGGTATTTTCAGTCTTCTAATAATGGCTCCACCAGAAAACAGCGCTTATTTGAAAAGATTTTTAATACTCTTGAGACTTGTCTATAGAATGCACTGTAGTGGTAGCATTTATGACGTTCAATTCCATGGAAGTGCTGATGCGTATTTTTTCTCGCACTTACCTGTAGACTTTCCAGTTCACTTTCTTGTGCTACAATTGGGCTCTTTGTTACTTGTCTTTAATATTCCACATTCCCGCAAAGTTAACAAACTATTTCCAAGAGTTGCTGGAAAGCTAATTTGTGCGTGTATATTATGTCTAGTAAAAACGGTCAATACAAACTATTAATGATACAATACCATATGAAAAGCAATCTAATTATGCATTCGATTAAAAAAAGTTATTGTACGTTTCCGGTGTAACAGGAATTCCTCCATCTTTGAAAACGATTTTGGGTTATAATACTAACAATTCAAAGCAATTTTATATAAAACAGCTTCTTTTCTGTTTTTTTAAGATTATAAAGTTTTTGAAACAAAAAGATCATGTGGGCTACCCTGTACAATGTGCTCATGTAAAATGTTTGTCTATTTAACAACCTGTATTAAGGTATTTTCTAGTTATATTTTAGTTAATACATTACCAAATTATATCTCAAGTTAAGGTTTAAAAATTTTAATAATTTTACTAGTCCACAATCTTTCGTTAACCTGTTTTATTTACAGAATTGTCATTCTTATAATTTTATTGTACGTCGCTTAGTTTTTCGTAAAAGAAATAAAACGTCTAACCATAACTAGACCCTAGAGCAACTGGTATAATACAATTACATTTTTATACATAAGGCTAGTGAAACGTGGTTTATATTAGTTCTTAAAGGCTTCTTAATCATAGTCGGTAATAAAACCGTAATTTTGTATTATTTTGAAGTATTTATAGCGATACATACTAAAACTTATACAGCACTGAACACTGAACGCACAATGATTACAATTTAGAAGATTTGGAGAAACGTAAAGCACCATCCATATCAGTTATTACCCTAATATTATGAAAGACGGATGTTGATGTGTACTGTAATCCAAAAAAGGGGGTTTGTTAATAGAATGGAAGCTCTCGCAAACAGACCGCAAATTTTAATTACCACATCTCTCATGTGCGGATAAAAGATTTTCCGTGTGCTAGAATCACCAAGCATTTTCAACGTAATTTTGGAATCAATATTTGGATGAGAGAAATATACACGACTAAGCGGTATATGCACCCCATTAATGATGCGATATATAAAATACGCGACTTCCGTAAAGTATTGATAGGAATTTAATTTCATATTGTAAAATGTATGTAAATGTATCGCTGCATTCGGAACAATGGAGCTCACTTTAAACGTTTAATGTAATCCTGATTTTGCTGTTGTTAAAGTTGTTTGGTGATAAAATATAGATTATTATTAGTTCTTGTGGGTATAATTACTGTGTTATTGTTTAATAAGAAACAAACCCTTAAATCACTTATAGTAACAGTCATCCATGTTTCGTGGAATATACGGCATGGTTTAACAGACACTATAGGTACAGGGTCTGCCTCCTAAAACTCCCTTGGCTTCTATTTTCTTTATTTTTTTCAGATACAGGCTTAAGTTATCTGTCAAAATGTAGGTCTTTTGAAACTCTTTAAAAATGGCATAGTGGGTGTCCAAAAAATTCTTTTGCAGATTATAATATTTTGCAAAGTTAATTTTTGTAAATCATTTTTACCTTACCCCGTATAATAAATATTGCTTCATAGTTGGATGTTGACTTTTGTCATCTTCAATTTGTTGAATACCATGTATGCGTAATTTTTACTCCATCTTACTGAAAAAATTTAAGTATCAATTTTACAACTTATTACGGTACAAATTGTGCCTACATACCCATCGCTGCATACAAAACGCCAAAATTTTGAGTAACTTTTAAATAAATGAAGGACAAAGTTCGTTTTAAAGAGAGAGGCTAGAAAACAATACCCTGCGATGAGGCTAGTGCGTGATGTAGAATACCATAGAGCTATAAGTTAAAACTTGCAAGTTTTATCGTAATCGGGTGCAATTGATCATTGTCGTTCCATTTAATAAGCTGGGAAGCAACTGTTGCATGTATTAATATCTTATAAATAAATAATTGTATGTTTCCAGAACGAATTACTTACGATTTCATAGCATGCCTAAGTCATCTGTGCTTGGAAACATAAAATTATTTATTTATAGATATTAAAACATGCAACAGTTGCTTCCCGGCTTATTAAATGGGACTACAAAGGTCAGTTGTATCTATAACTTCGTTCAAACTTGCAAGTTTTATACTTATAGCGCTTTGGTTTTTTACATCATACGCTAGTCTCATCGCAGGGTATCATTTTCTAGCCTCTCTATTTAGGAAGAACTTTGTACTTTATTATTTAAAAGTTACTTAAATTTTTGTGGTTTCGTGTGTAGCAATGGGTATGTATGCATAATTTATACTATAATAAGCTGTTAAAACTAACATACAAACACACAAAATACACAGCCCTATTAACAGAACACCTATGCCAGCGACGAGCCTTTTTTTATTTTTTCACTAAGGGATAAAAAATACGTCTACATACTAATGACATAAATTAAGAAGACAAAAGTCGGCATTCAACTATGAAGCAATGATTATTATATGGAGTAAGGTAAAAAATATTTACAAAAATTAATTTTATTTGCAAAATATCATAATCTGCAAAAAACACTATGCCTTTATAAAGAGTTTATAAAAACCTACAATTTGACATATAAATTAAGGTTGTAGCTAAAAAATAAAGAAAACAGAACCTGGGGAGTTTTAGGTGACGGACCCTATATATAAAATTAAAAAAAGCACACAGACACAAAATGATTAAATGAAGCCATTGTTATACCAAAGCTAGCTTCTCTAATTATGGTTAGTGATTTTATTGTTTTGTGAAACATCTAAGTCACATATGAGGAAGTTGTAAGGAAAAAATTTATTAGATAAATAAAAACATTCACTATAAAGCTGAAAGACAGTGGTTGATGAGGTACTTTTGTGCCAAACGGTGTAATTAAAAACTGTCAGTTATGGGTCCCTTAGGGGTGGCTGGAAAGAAAGTTTCATTCTGCCTACACCCCTTAAAATAAGCCAAGGTCCTTTTTTGCTATGACTGAAATATCTTGCATAACATATTGATATTTATAAATAAATTAAAGTTAAACAGTTAAAATTAAAAATATTTTGCTGATAAGTATAGTAAAATAACATCATTTGAAAATTAATATCTCAATTTCTTTGCATTTGTTTAATATGTAAAGAACTTATAAGCATTAATCTCAATACCTGCTATTGATATTAATAGTCTCCAAACCTATAAGTTTTAATGTGCCTAACTGAATAAAGCTTTATTAAATAGATTGCTTGTATAGGGTGCATAAAACTGATAGATATGATACCTGTATGTAAGTAAAAATAAGAAGAATGTCCGAATAGAATGTTCCAATTGCTGCTTGAAATTATACCTGTCCACTTCGTTGGTACAAGATATTTAAAGATTTACTTTGAAACTAATAAAGACACTACGACTAGCTTCGCCCTTCAGGCAGGATACGCAATGAACTGACCAAAGATGGTGCTGAGAGCATTAGCTCTCTTTAACAAAGAAAAATTTGTTCTATTATGCAGCGTATTCAAATTATGTTTGAAAAATACAGTTTTTTTCGAATTCATTTACTACCTATGATCAAACATACAATACTGTTTTTCCACAACAGATTTCTACATTTTGACTATAACCACTTAAAACACATATATTTTGCTTTCGCTTAGTGATAAGAATTTCTTCTAAACACTTTATTGAGGTTTTTTTTCCTTGTAAATTACTAGAGAAGTTCTATAAAAACGGTTAGAATTAGATCATGAATTCTCGAAATGTCGCTATTAATGAAATAAATAAGTGTGTAATGTATAAATTTACTTAAAACTGAAACACTTCTATACTCAAGTAATATTTGTTTCCTGCGCAGGTGAAAGTATGGTTTCAAAATAGACGAATGAAGCACAAACGACAGACACTGGGAAAGCAAGGGGAGGATGGCGACGACAAAGACTCTATAAACAGTGATGGTGGAAAGAGTGGGAAGCATTCTTCTGATAAGTTTTTAGACGACGAAATGTCGAAGAAAAGCTGTCAGGGGTGCGAAATGCCCGCAGCTGGTATATGTGGTTCACACGACGACCTGCCAGACATCGGTTCGAGCCGCGGAAATAATAACAACACCCCCAGTGCCACCAACAACAATACCAGTTTTAATAACAATAGTAATGGGGCGAGTAGTATTGGTAGTTCGAGTTCCTTTGACAAAATGATAGTTGAAGAAGATTCTCGATCGAACGAGGATAACGGAGCGCACTCATCGCCTCGGATAGGCAAGAAAGGAGCATCAACACCAAGCGCTGTGTCCATAAAGTCGGAGAGCAGACGGAACTCCCCAAATGCATGTGATCGTAAAATCAGCATGAGCAAGGTTTCACCAAACGTCGCACAGAAGGAATCGATCGTGCTGCATACACCAACGGAACCAGCAGCTGCAAAGAAGAACCTCGCGAATAACACTGCGTTGCATCCCAACGCTCTCGGTATTAATCCAAGCAACAGTATGATGTATCCGCATTTGCAGCGGTCTTCGCCTGCCACCGCTACGGCTATAGCATCGGCGACGGTAACCATTCAGAACCTTCCCAACGCAGTTCCTCCTTTTGCATCACGAAGCACACCACACTTCCAAAACCAATATCCGATGAATAGTCAAGTTGATTATAAGATAGACGGCAGGCAAAAGACTCACCCTCAGCAGTATCACATGAATCAGCCGCTGTATAATGCGTCTGGCGACATGTACAGTGGAGATCATGGAGCGGTCAACGACGGCCACGGCTTCTCCAGAGGTCAGAACAGCTCGAATGTGATGCCGCACGGCGCCAGAGGTGAAATGTCTTCCAGGATTGCAGGAAGACCTAGGCAAATTTATCATTCCGCGTATCCCAACCAACAACAATATTACTACAATAAAGGCCACGGTCCGTCAAACGATACCTACGGCCACAATTTGAACAATCAGTCTAATTATTCTCAAGGGTACCACTCGGAACACTCTTACAACCATTACGGATACCCCGGGGCGAATGTCTATCCAAGCGATGGTGCGGAGAACATGGGCGCTCACGTACCCAACCCGGTGCACATGGGTCACGACCCCTCGGCCACTTATTACCCTAACGATGGAATGCATCCCATGCACAAAATACAAAATCAGGCCGACTATCCTAACAAAATGAGCTATTACGACACCGCCAACTACAACGGCTCGAATCAGATGACCCCGAACACGGAACCTTCGAATTACGTACATTCCGATGTTTATCCAGCGAATACGACGACGGTGATGGCGTCCGCGTCTGGTATGACGCCACCCGCTAGTGTGCAGAGAGACAGCAGTGATAACTACAATTCGTACCACCAGTTTTATCCAGGTGAAAACACACAAACTCAAGGTGTTCCCACTGGTGACAACAGCAACAGTTCATCTGACTTTAACTTTTTAAGTAATTTAGCGAACGACTACACACCCGAATACTACCAAATTTGATTTAGTGCAATCAGCAACACGGTTTCCTGTTAAAATTACTTTTTATATCTTGTTAAATTTTTGTAACGCCAACATGTGATTTTATTTTACGGGGTTGTTTGTTGTTTAACTGTTACGTTCGTTGAAGCGATTGCTAATGTATGTATGGCAAGTTCAGTGTTTCATTTGTTGTAACTTTTTACACAACGTACAAATTTGACCTCAAGAAATTGTATTATACAAAATTTTCATCTCTTATATGACAATCCTAAAATTATCGATTTTTGTTCTTCACTGAAACAATCAAATACCTATATAACATACAATCATCCCTAATTATAATTACTACATTTACACGTACTAAAATAGTAATTTTTCGTTCTTGTTCTGACCCAAATGAAACGGCATTTATTAAGAACTCTGTAAACTAAATTTATAGTTTTGCATATGCACACTTCAAGGAGCTAAGATTATAATTATGAATGTAAATGTATGTACAATTAGAGAAGCCCGTAGCAATTTGTTGTTAAATGTATATACTTTGCAACTGAATGTACTTTTAATTGACAATGTACAGTTAGAACTCACATTGGTACACTTTAGCAACTGAATCAATAAAGACAAATGAATAGGTATTTCTACTTGCACTGTTCTTTCGTGATTACCTTGTTTTGAAAATATAAATTCTACGAAACAAAAGGGTCCATCTGCACAGAAACAGTCGCTTTTGTACAAGGTTAGTCAAAAGTATGGATTAATCGGTTTAAATATTTATGTAAATGTGAACTTTATAACAAAATGTCCTTAACGAAAGTTTTTTACTAATTAACTTTCATTTCTTACCCTACTTTTTGTTCTTGTATAGCAACGCACTTCCATGGAAGCCTAACTCTTTTTATTTTTTTAAACCAAACAATCAATTTTTTGAGATTTATATTGCTTTTTTATGCTGGCGGTTATTTTGTATCATGTCAGTACTGGTTTTTATTCATTTGGTGATAATACTACAAAAATGTAAAGTGGCCTGTGTATTCATGTCCGTTTCAAGTATATTTCTATAAGTTAAAGTGTTGATTTAATACCAGCAGTTTCATTTTACGATAATTTGCAACCATGGTGAAACAAATTGAAATCCTAGTGATCCTAGTAACCCTTGGTAGTTGGCTAGGAAAAGATGTCTGCGATTTATTTAATAACGTTCAACAACAGATAAAAATACTGTTCAATCCAGTGTCCATATTAGAAGTGTTAAACCGCAATGTCTGATTCAATAAGACGACGCTCCACCACATTTTGAGGTTAACAATCGCCTGTGTCTGGATAACATCTTTCCAGGTCCGTGGATAGGCCGTTACTGAACTATTGAAAAAACTGTTGTAGGTTGCTTCATTTAAGTCCATTGAATTTTATTTCATCCGAGGTCATATGAGAAGTCAGGTGTACAAAGAACAAAAATCAGACACGATATTTAAGAAACACCTAACTGCTAAAAAAAATTCGTTGAGCAATTTCTGTGATAGACTGTGTAATTGCAGGAAGTTTCCAATTTAAACATTTAATTCGGTGTAAAAATTTATTATAAAATTATAATAAAATAAATAAAAACCAGTACTGACACATGCCAAACTTTTTTTGTTTTGATAATGCTTTTTGTTGTTTATTTGAAAAAACGTTTTAAGAAAAATTATTTACGGACCATACAAAACAAACACCAGGTCATTTCAAGCATAAAGAGAGCCATACAAATATGCAGAAAATGAAAAATAATTAGAAAAGGAGCCTTTCTTAAGGACGTTTTGCGGTAAAGTTCATACTTGCAGAAATAAACCTATTATTCCATATTGTTGACTAACCACCTATAATATATAATACTATGTTTATTACAGGATTCTATATTTTTTTACTTCCAGAGCTGTCATCAAATTTCCCAAGAACTAGAAACGCCTTGCCGAAAAATACTAGGTAGTAGTAGGTGGTATTCCAATAACAGTGCTATAGCCTTGCTTATGGATGCCAAAATGGAATAAAAATTAAATGAGAAATCAAGAATCCAATAAAACAGGGTGTGTTCCGATTAAATTAACAATGTTAGACTTTATGCCAGTTATAAATGAAAATCGGCAATTTTTTTAAATAATTTTATTACTCAGTGCACGCACGTTCTTGTATTACAATAAGTGAAGAACGCCATACCTTGTGTATCGGAAAGATTGACAGAAACAAATTATGTTGTCTGAATAACGAAAATTACTTTGTGTTGCATTTACCATCAGCGGAGCTCCTAACACCAAAAACTGTAAAAATAACTCTCTGTGTGGCTCAAACACTTAATCAAATGTCTTTTGGTGTCAACTTTAAAAGGGTAATATCCAGGAAACGAAGCATTTGCGGATATAAAATAGTCGATACTACCTTACTGTTCAGTTATTCACAAAACCGGACGGATAACATACGAAACTGAGGTTGTTCAAAATTATCGATTCATATTACCCCACCAGCTTCCAATTCGTGGTAAGTAGAAATTTGGAAATTGAAGCGCATTCAACTGATGAGAAATATACATACTGCAAATCATAGAATGGTATATTGGAAATAAGGTGTCTGACAGTGATGAATTACCGAGCAAGCTGAGTGAGTCATCCAAAACGGAGCGCGTCTCTTTCCGTATCCCTTGGTGGCGCCGCATCAGCTGATCACCGATAAAGTTTTGTATCGAACAGGGGTGCACCAAGGCATTATTTACATACCGCCTGTGCTGAAGGGATGAGCAGCGACGACAAAATTTACAAAATTAAATGCTTACTCGCTAACGTCACTGGCAACCCTTCGTGAGTAAGGCTGAAGATGTTAATGACGATGTGATGCACGATTATCGGGCTTCGATAAAAGCATTTCAGGGTTTAAATTACTGTATGATAATAACATATATTTGGGTGTACCTATTTTTACACAGGATAGTCGAATTGCAGAATTGTAATTTTTTGTTACTTTCACCAAACAACAGTGATGGCTTGTATATAACACGTAAGAAGGTCAAGCGAAAAAATTAGTGAATCAGACACTATGATAGATCCATCTATTTCGACAAATTCGAGCGTTTATAACTTGTTTTTCTGGAAGGGAAACATTATTTTGTCATCTTCCAACATTTGATTTGTAACACGTAATAAACCTACTATCTTTTATACTTTATTTTAACAGCTACTTTCGCCGCAATTACTACCAGAAACAATTCTATAAAGCAACTGAATATACCTAGGTTACGATCAATCCATATTTGATATCAAAACGCTAGGTGCCTATATAAAATGTTAAAGATTATTTATTATTTCGTATTATTTCATTACATGAAAGTATTTGAAAGGTAATGTCAAAAGCATTGACGCCATAACTAACCTTGAACAAAAACAAAAAAGAATGCGGAAAACATCTGCTCTTGTTATTCAGTCGGATCCTATGACTCTGTGTTCGTGCTTACTATGGACTCGTCAGGCGAAAATACCTTTTAAATGACCAGCGTCGGCTGCGACATATACCAACGTGGCGTCGTACGGAAGAAGCCCAATTCTACGAGTCCTCGTATTTTAAATTATTAAAGCTAAAAGGGTAGGTAATATTTGGATTTGTAACAATAGTTTGAATACCCTCTCATTTGTTTGTGAAATATCTTGTGTATTGTTTTATACAACCGCTTCTAATATACATTTACATTTGCAATAATAAATGTGAAATTGCACATTATTTAACCATTAAAGATAGTACCCTGTATAACACACAACGAGCGTGCATAACGAAACGAGTCAAGTAATCCGATGATGGTTTTTGTTGTCGTAAGCATATGTCGCAGTGTAAACTAAATACATTTAAAAACGACAAATATGTTACGCTGGTCAAACGTTAAACAATATACGTCAAATTACATATATCAAATAATTCACACTGCAGGCACTGAGTTAGTGTTACAAAGGGAATACCATGGCCTGCTTGACCCGTTTTTTTAAGAACGCAGGTTCTATCAAATGAAAAGGCATGTTATTCTCTATTGGGTAGTAACTCATAATATGTGGTTTATATTTAAGAATATAGAGTTATCTACCCTCACAATTTATAAAAATTGGCAGGCACGAAGGAATTATAAAAACCACTCCTTCACATTTTTCAATCCTATAGTACTTATATCTGAATTTTTCATAACCCTTCGATGGTTAAATTTTACGGAAATATAGATATTTCCAAAAAGTTCACATTTGGGTTCCAAAAATAATAAGCACGATATATATACAAGGTGTTGTATTTGAAATACTGATGTTCGTGTCTAGTTCCGGTTATTCAGGGTTGGCAATATTTTTGTTATATTAAGCACTCTCATCAAAAACATATACATATGTTCAAAATTTCAGCCGTCCTTCCCTAGTGGTTTCCAAAGGCATTTAATAAGCCACCACTTTTACTATTTAGAATACAGAAAAAAAGATGGAAGGGTACTTTAAAGTAAGATTTGTTCAAATATACTCTCGCAAGGATTCTCAGTGTCCAGTGCCATATTAAAATAATGTAATTATATAGTTTTAAGACCTGCGTAAAAATTCATGTTTTAATTCCATAATGAACTAAATCTATATAGCAAATTTCAATCAACAGAGCTTAAAATACCGAACAATAATGCAAACTTACTACTTACATTGAATATAAAAAATGTATATACATATTAATAAGCACATAATATAAAATTTTTGCAAACTTAAAGTATAACTTAAGCGATTAATGCTTATATTACATAATCTATGTTCATCCTTACACTAAAATATGTCCCCGAAGTAGTTTTAACAATTGTTTTATTTTAGACTGTTCAAAATTTTTCTGTTATTATAATGTGTATTTTTAAATAATGGTGAAATTGTGATTTAAAATATCGTCATAATTTAAGTTCTTTGGTTAGATAGATGAAAATTGCAATAAATAAATAAAATAAACGTACCACTGTAATTGTGTCTGTTTGTATACTTTTATTATTTTGCTGTTAGAGCCTAAGGACTAATTATTTTTTGTCTAAATTAGTCAAGCATACTGCTTATAGCAGAAATTGCTTCCATAGACCCCTACACAGGCAATTTCTCTGGATTGTTACGCTTATTATGATCATGACAATAGGCAGCAGACAGTAAGATATTACTTTTATACCTATTATTAGTATACTTGCTAATGTTACTAGCGTTTTCTAAAAAAAATCGGTTACTGAACGACTACAAGCTATATATAGTAATTTCATTGCCTTATTGTATAGTTAATATAAATTTTAGAATAAAGTTTTATTAAATAATACATCTGTTTTGCAATGTTGGTTTAATATAGTGCACCAAGCAAAAACACATTGGTCCGAACTATAGAATTATGTGTAGGTAAATACTAAAGGAGTTTCTGGTTACAAAAATGGTACAGGTACCTAGAAAGTAAAGTAAAAAATCGTTTAAGGCTGAAACATAATCGCCGTTACGACAAAAAAAATGGATGCTATCTTCAATATATTTTTGATACACTGAATTACTGTATCAAGTAATGAGACTATCATAATTTGTGTAACACTTGTATAATGTTACTATTTTCAGGTGTTTTGTAATTTTTGCCAGGTTTATGCATTTTATGAAAAGCAAAAGATGTAGCCCCGTGTACCAATCTCTAAAAACATTTTCCTACTTAACTAATGATGTGCTTAAAATGGTAAATACCTGCAAAACAATAATGTTTAATCGCTGTCATTTATTTAAAATGGAAACCTATAAGCTAGATCCAGGTAAACAGGTTGAAATGAATCAAGATTAAACTAATAATTATAATCATATACTCATAAGAATAATGTTATCTCATTATCAAGGGTGAATATATACCATATCTACTTTACAATATTTAAAAACTAACTGCTACAATTTCTGTATAAAAGAATCCTTTTTGACCAACAACTGATTCACAGCGCCATCTAATTCATGCTAGTGTACAAAATTTCAATGATATATTTGAATGAGAAGTGTCTTATTCTTGGTATAGAAAGCTTAAGATTAATAATTCATATTTTGTGTTAAAAGTAGTAAACTAATGCTGATATAATTGCATAAACAATAAGAAAATGAAATAAAATGGTAAATGCAGATGTTACAATAAAAGTATTATTACAACGTGATTGGCAAACAAGGGGGTAAGAAGAATTCAAACTTCGCTGCATAACCTACAGCGCCATCTCTTGCCGGAAGCTCAAGGTATATCATGCTCAGGCAGATTCTGCAGCTCCGAATGTTTTATAGAGTTGTGATTAGAAGCGCAACCAATAGGTTGCGCGTACGGTCTTATTAGATTTATATGCCAACTCGAAAAACAAAAAATCAACTGACAAAATCCATTTTATCACCATCATACTATGGTCTCTTATCCCCGCTGTTCTGCTGTTTKATTGTTATCTTAAAATACATTCGAGTGAGGTAAAGGGGTAAACGTAGATTATTAATATTTATAACATAATATATATCTCGACAAATTAAATAAGTAGTGGGACTTCCTGGTGCCTGGTGCGACTAAGCCCAAGAACAATATACAAAATGCTGATGGTTATGAAATTCTGAAATAACAAGTAAACTGCAGATTGCCAAAAAATTCAACAATTAGTTTTCCACATATATGTAGATAAAGTATGTATTACCAGACAGTAGTATTACGTATACAGAGAATTAGAATTAGACGTGTGCTTAGTGTTATTGCTTTATATCTTACTGATATTTTTTCTGTTAAATATGTCCATAGTACCGAAATATACAGTGGAAAAAACTGATTAAACATTGAAGAAACAGCACAAAATAACTTGACTGAAATGAAGCGTTACTTCAATGGCAAATTGCTAAAAAAAAATTACTAAAACCAAATGTAGGTATATCCTCATGTTACCACCTGTTACTAAACCGACGAGCAATGGAATAATAATGAAAGATACCACAAGTGCACATGGATCACTTTTAAAAAGTAAAAAGGATAAAATGTTTAGGAATACATACTCGTAATGGTAAACATTTAAAGTGCAAAGTTCAAATAAAAAAAATACAGTAAACAAGCTCAGAAGCATGTTATATAAAATTAAGATTTTAGAAGTCATCCAGAAATCGTTCATAAATTTTTCTTAGATATAATTATTACTACCCATCACTTAAGCTATACAGAGAAAGAAATTGCTTGATATGATTTTTTATTTGCCTACCGTTTTACTACAACCATTTAAAGAAGCTAAACAAATAGTTCAGGACAAATAGATCAGAGATAATAAAGCACTGATCAAACAAAGAATGAATAAAATGGTAGACAAAAAAAAGCATTTCTTACAAAATAGCAAAACTCTATAACTCAAAATTTAAATACAAAAAATACCTTGTTTTGAGGAGAGGCTTAATGCATGTACGAATATCTATTTTGTTATATTTGACACTGTTTTGTTTTACTTTTTACTTTATTTAATGAGTTGTTTTACTCAGTAACAACATTTTTCTCTGCCAGTAATAGAGTAAATGTAATAGCTATCTCTTTTAGTTTTTTTTATAAGTATGTATAAGTATGTAAAGCAGAGTTACATTTATTTATTATTTTTTAGTATTTAAGCATAATAAACATTTTCTCAAATACCATCTAACACTATCGATCATTTAGTATAAAAGTCAGAATCGATAAGTTGCAAATCATTATCTTCATACAAGATGAAAGTACTCAATTAATAGCATTTTTAAAATTTGAAATGCCTATTGGCTACTGTCGTTGGGATGGCAAGAAGAAAATTCATGTATAAACTACGGATAATGATCTTTACCATCTTTCATGTTACAAAAAGGGTTCCCTTTAGAACTTTAGATAGATGTTTCCAATCTGACCGATAGATGGCGGTAGCTTACAGCTTACATTGTGTTTTATGGGAAAGTTAGCTTTATAATTCTCTATTTTTTAATTTAAAACGATTTAGATGCTATTATCTTATTGAAAATGTAATTTTATTTTTGTAGTAAACAACCGATAAAAGAATTAAACGGTAATGCTTTCTGCAGGAATATAAATAGGTACTAGTTTCGCATGTGATTGTTCTTTTTGTCATCTTATTCACCGTGAAACCCACATTATATAGATTATGCAATAAGAGTCCGTGTAACAGGGGTATTTAAACTTTTAATATAATCTGAGCAAGCTACAACACGGAATTAGGTTAGGTGCCGTTTCTGTACTGTGTAACAAGTATAATTTATCTTTTAAATGTTTTTAAACTTATCTTAGTTTGAGTTTTGCTCAGTTCGTCGTTTACTATTTGATTTGATCAAGTTCACGATCGCTTAGAGGAGTCAAATGCATTAAGTTGTGGTAGTACATAAGATTCTTAATTGCGATGGATATTGTTATTTTACGCTAATTTTATACTAATGACATTAAAATGAATGGTTGCTATTTGCATTTTTACTAATTGAAATAATAAGAACTGTAATTCACTCTAGCGAATCAGTTGTTCTATAGTGGAGTTATCCTTAGTTTAAACGAAAGTAAACGTAAACAGAAATTGCACCTAGTTATTTTAGACTTGTCAGAGAATTTTTGGTAGGATATATGATCCCTAACCCCCACAGTAAAAATTAAAAAAATAAGTTTAATAATAATACAATTAATTTTCAAAATATAGCCGCTGTTCAGAGCACTAAATATGCTAAAGCACAGTTTCAAGTTGTCAATTATGATGACATGAACGCTGCTATAGCCTACAGAACATCTAGTTTATACACTTAATATACCAAAAGGAAACAGGTGCTAAATAGCAACAGGAAACGACACTTCGCTGTCCGATAACATCCTGAGCATATCAAGTTGCAGACGAGTTTCGAACTATTCCAACAGAATGACAAGCAAATCTGCAAGATTGTTATAAAATTCATGTTTATACAGTGGGCCGTAAATAACTCAGAAAAACTTCAGTACCTCAGATACAGTTTTTTTAATAATGCTTGCACACACATCGATATGGTATTTTAAATAGCGCTCATTTGTATTAAGTGTAGGTATGCATTGTGTCCTAAATATGACGCAGTCGATTATTTTTTTGACGACAACCCTGCT
The DNA here is from genome assembly GCA_025024175.1 of Rhyzopertha dominica. Lineage (NCBI taxonomy): Eukaryota > Metazoa > Arthropoda > Insecta > Coleoptera > Bostrichidae > Rhyzopertha > Rhyzopertha dominica. The sequence continues at coordinate 35,281,439 of QCXZ01000137.1, forward strand.
TTATTATCGACAATTCCTAATTACTGAATTAAAAATTTGTCTCTTGTCATTTACAAGATGTTAAACAAAAACCCTTCACTTAAAAATAAAATTAAACCAATTATCACTTTTACTTCAACATAATATGGTCAAAACATTGTTTACCTACGACCGCTACTGTAAATACTTAAAAACACACGATCTGCGATCAATGTAAGATACCTATTACGTACGGTAAAAAAAATCGCACAACTTGGTAAAAAAAATTCTAGCAACCGCCTAGCAACGTCGACCGCTAGCCGGTTGCTAGGAAAACTGTGCGATTTTTTTACCAAGCTGTGCGATTTTTTACCGTACAGGTATCTTACATTGATCGCAAACGGTGAGGACCATGCCTCAAGCGCAAATGAAACTCGTTTTAAACATTTTGATTACTTCAGGCCGGGCATTATTCGCCTGCTTCGTCCTAAAACTTTGTTTTTCAAGTACCATTATGAAAAGTTACCCAAAGGAGTGAAGCCTGGAGATCTGGGTGGACCTTCAAAGCGTCCTTTTCTACCAATTTATCTACCAGGAAGTACTGCATCTAGAGAGCAAGCAATATTTATTTTACTGCAAATAAGTTTTGGACACCCACAATATGATGAGTTTAAAAAGACCTTTAATTTGACGTATAATAACTTAAGGCTGTATCTTAACAAATAAAGAAACTACGCGCTTGGGGAGTTTTAGGTGGCCGATCCTGTATAGTTACAAATGAACTGCATAATTTTCATAATTTTCAGAATCCTTATTAAAACTACCAGGATTCATAGCAAATTCTATAGATGTAAGGCTTAAAATATTTTCCCTATTCAAAAACTATAAACACTTATAGCTACTTATATATTACAGTTACATCAAGTTTTTTACTTACACCAAGGTACCTATAGGTATCTTGACTACACCCTACAAAAGACAAGCATTCGTGTTATTTATTCGGTAAGAGTGGTAAGTATCTAATAAACAAGGAACATTTCGGAGTCGGGACATGTCCAGGGAACGAATTGTTATAAGCATGAGTGAACGCAAGGATTCGTTTTAATAAAAATAATTATTCAGCAATCACATTAGTACCTATCCAATTTTACTTAAGATGTATTATTATATGGGAGCCATAATTTGCAATAGCAGCATTCTAGCTTTCAATAAAATCATATTTCTGAAAAAGTTTATTTAGTTATGTCTAAATTACTTAATAACAGAATTCCACCAACACGAATCAGATATKAAACTCGTATCTACACACCAGAAACAGCCAAATTAAATGTAGTCCAAAATCAGTCAAGTCTAAATAGGAGATTCCACAAACTTTTTGTTCTTAATGTAACTACTTACAATAGGTATCGGGTTCTTCTTTCTCTGAGTCACCATTTTATAAGCAAGTAAAGTACATTTGCATTTCCCGCATCACTTTGCTCGTTTTAGAACTTCAGCAAGAAAACTTTATATTGGTCAATTATAAGGTTCTCAGTCGTTATTGTAAAGTTTGTACATATTTGGATGTTCAACTACAGTATCTTAGCAGTTTTAGTTTCAGTAGCACCACTGTCACGTTCAATTTGTCGTAGACCTTACCAAGTCTTATGCACTTTTTTTGCAGTGCATCTTATTACGAGTAACAATTAAGAATTCGTTTAGCGTCTTTACAATTTTAACCTAAAAGCCTAAAACCGTAACTGGCGTCTGCCATGAGGCCATGACAGTTGATAAATCAGCATACATTACCGCCATCTAGCGCCACTCGGCGACATAAGCCACATGCCACATGCACCTGGAACACACGTATTTAGTTTACGTCTAATTATTTGCATTTTTTGGACAATAAACTAAAATCAATCTACAAATATCTTACAAATACATAGTTTAATCAATTGGCGTTAGTCAGCTGTGATTAGGAAAGACGGCAGATATTTAATAATTAAAAATATTTTTTACTTCTCCCTATAATTTGGAACCGCTTTATTTCTATGTAAGAAATGTGCAACAAATAAACATGCATGGCAGTCAAACAGTCCCTTGTGGTGTAAAGCAAAGCTAAAACGCAAAGCCGGCACAGTAGCGATCGCATGACGATGCGAATATAGGCAAACCGCATGACGATGCGGCGCAAGGACTAGTACTGTCGCACTTTTTTCACACTTCCTTGAATTTTATTTCTGCTAACTATAAACCGTAGAATGTTGTTTCAATTTCAACTCTTCGCCAGCCAGTTATAGTGTCTAAAACTGGAGCATTCCAAACTATAGCTAGAGCATAACGCTATAATTTAGACTATTTTTCATTATTTCATTTAAGTAAAGTTTATACGAAAGGCTATAGTACGATAAGATGGTAAAAATTGGATTAATGTAATTCCATATGGTCTATTCTTAAAAAAAATTAACAACCCTCCAGCGTTACTACCCTTAAAGTTATGAGTTGTAACCCCCCTTCGGGGGTGTTTTTTAATCATGTTTTTAGAGTGACCACTTTCTTTTTCCTATTGAAATAATCACCCATACATGGATTATTTACAGTATTTTTTTTGTCATTGTAAAAGTGGTACTAAGGGGGTAAAATAATTATTTTGTCTACTTACCACAACCACATCCTAGGAGGCCACAGATGAACTCAGCAACTAGTAGTTATATAACAAGAGTAATTTAATAGATAATCAAGAAATACATAGGAAAAAAATGGACTAAGGTAGTTTGATAAGGTTTATTCCTAAAAAAATAATTATTTTGTCTACTTACCACAATCACATCCTAGAAGGCCACAGAAGAATTCAGCAACATAGTAGTTGTATAATAACAGTAATTTAAAAAATAACCATGAAATACATATAGAAAATGGACTATAAGGTAGTTTGATAAGGTTTATTCTTAAAAAAATAACATTCCTCTGGCGTTACTACCCTTAAAGTTATGGGGTACAACCCTCTCCCTGGGATGTTTTTTAATAATGTTTTTGAGTGACCATTTCCTCTTTTAAAATAATCATTTATATATGTCTTATATACAGTATTTTATTTGTCCCTGAAAAAAGATGATACTAAGGGGGTAAAATAATTATTTTGTGTATTTACCACAATCACATCCTACAAGGCTACATATAGGTACCCAGCAACAAAGTAATTCTATACTTAATAACAGTGAATTAAATTATAATAAGGTAAAACCATAAGCATATTACAAAAATACAAAGAATGTACAAATAGTTATGTAGACAGATATATGTAGGTACACATAAATGCCTGATACAATATACGTATATTATTATTTAGTAATTGCAGCGTCTCTCAAACTGTGGTCTGCGGACCCACTGTAGTGGGATAAAAAACACAAAAACATATTCCTCATATTGATCGTTATTTTCTACAGTTTCTTATCTACAAAACCGCACCGTCCAAATTAAACAACTAAGAATTTTTTTTTGTTTTTTTCAAATCCTGATGGAGCGGTTTACTACACTTGTGTAAAAAACATCCCAGAGAGAGGGTTGTACCCCATAACTTTAAGGTTAGTAACTGCAGAGGGATGTTATTTTTTTAAGAATAAACCTTATCGAACTACTTTAATCCATTTTTTCATATGTATTTCATGATTATCTTTTAAATTACTCTTGTTATATAACCACTATGTTGCTGAGTTCATCTATGGCCTCCTAGGATGTGATTGTGGTAAGTAGACAAAATAATTATTTTATCCCCTTAGTACCATTTTTACAGTGACAAAAAAATTACTGTGAATAATCCATATTTGGGTGATTATTTTAATAGGGAAAAGAAAGTGGTCGCTCAAAAAACACGATTAAAAATACACCCCCGAAAGATAATTGCACCCCATAACTTTAAGGGTAGTAACGCTAGAGGGTTGTTAATTTTTTTAAGAATAGACCTTATAAAATCACATTAATCCAATTTTTTTCAGATTTTTATCTCTGACAATTTTTGAGAAAAAAAATGTTAAATGTTAAGGGTTGAATGGCAAAAACTGGAAAACAGGGTGGAACTGGGGTGTATAATTAGGTGTGTGATATATACCCTTAATTGGGAACAACATATGTCAATTTGAGCCAAATTCCAGCGGGGGCACTTTTTGCCGTCTATCGTATTTATCGTATTTAAGTATTCAGTTTCTTAAGAAAAAGAAATTGTGCAAGGACCATATTTGGATGGCGTATTAGTGTTTACTATTTAAGATTTTGAGGTTGGCGCTGTTAAGTTTTTGCTAGATGGTACCTAAAGGTACAAAAATTCGATTTTGCTTCATGGGTGACGTTGAGCGTCATATTTTCTATTTCTATTTTATTTCTATCTTCTGCGGTGCGACCCCGCAGATGTGGCGGGGCGCTGCACTTAGACCGTCCGATCTATTGTACCCGCACCGTAACTTAGAAGAGTCCTGCCTTCTTAAAGAAGTGCAGTATCTCTTTCCAAGGTAATCTATAAAGATCTTCAGTCTCAATAAATTGAGATCCAAAATCTCTACACCTTTTGCATCCCAGCGGTCCGCAGTTGGTAACGAGGTGAATCGCAGTTTCCTCCTCTTCTGAGCAGAACCTACAAGTGCTACTCTCCACTACACCCATATTATATAGGTGTTTATTGAGCCGGCAGTGTCCCGTAAGGATCGACACCCACCATAAATCGCAATTGAGAACGACTCAGGCGTAAAAACCATTTTCGTTCCTGAGCAGTGATGAAGGCCCTAGATTGCCTCAGTTCCGGCGCGTCTTCCCAATACAACTAAAACTGACGACCAAACCACTTTGTGATCTCGGCTTCTCGGCTCTCAGTCTGCTTTCTAGAATAGCGATGGAAGGTTGCGTTCCGAGATAAGATGCGGATGCCCCCCGTCATATTTAATATCCTAAAATCATTAGTCATATTTAATGCTGAATATGATGGTGCATATGTCAAATCTGGATTAACGCTATGAAAAACACGCACCATAATAGGTACTTATATAAAGTATGTTAGTCAATATTTAAATACTCCCCTGCGACTTTGATGAGTTGTATTAAGTACTGCACTTGAGCGTTAACTCACCATATAACTGATGCTTAAGAACCCAAAATGTTATCGATATTTCTTAATCAATTAACTTCTGCAATGCTTTCTTGTTATGTTGGTCTTAACAAGGAAACCTGTGTTTGGATTTACTACAGAAATGTGTAAGGACGTTGAACATCTGTTTTTCTTACAAATCCGTTTTTTCAAAAGTGTTTTTCAATCTTGCATAACAGTTCCCGCGATACTTGTGGTATAACACATCCAGTATATCTGTACGTGTGAGTTTCTTGGGTCGATGGATGCGCAAGCAACAATACAATGCATCTTTATATTTCCCACCTAGCGCTTTCAAATCAACTTGATTATGGAACGTTACTAATCACAACTAAACTTATAATATGTATTGAAAATACATAATGCAAAAGGAACAGAACAATTTTTTTTTAAAACCAGAAAGCTATTCCATGAACGTAACAAATGGTAACTGAAAATGTATTTCTACCCAGGAGGCATTGATGATAAAGAAAAAACAAAAGCGCCAACCGATATCTTCATATGAAGTTAAAAACGGTTGTGGATTGGTTTGCGGCTACGTAACTGCACTCAAAAGCGCCAATTTTACAACAATCCAACAATTCCCAATACCGCTATCATGGATTGTGCATGCTTTAAAAGTAGCCCAAACTGACGAATTGCTACTTCGGTTAATTTTCATATCGCCACAAATTAAATAGATAGCCCAATCTAGCAACCTTGACGTCGTTATCCCAACGTTGTGCGTGCCGGAGAGGAGGAGAGCCGATCTATATCGAGCCCTAGCCAAAGTATGTACCTATTCGGAAGTCCGGCGGGCAGCATTAAGCGATTATACCCGTATTAGCGGTTACTTATTTTATTTTCTTCTAGTGCGCAATTCTTCAATGATTTCAGGTTGACTGAATTTATCAAGACAATAAACACACGTATTTAATTACTTATGTTAAATGATTATATCTGCTTAAAATTATCTATTTAGGAGGACGGTTCTTACAATAATCCTGCCTAAATGAAAAACCCCGTAGAAAATTCGGATAGTGTTTCGTGGTTTTAGTATAGAAGTATAGATATAATTGTTGTACAATATATTTGTCAAAATTTATTCTCGGAATTCGACGATTGTAAACGCGCACCGCCTTTATTATTTTACTATTTATTAATTTCACGGCCACGTAAAAAATACACGCCAACCGTTTAAAGATATTTAAACATAATAAAACAAAATATACATAAAATGTAAAAAATTACATCATATCTAGCATCTATACAATATATATATGCTACTTAAAATTCCAAAAGACGTTTTCAAAATAAAAAAGTACCTTAATTTAATGTACTGAATTTATTCCTGCTTACAAAGTAGTACTGTTTTTGTTTTTCTACGTAAATTGATTATTTAGAGTAAATTTTGGCGCTTAAATTCTGTGAAACGTAAATACGCAAATACATATGGGTACCAGATATTGTCTGTGTTTGGTAACCCCATGTATCTATGTGCATTACTCCATTTTCTTAGGAAATGGATTGTAACGGAATTGTAAAAATGCCCATACCTGCCAATTCTGCATACTATACTACTAATAAAGTTATTCACGCATCGACTGCAACGGTAGCCGTTCTCTAGACACGCTAGACAGATGTCAAGCATGGAAATAGAGCTGTAGTAGATATTTCCATTTTACTGATTGCGCTCATTGAACATTCGACAGGCCAGTGACGGAGTGGTTTCGCTTTTCAGAGCTTCGGAATACTGAAACCCTTGGGGGACTAAATCCGTGTTCTAAATACAAAACCCTAATGCCCAAAGTATTGTTGAAGTCACAAACACAGGAAAAGCGAAAGTTTTTGTATCGATCAAATATATGCGAGCATCGATGGCAGGTCGCATAACAATGCAGTAAACATACTAATTGTTAGGGTTGTTGTACAGCGAATTCAAGCTGTTCAGTTACTGAATCTAAATAAAACAATTATTCCTTTGTATTTAAATTTTAGTGCAGGTATAGAGACATGTAGAATTGTATTCCTATTTTATCGATTGATGGCAAACTTTTATAAACATTGCAGATGACATGGTACAAGGAAAAAGTAGGTAGCAGGTTTACAAAAAATAACTACTTTCTTCAAGAAATCAAAATGGTGAAATCTGTAACTTTGAGCGCAACAAATCCAGTGCTCACAGTCATTTCGACAAAAGTGTCAAAAATATATTTAAAAAATCCGAGAAAATAAGATTTATTTGTGGAACAACGTGGATGACTTGCGCTTGATAAAAAGCTTCAATCCGTTTTGTTCAGGTGTCAGTTACATACAGGATATTTTAATTGTTAGCGTTTCTGGTGGACATAGAAGTGATGAAACTGCACAAAATGCTATCGTTGATATTAAAGACAAAAAGTACGTTTCACTATTAGATATAAAAACAAAACAAAAATGTTTAGAGAGTAAAAACACCAAGGAAAATAGTGTTGTGTGCAATAAGAGACTATTTTCACGTTGTCTCAATCTCAGTTAAAAGTCTAATGAGAATGTCTGTTCTCTTAATAAACGAAATATATCTCCATATTATCTGAAATCTTCGAACAATTTTAATGGTTAATATTAATACAAGACGTAAGTAAGTTACATGTTAAGAAAACTGTAACAGTATAAAAATTCGGAAGTCGTTTAAGAATTTAGGTAGCCGCTTGCCTAAGTGTCTTCCTACCTACATGTTTACTTACTGGCACAGTACCCCCGTTACTTCGTAATTCATTTTACACCATATATAATAATAATGTTTAAATAAATGATATTTTTAATATCCTAGAGTTGGTGAAACCAGACGTTAACTTTGTTTTTCGAGGTACCGACATCAAATACAATCACAATGTGATCATACAATATCAATGAGACTAGCAGCGAGTTTCCAGAAGATATTAAATCTTTTTATGTGGTTATGTAACGTATAGGTAACTTGATCGCTATTGCCCACATCCGAAGAAATATTTACCAGGTTTTAATTGTAGGTAATTAATGCGTAAAGAAAACTGAGTATAAGCAGTATTAGAATTAGACTTCTGTCAGTTGTTTTTAGCTATGGTTGACTCAGGTCAACATTTTTTATGCAAACTTAATGCCTTCAAAGTTGCTACAACTTTTAGGTAAATATATTTAGAAATTGTGGCGATTTGTAACCGTTAGTTTTATATTGTATGGTCAAGGAAATCTGCTATTTTACAACACTTTCCAACAACGTAAATTTGAATCGAGAAAAAAACAGGTACCTATGGTATTCTGAATGAACTAAAATGTGCGAAATTAATTAAGTTTTAAGAAATCATTGTCAAAAGCAAAACTTTAGTTCAAAATGAAATATCCAAAAGTGCTGATTACTGCAAAAAGGAGCAATTGTGATACGTTTTCAATGACAGTCGCTTAGGCTGAAAGTGAATTTGTTTCTCTTTTTTCGTTTCATTGTAATACTATATCTTTCGGTTCTTCTTTGAAATGGCGAGCAACGGATAATGAGGTTGAACTGTTTATCAAAAACGTACAAAAAGCAGCATGGGATATACTCGGAATAATCCGTAGAACGAAGGAAAACCATTACTGTAAGCAAATTAGAGATTTATTAACAGAAAAACGTGAGATACTTGTAACCTTAGGCAAGTGAAAAAGATGGGCACCGCACCCAATAAGTCAGCAGTGGCGTTCTATCAGAAATCAGATTATGTAGGATATCTAGCTAGCAAAAATAAGAAAACTGATTAACCTACGCCGCTGGATACATGATGTCATTTCAACTTTTACAGTTGCAAGATGCATTAATAAACATGTTGCATCACTGCTTTTGTTTGGGAAAAATCTTTAATATTGCATAATATCGCGCAAAATCTGCTGTGGTTGACAAGTCTTGTGAGACCCTGTTAGAATGACGGCCAAATGCTTAGTTAGTAACGCGTTCCTACCTTTTTTCATCTAAGCTTACAACGGATAATACTGAATCTATTGGTGAGTACATATGACACAGCTAAAAAAATATATAAAAAAATTCCAATTAGGAAAGGAAATAGAATTCGGGTATTCCGTCTAAAAAGCCTGCAGAGTTCAGCAGCATCCAGAATTGAGTTTAAACCCAATGCTGGTGTTAGCTTTCAGATATGGACTAATCTTATTAAATAAAAAAAAAACACGACAATTTAGACTAAGAAGAAGTTTCTGATGATAGAATTAACATCCCACACAGCACAAGCTGCTCTAATGGATATCTATAAAACGTAATTTCTGGATATCCATGACATCTATCCGATGTCCAGAGATATCCATGACATTTCTAAAAGTAGTCCAAATGTCCGGGTAAATATCCATATCTTTGTGGATATCAAATATATATCTTATAGATGTGCTTTTTGACATCTAATGGACAGCTTGAAGTTGGCTAAAACCTGTAGCTGTGGATGCTTGATGGATATGTATTTCATATCTAATGCTCTTCTAATAGTAGCATAAAAAATATAGCGTGTACTTGTAAAGTTTATTAGTAAAAACTTTTCTAATACAAAATTTAAAAAAGAACATTGCACTTATATGTATATGAAGGTCATTGAAGTCACTAACTTTGATGATCAGTCCTGCAAAAAATAAATTGATAAGATAAAAATACGGTCATGTTACATGAAATTCTTTGTTAGCTAATCTCATTCAATATGGTTTAAACACACAGTACAATAGACAAAATTTTACAATTCTAAATTATTCTTGCATATTCAGTTGTTACATTCTAAATTTTTATTTGAATGCTAATTTTCTTGTAGCTGATGGATTTCCAACGAAATAATTTAGTCAATCCACGTAGACCAAATCAGTTTTCAAGTTTTCAACTTTTAAATAATAAATGGTTGTTCATAATTACAGGATAGAATTATTCATTAAATCTAATAATAAATTACTACCCTCATGGCAAAAGTGTTGTCCTTTACACTTTTAAATGGTTAACAATTGTTATTTAACTTCATAAAGCATGGGATTTTATTTAGTAATTTGATATTCATTAATTACTGGTCTCTCAACTTCTGTTTCATTATCAGCAACGTTCAATGGAAAATTCACACGCAATATCACTATTATATACAAAGCACAAGGTTTTGCAAGAAAATGAGGTTAAGTTTGCAATAAATACCGAATATTTAAACCATATATCGACGGTAAATAATGTTGCTTAAGATAAAACATAAAACGCCAACAAAAGAAGAAATACTTACCGGTAACGTTAAATATATTTTCCATATTTGATCATCGCACAATCACAAACAAGTTAGTTTATGGTTATAGCGATGGCGCACATTATTACTTCACATAACAGTGACAGACGGTCCAAGATGGATGCGTGGAGTAAGACGTTGCCAATGCCTCAATTACTAGTATCTCGGTAGTGAACTTGTATTGCTTTAACTCTAAATAATAGTAGATAATGTTAAATAAAATGGCATTATAGTTTAAAGATGAAATTTATATACGAATTCAGCACTTGTCATACGAAAAAGTAATTGTATAATGATTGCTTTTCTGACACAGCTTTTGTATATGCTTATCAGCTTTCCCACACTTGGCAACACCGACTAAGTGGATTGGATTTATTATAATATGCCTACACAAACTTAGGGATAAAAAATTTAATGAACTAATCCTCCATATAGTATTAAAGAATAACAATAAATGATTAGGGTACAATAATTTATATAAATAGATTTTGCCAAGATTGTTTACCTTATAGAACGTTTATATATCCATTAGACATCCACTATCAAACCGAGTAGACATCACCATGATTTTATTATTCTTTAAAATACAAATGATTGGTATTGTAAAGTAGTTAGGTATATCATGTTACGTACTGTTGGAACCAAAGCTTTGAATATTTCACTTGTCCTCTTTCAGGTTGTCATAGATACACCTTATTTAGTATAAATGTATTGCATGTCATTAACATTTTAATATAAATGGTTTTCTAATAAAGTTGATTATAAAATCATGTTGATGCGGGTTTCCTTGCTCCAATATTAAGTGTATGATCCATCAACATGGTAGCAGAGCGTGGTTCTTCGTGGTAAACATATTTTGTTGGAGTGAACTTTGGATTTCACAAAATATATCAACGGCATAAATATGGAGCTTCATAGCATTGAAAAACTGCGAGGTGTGGAAAACTGGAGCATATGGAAATTCGCAGTGAGAAATGTGCTGCGTGGAATTGAAGGGGCTTATGAAGTTTGTACTGGTTTGCTTGAAAAACCAGTTTCTTCAGAAGAAAGCGTACAGCAAACAAAATATATGGAACAATTAAAAATGTGGGATAAGGCGGATCGAGCTGCTAGCCAAATCATTGTAAAATGTATAGAATCCAAAGTATTAGCATTGCTGGTGACGTGAGTCGGCACGGGATATGTGGATCAAACTACATTCTGTTTATGAACAACAGACCAAACAAGCCGCACACACTGTTCAAGCAGAATTCTTTAGTTTCATCAAAAGTCCCAGTGATGACATGGTGATGCACATTGCTAAGTTCGAAGGATTAATTTTACGGATGCAGCAGATAAACGTAAAGCCAGACGAATCATCTATGATGGTAAAATTGTTGGATTCTCTTCCTGATAATTACGAAAGTCTTCGTCAGGCATGGTGGGCAAGGCAAGAAGATTAGCAAACATTTATCAATCTGGTGGCAGTGCTGACATCAGATGAAAAGCGCCGGCAGCAGCGAGTAGAGAAACAGGAAGAGGTAGAAGCACTTGTACTTGCAAGAAAAGTCAAAAATCATGAAAAGGACGGTTATGACAAAAATTACACTCGTAGTAAGGATTACAAGAAGAAACCGTTAGAAAGTACACATTCAAGTAACAATGATAAAATGACTAAATTTCGATGTTATTCTTGCGGAGGTTTCGGACATATTCGCCGAAACTGCAAAAAGAAGAAGGGAAAACATCAAGAAGTGCCGAAAGATGAAGCATTTGTTTGTGAGGCATTAAGCGCAGAAGATAGTGATATTTGGATAGTAGATTCCGGAGCAACAGACCATATAAGCCATCGTGGAGAATGGTTTTCATCATTTGTACGATTTGATACCCCCATCAAGATATACATTGGAAATCAGTCAACTATGGATGCCTTAGGTAAAGGTCGAATTAATTTTGAAGCTTTTGTCAAAGGCAAATGGTTATCATGTTACATGGAAAATGTGCTGTATGTGCCATCTGCTCGAAGAAATCTCTTTTCAGTGCCTGCAGCACTAGATAAAGGGATGTTATTTAATTCATCCAAGACATCTTGCCAGTTTACTAAAAATGGAATGCTTAAGGCATGTGGTATTCGAGCAGGACAGCTCTTCAAAATGATGGTTCGAGTTAAGAAGCCGAATACATTAGAGAAATCGGAAGCAAATATTTCAATAAAGGACACACTTCAAATTTGGCATGAAAGATTAGGTCATCAGAATAAACGTCATGTGAGGGATATACTAAATAAACACGACATTGAATTTACTCTAGATGATCAGTTTTGCGGAGCTTGCATGTGTACTATTGGGGCTTCTAATAAAACTCAGAATGAATGAATCCGTTTATATTCGCCAACATCCTATTTTTACAAAATACATACATTAATTCTAACCGACGCTGCTGCATATATATATGTATTATCGCGTCTATGTTGTACCAACCTAACTAACCTAAGTCCTACCAACCTATAGTATTTTGTATACACTACATCTCCTCTTTTCCTTTGAAAGATAACCCAACATGTGTACATGAAAGACTTACAAAATATGAACTTATCTAAAGTTAGCTAAATGTAACATTTATTTCTACACCTGTGAAAAAGATCCAAAAGGCACTTCAGTAAACACAATACCTATTCTAGCAAACAACTAAATATAATCTGTAGGAAACACCTAAACATAATTCAATGTGGGACATAGTCCACAAAACGTGAAGGCAATTTATGTTGCCTTTGAGGGCGACCTGAGGTAGGTCTATAACAGCTTACATTATGTTCACCTAAATTGCCTGGCAAGGTCTCTTCAGGTTCTGGATCTGACTCAACCACTTCTGATTTGATAGTGACTGTCTCGGAAGGATCAGTCTCGCCATTATAAACTTTTTTTACAGCAGAAACATTTCTTGTAAAGGTATTTCCTGCCGGCGATGCCACAGTGACAGTATTCCCTACTCTATTTGTTATTTGATATTCAGTTGAGTCAAATCCACAACTAAGTTTATTGTCTTTCTCTTTTCTCATAAAAACAGTATCACCTGGCTGCAAACAACTATCTTTAACTTTGTTGCGCTGATCATAATAGATCCTTCCTCTCTCCTTCACCCAAGCATCTTTTTCCCTAATTTCTTCGTCAAGTAAACTATCATTACTACCTAACTCTGGCAATTTTGTTCGAATTTTTCGGTTAAATAATAATTCTGCCGGGCTTACCCCTGTGGTACTGTGTGGTGTTGACCTGTACATCAATAAATAGTCAAATAATTCTTGTTTCCAATTTAGTTTTTCGACATGAGCGATTTTCAATCTTTTTAACAAACTACGGTTTTGTCGTTCAATTTCCCCATTTGCTTGAGGCCATAACAGAGCTGAGTGCTTAAAAGCGATACCCTGATTTTCCGCCCATGATTCTAATTCAGCACTGGCCATTTGTGGACCATTGTCGCAAATGATAATTCTTGGTAGACCGTGTCTTGCAAAAATTTCGGTTAAATGCTTTATTAACGTGCTAGCATTTATACTAAATGTGACTATCACTTCATAAAACCTACTGTAATAATCAATTATTACCAGTAAATACTCTTTAGTTGGGAGAGGTCCCAAAAAATCCATTGCCAAAATCTCCCAAGGCTTTTCGGGCAATTTATTCCTATTTAAAGGTGCTAAATTTACTGTATTTTGTACCAACTGACAACCCTTGCAAGCCCTAACATATTTTTCAGACATTTTATCAATACCTTCCACCATACCTTACTACGGAGTCTATTTTTCATTGCCACTATACCTGGATGGCCTTCGTGAGCAACTGCTAATACTTTCTGTTGCAAACCACTAGAGATTACGATTCGTGTACCCCTCATAACGATTTTATCATAAACGCACAATTCATCTTTTAAAATTTTGAATCTAGATGTTTTCATCCTATCCCAGTTACTAGTCTCTATTGCGCGACGCACCTCTATCAAAGTTGCATCTTTCTCTGATTCGCGGTTAATTTCTTGCATCGTTAAGGCTCTTGGAACAGATTCTCGAGCGACCCATGTGTACACATGATCATCTAAATCATCCATATTTTGTTTTTGGGACTGATTAAATTTAACTAAACGTGATAGAGGATCTGCAATGTTATTGTTACCTTTTTCATATTTTACTTGATAAGAATACGGTTGTAGTCTCAAAATCCACCTTTCGATTCATGCATTAGGTTTCGAACGAGGAGTAAACAGATATTCAAGCGGTTTGTGATCTGTTACCAGAATGAATTGAATACCGTACAACATTGATGGAAACGTTCACATGCGAATACTAAAGCTAAAGCTTCTTTCTCTGTCTGTGAATAACGTTTTTCACAATCTGTCAAACTACGACTAGCATAACAAATAGTTTGCCAACCGGAAGAGCCTTTCTGTACTAAAACCGCCCCTAAGGCGTCTGGCCCTGCATCTGCGATTACTTTTGTATGTGCATTTTTGTTATAAATTCCTAAGGTTCCTGCAGCACTCATTAAACGTTTTATTTCTAAGAAAGACTTTTCTTGCTCTTCCGTCCAATTAAATTTTTCCGACTTCCTAGTTAGTAGTCTACGAAGAGGTTCACTAATCTGAGCTAAATTTGGAATAAATGAAGCACAAAAGTTTACCAAACCTAAGAATCCCCGAATTTCTTCGGGTGTTCGCGGTGTTCTAAAATTCTGCACAGCTTCTACTTTTGATTCCAATGGTTTGTAGCCTGATCCCGTAATTTTAAACCCCAAAAACTCTATTTCGTTTTTTGCAAATATACACTTATTTTGGTTTAAAGTTAAACCTTTCTCTTCCAATGTTTTGCATACCTTAGATAAACGGTCGTCATGCTGTTCTCGCGTTTTTCCATGAATAATAATATCGTCCAGAAAATTTTCTGCACCCTCGCAGTCTTGCAAGATTGCTCTTAAAATACGCTGAAACATTTCTGGCGCGCAGCTTAAACCAAACATTAATCTTTTGTATCTATAAAGCCCGGAATCAATTACAAATGTAGTGATCTCTCTAGATTTTTCATCTAGTTCAATTTGATGATAAGCATCCCTAATATTTAGAGTACTAAACCAGTTACTACCGGAAATTTTATCTAATACTTCCTCTAACACCGGTAAAGGAAATCTTTCTCGTACTATAGCCTGATTCGCCCTACGCATGTCAACGCACAACCTAAACTTACCAGAATCCTTCACCACCGGTACCACAGGTGACACCCAAGGAGTCGGACCTTCTACCCTTTCAATAATATCTTCACGTAACAATCTATTTATTTGCTCTTCTACTTGGTCTCTTATTTTGAAAGGAACACGTCGCAAAGCTTGGGCTACCGGAGGGACTAACGGATCTATGGGCAATTTAAGCTGAAAATCCTTTAACTTTCCGATACCTGAAAACAATTCTTTTCGCATCGAAACATGATTAATTTGCAACTGAGGGCCTATCTTTAAAATTTCTAGTCGTACCGCTGTTTCAAAGCCTAATAATCCTCGACCTTTGCCTTTTACAACGACWAAATTTGCATCAATTKCCTTATTACCTACTTTAACATTACAATCAAACTCTCCTAGTAAATCTAMTTCCATAAGGAAAGATTTTCCTATCAGATATTTTTTTGATTTACATTTTATATTGTTCTTTTTACAATATTCCCATAAATCTTCTCCGATAACATTACACGATGCCCCTGAATCGATCAACAGATTTAAACACACGCCACCCACCTGCACTTCGACAGTTTGTTCTTTGACCACATTAAGTTGCTGAGCACCCTCCTCCAAAGTGAATGCGTACTCCTCTTCTTCTTCTCTATTCTCCAGATTTCTTACCCGTGCAGACCGTGCTGTAGTTCGTCCTCGCTCTCATTTCTTCTATTTCTGTCTGGAACTGCCTTAGATTTGCACACCGATGCAAAATGCTCTGGTTTGTTACATTTTACACAATTTTTCCCTTTCGCCGGACAATTAGGATCCCAGTATAGATGTCCTGGATAACCACAGCGAAAACAAGATGTTTCTCGCTTCTGTTGTGAAGGTTTCTTTCGAAAGTTATTTTTTTCTGTGATCTTCGCAATGGTTTCTGTAGTACCCATGTTTTTAATCTGAACGCCCGTGACTTCGTGTGCTTGAGCAATGTCGATAACCTCGCTCAAAGTAATGTCTCCTTTTTCTAAAAAGCGTTTTTTGAGTTTCTCTGAGCGACATTTTTCTATTATTTGATCCCGAATTTCATCCTCGACTGACGTGAATCCACAATATTTTGCCTGTTGCTTTAATCTGGTGATAAACTGATTTATCGGCTCACCTTCGTTTTGCCATAAACTCCGAAACACGTGACGTTCATAGTTTTTATTCGTTTTCGGTTTGAAATACGCTGTATTTTTCGTTTTTTCATATGCATTCTCTCCCTCTGCTACGGTGTCTCCATCCGGAATAGAATAAAATATATCCTGCAGCTCGAAACCTCCCATATGGAGCAAAATAGCTTTTTTCCTTGCAACGTCTGTAATGTTTTTACTGGCGATGTATAACTCCACGGCTCGCAGCCACTTTTCCCATCGTGGAAAAACTCCCCCCAGCTCACCACTTGGATTAAATGGAGGCAATGCGGTATTGTCCATTTTCGCCGAACCAGCTCAATCCTCGTCGCCAAATGTACTATTGGGGCTTCTAATAAAACTCAGAATGAATGAATCCGTTTATATTCGCCAACATCCTATTTTTACAAAATACATACATTAATTCTAACCGACGCTGCTGCATATATATATATATATATATATATATATATATATATATATATATATATATATATATATATGTATTATCGCGTCTATGTTGTACCAACCTAACTAACCTAAGTCCTACCAACCTATAGTATTTTGTATACACTACAGCATGGAAGGTAAACAGCATCGAAGCAGTTATTTAGAGCGACAACATCGTGCTACTGAACCAGGTCAGATAATGCATGCTGATTTGTGTGGTCCTATGGAATGTGCATCATTAGGAGGAGCGAAATACTTTGTGTGTTTCACATGTGATTTTACGAGAATGCGCATGGTATATTTTTTAAAAGAAAAGGCAGAGACTACAGAAAAAGTTGCTGAGATGCTGCAAATCATCAAGAATCAACGAGATCAATCAATAAAGATTTTTCAGTGTGATGGTGGCAAGGAATTTGACAATGCTCATGTTAGAAAATTAATGATGTCAGATGGAGTGACATTTGTAGTCACAAATCCTTATAAACCACAACAAAACGGCTGTGCTGTGCGAACCAACAGAACAGTAGTTGATCTTGCTAGAACAATGCTGGTGGCGAAGAATCTGCCTAAATATATGTGGGCAGAAGCAGTAAATGCAGCTGTTCATATTTTAAATTGTACTGGTCCAAGTGGCGTTAATGGAAAAGCTCCGTATGAACTTTTTACGGGGAAATGTACGAATTTAGACAAATTTCATGTCTTTGGTGCTGAATGTTACGTACACGTGCCAAAGGAAAAACGCAGGAAATGGGACAGAAAGGGAAAACCTGGTGTGTTAGTTGGTTACTGCAACAACATAGATGGTTATCGTGTTTGGGTTAAGGAAGAAAAACGAGTGATTCGAAGTAAGGATGTTGTGTTTGGACCAGAACGGGCTAGCAAGTTGTCGACTTTGTTTCCTGGTGAAACCAACAGCACTATGCAGGATGAAAAATCAGAAGATTTAGCAGCTCCTGTCAAACTACCCGCAATTTTGGAATTTAAAGGTGATGAGTTGCCGAATCAAGAATGTGAAACCTTAGCACCAGTTACGGCAGAAAGAAAATTACGCAATAGGGAAAATTTAAGAGCACCTAGGCGGTTAATTGAAATGATGTTTGCTGAGGTACATGAGGCAATGGAGTCAACAGAAAAGCGTCATTGGAGTGCGGCAATGGATGAGGAAATGGCATCATTGAAGGAAAACTCAACTTGGGATTTGGTTGAGCTACCGATAAATAGCCAGGCTATTTCAAATCGCTGGGTGTACCGAGTGAAGCGTAATGCTAATGGAGAAGTTAGCCGTTACAAAGCACGTCTGGTGGTAAGGGGTTTTAGTCAGCGAGAAGGCGTTGACTATAATGAAACATTCAGTCCTGTTGCACGTTTCGAGACCATTCGTACAGTTCTAAGTATTGCTGCAAAAGAAAAATTGGAGTTGTGTCAATTTGATGTGAAAACAGCTTTCCTGTATGGTTCTATCAAGGAAGAAATTTATATGAAACAACCAGAGGGTTACGAAGATGGTAGTGATCGTGTTTGCAAACTGCGAAGAAGTTTATATGGGCTAAAACAGTCACCAAGATGCTGGAATGAACGTTTTAAAACTACGTTATTTTCTTTTGGCTTGCAGGAGAGCACTGCAGATCCATGTGTTTTCTATCGTATCACTAACAACGATAAGTTAATACTTGTATTGTACGTGGATGATGGTTTGATAGCTGCAACGAAGAAAAATAGCATCGATGAATTTCTTGACAGATTGAAAGCGGAATTTAAAATAACAGAGGAACCCATAGGTTGTTTCCTGAATGTTTTAATAGATCGGCTTGCTGATGGTTCCATTGTTATTAGCCAAAGAAGATATACTGAAGACATTCTTCGCAAATTTAATATGGAAAATGCAAATTCGGTTGCAACCCCGATAGAGAGATGTCAATTGACAGTAGAAATGACTAATGTCAAGATGACAAGTGCTCCATATAGAGAAGCTGTGGGTAGCTTAATGTATTTATCAATAGCTACAAGGCCTGATATCACTTTKGCTGTTAATTATGTGTCACAGTTTCTTGATGATCCCAAAGAACAACACTGGCACATAGTGAAACGAATTTTGAAGTATCTTAAGGGTACCATTACGATGGGAATTCTCTATAACGCTACTGGAGAGAAAAATGAGCTGGAATCGTATTGTGACGCTGATTTTGCAAGTGACCCATCTACGCGTCGGTCAGTGAGTGGTATTGTCTTCAAGTTTGGCGAAGGGGCAATTGTGTGGTCGAGTAAACGTCAGCAGAGCGTTTCACTGTCACCCACAGAAGCAGAATACATAGCTGCCAGTGAAGCTGCCAAAGATGTAGTCTGGTTAAATCGGCTATTTGGCGAAATAGCACCTCTTGCTGTTGTACCTACACTTCTTGTAGACAATGCAAGTGCTATTAAACTTACGAAGAACCTATCTTTTCACAAGCGTTCGAAGCATATTGACGTGAGAGCTCATTTTGTGCGTGAACGAATGCAGAGCGGAGACCTTAACATTGAACATATTCCAAGCGCAGAGCAAGTCGCCGATATTCTGACGAAACCAATTCCAAGATTGCAATTTCAAAAGCTATGTCAGAAGTTAGGAATGATTGACATTAATGTTATTGATACATAGGTTATGAAAGTTTCAAAGTTTGGGGGGAAATGTTGGAACCAAAGCTTTGAATATTTCACTTGTCCTCTTTCAGGTTGTCATAGATACACCTTATTTAGTATAAATAAATGGTTTTCTAATAAAGTTGATTATAAAATCATGTTGATGCGGGTTTCCTTGCTCCAATATTAAGGCCGCGTTGCACAAAGCGTGGTTGACCAGACCCCCTGGTTAACACGCGGTTAACCAGCCGTTACCATAGGCAGCACCAATGAAGAACCCTTAAAAAGAACCGTTTCCATGACAACTGCCCCTTGACCGCGTGTTAACCAGGGGGTCTGGTTAACCACGCTTTGTGCAACGGGGCCTACGTGTATGATCCATCAACACGTACAACTTACAAAATAATGACAATTTGGATGATTTGGCAAATGTGATTGATGAATATCTATTTCACATCTAATGGATGTATCACAGATGAGATATGATATGGATCATGTGGTTATCTGATAGATATCCATAGGCTATCATGTGCTGTGTGGAATAGTTCCAAAAAGCTAAGGTTTTGAACTGAACCGGAGAAATATTAAACGGCTTTCAGAAAGTCCATGTGTTACCGGACGGGTAGCTGGGGTGGCTAAATTCCTAGTTCGTTATCTTAATTCAGGAGAAAAAGCACTACTGTCAACTTGGCAGTTTAAATCGCGTTCGTCAACTCGGGCGGGGCAACCGAGATCTCCATAGCCGAGCGCGGCTCAGTGTCCGATATCAGTTGCCCCCCTATTTCAGACGCTATCGGCATCCTTTATTTTATTGAGAACAGTAAAAAAAACCTTCAGATATGAACATGTGTACAGAATACACAAAAACAACGATGTACGAAAATAGGGAACAAAACGCCATTAGCACTGATTGTCACTATGCACTAGCACTTTGTCCGATGGTGGTCGGCGGCGGCGTCTACGGCGGGGCTGGCGACGTCGCTGAAGCGGCTGGCGGCTTCCGGCGAAAGCGGCTTCAGAATTCTGGGTGATTCATCCAGTTCGGGTGAATCACCTGGTGCAAGGTCGCATTTCGGAGACAGTGGTCGTTCGGTAGGGTTCGGGCGCTCAGATGGAGACGGACTATGTCCCTGGGGTTTTGCTAGAGATTCGGAGACATCTCGATATGACGGTGACGGGGCCCGGACTTTCGACGATGGCTTCGTCAGAGCTGCGAATAGCTGCAGTACTCTGACGGCACTGTTCGGGGGCTCAAACGGTCTTGGTTTTCACTTCTCTACGGGTGTCGGCGTCCTCGGAGCCGATAATAGGTACGGCTTCGACAAGAGTTGTCTCGGAGTAGCGGCGAACTCAGCGGTCGCTAACTCAACCGGTGGAGGTCTGGGCAGCGGCGGCAAGTTTGCTGGGAGCTGCCTGGGTTTTGGTTGACGTCTTCTTGGAGACGGAGTGGATCGTTTTCTTAAATCAACAGCAGTGACGTTATCGGGTGTGTGTAAGGCGCGAGCTGCAAGTCCAGGTGGCGTCAGCGGAGGTGGATGGTTAGGGCCTCGTGGCTGGGCGGMACTTGCAGAAGCAGACGAGCAAATGGTACGGGCTGCTGGCGACGTGGCAGGGCCTGAGCCGCTAGCTGCAGGTCGCGGYCTGGGCGGGGGCGACCGGCGTGGACCTCGTGGCTTGGAGGCGCTTCCATGGGCAGGCGGACGAGGGGTGCTGGTTGGGCGTTGATGCCTTCGGCGTTTCTAGTGTGAATGTGTTGAGCGCCACTGGGAGTCCGCGTAGGCGGTAGTACCCTCTCCCAGAAGGGCGTTGATGCTGCTTTCGAAGGGAACGGTGTTGCTCTCGTAGAAGACGGAATCGCTCTCATACTCTTGGTCTATGCGGCGGCATTCTTCTATCAGGACGACGAAGGAAAACCATTCCTCGTCCTGACGAAGCATGGCCTCTACTTCACCGTAGCTGGGGTCTTTCCGGCTTCTTCTTCCCATAGTGGGCGGCTAGCTAGCTCATTGCGCAGGTTCGTCTCGCTTCCATAGCTGGAAATGGCCCCACGTTGGACGCCAAACTGTTACCGGACGGGTAGCTGGGGTGGCTAAATTCCTAGTTCGTTATCTTAATTCAGGAGAAAAAGCACTACTGTCAACTTGGCAGTTTAAATCGCGTTCGTCAACTCGGGCGGAGCAACTGAGATCTCCATAGCCGAGCGCGGCTCAGTGTCCGATATCACATGGTACAATTGACCAACTTCTTTACTGCTTCGTTTAGATTGATACATAGTCCTAAAATGTAGAAGGTAGCAGAGAATATAACGATTCTTAAGCGATGGAAACCTCTATAGAAAAGCACAATCAATGGTACATAAAATAACTGATGTTGAAGAATAATTAGGAAAAAAGGAAGTTCAATCCAAAATAATCATCACTAATGCAGTCTAGGCTTTTGACACGCTTCTGCCACTGCAATATTCTCTGTTACCGAGAAAAATATTATATATTAATTTAAATTAAATATGTAAAGCATAACGATGCTTTTCCTGAAACAAAAGAAATTAGCACACTAGTGTTAACAGGGTAGTGCTTACATAGAACTCTAGCTATCATACACTAGTGGTGAATGTTAATCAAGGCACAATAGCGACAATTACGATTGGTAGATACTGTTGCTACTGACATTTTAAAAAATCAAAGAGGCCGCTGAGAAAGTTCAAATTCCTATTCACAGAAATAATAGTTAAACTATAATAAAACTAAGCATTTACTAATAAACAGAAGTTAAACAAACATTCCTACCTACACTCTACATTCCGATTTACAAAATACCTATACATGCATCTCGATATAGGATTATGTATGCTGGAAAATCCGTGCAAAAAAGGGATGAACTTTTTCCTAAAGTGTAAAAACGTGTGCATACTGGGTAATTGGTAGAAATTCCGAATAATTCACATAAAAGAAACTGCTCCTCTATAAGCATGTCTTGACAACTCGACGGACGGCATTTAGCTTCTAGAATGTGCTACGAAAAAGTGATGTGGAACACTACGTTTGTCTTTATACATACGTTTTCCTTGTTTTTAAATAATTTATACCAGAATTAATTTTATGACAGCCTTGTAATATAATTGCACATTTTTATTTATTACATTTAAATGTTTATTATACACCATATGAATTTATATATTACAACTGGTTTTGTGAAGATTTTAAATTGTTGATTGTGGACAGTTTTATTGGTATTCTCGCATTTGGTGAGTTTTATAATTTTATATTTTGCTTCATGTTTTTATTTTTATATTGTATTTTAGAAACCCTGAAGAAGGAACCATACGGCTCCGAAAGCTTGGCTAACAAATAAAGAGTCAATAACATAATCATACTATTGATCCAAACCCGTAATAAATCACATTTTTTACATATAAGAAATATAAGGGTGTCTTTTGGTTTGTTTTGCCATATTATAACACAATCAACTCCTAGAATAATTATTAATATTATTAAAGACTATTTTTAAATATAAAAAAATTCACATCTGTAAAGTTTAAAATAATTGCAAACATTATAAAAGGCTGTCCCAATGAAATATAACAGCCTCCTAGTGGATAAATCCATGGCAACCGTGATTACCGAGTAATATTTCAAAGGGTTTTCCTGGTTTTTTAATTGCTGTCACGCATTTCTAAAAAATATTATCAGGTATATAGCAATTTTCCGTGTTTAACTTCTAAAAAATAGTCGAGATGACTGTTGTTGGCTTTTCACTACTAATTCACTCTTAAAACGTTTTATTGTAAACCAACCAAAAAATTAAGTTTTGTCTAATTCGCCGCACAAAGTTATTAAACATCCTTGCTGAATTCATTATGGTGCAAGCAACTTTATTTTGTTTTTATTTAAATCAATTATGTTTATAATTTCAAAAATATAATATTTTTATTTAATTTCTTGCTGTTACTGTTATTACTTGAAAAAGAATTGATTTATTGAAATTATATTAGCATCTTGTGTTTATGTTGTTTATTCCTGAAACTTGTTCCCATTTGGTTCCTAAAGTTACTTACTTTTTATGGTGGTAGAAACACAAACGTTGATATTGCTTGCTTAAAAGATTACAAGAAAAATAATACATGTTCATACATCAATATCAGTTCTCATTATAAAACTTCAGCTCAGCGAAACGACGAAATTGCCCGGATACAGCTAACATAGACGTCAAGCGGACAGAAGCAACGTCGCGCATTGTTATCTGGGTTTCAGACAACATTCGTTTCCAAGCATTGAAAAAATAAGCGTACTTCTATTGGGATAATTCGGGACGCTAGAATGTGAGCGCTCGCGGCTATATGAGAAAACGGAGTATGCGTGTAGAAATGTAAAAGACAAATGTGAAATAAGATAAGAGTGTTAATTACAATGATTATTTTGAACATACATTAAAATAAACATATTTTTTGCAGATAGTACTGTTAGGTAAGACATAATAAGTGTTAGTTTGTAGACTAAAGTGCACTAGTTCAACTAAATTATCGTTAACTAAATGATAGAAAAACATATCCAAATGATTATATCAAAGCGTTGCATTTTGGATACATATATTATAGTCACAAATAACAATACAATTTTTTCTATCACAAACATTTTTTTAATATTCGCATATAATTTTTGATGTACCACAAATACATATCGTCCTGGTGGACAACGCAATGCTAAAATGCATATGAACGTTGGGATTAAGCGTATATTACGTACAAGAGGTAACTAAACAGAACAAAAGCAGATACAATTGCTTATACATATGTATTATGCCAGCACCTGCTGTCATGCTCGGTTCCGCTTTCAAACGTCTAGAATAGAGATTCCTGCGCAGATAATTACACGAGTCGGAGAATAGAGTTTGCGTTCTGGAATTTCTTATGTGGAGGAACAGGCCTTCCGAAATACGGAATATGTTGTCACAGTCTAAGTAAAAAGGTTTTAGCAAGCGGTGGCCCCAGCCCGATCCATCATGGCTTGTCAGGGCCGGCTACTCTATGCCACCCCCGAACACCCCATACCACCAATATCCCCCTGTTCCTGCAGCTTGTCGCATCACCCGCGTACACCCCGAGCCTGGCACTACGCCACTTATTAGCAAAATTTAATATAATTTATTTAGGGATAAAAGCCTCCATGTACTCCAATGTCCGGAGAAATTTCAAGAAAAGTTATGCCGCGAAAGATATTTTTATTTATCCAAACAGAAGTAAGTTAATCAAACAACACAAAGTACATACAAAGTACAGAGTAATACAAATGTAACAATAGAGCCAAAAAAGGGTAAATATTGTCAAAATTATTATAAATACGCATACCGATAATTAAAAACTATGACAAAATTAAATTTCGAGAAGGGCGAACATACAAATTAAAATTATTGTTAAAACTATTAACATGATTCTGGACTAGATTAACAGCCTTACACAAATTGTTAATAGGTGAAAAAATGTGTTGATTAATTTTGAAATAGTGACAAACAAAAGTTTCAGTAGAACGAGTGTAAGACCTGGAGACACGAAATAATATTTTCTCATATTTATGAACTACTAATTTGATCGTGAATGATTTTAAGCATAAAGACTGTAACGAGTAATTTTCCGCGCTTCAGTTCCATTTCCATCTGGCAGCAATGAGTACATTATCATCCGTAATATCCCTATTCTCCACACTCGTCGAAAAAATTGGATACTTTGAGGTGTGCAACTCCGGCAAATAGCAGCTCAGTTACTGCAATTATAGAATTCGCTAAACTTTATGAAACACCTATCAGCAAATTTGGTTGTTCTATTCTATATGTACTCTTTTTTTGTTGACTCCGATCTTCGCCGTTTGCCTTGCAATATTGAAAAACTCCACGCATCAACCGGGGAAAGAAAAAATGTATAGACCTGTGTAGAAGTATTCTGGGAGAGCCGTCAGGAATATCTTTTTGGCAGAAAAGAAACCATCAACTTTACTTCCACGGGGTACCGACGACAACCTTGTGGAAGACAGATAAGCTACTTACTTACCATACTTTAAATCTATTAATAGAACAACACCTTTTTGTTGACATTTTTGAATTTTTGGTCATTCATACCTACGTTGCTATTCTCATTTTTTTATGTGAAAAACACATAACTATTACCGTCAAATTTAAGATTAGTGTGTCTTTAAAACTATATGTACTGATTTTTAAACGCCGATATATAGTTTTTGAAATACTCATATTGCTAAACAAATTACATAATTCACCCTTGTTCAAATATTTGGTTAATTATTAAATAATCTAATTATTACTAAAGCTTATTTATTTTTGATTGTTTTGGTACTTATGTGTTTTGCTGTTTTAGACACTTAAGTTACGTTTTAACAAATTAGATGGCGCTCTCATCATCTTTCTAAACTTTTCTAGGACATCCCGCTGTCGCGTACATTCCAGACAGAATTCACGAAACAACGAACATCAGATGCCATCTATCTATTGCTACGATCTTGTGTGGCCTGCATGCTTGCAACTCTGGCCCACAGATAGCACTGATTATCCGCTAACATTATAGTCACTAAATATTATTACAGTACCGTAATTCATTGTCCATATTTTTGTACTAAAATGGCGGATGAAACCAAAACCATAGAAACCAAATAGATTTGATTCCGTCTTCTACATAAACATTTAAATTCACCGCTGCTATCTTGCACTAAAATGGCGGATAATAGCGGTACATTATCTATCTAGTGACTAGCGAGCATGTAACAATAATTTGTCCGTTTAAATTGGTTCAACCATGTCAGAGAGATTAGCGATTTCCTATTTCAACATTCATCCGCCCCCCACTTCTTTATTTGAAAATCTACAAAAAATAAAAATTATATAGGTAGTACAGTTTAGGTTTAGTTACAGTATGGTATAGAACTGGGTTTGCCTACATACCAAAACAATGATATATGTATGAAGAGTAGGTGAAAATAACATATATCAAGAATAAACTAACATAACAAAGCCACCTAGCTGTCTTATCAAAAAGTGACCAAGATTCTGGTAAGTTAGCACGCACCTGCATACAATACCATGATTACTAAGCTTTGGTATCTTTTTCATTATTTTCGAAGAATTATTTATTTTTTTAATATGATTACCTTACTTACCTTAATCCTCAAAATTTTAATAATATTAAAACGCTAGGTGATTACAATTATTTTTCGTTATTGCAAAATGTGACATTAAAGTCAATAAGCCGGTTTCTCTTCTCTATTTTAAACTAAAATCAACTCTATTTTTAAAATCTAAACCAATAGCTTACCCCAATTGAATAAAAGTTAGTAAAAAGACGAAAATTTTCAATTAAGGCTTCCATATGGGTAAGAAATTAGGATGGCAATGCCATCTATCTGCATTACACTGACATGATGACAAAGCCACCTAGCTGCCTTAACGGGAACTACTTCCTAAAGGAAGTGACCTGTAGCCTGACAAATTGGCATGCAACTGCATACTTCAATTGTTCCCGTTAAGGCAGCCACCTGGCTTTGTCATCATGTCAGTGTAATGCTGACAGATGGCATTGCCATCCTAATTTCTTACTTTCATCATACCATTGCTTTGATATATAAGCAAAACCAGTTCTATGCCGTGTTGTCTACACTAGACCTAAACTGCACTGATGAGCTGTAATGACAGCGAAATAGTACTATCTGCAGTTGGTTGAGGTGTAGACAGCACAGCACACAGCATAGACATGCATTTTACTTCCATATGGGTGTTCAAATTATTTTCCAAAGTAGGTAGGGACTTGCTTAACCACAAATACGAATGCATACCACAAGCTCTCTAATTATACTTTCAAATTTCTTCGTAATCGACATTCTCACAGCAAGAAAGGAGCAAGTTCATGTTAAGAATCGGTATAACAATGCCCGACTACATTTTATCAAATACGAAGGATCTCTGCTTCCTGGAATACCTAACTCGGCGCCACTTTCAAATTATTTGAGACCCTAATGCCATGATTCTGAAAGATATTTCAGTTCACAATTGTTATCTGTAACAAATGAAGCGATTTAAAGAGTTACGACCATTAACAACGTTATTAATCACATCCGAAGACAACTAACAAGCTGAATTTGGCTGAAGCGGGGAACGTATGTCGACTAAGTGGAACAGAAAGGGTAAAGACAGCTTGACACCTCCTCCGTTATATTGATGACCGAATTAGAAATGTGTTTTCTAACCAATGGGTATCACATTAAATGTGTTACATTTTATAAAAGTAAGCGCGGATAATCTTTAACTGTTTCACTATAAATCGTTATAAAATTACAAAGAGCTTGCTGTTTTAATGCACGTAAAGAAAAGTAAATAAAAATAAGAACCCGTGCTATTGGCATATACCATAAATAATGATTCTTTTTTATTTTGCGTTACACGAAGATGTTTCACTACTTCCTTACTTTAAACACAAGCATTAGTGGATTATTGAAAACTGCATATAATGTAGCTTTTAATTTTGACAGGCGAGATAGCACAACACTTACTTATACTTAGATGTAAGGTATTGTTGCTGCAGTATCTTTATAAATTATCTAAATCACGTTGAAGCAGTAGACAGCCGTCAGTAAAAATAGAAACAGATAGCTAAATTTTCAAGTTTGCAGCGTAGGCTATATTATTAGAATCTTAAATTTAGCTACTAGATTGCATTTGCAGGTATATGATAAAACGATTTAATCAAAAATGAACCATACTAAATATTCGATGAGAGCCGTTTGCCACTATACTTATTTAAGTACTGCAATAAGTTCTTAAAATTAACATACTGAAAATTAGATGCGCGCGCCGTTTCAATACAAGAAATAAGCGTAGGGTTTTGTTCTCAATTTGCAATTACAAATTCTTTTCAGTATTTCAATACGTACGCGTGCGCCCTTTTGTAGTTCTAATCGTGATTTTCTCAGCCTAAAGCTAATCTACCCGTAATCTATTAAATTCCGTCTTTATATAATAGCAAATGCAACGTAAGGTCTATTCTACTGCTAGAGAAAAGTAGACCTTAGATGTAACCCACTCATAAACAATTACTTTTACTATTGTTTGTGTTTGTGGTCACCCTGAGTTACCACAATTTGTATTTAAGAGTAAAAAAATCCCTGTTGACTGAAAAAATTATTAAATGCATCAGCGTTGATATTAACAATGATATTGCAAGGAGAATGAATGTTCATGGCTTCTTAAATGTGCTGAAAAAAGAGCTGCTAATAGAAGATCCAGCAGCATATAAAAATTTTCTACAAATGAGCAACGCTTCGTTTGAAAAATTGTTTGAACTTGTCCATAACAAAATAAGGAAACAAGGTACGTAATTCCGTGAAAGCATTCTTACCGTTTCATTTACAAAAGCATGACAACACATCACGTTCCAGGGGTTGTCAAAAGTGTACTCACATCAATATACATATTTTAAGAGGCCTAAAACTGCATTTCATGTTGATGTGTTAATTAGCTGGTAGTAGGAAGTCAGCCCAAAATAACCGATAGCCCCTATTCAAAAGTTTATTTCGCCGATATCAGTACAAAATCTGCCTAATCTCACAACCCTGCTTATTGCGTAGGTTCGAAAAGTAGGTTCTATGTACGTTTTGTTTATAAACGGTAAAACAGGTTAGTGCGCATCGATCTGCGCAGTTTTAACACGAAGTATGGAAATTCAGTACAAGAAAATAGAACGTGGCCTAATTTCTTGTATTGAAACGGCGCGCGCATCTAGTTTCCGTATAATAATTTTAAGAACTTATTTCAATGCTTGAATAAGTGTAGTGGCAAACGGCTCTGAGATTATGTATTCATGACGTTTCTAAAATATTTAGTTACAAATAAAAGTTATTCTTACTAAAAACTTAAATGACTACAAATACTACCTACTAATTAGTTTCAAAATAAATTAAAATTTTTACTTAGGTAACCCTAAAAAATCATTGCTGAAATGAACTAAAAGCTTAAAGCTAAAACAAATATAAGTAGTCGTATAATACTAATGTTGAATATGTTAGCAAATACCCTTATTTGTGGTTTGGCAGCCGCATCTTTTCCCTCAAGTTAGTGATGTTCATTGATTGATGMAGCAATATTCGTGTAGGCTAGAAAAAGACAACTCAATTGACGTATTGTGCGTCGACCAAAGGTTACAGGTACGATATTGTTGCATTTCGGAAGCTCTGCCTTTAATAATCTTTCCTTTTGTGCTTAATACCCTTTATAGAAAATAAAATACCTAATTAATTGTCTTGTCACGTACTTAAATCAAAAAAATGCCTGAATATTAAATCCACAAGTACTATAAATGATTCTAAAAAGTTTTAATTATATTGATTTAAAAAAATATGACGGTCCAACAATTCTGATTAGTAATGTACAGTGGCATCCAAAAAAATCCTGTATACCGTTTTTCCCTAGATTAATTAAGGATTATTTATAGTTTAGACTGACTTGTGAAGTTTGAAAGATGTGACTCTTTAGTTATTGTTATTTGACGCTTTGACAATTCACAATGCAAAAGTAACACAAAATTCAGGATCTTTTACACAATATAAAAATATAACTAATAACTTGATTTTTGTAGTGTACGATTTTTTTGGCTGCCACTGTACATATATTGGCAGGTAAAAATAATGTAGGAACAATATAATTCAAAGCATTATTGAGAATAATTTCCAGAGAAAAGAAACGAAAATAAAACAACGTGGTCCACAATTAATCAAAGAGAGAGCTTCTAAAGTCTTAATACTCGAACAGCATAAATGTAAGTAAAAACAAAAGAGTGTAATTCAAAAAGAAAAGATCGATGTTAAAACATTAACAAATCATAATTAAAGTTTCCAGTATAAAGCAACATTTAATAGACAAAAACCACAGCTGCAAAGTGGAGATTTTTTAGAAAATAACCGGAAACAAAATACCTACTGGAATTCGACTATTGAGACGCCAGCTTCTTGAGCAATTTTTGTTACAGGTTACTTACTATACATTAAATTATGACCAAGAACAACCACTTCAAAAGCGTCACGGTCATGATTTTGTTTGTAACAGAGCCAGTTTCTTTAAATTGCGCTCAACTAAGCTATAGCGTAAAGCCACACACTGGTTTGCTGTTCGACATGTTTTTTGTTGAAGAGTCTAATACTCACACTTGCATGTGTTATTTTCATAGTTGAATTGTACTAGTTCAGGTCTTTGTTGTGTACTATAGACCAGTTTCAAAATTACGAGCCTTTAGTTACTGTACGACAATAATTTATGGGACCAACTAGAGCTTGTGAAAAAGATAATAATTTTACCCTCTTCCGTGAAAATGCAGTTAAGATTACATTTCTTAGTCCATCCATACTTCAATAGGTATGAAAGCCTCAAAAAAAGTACATGTTGATCATCGTTAGGCCAATACCTATATAACGAGCCCGATCCGTTGATCCGTCCTTAAGCTATGAGTGTGACAGACATGAGACATCAGGCAAACCAAATGCGGACAATGGCGCCTTGGGTAAATGCGCTACAAACTGTTTGCAATATGAACGAGATTGTTCCCGGATTGACAATTGTGAAAATTTCAATAAACCTTAAACAGTTTCGTGATTCTCGCGAAATAGGATTTAGGATAACCTGTATCTAGCCAAAATGATGATAAGTTTTATAAATCACAACAAATACATAGTTTAACCCATTCTAATATAAAACGTGGTTTAAACAATTCAGTAGAAGTATAATAGGATATATACTTCACTTCATTAGGGACTGTTGGCGACCCCGTGTTATTACGCCTATTGTGAAACTTTATTAATCAATTAATTTGGCAACATCCTTTTATAACAAAAAAAATAGAAAGTCAAGATAATCGACACTAAGGAAGAGTTGCCTCTTCCTTAACGCCTATATCTCAACTTATCCAATAACGACATTTCTTTAATTTCATAATTTTTTCTTGCAATATTTATCAGTATTTCAAATAATACATGTATATACTTTATCTAAATTTTCATCACCAGGTTATTTTCAATATATTTATAAAATAGATACCATTTAGAGCAACAACTTACACCTAATCATATATAAAAGCACACTGAGCACAAGGCTATAATATGTTCTACGTGGGGAAGACATACATATGTGTTTTAGTTAAATAAAATTTACTTTACTATCGCATTAATTTAAAAGAATGATATTGTAGTCTATTTTATCTAAGCCCCTTGGAAATCGTACTTGCAACTTATTATTCAAATCGACATGCACTGCTTTTTTTATTTATATTTTATTTTATATACCATATCGTTAAACTTAAATCTCCAAGAGCAGACTAAAATCGCTTTTGATCACCGGTCAATTGCTTCATAACCCTAATTTATATGTAAGTAGTAATTCCTTGCTGAAAGCAGTTCCTAGCAAATATGTTCGTTAGGAACAAATGAATGCACACCATTCAAGAAGTCACGTGGGCGTGGGAAAGCAGGACTCAGAACAAAAGCGTTGACTTAACAATGAAATCACGAAATCTGGAATAACGTTATTCGATACAGCACAATTGCCGGCGGAAAATACAGCACTAAGTATAATAGTGAGGAATCTTGCGAAGTATGTGAGCGTGCTAATGGGCACTGACGGCAGGAGTGATGGATTGGTGGAACCCCGTGCAAATAGCGACTGAAGCCGCCACCGGGCTAACCCGCCGTGATCCGAACGGCAACACTCCATGCAGATTAACACCGGAAGCCGCACTTTGAAAGCTTTACATCCCCTATTAATGCGCCCGCACATCAAAAGCTCGTTGGCTCTGGCTGCACCACTAGCAGTAAAACAACAATAATGCATTTGCCTTGAAGGTTCGGCCCGTAGGATCTTGATGCATCTGTGAGCGTCTTTAACTTGAGAACAGTAATAATTACCTAATAATCAAGATTTTAATAATTAATTAATAATAATTTATTGAAATATATTGAAGTAACAAAAGATATTGCCAGATCCTAAATAACTAATTACAATAATTACTAAGACGTATACAACAGTACAATTCATTTCAATGAGTGATTGACTTGCCTAAGAGCAATAATTACCCTTGTAAGCAAGTAATTTTAATAGCTGACATTAGTTAAATATTAATAAATCAAGCGAAACCAGTCTTGAGAGAGAGAAGAAATGACAATAGCAAGCAAATACACATAACAAAATGGACTAAGTTACTGAGTTTAGAATGTGCGTAGCCACATTCAGTATCCAACTGTGTAATTTCTGTTTAAATTTTTTAATATGTGAAATGTCTCTTATATCTTTCGGCATGATATAGATTTTTGGGCCTACATAATCAAAGCATTTTTGTTCAATGCCAGTTGCCCTAAAAGGGACTGGTACAAGACAATTTGATCTGGATCGCAAGGATCTTACACTATCACTTGTAAAAATGCCCCATGATTTCTTTTGTTCAAATATAGTACAACTGATTTACAAAAGATTTTCTTCACACACAAAAAGCCAGTATTTGCAAATAGCAGATCTGTTAAATACAACAAAGGCTTAGAAAATATAATTTTAATAATTCTTCTTTTAATAATTTTAAGAGGGTGAATGGCAGTTGCCCTTGCTGCACCCCATGCCACTATGCCATATTGTAAAACAAACTGCACTAAAGCATAATAAACTGTTTCAAGTTGTTTAATCTATAGTATTTGAGTGAGTTTTCTGAACACAAAAATGACGCAACGTAGCTTTTTAAGAATGATATTAATGTGCACATTCCACTTCAAATGTCTGTCAAACCAGACTCCCAAGTAACAAACACATTCCTCACATATAATTTTTGGGCACAAACAGTTCGAAGCACCTTTGCATGATTTCTCGTGAACGGGTATGTCAAGTATTTTTGGTATGCTGTTTTTATAACCACCAAATGGAAGTGCTTTAGTTTTTTCGTAATTTACGATCAATTTGTTACATTGAAACCACCCAAACAAATCACTCAAATCAGCACTCATATTGCGGAGGAGGATCTTCCAGGTAGGTGCCGTGTAGAAGATCGCTGTATCATCGGCGTAGGATAGAATGGTGCCCATGGTTTGTTGATTCATAAAGTCGTTAACGTATAGGACAAATAACAAAGGTCCCAGGACCGTTCCTTGCGGCACCCCATAATTTACAGTTTCCCATTCACTAAATGTTTCACCCACACGTACTTGTTGTTTCCGGTTCAGCAAATATGATTTCAATACACTACCAACTTTACCTCTAAAACCCATTGCCTGGAGTTTCTCAGTAATGTATTATGGTGAAGAGTATCAAATGCCTTACTCAGGTCAACAGCCAGTGAAGGTTGAGAGGCATCCAAGCATTCATATATTCCCCTGGTTAAAACTGCGATAGCATCCTCCGTGGATCGTCCAGTTCTAAATCCATATTGATTGTCATTGGTAATATTATTTTTTTCGATAAATTCAATCATTCTGCTCTTGAGGCATCTTTCGAAAACTTTTGACAGGTAAGATGTTAAAACAATAGGCCTATAGTTATTTATTAATGACCTATCTCCTGATTTATGGATGGGCACCACCACTGTCTTTTTAAATTGTGCGGGACACACACCGGTGGCGAAACAGAGGTTGATGCTGTGCTCCAAAAGCTTGCTTATTGTGACACTTACTTTTTTCAGAATTTTTGGGGCTAGTCCATCCGGACCAGCTGTTTTATCACTTTTAAAAGTATTAATGATATTAACAATTTCAACTAATGTGACTGGTGTCAAAAACATAGTGGCGCTTATCGGGATCTGTTTTTGACATTTACAGTTAATTTTTTTAATATTTTGTGCCAAAATTTTTCCAATATTTGCAAAATAATTATTGAAGTGGTTTGCAATATCTGTTTGCTCTGTAAAAGATGTATTTTGGTGTGTAATGAGGTTTACGACTTGTTGATTGGAGCTGGGCTTATTTATAAGTGAATGCACTGTTTTCCACATTTCCTTTGATCCACGTTGTTCCTTAGTGATTTCTAGTTTATAAAATTGCTTTTTGACTTTTGTTATCAATGATGTTAACTTATTCCTGTACTCCCTGTAACGATTTTGCAATTGAATATTGTCAAGGTGTTGGCGTGCTTCTAATTTTAATCTATCTCTCCTATTGATTGATTCCACTATAGCTGCAGTTATCCAAGGTTTTCTTTTCTTTACCTCTTTGTATGATTTAATTTTTGTAGCTACATATAAACCATGTTGAATTTCCCGTGTCAGTTCGTCAATACAGTTGTCAACATTAATTGAGTTCATGATGTGATTCAATTTTGCGCCATGTTATGGGCCAGTTGGACAAAATCAATCACTTTTCTGCAACCTCTGGCAAGAGGGGATGCTGACCTGGTGCCCGGTTTCTTAATTTTTAAAATTACTGGGTAATGGTCCGTGACGTCTACCTTCACCAACATGGAACGGATGTTGTTCAAATGAATTTTTGTCTTTATGAATATATGATCTATGTATGATCCTTCAGCATTCCCTTCTCTGGTAACTTCATTGATTGCTGACACAAATCCAAACTCATACATGTTCAAATAATCGTTAGTCAAGGTACAGTCTTTCAATATATTAATATTCATATCTCCAACCATGATGTGTTCTGTTTTCGCTGCTGTTCTTATTAAATATGTTCTGAGATCTTCAATAAATCCATCAGGCTCCACAGAATGGGATCTGTACAGTGCAGTACTTCAGTACTGCAGGGCTTTTTAAGTCAGCTGCAATTGCCTTAATTCTTCCAACATTTACCGTACAGTGCTTGATTAAATTTTGCTTCTTTACATAAACTATAGCTCCGTCGTTCTGGTTTAAGGTCCCATTATTGTATAACCATCCAAATTATAGAAATCCGGATTTGCCAATTGCCATGTTTCCGTGCAAACAATAACTTCAAAAAAATCTTTGTAAAAAGTATCTATGGTTGCTACTAGCTCGTCATAGTGTTTATCTAAACTTCTTATGTTGAGATGCATTATTCGAAATCCATTGAATTTGCTCAACTCTAAGCTGCATTCATCATGTGTGTTGCAGATTATAGTTTCAATGTCTTTTTGATATTGTATATCGTCAATAGGCATAGTTTATTTTGGACAATGCTAGTCGTTTTTGAAATTGATAGACTTTACACAGCTCAATATCTTCGGCAGTGTGTTCTGTGTTATAATTTTCCTTGTATAGCTGATTTGCTCTAATACAGTTAATGCATTTCTTGCAATCCTTTGTACACTCTTTATAGTCGTGGTCTCCAACACAATATTTAATTTTTTTTCTTCTTTGTATTTGTTCATGCTATGTTTGTATCCATTACATTTAAAACAGCCTCTCCCACATCTGACGAACGTTTGCGCTCGCTCGCGCTACCGAGAGCATTCGCCGCGAGCGCGAGCGGTTGGAAATGGGTGCGAATGCGAGCGAGCGCACTCCATCCGTTGTCGGTAAATGAAAAAAGATCAAAGGGAAATCTGCTGAGAGCGCGCGCGAACGTTTCAATGTGGGAGGGACAACGAATGCACTGCAATGTTTTCCGCGAATGTATATTAGTTTCCGTGTTTTTGTAGATGAGGGCTGCTTGTGTCTGTAGTAGTGTTTAAATGTGTGTCGCCTAATTACTAATCTTAGATACGTTGATACTGAATAGTAATAGAAATGTAGTAGTTGCACCGCTATGTATATGTATTGTTTTACATAAACTTAAAAATACTTTGACACCCTGTATCTTCGTTAATTTTGAGTTTTCAAAACAATCGTATAAGGCCTTCATTATAAGATTCATTTTTGGAGTAAAATCATCTTCTAAATATTTGCTCATCATTTGCGTACACCCTGTATATTAAATTAATTTTTTTATTCTGGTAAAGCACAAGTGTTTGTAATAATAATAAAATTAAAACTAATTATTTTCCTCTTGTCAACTTCATCAGCTTCCATACGGTATACTTTTTAGTAAGAATATGTATAGTTTCGCTAAATAATAAAAACACATTTACTCTTTCGAAATAATTGAAATTCGCTAAACCTTCCCCTAATCTATGCACGCGTTCCGCTTATACTACAGCAGACTGCGAGCGAGTGGAGCGTCTGCGAATGCTGGGATGTGCGAATGTGGGAGTTATTACGGCGTTCTTTACATTTAACATAGTTTAGCTTAAAACCTAAATGAATCCGGTAGGTGCTGCCATCAGTATATCTTATCGAAACTCGGTCTGCGCGTTTTTGCCAAAAACGGTTTTGCCCACAAAAATACTATCACTATCACTTTGAACCTGCAAGATTCACCTAGTAAATTTCGCTAAACAGCTGCCTTTAAAATTGGTTTTGATTTATCGAGTGTGTGAAACGCAATTAGATATTTGTATTGGATCTGAAAGGCGCTGTTATTATCATAATTGATTGCCTAATTGGGGATTTGAAAAGCGAATCGCTAGTCCTTGCAGAAGAGGGTCGAAGAGCAGACGTAAGTTCTTTTTATTCAATAGTACAGTGGTTTCACCATGCGTTTCATTATTGCAGCCTTTCTTACTTTCTTGTTTCTTACTTCTTCATCCTCCGGTTGTTACTTCGCTAAATCCACGTGCATAAGGGCTATTTGGTAGGAAAAATACTCCGGGAAGCTAATTGACAGCTAGGATAGCAGCTGAAGGCCCATTTGGACCAGTAGGACTCCCAGAGGACCACCTTACCTTACGGTCAGACACTTTTATTTTTTTACGTTATCTATAACTTGGACATTCTTGCCGTTCCGAAAGCACGTAGAAGCGGTTTTCCGTGGATCGTCGTTCGTCGTTTCCCTGAAATAAAGAAGAGTTAACGTTTCAACATTTACAATTTACAATTTGATATTAGAATTTACAATTTGATCTCTACATTATGCAATTTGTTATTTTCTCAAAAATTTAATCGATACTCACCTGTATAGCGTCGGTTTATAGTAGTTTTTGTTTCCTTTCTGTTAGATTGTTCTAAAAATAACTTACCTTGATAAAGATAGGAATTTCGTTGACTGTTCAAACTAGAATAGCTTGTTATTTTTGTAAATAGCGGTTTGCGAGTCGCAGCGGCGTTTTGCCTATAGCTACGGGGATAATGTGAATTTATTGTGTATTCGGGAAGGTATTGGCCAATACTCCACCCCCGGGTGTCGATAATTAAGTAATACGTTCACTACTCACGAAATACAGTGATACGGTTTGACCGTTCTTCCCTCGCGCCACGACGCTCGCTTGCTAGACCGTTGCAGGTTCTTAGGGTAGTTATTACACTAATTTGAATTATAATCATTAACTTTGTTTCATTAACTTTATATTTTTATTGCATGTTAAATTTTTTTTGCAAATAAACACGGGCATAAAAAATATTTCGCAATTTTCTTTGGCTCTTTGTTTCGCTGTTGGCTTTTTTTTCAAATTGCGTGGCGCCCATTATTTCTTTTTTTCATCTGTGAACCCAGCCCGTCTCCACTGAGTAAGCTGAGGCCAGCGAAACCCTCTTGAATATCGCCGTGGTTTATTAGATTTATTGTAAAGGTAAGATCTGTGGTTATAATATTTGTTGTTTGGTGGCTTATAAAGCCTTTGTGGTATCGTCACGTAATAAAAAAATGGCGCCCAACGTGGGGCCAGCTTTGAACATTTTTTTTTCCATTTTTTTTTGAGGTGTTTGTATAATATTTCGGGGCATTAGTTCTTATTGCTAGGAACGCGATCACGATTTCTTGTTCGGCCGAGAGGCATAAAGATTATTTCGCGCTGAGTTTATTTAACATTTAGGAATATGGATAAATCATATTATAGATTGTCTGTTGATCGGTTATCTAAGGATGAATTGGAATATGAATTATCGATTAGGGGTGTTGTAGGTAGCGGGACGGTAGAGGAGATGCGCAAGGATTTGCGTCAAATTATGAAGTTAGAAAAAGAAGGTAAACCGTTGCAGTATCCTCCGTATTCGCGTGATGTACGAATAGAATTTGCTATCGTGCAAAAGAAACTAGACGAGGCTAAAATATTAATTCAAGATTTTGCCGGTGATAAGCAGTCTTCAGAATTTATTAAAATACAAACCAAATTGCATCATCTGCTGAATCGCGTAAATAGAATAGAATCTGGGGACGCGAAAGTTCTTCAAGAGCGTGGAAATTCAATAGTACTGATTTTACGTGCATTGTCGTCATTAAATAAGAAAGCTGAACCAGAATATAATAGCGACGAATCATCTGCGGAAGAACAAATAGGCGTTAGCGTTATTGATGCGAATTCAGATAGAGGTAATGTTGTTAATATTGCTCATTCAACACCTTTACATAGAATTAATAATTTATCGCGCGTAGGGGTGGACCATGGTGTTAAGTCAGTTCCGGTTTTGAAATGGGG
This sequence comes from Rhyzopertha dominica, assembly GCA_025024175.1. NCBI lineage: Eukaryota > Metazoa > Arthropoda > Insecta > Coleoptera > Bostrichidae > Rhyzopertha > Rhyzopertha dominica. The sequence continues at coordinate 35,320,575 of QCXZ01000137.1, forward strand.
TATTCATTTTAGCGGGGAGAGTCGAGATCTTTCGGTAAATGCATTCCTGGAACGCGTGGAAGAGCTGCGGGTCGCTCGCAACGTATCGGAAGCCCAGCTGTTCCTATCAGCATTAGATTTGTTTACGAGAAAGGCTTTGAATTGGTATCGGTCAATTAAGAGATCGGTTGATAGTTGGTCCGCGTTAAAAGTTAAATTACGGGAACAATTTTTGCCGTATGATTATGAGGACAGGCTTTGGGAAGAGATCCGTCGTCGAACACAAGGTCCAGATGAATCTCTAGGTATTTATGTCGCGGTAATGGATAATATGTTTTCGAGATTAACAATACCCCCTAATAGAGAAGAGCGTTTGCGAGTTGTTTTGAAAAATCTGGCACCATTCTACCAGGAGCGTTTAAGTCTTGTTGATGTAACGTCAGAAGAGAAGTTGTTGGAACTTGGTCGACAAATAGAAAAAAGTAAACGTTTTGTTGAAGCTTATAAACCACCTCATAGGTCTAAAGCAGATGTAGAACCTGATCTAGCGTACGTAGAAGTCGCGTCGGCAAGTACGTCTTTAAGTTATGAAGCACATGAGAGTCTTAGTAGGCGTGAACGCGTTGATGTTAATACGGCAACTACTTCCAATACTAAATTGAATAACTGTTGGAATTGTGGTAGGAACGGGCATAGAGCTCAAGATTGTCGTGCACCATTTCGGAAACATTGTTATAAATGTGGAAATCCTGGATTTACTAAAAACGATTGTCCAAAATGTAGTTCGGGAAACGGAGAAACTCGTCCTTGTTGAGTCGTGAGGATAAAGAGTTAGTTTTAGGAAAACCGGCTCATTCAGTGGATCATAAAAACAAAATTATTTTAGACTACTTATTAAGTTCGGTGAACTCGGATGCAAGGGGATATTTGGAAGTTGACATTTTGGGGCACAAATTTTTGGGACTTCTCGATTCTGGAGCAAACAGCACAATTATTAGTGGCAATTGCTTTAGCATTTTAGAACGGTTAGGAATTCATTCCAATAAATCTTCTCAGCCTATTTGCCTTTTGGCTAACGGTTCTAAAGCCGAAATTTTGGGTACAGTTTCACTGCCGATTAAGTTGCAAGATAAAGTAGGAGTGATTGATGCGTACATTATGCCAACTTTACAACCATCAATATTATTAGGGATAGATTTCTGGCGCATAATGGGTATTCTTCCAAATTTTAAAACTATGGAGTGGCATTTTGCTGATTCACCAAAGGTAGAACTGTTTTCTGTGTCTGATCAGGGAGAATTACATTCGGATCAACTTAAAAGTTTAAATGAAGTAGTCAGTAAGTACTTAGGTAGCGATAATGGAAAGCTAGGTTGCACAAAACTAGTTCAGCACGTGATTCGCACAACGTCAGCGCCAATCAAACAGCGTAGTTATCTTATGAATCCAATAATGCAAAAGTATATTGACGCGGAACTCAAAAATATGTTGGAGGCGGGAATAATAGAACCGTCTAACTCTCCTTGGTCCTCTCCAGTACTTCTTGTTCCGAAGAAGGATGGCTCGTTTAGATTTTGTGTAGATTTCCGTAAATTAAATCAAGTAAGTCTGAGAGACTCTTACCCCTTACCGTATATGTCTGCTATTCTAGAGAGCTTGAGGGATGCACGTTTTTTATCGTCCATTGATATTAAATCTGCTTACTGGCAAATTGAGTTGGAAGAAAATAGTAAACAGTACACAGCTTTTAGTATTCCTGGGCGCTGACTGTTCCATTTTAAAAGAATGCCCTATGGGTTGCATAACGGACCAGCTACTTGGCAAAGATTTGTTGACAAGGTTTTAGGGCCTGAGTTAGAGCCCTATTGTTTTGTATATTTAGATGACGTCATCATTGCCACGCCAGATTTCGATACGCATTTAAAAACTTTGCGTGAGGTTCTAGAGCGCCTAACAAATGCGGGTCTAACTCTTAATAAAGAAAAATGCCAACTTTGTCTTCCAGAACTTCGTTATTTAGGATACATTGTAAATAGGCAGGGACTGAGTGTTGATCCTGAAAAAGTAAATGCAATTTTGCGAATTAAAGCTCCCGCTACAGTTAAACAAGTGCGTAGTTTACTAGGTCTTATCGGTTGGTATCGGAGGTTTATACCTAATTTTGCGGAATTGGTAGCACCTTTGTCCAGTTTACTTAAGAAGAATCGTCGATTTGAATGGACTGAGGAGTGCTCCAAATCATTTGAGGCTGTTCGTAACTTGTTAGTTAGTGCACCAATCTTGTCATGTCCTAATTTTGACAAACCATTTATGGTTCAGACCGATGCATCAGCTTATGGCTTAGGGGCGGTTTTGTCTCAAAAATGTGAAGATGGAGATCGTGTTATATCGTATTTGTCGAGAGCTCTAACGCGTCAAGAGCAGAATTATTCAACAACCGAGCGTGAATGCTTAGCGGTAATATGGGCGGTTGAAAAACTAAGACCTTATTTGGAAGGGCAAAAATTTACCGTGGTAACCGATCACCACTCTTTAGTGTGGCTACAAAATCTCAAGGACCCGGTAGGGCGACTTGCGCGTTGGGCACTTCGGCTCCAAAGTTACGATTATGAAATCATTCACCGCAAAGGCAAAGAACATATTGTTCCTGATTTTCTGTCGCGTACTATTCCGGAAGTAAATGAGGCGGTAGTGCAGCAAGAAAATAACAATTCTGTTGTTAACGATCCTTGGTATACAAAAATGTTGTCTTTGGTCGAAAAGTATCCATTGCGTTATCCGGCTTTTAGAATTTGTAATGGTCGGTTGTTTAAACATATTCGAGATACCCATACGAATTTTGATGTTAAAGAAAATATATGGAAAGAAGTATTGCCTAAAGATAAACGTCTGCAACAAATGCGCCAAGCTCACGATAATCCAACATCGGGCCATTGCGGTGTTTTCAAAACTTTTCGTCGACTTAGTGAATTTTATTTTTGGCCGAAGATGAAAAGCGATGTAGTTAATTATGTGAAGCGTTGTCAAGTATGTGCGCGTTACAAACCTCAACAAAATAAACCCGGTGGTGAAATGTCCACTCGTCCTTTCGCGAAATCTCCTTGGCACGTGGTGTGTATGGATATTGTGGGACCCTTACCTCGTTCACACGGTTATGCATATATTTTGGTTATATCGTGTTGTTTCTCAAAATTTCCCTTGATTTTTCCTATGCGCGAAGCAACCGGTAAAATTATAGCCCGATTGGTTGAAGAAAACTTATTTTTATTGTTCGGTGTTCCAGCGGCTATTATCACGGATAATGGATCTCAATTTCGGGGCGGAGAATTTCGAAAACTTTGCGAAGGATACAACGTAGAGCTTTGGTTTACTGCATTATATCACCCGCAGGCAAATCCTGCTGAGCGTACGAATAGAGTACTGAAAACTATGTTAGCGTCTTACGTTAAAGACAACCACAAATCTTGGAGTGTGTACTTGCATAAAGTGGCGTGCGCGATGCGTACTGCTGTGCACGAGGTCACTAACTGCACACCCTATTTTATAAATTTTGGACGCGAACACATAATTTCGGGTAAACTTCATGGGCAGATTAGTGAAAATAAAACACATTGTGTAGATGATTTTATTGGGCATCGTTCGAAAGCATTTCAGACTCTGTATCAAGAAATACGCGAACGTATAAGAAAAGCGCATTTGCGTAGCAAACAGCGTTATGATCTTCGTCGGAGACCTACGAATTTTCAGGTAAATGATTTGGTTTATGTTAAGAATCACGTTCTATCGGACGCAAGTCGAAATATCAGCGCCAAACTGTCACCAAAATACCAAGGGCCATTCAAAATTAAGCGAAAGGTGTCCTATTTGACTTATGAATTAGATGATAACGGAAAGGTAAAGGGTATATATCATGTTCAAGATTTAAAGCCTGCAACATGTGAAAATTTGGTAGAATGAAATTTTCATCGGAATAGGGGGGGAGTTATTACGGCGTTCTTTACATTTAACATAGTTTAGCTTAAAACCTAAATGAATCCGGTAGGTGCTGCCATCAGTATATCTTATCGAAACTCGGTCTGCGCGTTTTTGCCAAAAACGGTTTTGCCCACAAAAATACTATCACTATCACTTTGAACCTGCAAGATTCACCTAGTAAATTTCGCTAAACAGCTGCCTTTAAAATTGGTTTTGATTTATCGAGTGTGTGAAACGCAATTAGATATTTGTATTGGATCTGAAAGGCGCTGTTATTATCATAATTGATTGCCTAATTGGGGATTTGAAAAGCGAATCGCTAGTCCTTGCAGAAGAGGGTCGAAGAGCAGACGTAAGTTCTTTTTATTCAATAGTACAGTGGTTTCACCATGCGTTTCATTATTGCAGCCTTTCTTACTTTCTTGTTTCTTACTTCTTCATCCTCCGGTTGTTACTTCGCTAAATCCACGTGCATAAGGGCTATTTGGTAGGAAAAATACTCCGGGAAGCTAATTGACAGCTAGGATAGCAGCTGAAGGCCCATTTGGACCAGTAGGACTCCCAGAGGACCACCTTACCTTACGGTCAGACACTTTTATTTTTTTACGTTATCTATAACTTGGACATTCTTGCCGTTCCGAAAGCACGTAGAAGCGGTTTTCCGTGGATCGTCGTTCGTCGTTTCCCTGAAATAAAGAAGAGTTAACGTTTCAACATTTACAATTTACAATTTGATATTAGAATTTACAATTTGATCTCTACATTATGCAATTTGTTATTTTCTCAAAAATTTAATCGATACTCACCTGTATAGCGTCGGTTTATAGTAGTTTTTGTTTCCTTTCTGTTAGATTGTTCTAAAAATAACTTACCTTGATAAAGATAGGAATTTCGTTGACTGTTCAAACTAGAATAGCTTGTTATTTTTGTAAATAGCGGTTTGCGAGTCGCAGCGGCGTTTTGCCTATAGCTACGGGGATAATGTGAATTTATTGTGTATTCGGGAAGGTATTGGCCAATACTCCACCCCCGGGTGTCGATAATTAAGTAATACGTTCACTACTCACGAAATACAGTGATACGGTTTGACCGTTCTTCCCTCGCGCCACGACGCTCGCTTGCTAGACCGTTGCAGGTTCTTAGGGTAGTTATTACACTAATTTGAATTATAATCATTAACTTTGTTTCATTAACTTTATATTTTTATTGCATGTTAAATTTTTTTTGCAAATAAACACGGGCATAAAAAATATTTCGCAATTTTCTTTGGCTCTTTGTTTCGCTGTTGGCTTTTTTTTCAAATTGCGTGGCGCCCATTATTTCTTTTTTTCATCTGTGAACCCAGCCCGTCTCCACTGAGTAAGCTGAGGCCAGCGAAACCCTCTTGAATATCGCCGTGGTTTATTAGATTTATTGTAAAGGTAAGATCTGTGGTTATAATATTTGTTGTTTGGTGGCTTATAAAGCCTTTGTGGTATCGTCACGTAATAGAGCCTGTCGGAAACGTTCGTTAACGTTGCTGGCAACGTTGCGCGCGATCGCAAATGCTGGCAGCACGAGCGAGCGGAAACGTTCATCAGATGTGGGAGAGGCTTTACATGTTGCACATGGATTATTTTAATGGTTCCTTCACAGTCTTTAAAATTCTGGATTCTAATGGTATGTTCTAGGTCACCAGGCTCTTCAATATCCCACTCCACTCCCACAATCTTGATTCTAGGATTCTTTAGTTCCGTTTTTTCCACTCTGTACCTTTCACCGAGTTTTGTGTTAAGTTCATTCATCAAAAGTGTTGTATCCTTACTGTTTTGGCATTTAATAGATACTGATCCACTTCTTCCTTCAGCAATCTTATTTATTTTAACACTTAAGTTTGCAGGATTAATCTTATTTTGTATTTCACATTATGTGCCATCACTATTTTGTACATGTTTTGGCTTTACTACAATGCTAGGAACATTGTTTTGGCTTTTTTGATGTAGAGCACTTTCCCTCCGTTACTTCCAGTGCGTCGCAGAGCCCTTGAAAAATCCATCGTATCTATTTTTCCAGTTTCAAAACTCAGCTTCTTTAGCTGTTCCAATGATTCCCTGAGCACTTCACCTGCTTATTGTGCACTTTCTAACTGCTTTATTATCTTATCCTTATCGGCAATGTCTTTTAGATTCTGTATTTGTTCCTCATGTTCCGACATAACTCCACTCTCCTGCCAACCACAACATTGCACATAATTATCCTTTGCCACCGTTCTTATTCCAGATTTTCGGAACACACAACTAAGATGAAACACTGATGGACAAGATTTGCATGCAACAAACTTTTTTGCCGCATCTTGTTTGCAGCAATTGCACTTTGTTGACTTTAGTATTTCATTTTCCTCTTCATCATCGGCGACCATTTTGCCACTATTAGTAATAGTTTAGTTGATATACAGAAAAAAATTAACTACTTTCATAAAGAAACAATAAAGGCCAGCAAAACTAGAAGCTTGTATGCGGGTTTATCTCAAAATAAAAAAAATGAACTGACCATATTTTCAGTGCAAGCGTCATACCTATGTGCTGCGACTACAGTGCATTTTAATGTTATATTTGCAACGTTCACGGCACTTTACATCATACCCTATGCCTTAATACTTTTTATTTATTAATACCTAATAATAATCATAATAATAATTCGTTGGAGCTGCAACCAACGACCACTAAAGCTGGAAAAGCAAGACAAGGTATGGACAATAGGTATGAACGAACACCTCAAACGTTGCTACTACAAAATTACAAATCGAAACAAACAATAGATCGGAACTGCTTCCACTCTTTTTAAAAAAATACCCACAACTTTCCCATTTAACACAACAAAAACTGGCAGTCCAAAAGCGTGTAATACCAAGAAATAATAGGATAGTCCAACTATGTAAGATTAGAAAAGATAAAATCAGAAGTAGCAGAGGAACTCATACATAAGGACAAGAAAACCATCCTTAGACACCTAGTATACACAATTACACAAAAAACGAAATAAAAGAATCATCCCCAAACAAAAGCATTGAAAAAGACGTATGTGTAGGAGCAGACGTAACTAAAGAATTAAATAAAATACTAAAAGAGCAAACGGAAATAGGAAAAATTTGCTGGAGAGAAGAAACCCACTACCAAAACTAATATATAAACCACAAACACAAAAGATAATAGATGTAATGAACAAAAAAATAAAAACAGTGTATTACAGACTAAAGTAAACTCGAAGGTATTCACCAATACCAATACATGTATTAATATGTAAGGAAGAGAGTACAGTAGAACTACATCACAGAGAAGAAAAACAAGAATCGAAGATAAGATTAAAAGACTAAGGTAGGACATCGATAGGTTAACACAATACAATAAAGGTAAGTGTTCGAAAAAAACTAGGGAAACAGGCGGAAAAAATTATTAATGGTCGACAACAGAACGTAATAGAAATTAAAAATTGTTGTTGAGTGCGTGTTGTGTCCCACACCCTTAACGACAATTTTTAACGATTTAGAAATGGGAGAAAGAAATAATAGAAAAGCTAGATAAAACAGAAGGTTGCTGCATATGCGTCGCATTTATGTTCCAGGCAAATGAAAGAAAGTTCTATCAAATGATCTCTGGCGAACAAAATACAGAAACTAAGCTACCCAACATAGCGGAGATATATATTTTCACGTCCACGGACATCTACCCGTTGGACTGGATGTTCTAACGGAGGTTTTGAACGTTTCGGCCGTATTTATTAATCTTTGTAATACACCACAAAAAAGGAACATAATTTTTTTGACAAGACTTGACTGACTTGAAAATAACACCTATCACATATTATTTTAAAAAATGCAGTGTTCAAACGCATGTCTCCCACATTCTCCCACCTTTCATCGTTTCATTTCAAGTGACTCACAAAATCAAGGGAGAAAAACGTTTGCCCACTCTCAATTGGGATATTTTCTTCGCGGTATGACTGGATGTACTCTACGAGTAACACATATTATCGTGTTCTGCCTCTTGCTCACCATCCCTCGAACCACACTCGTCCTAGTTAGTGTTCGATATCTGGTCCACCATCATTGATGACCTCATTATTTAGACCTTCGACCGTCGAAACTTTGTTACACTCCAGCGGGACAAGGCGTTGGACTGAACGCAATAGTTGCCCGTTGGTCTCCGTCCGAACCAACCTGGTGCTGTTGTCGAGTCCGGGAAGAAGTTCAACAACTCTTCCAATTGGCCACTCAAAGGGCTTTTGGTTGTCACTGCTAACTTCACCGACTACAATCTCACGCATTTTCTTCTTACCTTTATGAAATTTTAATTGACCCAGGCACTCTGATCTAAACCGACGACGAAGATTTTCATATAATCAAGATTTTGGGATCATTCGAAACGTAGGTAATCGGTCGCATATTGATTATATCCTCACATTCGCATATTAAGATTAACAAATCATTGTAAGAAAAACACGCATTGCCGAGTACCTTGCGTAACAGTCTTTTAAGCACTCCGATTAACTATTCCCAAAATACACCCCACCACGAAGCTGTAGGAGGGTTGAACCGCCACGTAATACGTTGGGGCGATGCGAAATTTTGGATATGATCCCAATCTAAACTAGCGAATGCGTTCTTGGTACCGACGAAGTTTGCTCCATTGTCCATATAAATCTAGGACAATCTCGTCGAGCTAGAAATCTCCGTAGGGCTTTCATGAAACTGGCTGTAGATAGAGATAAAGTCAATTCTAGATGCACCGCTCGATAAACAGCACGAGTACTAGTCACACCCACAAACCTCGAATGCAGAGGCATCCCTCACACAATCTGTCGGCAAGGCTGGACTCTCCGCTTGGAATGACTGCTTTCTGCATGCGACATACTAAGTACTTTGAGATCACGGAGCGAATAAACCGCCGTCCACCTAGTACCCAATATTTTGCCTCAGTATTCCCAGAAGTCTACGTGCCTACATTCAAGGAATTTTCGTGCACTTCAAACGTGAAAATCACGATCAGTAGAAGTTACCTATGAACTATTTAAAACAAAGCCGCTGCATCAAGAAATGTGGAACGACACCATGTTCTACAACAAAAAAAGAAAGGGCCATTTTTCACGTTTTACCTTTGGTTGAGGATGTTTTGACTTGACGAATCCACTAGGGATTCCACGGCTCGTTTTTGTACGTTGTTCCCGGCCCCCGTTTTGGTTGTGGCTTTTGGCTGGTCTAATTTTAGTAGTCATGAATTTTCTCAACGTTCCTTTTTTTGGTTTAGCCCCGATGACGGTATAATAAACTAATACCGAAACGTCGGCGGAAACCAGAACTGTTTTGATTACCTTTGTCCGAGATCCTACAAGCATCAAACTATCTACCATTTTCGGACATAAATATCCGGCCTGTACTACTTTCCAAACAACTTCGACCTTATTGACTTCGTCCGCCGTAAACGTACCTTAAGACGTTCTGACTGCCTGCATTATTCTCACAGTCTTAATGAATTTTGAAAAATACAGGAGATGCCAATTATCTCTGCTACAGTTGAGAAGCATTGTAACAACTCGCTTCTTTTTCTCTTGTCCTATTTCTGCCTCATCTACTTGAAGCTTATTCTGTGGCCACCGTGACGGAGCTTCTTTCAGCCAAGCTAGACCCTCCCACCATTTCGATTCATACAGCTTACGTGCACTGTAGCCCCTCGATGGAAGATCTGCTGGATTCTGCTTCCCTGGCAATGTTTGCACGATTTAGCTTGTGTCAATGGTCGTATTTCCTTTATATTGTTGCCAACGATAGCCCCATTCATCGGTTCCCTGATTCCATGATATTATGATTGAGGAGTCCAAACTCCAATGAGTTTCATGCTTGACCTCAATGTTCCTCTAAAACCGACGAGCAAAGTCGGGCTCCAATTGCTGCTGCTAGCACTTCTAATCGAGGTATGGCGGTAGACTTCAAGGGTGCAACACGAACCTTGGCTGCAACAAGAAAAACATGTACTCCCTCTTTCACTTCTACCCTGAAAAGGACCACTGCTGCGTAAGCGCACTTGCTTGCGTCTGAGAAGACGTGCAAACTGACATTTTTTGATTGCTGTTTATCTCTTTTCATCCAACAGGGTATTCCGATTTTAAGGAGATACAATAAATCTCGCTTCCATTCTCGAAGGTCCCTAGCTATGTCTTCAACCACTTCTGTGTCCCATCCTATTTTCATGTTCCAAGCATGTTGCAGCAACTGTTTGGGGCGAAGTATAGTTGGGCACGTAACACCTATAGGATAAAAGACTTTTTGCGCCATAGAAAGCATCTCTCTTTTCGTAAAGACATTGTTGTCTACGCTCGCAATGTGGTTCAAGTTTATTTTTAAGACCTTTTTATTTGGCTTCCAACGCAGACCTAGAACTGGGACAACTGCATCGTCATATTTACTGTGCGATCCGCATTGTTTTCTCACCCTCTCACCCTTGGCTTCATGCATAATTGCCATAGATTCTTCTGACAAGTGATATTTCATCTGGCACACTTGCCACGCAATTGTCTACATAAAAACTGCGAGACAACTTGTGTCTAATGTGTCTTCTGTGCACAATTTAATATCGTCACTGCATCTTCTGCATTCTTTTAAATGCTAGTCAATTGCAACACCTAATGGGAATGGACTACCGTTAACACACAAAAATCCGGGAATCCTTTCAATTAGGTTAGATCTAATTTTCAAACAGCTGTTTATTAATGACGGTTTTCCCATTTTACAAGTGGAAGCGTTGAATACAGGCCTGACCTTGGTCGTTCCACATTTGTTTAATAACTGGTCTATGTGCCAAATAGTGGCAAGGTTTCTCCCATTTTAGTTCGGTCACCCTTTCAATTGAATAATTATTCCATCTTTTTCCTATTCTCTAAAGACGTGTACCAGCAATACTTCAACTACAGTGAAACCAGATACACCAGAAAGCTCAATTACCAAAGCTTTTAACTCTTCTGTCCAAATTCCCAGTCCCACTTGCAGCTACAAATGAAGAAGTATTGAAAAGCAGACCAGTTTTCTGTTGCTAATACAATCCTCTACTCATTCTCAACCTAACTTTGCAGGAATCGCATCAGGCCTTCTAGTCAATTTTGCAGTGCTGATTGCTCACCGTCTGCTCAATGTCCACTTGAAAAATCAGGTGAAGGCTGCCACGCTCGTAAAAGACTTTCCGCAAGGCATGATTCAATTTATTTATGGGAACAAAATTGCAACACAGTTGTTGACCTTAGCTGTGTATCGATGCAGTCGTACAGTGCAGATATATTGATATGGCCTGGCGTCATTAAATTCCCTAAAATTAGTTTTAGCAGTTTCCTGACATATCTCTGATTGAAGGTCTTTACGCCCATATCGTTTATCATAGTTTTCTTCCATAGCAGGAAAACTTTCTACTAGTTATCTTTCCCTGCTGCCTGGAATCGTCTTCTGAACTAAGTATACGATCTTGTCGTGGCTTTTCTTAAATTGAGCCCAAAACCCAAGCCAGTCCTTGATATCTCCAACTTCTTGAATTCAATTTATGGTAACATTCGCATTTTTTTGTGACCGCTGCACTGTTCGTTTGGACTTGCTAGCAAAATACGGGTGAAAGCACGCCGACAGCCCACAACTACCCGTTGAACTGTGGACGTATGTTCGTTGTAAATAAGAAGTTTTAAACGTATTTATTAATCCTTGTAATACATCACGAAAAAGAAATAGATTTTTTTTTACTACAAGACTTGATCGAATTGACAATAACAACCAATAATATTTAATTTAAAAAAATGTAGGGTTCAAACGCATGCCTCTCAAAGAACACGATGACAACGCGACATGGATAGAAGAACAGAACAGACAAGTAAAAGTAAACGAACAGGATTATATCATGATAACAGAAAATGAACTAAAACAAATTATAACCAGAACACAACTGGAAATGTCTTGGTGCAGATTGCATATATAACTTCTGGTATAAAATACTAACTGTACATCCATACATAACAAAACAAATTAATGAAATTATAATCTAATTATAATCTAAAGGACTTACATAAAACCAAAAAATTGAGATACCCAGTTTTACGGCTGTGGCTAACTATAGACAAGTTATTGTCTATAGTTACCAACGCTTTACAAAATAATAACATGATGTATCACAAACAATATTCAATCCCATCTAATAGAACAGAATATAATAACGGAAGAACAGAAATGTTGTAAAAGGAAAATGCAAGGATGTAAAGAACAGCTGATTATAGACTCGGTGATAATGAAGCAATCAGGACAAAACCAATGCAACCTGTGTTACATAGATTATAAAAAAGCGTTCGATTACATTCCCCACAGCTGCCCTTTGAATACCCTTGAAATATATAAAATTCATTCAGAAATAAAAACTTCTTACAAACTGTAACGAAAAATTTACGAGCAAATAATATCTCAATCAGAAAAGGGATATTTCAGGATTATTCATATAGCGCGTTGTAGTTTGCCTCTGCCTAAACCCACTTTCGAATACACTCAATACCACAAAATTTGGATTTGACATAAAGACAAAATCAAAGCACAGTATAAAATAAACCACCTCTTATATATGGATGACATCAAACTGTACACATCAACCGCAACACAAATGAAACATCTACTTAAAATAATTGAGAATATTACCAACGATATCGGAATTTGACATAAGCAAATGCAAAATATTGCATATTGAAAAAGGTATACGTAAGAATGCAAATGCGAATATCACACTGAACAACCTGTTGGAAACCCTCATACAAACCGAAGTATATAAATCCCTTGAGTTCCAACATAATACTTGACTATCACGCACCAAATAAAAAAATCCCTGACAGATATTTACAACGCAAGATTAATAATAGCCTAATTAAACTCAGGAAACCTTTTTATAGCTATCAATACGTTTGCAATCCCTATTTTAATATACTCTTTCGGTGTAGTAGTAATGGACACCAACCATTCTAAAAAGCATCAACATGCACACCAGAAAACTGTTATATGAACACCAAAAAAAGAAGGATGAAGAGGTTTAATCGAGGTGGAACAGCTATATACGAATAAAAGAAAAGCTCTACGCACATACTTTCCCACCATAGATAACCAGTTGCACAAGACCATATAGCTAGAGCTGACAAAAAAGAAGCAGAGCGTCATCCTGATAACCTACACGGACCAGGAAACTAAACTCCGAACTGGGGTCGGCAACTGCTCTCATATGGCTTGAAAGTGAGCACATACCTAAAAAAAAAGGTGGGTTGCTTAGGACAGGCCACCTCCGACGGGATCCCACAATTTTTAGGTAGACTCTAGGCAGAATCCAGGGCTAAATACTAAGCTCTGGAAAATCCACAATAGAGCTCCATCTGGGAAGAAGGTGAGGCTTATGGAAATTGATAACGAGTCCTTCAGACTGCTCTCCAGCAGTCGTCCAATTCTGGAACCTGGAATCTGGACAGCAACAACTTACCAGTACTTCAGCAGCTCMMGGGTTGGAAGTGGAGGAACCCCGGCCTCCGGACTCCTCCATCGATGAATCTGGGGCGACTGACAAGTACAATTTCTACAGATTAACTTGCATCGCAGCTATGAGGCGTCCAGTGTTTTACGACGGCATCTAACTGCAATGCACACAAGTTTTTTTTTAATTTAAAAGCCTTTTTTTTTAACAAGGCGCAGTGGGAGGTTTTAACTGCAAAAACTTTTCTGTTTTTCAGGTACTGTCGGATGAAAAACCGAGAGCTTGCGTGCTCGCTGCCAAAAGCTTAAGCGCGCGATTCCTAGTTTGTGGGACCACAAATCMCAGATAAATTCAATTCAAGCTAAACAGAGACGTGAAAGGTTCAAAATGTACCTTCAGAAATCCGAGACAAACCAACTGGGACTCATATCGACAGGACCTGTCGGCTGCAATCTCGATGAATCGACCTAGCCGCTGAAAAGTTGACAGAGGCCATAATCACTTGCTTGGTGGAAAACTGCCCTTTAAAAAAGATTACACAAAACAAAAAAATACAGTGGTGGAACGGCGAATTAGAGTCGCTGCGAAGAGAAACTCATAGGTTCAACCGGGCTATGCGACTAAACGAGCCTTCCGGATGGGAATCCCATAAGGAAACACAAAGGTTTAAACATCTCATTAAAAAGAGGAAAAAACACTGTTGGAAGAAGTTTTGCACTAGCATAGAAGAGCTTCCAACTGCCAGCAGACTGGAAGTGGGGTGGAAATTGGCGCTCTGGATTAAGTGTCTGCAGCAGACTCACTTTCCGGATCTGGTACAGGTTTGAACGACAACGCGGCTGAGAAAGACTGGGACATGGCCTCCGATGTTGACTTTTGACAAACTCAGATGAGCAATCGATTCCTTTGACCCATTTAAGACGGCGGGACCTGATGGCATCTTTCCCGCGATTCTCAGGATGATATATCGCTTTATTACAAACTAAAAGCGTCAGTAGCTTTGGGACACACCGATGTCCTGCAGCCGGTGTCTCGTTGTTTTTATACCAAAAGCTGGTCGAGTTCACTATGACCAGCCTAAGGATTTTCGGCCGATCAGTATGACCTCGTTTTTGTTGAAGGCGAGTGGAAGGCTTACTAAGGGATCGGATGTTGGTTGACACACCTCTACACTCAAATCAGCATGCCTACAGATCAGGCATGTCTACGGAAATAGCACTCCATCATCTCACCTGCCGAATTGAGGATGAGCTATCCAGAAATGAAATGGGCTGTAGCTGCCTTTCTGGCTATTGAAGGAGCCTTCAACAATCCTTCGTTTGATGCTCTTTGTTCTGTGGTGGCAAGCAGCGACGCTAATCGAGCCATTGTAAAATGGATCGAGTCGATGCTCTGTTGCTGTCGCTTGGAGCTAACTTTGGCGGAAAACAAGGTTGGAGACGTCCGCTGTGCGAAGCTATCCGCAAGAAGGGGTATTATCTCCCCTCTTGTGGTCTCTCTTCATGTACACTACTTGTTGACCTTAACAAAAAGTATACTATGCGCAGGCTTATGTAGATGACCTGTGCATTGTTATTGAAGGTAAATTTCTGGGGCCGATTTCAGAGCTGATGCAAATTGCTCTAAACAGGACCAGCAGATGGTGTGAACAGAAAGGCTTGTCGTTTAGTCTTCACAAATAAACGCAAACGGCGATGTATTCGATGGCCTTTGCAAAACGTAACATTGAAGCCGGTACCGACAGTGAGATATGTAGGTGTAACCCTGGATTACAAACTGGCTTTGATGAATCATGTTAACGAAATCAATCGAAAAGCGTATGCAACACTTTGGGTGTGCAGACGTCTTTGGGAAAAAGCTGGAGACTTAAACCACAGTGGCGTACTGTCTGTACACAAGTGTAGTGAGACCTGGTGAAACACAGTATCAGAACAGCGTTAGGACAAATTCAACGGCTGGACTGTCTTATGGAAACGACACCTACTTCATCTATTGATATGCTTCTGGGTTGTAACCTCTACAGGTAAGGGTAGAGTATGAAGCCGCGAGAGCGGCCTTTAGATTGCAGGGGTGAGGTAACTCAATATCTGGGGGAGGAAGGCACCGTTTGGCGCTCTCTGTATCAAACGGAGATCTACCAACCGATTCTCTCAGTACGGGAGATAGGATAAACACGACTTTATGTTTTGATATACCGTATAGAAGCAACATCCCCGATAAGGAGTAGTGGTTTCTGAATGGTGAAAACATGCTTGTACCACAAGGACATGGATGGGTCTAAAACGGACACAGGCACAGGCGCGGGAGTATGTGGTACATCTCCTCAGTTTGCCACTGGGAGTACCCTAGCGTATTTCAAGCGGAAATTTATGCAATCCTGGCATGTGCTCATAAGAACCTCAGTAGGGGGTACTCCGGATTGCCTATCTACATTTGTTGCGATAGCCAAGCGGCACTTCGGGCGGTTACCTGTGTTTTATTAGGGTGCGCTCCGGCCTACTACTGCACTGTCGTAACACATTAATAAGAATTTTTCTATCGCCTGAATAATCTAAGAATCTATGCCTGCTTTGCCGTTAGTTTTCTCATCACATAAATAAAGTAGGCCCAAGCTAATCAGGTTAATTTGATTTGGGTGCCTGCTCACTCAGGTATTGACGGCAATGAAGGGATAGCAAAAAGGGCATCGTCAGCACCTTATCTTGGACMGCAGCCKTCCATTGCTATCCCAGAAAGCAAACTGAGGGCTGAGATCAMGAAGTGGCTTGGTCGTCAGTTTTGCTTGTATTCAGAAGACGCGCCGGAACTGAGTCAATCTAAGGCCTTCATCACTGGACCTACACCTGCTCAGGAACGCAAATAGCTTTTAAGCCTGAGTAGTTCTCAATAGCGATTAATGGTGGGTGTCCTTACGGGACACTGCCGGCTCAATAAACACCTATATAATCTTCTCCTTACCAAATGCGGACCGCTGGAAGGCAAAAGGTTTGGAGAATTTGGGTCTCAATTTATTGAGACTGGCGATCTTTATAGGTTAGGTCAGGTCAGGTCAAGTAGGAAAGAGATACTGCACTTCTTTAAGAAGGCAGGACACTTCTAAGCTACGGTGCGGCCACACTGAAAGGAGAGGTGTAAATGCAGCGCTCCGTCCATTTGCGGTAGATAGATAGGTAGATAGATATTTTTTAGAAACTATTAGGTGTTACTGATAATGCAAAGTGTTTATGAACATTCAAAATTGTTAAGTAATATACAATATACAACCATTCTGGTTTGACGGCTTCCGTGGTTGTTGTTGGTTGGTTAGAACTTGGAAGTACCAACGTGGGAACCAGCCCGGAAAATAACATGTCAATATACAACCATGTTTCAAGCAGATACTGAAATCTAGCATCTGTGGCAAATTTTGCGTAACTATTATGTGAACATATAGAAAAGGCAAAGCCGTTTCTATCGTCTGACAAATAAAAAATATCTAATATTTTTCTTGAAATTCATAGAAAGTTGCAACAGTGAATCTAATGGAATGGAACAATTATTCGAAACATTACAACGTTTTCAAAACTTTCAATCTTGACAAAAAAAAACTTACACACTTCCACACTACAAACTTACATTTTTTCTAACTGTTAACTTTAAACCGTATCGTTTCAGAAACGCTCGCAAAGCAAACTATATTTATATATTTTCTTGCATGTCAAGGTAACTACGCAAAATCATTTTATATTGTATTCATATATCTAAATTAAATCAAAGGTGGTAGGACGCATTATGAAACCGATGTGGAAGATATTGCGATATTGTTTTATTGACCAACACCCACCGCTTATGTAGTTGTTTTATGGGGTAATTGTTACTTGTTAAGTCGGGGTGTTCAAGGTCAAATAACTAAGTGTAGTATCGTGTTTTATTTAAAATTGTATTCTTATCATTCACCGAATAATTATTACAATATATTTACATAATATTCTTAACTCAAACAATACTGTCATAGTTGTATTTAAAATTTGTATGGCCCATAAGCTTCGTTACGCGGTTGGTAAACTGGTGTATTTTGCTTTTAAGTTTCACCAAAATTTATTTGACGACGGTGCGCTGGTTACATTCCTGTGAACTTTGAAATATCTTTACAAAGATGGAAATTTTCTTTAAGCATAGTAAAACAAGTGCATTGTTGGTTATCCGGTCACCTCGAATAACCTAACAAAACTACTGTGCTGCCCACTTGTGACCAAAAATGCAACCCGCAATGTCTTTGGTTCGACAAATTTTCGCTGTCCAGGACCGTGCCGTAATTTATGAAACGCAGTTTACACAGATAAAACAATAAACACAGATAAACATATTCAATTGATACAACAGTATACAAAAGAAAATAGACAAATTTCTTGCCATAGAAATACAGCGAATATGGCAACAAATACAGGTACCGGTTGTACCATTCGTTATATCCGCCACTGGCATAAAATGACATTCCTTCATCAAACATTTTTATAACTTGATCTGCCAGAAAAAATACACAAATGCAGGAGTACAAAAGCAGTAGCAGGTCTTGGATACGTCGAACTCATGCTGTGGATGTGTCGCAGTATATGTGTTTCTTCGCGTCTGCAAATGTGGAAGCTTGCAGTCTGAGTAATGTACGTCCATTATGTAGTTGTGTAAATTCAGTATCGTTGTTTTTTGGGCATCGGATCTTCGTTGATCAATAAACCAGTTTTATAAGCCGCCTGTCACAATGTTACTGTCGCCTTCAGTGACGTTGGTTAATTTTTATTATTTTCGCTAGGTAGATACCCTAAATATATAATAATACGCCACTGTCGATCGTTGCCATTTGGTAACACTGGCCTATTATGTGTGGTTTCCATYTTCCCTTGTCTAAGGCATTTTGCTTGAATTCGTATCGTAAGCGCTGTAATTTTTTGGGTATTCTTGTTCTAGTACTGAGCCAATACTGGTATCCAATGCGTGACGATTGCTTAAATTTTGTGTGGTAGTTGCTGATATGCGATGTTGCACTCCGAGGTTGCTTTTAGCAGGTTTGGTTAACAGCCAAACCTATTGGTCGTTGAGATGATCAAAGAGTAGCTTCAGATGCTGTAAATGTTCTTCCGGCGAAGTGAATGTCGCAAAGATATCGTTGATGTAATATAGCAAAAATCAAAACCTTGGAGTACAGAGGCCAAACGTCATAAATGGAAACTCAAATACTCTTAACAGCGTAATGACAGCTGTTTTCTGCATATCCTGTTCTGCAACCGGTACCTGGTGATAGCTTGTACTTGGAGGTTTTCGTACCATTCGACTTGTAGGAAAAATCTTTTGTTAGTGAAGCAGTACAACGGTCTGTTGTTTTTACTGCATTTAGGCAACGGTAGTTATGACATAGTCTCCATTCGCCATGTGTGGGGGATTTGAGAAAGGCCTGAAGATGCTCCATTCTACCAAGTACTCGAACTCCTGCCGAGCCTCCTCGATGAGAATCAACAAATTTTTTCATGCACGGGAGGACCTTCTTCTCAGGCGTCGGCAACGCTCGGCAGATCTCTGGGTACCTGGCAAGCAGTTGCATTGTATGTCGAATTCGTTTTGGCAATCGTCGTAGACTTTTACGGTTGCTTCTGTGAACAATTGCGCAATCTTTGAGAGTTAGGTGTAGCTATCGAGTAAGCGCCGATTATTAAGATCAACTATCAAGACGTGATGATGAAGAAAGTCAGACAGGTTCTGAAACGATGGAGCGTCTTTTAGGTCGAGGTTTAGACACAGGAGTCGGTCGCCCAAGATGTCTATCGCAATGCCGTATGCTGCAAATAGTTTGAACTAGGTGCACTGGGTACGTTGTCTTATTGGAGATGACAGATAGGTATGTCGAAACCAGTATCTGTTACAAAATTCATGCCGAAGATAAGCAGTTTTGGAGGTGATCGTGATTACTGACCGCCCTTACTGACGCTGTTCTCCGATACGTTGCTGAAAATGAATGGCAGCTGAAACAAGTGGTCTATGATAATAACATTCTGTGGTAAAGCTTGGTTGTGCGCAACTTCTAAACTACTTTTAAACTGAGAACCTCTAGATCTGGATCGAGTGCGTCTTTGTTGCTGTAGAGGCAGCAAATGCCTGGTTGTCACTGGTCGGTTTGCTTACTTCAATGATCTTGTCTGCTATGTTTGCCATCTTTGACGCGTCCATGTTTTGGCTCACAGAAAGTACTAATTTGCATGGACATTGGCAACCTTTGCAACCACAATTTCCTAAAGATATCCTCACTTACGGCTTCACCGGCTAACGTTTTCATTCGGTATAAATTATAGGTAGTTGTATTTTAAGCAGGTCGTACTTCTTGTCAGGTGGTGGGCTTGTTATTAAGTCAAATATTTGCTGCAACAGCACAGTCTAGAGCACCGACGCCGGTATAGAATTTGGCTTTATCTGACCTAGTGTTTGTTATCAGGAACTGCGCTTCTATCCGCGCGAAGCAAGGTGCTGAGGCACTGCGCCAAAACGGTGGTATCTTTACTGTTCTAACATTGTCAATGTTCTCGAATACGCTACTCGTGGTGGATCGCCCTGGGGATTCCTGTCCAAGCACTGTCACTGTGTTAGCCATTGTATCACGTCGTACACAGAAAATCGTTGAGAAGTCCAACTCCAGACAAATTTCGGGGTTCGGTCTACGCCATTGGTAAACTGAATGGACAGGTGTCGGCACAGATCGCGCTTGACGCCCGCGTGCCAGTTTGAGAATGCGCGGGAGACAGTACTGTACCTATATTCCTATATATTTTTATTTCAGTTCAAAATGAAACAAGGTCATCTTGGAAAACATATCTATTTGTATCAGGTTAAACTTACAAAGGTAGTAGAAATTAGTTGAGACGAGTGGATGATACCATATTGCCACTAGATGGCATGGTGTCATCCACGATCTAATTATCGCATTCACATCGCCTACCTTGGCGTATATAAGGGAAGCCGGATTTATGCCGTGTTGTTTGCACTTGGACTATAGCTGCGCTGAGGAAGATTTATAATAAACCGAAACAGCTGTCCACAGATATTTATATAATTGCAAAGAGGAAATGCAAACTACAGGAATAATAAAAAACATAAGATGCAGTCCGATAAATACAGACAAACAATACATCAGCTGTAAAACCTATAAGCGGGTGTAAACTTATGGCATATTGGGGTTACTCGGACAAGCATAACAAATCAACAAATATTCTGCGTCAAGAAACAGTGACACAAATACAACCGTACTATATACCAACCCAGCAATTATGTACTTAAATCGACGAAGTCAAGCTATATATATCGAGACATCACAATCGCATAAATAGAACAATGGTACACAATCGACCAAAGACCACATACACCAAATATCAAAGCAAAAGGCACATATCTGGTATACTATATCACCAAATACCAACATTAAGTAGGAGTAAGAAAAAATTTTGTAATACACCCATGACACCGTTGGTAATGAAAACAAAAGAAACCCTCATAATAACACAGAGAGCCTACAAAAACCCAACATACATTGTTACTCACGTATCCAAAAAATGTCCCGCTGAATACGTGAAATCTGATCTGCAAATTCTTAAGCAGTAAGTAATATATAACACTGGTCCTTTACTCTTGTATGGGATGTAAACTAAATACACATATATTTTATGAAATAACAAAGTATTTCTTCCATTGAACCAGCGAAAATATTGTTTCTTCCAATAGAGTATTTATGTACTATAACAACTAAAATAAAGTTTTAGTTTCTACCTTATATGAAAACTCTTAACTATATTGTGTGTGCCTGATAGAAGAATATACACATATTACGTTTACACTATATTTTTCGGTTTGCACTCTTCGCCGCAGCTTCTGCTGATTAGGCGATAGTTTAATGATAGACAGGGAGAAGTCGCTAGCATATTCGTCGGTCAGTATACAAGCGTGAGAAAAGCACGCGGAGAAAGTTTGATTTCAAAAGTGGCAAAGCAAGCGAARAAAGCGGCCCAAGTGTTCTAAGGGCCGGTTGCACAAACGCGGATCAATTTGATCGCGGTGTTAACCTCGGATCAAACCATGGCAACACCAATAAGAACGCCTGAAATTCGTGGTTACCAKGGKTTGATCCGAGGTTAAAACCGCGATCAAATTGATCCGGATTTGTGCAACCGGCCCTAAGGGTTTTAAGTGATAGAGAGATATGTGGAAGTGGTAATGTTTTGAATAAGTTGTGTTTCAATTTAGTATTTTACGGAACTATTGTGTAAATATGATGAATATGCGCAAATCACCACTACTTCAACCCATTAAGTGCATAACCTATTTTTAGTACTCCAATATTTTTTTACTTAATCACTTACTTCGTCATTTCGTTTTGTTTTGTTAGATACAATTATAATTTATATTTTAAAACCAAAAGTCACATTTATCCATCCGCTTATAAAAAAGAGAACAAACAGAAACAAACAGAAAATCAAATTTACTTATGTAAATTTTGCGCTCGCGACCTGGAGTTGGAAAATGGAACGTTATATAGTTTCACAGAAAATGATCACATCTTTGGAAGCCGCTTAGATGGTAACACAAGAACCATGACGTATAATCAAATCATTACCTACCTTTAATTCTGCGGAAAATGCAGAAAATTATGGTAGACACAAGCATGTGACGGGAATTTAAAATATGCGTGAATAGCGAATCTCACAGACTTATTTCTTCCAGAACTACGTTACGTTCTGATGTGGGAAATAAATCTTTAAAATGTAAACAAGATTATGGACTCGATTAAGAAGAAAAAAATAAAAGGAATTATTATTTACATATCAATAAAATTTACCAGCAAGTAGAATGCCGTTTTAATTTGGTGGATAATAGGGAAATGTAGCGTGAAAGTTAACAGTTTGTGACGAAGAAATAAATCTAAAAGGAGGTCTATAACCAAGAGTTTTGTTTAGATATGTTCTGTCTTGATATTTGCAAACGAACATCAGAACGACTGGGGCCGTCATCTTCCGATGTTCCTAGTAACCAATCGATTCAAATCAACAAATGAAGCCACCGGACAACACCAGCCAATATCCTCTTCGACAAAAAACTAAAGCTGTCCTTGAAGGTGTATGCCTACAAGCTGCTGATAAAGCTGTACGTGAGTAACCGAATGAGCTCGCTCTACAATATACTTCCATTAAGCAAATTTTGTGGTTTTACAGTCTTGCTTGCAAAAGCAGTCACGGAAAGGCCCGTAACGAGTGGTGACTATAATGGACAGGAGCAACCGACACGTATCCAATACAGCAAAGTCGTGTAAAAATTATAAGGTGATTCATCCATCAGTGGCGGCTGGTGACAAATTCTATTGGGTCGGCAGTAAAAACTTTGGTCCACTCTAGTTAATCAATATTATTTATTTATAATTAGTAAATAATTTTGTATATACTCGTAGTTGTTGTTTATTACTTGCTACTTTTGTAAATTTTCATATCGCCGCAAGTTAAAAAGATAGTTCATTTGGTAACAAATAGCCTAATCTGGCAACTAGCTACATAATTTCAACGTTAAGCGTGCACCTGAACTGCACCGGAGAGAAGTCGATATATATCGACCCAATCCGAAGATGTATTCGGAAGTCCGGCAGACAGCATTAAGCTTACTTATTTTGTTATTTTCTTTTTGTGTGAAATTCTTCAATGATTTCAGATTGACTAAATTTTATAACATGTATTTAATTAATTCTGTTAAATGTTTGAAGGTATCTGCTTAAAATTGTTTATTTAAGAGGATAGCTCTTACAATAATCTTGGGAAAATGAAAAATTTCGTAGAACATTCGGGTAGTTTTTCGTGATTTCAGTATTGAACTATATATACAATTGTTGTTCAATGTACATGTCAAAATTAATTTTCGCAATCCGACGATTATGAATGCTGGGCCTCCTTTATTAACTTCAATAAAAACATATATACGTAAAATGAAATTATGATTATAAAAAAACTGTAAGCATGTAAAGGGTGTCAATCAGATAATTTGTAATACTCAGTAGAAAACAGAAAAAAAGATTAAAAAAATTGAAATAATTGAAATAAATGATGAAGTCCGTTTTAACGTTTTATGCTGTCTGCCGGCCCCAGGCATTGCAGTCTCGATTTTCGCCTCAGGATTCAATATGCGCGCAGGGTTGCTGCGTCTTTGTTCAGCTCATAGGAAAACGATGCTATTGCTTCCTTATACGATGCGGTCTGCCGACCCAGCGCTTGAATCACGGGCTTGGATGACACATACACGGCGGGATAACCCGTAAAAATGTGATTTTGGCTAATTATTAATTTGATGGTAATGTAAAAAAATACGCTCCAACTGTTTCAAGATATCTGAACATAATAAAACAAAATATACATAAAAATACGAAAAAAAAATAATTACTTCGATCAAAATTCTGGGTCGGCAGTGCCGACCCTGCCGACCCGGACGAGCCGCCACTGACATCCATATTAGATGGACACGACATCTCATTCATAAATACGGTTGGAACTGACGCCAAGACCAATGAGGGTGATAAGAGCGCGGGTACGAAGGGGAGATACAGTTTTCCTCCAAGTACATTGGCGTACTGTTATAAAAGGGTCAACAGTGAGATTATTTAACTTCTAAGTAAAAACAAAAGCGGAGCGTACATCAATAATATTTCGAACAATCTTTCAGTTAAAGCAAACAAACACTTTTTGTACAACAAACACTAATTTAATTTTGTTACAAGCGGGAAAAAAGTTTTGGCCGAATGAAAGCATCAACAGAGTTCTAGCATAAGTATTCATTAATTAACACTTAATGAGAAAACATTTGACATTTTTCACATAGAAATATAAGGAAAAAAATTCAGAAACTGTGAAAATGAAGTTTATTGTCAAATAAAAAGAAATACATAAAATCAAAATCCGCATCAGGCATCACTGGAGTACTTACTCCGAACACATCGGCTCTCTTCTACCTACAAATATTTATTTTTAAAACGTCTACCACTAACAGAAATCATTTACCATATGTATTAATCCTTCACTATCAACTTCATTACATTTTATAAAAGTATTCCTCTATAAAGTAACTAATTTCGCTAAACTTATCAAACGACGCCTATGACAACAAATATAAACATACCCTAAACAATGCTTACCGGTGAAATAATACGGTTTTCTCCTTAGAGTCCACCTTTTTGCATACTTGACACATCCGCACCATTGCCTAGATTAATTTTTTATACGCCTTGTCCTTACACAGCTCGCAATAAGCTCTTTTTAACAAAAAATTTACACCACACTACTTAACACATACAGAACATTCTAAACACCATTAGTACAGTGGACCATCTAATGCGCGTGAAGACGGGCAATCGCACGATGCATTGAGTATTGCTCTGGTCAACTGTACGTTTCTGTTTTCTTCCAATTCCACCTTAGATTGTGATTATTATGTTGGCTTCACTTGAAAATGTAAACAACCGACTCTAGTCACCTAGATGGTACATTCAGACCATTTTACTCCGTACCGTAGACAACGGTCAGATATAGTGTTGCGCGATACGTATCGATACTTCTAGGTATCGATACTTTTACTTTCGATACCCGATATTTTGTATCGATAGCTGGTGTTGCGATATTTCGTTGGATCGATACCAACCATAGTGGTATCGAATCATTTATTTTCTACCAACCATATCCTCGTTATCTGCTTCCATTAAAATTGCGGAAAAAAGTGGCAACGACTTTACTATAGCATGATTGCGGCTTTGATAAAAAGTATATCCTCAACGCAACAGAAACTTCTTATAGAACAACATTGCAATAATATAAATTGTGCCCGTATAAATAATTTATTGGAGGCTCTAATTTGTGTCTATAATTGGATTCTCATAAAAAATCGTGAACGTTAAAATCCCAGGTTAAGTCTTAAAAATGGCTTACCTCTTATCAAGGTACGTGCAAATGCACTTTTTTAATACGGTTGCAACATGAAAAATCAGGTGAATTTTATTTGTGTTAGTTCAGCCTTTTTTCATCAAATGTATTGTTTCTAACCAATGAATGTCCAAATAAACGCAAACTAACAATTCAGTTTAATAAAATTCACTTATCAATTCGCTGTCCTTGCATGGCGATGTAAATTATGTAAAACAAGTAGTGTTTTAATTCATTTTATATCGATTTGCTATTTCGTGGATCGATATTTATCCGATACTACGAATATCGATACTCATAAAACGATACGATACGTGTATCTATATACAGTATTGCGATACGTATCGATACCGAATATCGATACATTTTGATATATCGCCCAATACTAGTCAGAGAACAAACACAAACCCCGTGTTAAAAAAGATTATGGTGACGATTCCATATTCCACTGGAATTCCAGAGGGTTCTAGGTAGTCGCTCCAGAATGATCTTTGAGAATTTTACATATAAGAGAGATTGCAGACTGCCTGTGTAGTTTTAATTCTGGTAAGGAAATATCAAGCGATATAGAGAGCTATATATTGCACAAAGACAATTGTTATCAAAGTATTAATAAACGTTAAACAATAATTAGTTTATACAGTTTTTATTACAATCTAACAAATTCGTTTCATAGTTTATTACGAATTTTGTAAAACTTTACGCTCCTACTGAAAACTGAATCAATGACACATATATACAAAACACAACTTTACCCAACTTCACAAGACTGATGTAATTGCCATTACACCTACTATTAATAAAGTTAATGCGATATTAAATAACAGCTCAGTACTCTAACCGAGTGTTACGTAGGGGTTGCAAGAACATGAAGGGTGAAAGTCAATCACTGTGAACCCCCTGTAAACCGTGGCAAGAGGATCGTTTTAAACTCATTTAATCACTGATTATATCCTGTAACGGGCGACAGATTCGCTATGATATAAATATAAACCACCAGGATTGTTGCTGTATGCAACGGAAAAGATCGTTTGTTAAAGAATGCCAATGTTTGTTGCAAGTTTTACGCAGAAAAGTAGATAGTTTGGAAAATAACTTCATTCACAAGTATTCATGTCCTGCATTGTGAGTGGTCTGTCTGAAATTTTGGACACACTTTTTTTGGGGAGATTATCAACTTCGTTTAATTTTTGTGTGCAAGTTGGTATAACCATAATATGTACTCATATACAAACATTTTTTGAGATATACTGATTTTTTTGTAAAATTAGGCCTCTGCAGCTTTTTCGAATACAAACCAGTGTGTAGGTACATAGAGTATTACCTATTATGCTTTGAAAAAACTTTATTTTTGCATTTATTATTTCTTTAACGAACAAACTGCAAAGGACTGAAAGCTGAAACCATCAATATATGTCATCAGAGCAATATAAATGCTATACAAGTGCATTTGTTACTATTTAAGTTAGGTTAACCAAAAAACAGTTGCATAATTAAATGTAATAATTAATAAATAATGTCAAACTTATTGAGACCATTTCTGTGCGTTGCAACAAAATTTTTATCATCTCATGAATTGCTCTTTTAGAACAAAATATGAATAATCAAAAACAGTTAATCAAATACAGATACTTTAATCTAATGAAATCAATCACCGTAAATAACGCCTATTACGAATCTCAATATACTTATGTCAGGTAATATTGCGAAGCTAATCTAGAGCATTTGTGTTAACACACTAACCCACCAAAAATTGGCTATTAAATTAACCTACTCTATACATTTATTCGATTTATTCACAGTTAAGGAAATTAAAAAAATCGTTTAATATTAAGTTAATTTCTTGATCATGATTCTAAGTGGGGCAACCGATTGTTTTCATGAGACATAAAACAAATAAAACAAAAACATGTACAAGGATGCCGAGAAACTCTCAACTAGGTTTAACAGAATGAAAGGCATGCTGCCAATTCAATTCCTCGTGAATATCCGACAGTGAAACGGGATGACAAGTGACAGCGAACTGCTGTTGCTAGTTTCAACTAGAAAGATGTTCTTGTCAAAGAGGTGAATCTCCAGAGATACCGAACACAAGGGATCCAGGCAACCAGTTGCTGGCACATCGAATCTCGGTTCTCGCGCGGGATCACGCAAACGACCTGAAATTAGAATTCTGAACATCCATCCCGTTTCAAACCCGCTGGTTTTGTATATCATTATGGTAAATAGATAATACACATTTAAACGACTGACAGTTAGACATACGTGTTCTGGTAGAGATTCGTTTATAATAGTGAGCAAAGCTTGATAAATAAATTTTCGCAACATATTGTCTCTTTATAGGGATAATCAATCGATATCCACAATAAATTACACGATGGGAATGAAGTAGCACGAGATGTAGGTATATTACTATTATTTATCACAGATTGTTCTCACGTTAATGTGAATATAATATATATATAGCAGGCTGTAGTTGGTTGCAGTGAAGATAATATGGCTTTTTAACTCGTCGATGACGTCATCCATTCCCTATAAGAGAGATGTCATACCATAACAAATTGTTTTTGTCGATCAATTTTTGAGGGAATACAACAGAAAATGGAGCATCTTTAAAATAAAAAGGTACATCTAAGGTTAATACTGTAGGTTTTGCATGAGTGTGAGAAAGATAGATCTATACATGGCACGTCGTGCATTAAAATCATTACCGTGTTCTTGTCTATTGTCTATTCAAACTAATATTTTCGTGTGTTACACTGCATTCTATTTTACTTCGTGCGATGTCATTATGGCTGAAAAAAGGTTAAACTTGCAAACTGAAGCTGCATGAGTATTTTGCACTGGAGAAGAAGAACGTTGAGTTGCGTTCGTTAGTTACTGTTCATCTTGTAGTTTTGTAAATCGTGATAAAAGCTGTAAATTTTATTATGTATTCCACTTAGGGGGTGGCAAATGCTGTTGGCATCTGCAGAGATAGTCACATGCATAAAGATGCGAAAACTGCCAGAACTTTAAACCACATATTATATGAAATATAGTACAAATTTAAGAAAGATAATAAGGAGCGAGTTCTAACTGCTGCTATACAACCCAGTTTTTTGACAGTGTTTGCATTAAAAATTGGATCACCCTTTCGAAGATGAAATCTGAAACATTTCATTGTTTTACATACAGAATTTTCACCAGGGTTTGTGCAGGATGCAGATTTGCACGTTATCACGGTTAGTGAACAGAGAGTGACTTTTAGAATACAAGTAGACCAAGAAGAAATAACACTAAATTCAAAAGAACCTTCCTTAATTATAATGGATAGCGTTCTTAAGGAAAAACATCATCTATTTCTTGAACAAAATCGACTATTATGCAGTGGTTAATTGATAATAGCATTAATTATGACTCTACCGCACTTAAATTGAAACTATACTAAATATAGCGAAAATGCACAAGAGGGCAAATAAATTATGTAATTGACGAACTTAAGTTATTAAGATAATATTTTGTCGGATAAATCGCTGTCTCTTGAAAACACTGACAAAAAGTTAATAGTTTCATGTAGGAGAAGATGGATATGACGACACGCAGGTAAAAGAAATGGGGAAAGAGGCACCGAATACCTGCGGTTCTCTGTTGTAGGAAGTATATTCGTTATACCCAAGAAATCATAAAGCATGATACGAAAGAGAAAATTTGGTAGACGAAATTGATCCTTCGTAAATAATGAAGACACGTTCAGATTATTCGGACAGTGACTAATTTGCTGTTGTTCTTATTGTCTATGTTGTAGTTATTCTTGTCGTTAATTTGTCCGTATTGTTATTCATATTATTGTTATTGCTTTTTTTATTGTATTTGAGAAGCGTTAAGTAATTATTCAAGTATTCAGGTAATGCATTTATCTTGACTAAACTATTCCACCCTGCTGGCAATGCATGCTAAAGTTCTGAGACTGAAAGTTCCTTGAAATTAAATTCTTAATCCCTTAAGCCTTAAGCTAACATATACATATACAATAAAGATACGAACCTTTTTGCTGTGATATGAAGGACTTTGTACAAATGTAAAACCCTGTTTATACATGAGAAGGATAGATTTAAAATAAATCATTCTTTTGTAGCATAAAAGCAATTTTTGCAATATTAGTATTGTTTACAGCCCTAATTAGCATATTATCGAATTTGAAAAATTACTGATCTTTTAGACTTTACCTTTTTTGGCGATTAAAGTGTGACACCACATTTTCCCACACGTCGGGAATTATCTTGACAGCTTGTAAAAATGTGACGGTAGCCTAAAGCATAAAGATAGGTGTTGGAGTCTGGATGTTATTTTGTAATTCCAATACATCGCCCTGTTCTGTCACTTGTATGTAAAGAGACACCATGGCAGCGTTGAACACCTGCTAGATCTATTTAACATGCATATGTAGTAAGCTACTGACTATAAAATAAGCCTCTCGTTATCGAAACGTACAGCAAAAATGCACACATAAGTATACCTACTTAAACTGGCGCAATGTTTTGACAAAAATAATTCCTATAGATAACACGTATATTAATTACGCATGAAATATGCCTTTTCCTTAACTTTCCGAGTACCAATATTAGAATAATTGAACGCTTAGGTACTAAGCATTAATAAGAAAGGATGTAAAAGTAATATAATCACTTCAATTTGCTATATATACCTGCGAGTATTCAGAATTCTATCCGAATTCTCATCAAACGAAAGAAAATAGGTAGGGCAAGCCAAAAATAAGTTGCAATCGCTTGCGTCTGACGCAAACTCATACATCTTTCAAATCGTCCTGTATCGGTTATAGTTAATGCAGCAGAACTTATCGAGTGGGTACTTCTCAGCTGTAATGAACTCGCCTCAAACCCAACAATGTTTGTAAAGAGCTTAACTTGTCAGTGTCAAAGCGATAAACTAGTGATATCTGTAGTAGCACGTACATACAAAATTCCTTCGCAAATCCCCAGGGTATTCTTTATCAATATTTATGCTGAAACTGGCTGCGTTATAACCTTCCCTTTCTAGTTGTATTTTCAATAAGGTGTTCGTGTTTTACTACATTCTAATCACGGAACATCTCTTAGCTATTTTAAATTCTTATAACGGTAGTATGAAATAATAACAAAGTAATACTTCCTCAGTTCGGAAATAAACAGTATGCGATTTAGGAAAACTGTTTGTTGAGAATTAAGTGTCTAGTTTTGCTAATATCTTTTATTAACTACTAATCAAATATAACTACCTGCAACTAAAAACAATCAACCGGGTAGTCAGTTAATTTTGTTTCTAGTCTTCTGAATGAAACCTTTGACATAAAACAAACTCAATCGCATCATGCCATACTTGAAAGAACCACCCTTTCCCTTAAAAGGTGTCGGAATTGTCATTTCTGATGGGGTGAAGCAAATTAGGTCTGCTCCTAGCCGCATTGACTGCCTTTTCGTTTTCAAACTCCGTATTTTCCGCAAACTAGTATTTTCAACTGAAATTAAAAAATTAGCTAACGAAAATTATCTCCTAAAAATCAACATAAAAATGGTTAAAACCAAATGTAACAGTTATTAATTAAGGGAAGTTGGCCTAAAAGTAGGAGAAATGGAACACCAACTGAAATTTCAAGCAATGCGTATGTGTTTGCCGTTTACTGTGATCTACTTGTCACTAAAATAGAGTGATTTTAGTGCTCCTGGGGCAAAACAACTCGTTATCTTGGGTTGTTACTACACGGTCATATATATCTTAAGAGGTTAGTTCTTACCTGACGTGTGTTGTATGTGAAACGCCTCTTTTTACGACGGTCGTTCAAATTTTGGTAAAATGGTGAATTTTATCGCGTTAAAACAAGATAGTATCCCGTGTAGCTAAGTTATATATTCCAGTATTTGTTATTATTTGTTTCCAGATGCTTTTCACCTAGAGCTAAACTTAAAACCTACCGCCAATGTTTCCGGTTTTTGGTTACATAAATGTTGCAAGACAATTTGTTCCAGCGTTAACTGCAGAAAAGCGATTCAAAACCGAAAATAATTAGGTACTCGAGTATTTAAAACAACTAGGCAGCAGAGAATTAACATTTCTAATTAAACTAGTGAAACTAGATAATAATAGAATATGTTAGGAACTTGAGGGGTATGCTGTATAGGTTAACAGCAAGAAATATTCAAAGCCTTGCCTATCAAATTACTGTTAGATATTTTATCGTTCTTCTGCTGCAAGAGCTATAAGCTTCAGCCTGGAGGCAATTAAGGTATTTTATTTATATTTTAGAACTCCTTCAAGAAAAATCGTCCAATCCCTATCATCAAAAACAAGCTGGCTCTCTCACATTACATCAGCCGAACGACTGCAACAGTAGTTTACATAAGTGCGAGTGGCATATTTATTCCATCTATGCTTATTTTTCCTCGGGTGCGAATAAAACCTCAATTATCTGATGGTACTCCACAAGCTTCATTGAACCCATGCAAGCTTCAAAAAATAATCGAGCATTACTTATCCTTAATAGGCATAAATAAGTGCAAAATATTGCAATGAAAAAAGGTATTTAGCTTTGTAATTGATGATCTCCTTATAAGGGTATTAAGCCAGGGAGGTGTTTACGCACGCACATGGTACACCGAGGGCTCGAAAAACAAAGGATTGAACTGGCAATCACAGCATGTGCTAGAGCAATGAAATGGTGGGCTTATAATAATTAACGGATCCGAATCATGACGCACAACTAAGGATAACTACACTAAGGATATCGAACAAACGATTCGGTAGCGTCCCTTCTTTGCCGGCGAATTCAAGCTTTTACGGGTTGCCGATAGGTGGCACCCCATGTTAAGTGTATATATTTTTAATAAGTTAAGCGCAATATGACATATTTTCCATTTTACTGGATATATATTAGGTCTTATTTTCTTTTCAAGTTTTAAAACTACAACTACCAACCATTCAGTTTATCGTCATAAGTATAAAATTACCGTATAATAACAATGCTTATCGTAATATAGCAATTAAGAAGCAATGTACTATCGAACATCTATCTGTTCTCTTGTTCTAGGCGACCTTAACTTTAGCCAAATCGAATGTTAAACAACAAATTCAGCAAAACTTAAATATGATAGTTCAAAAACACTTAAATGTAACTGAAACTTGTGAAATAAAAATTCCGTGTTGTAACTGTTCAGAGCATATTGAAAGTTTATATTACATATTCCTATGACATAATATATTTCGCTGAATAAGGCGATAAAAAGAGCAAAAAATGTAAAAACCATATCTCGCCATCTACCGGCGACACTTGAAACCTCTATCCATCCTCCTTATACAGAGAGTAATTTTTGTAGCATGACAGATGGCAAAGATCGTTATCCTTTTAGAAGTGGAGTTATCCGTACCCACAATCAAGCGGCACTGAGAATCTTGGAAGCACAACCTAGACTCCAACGTGGTTAATAAACATCTAGATGCACTTTGTGTCTTAGAAGTAGGTTCGTGGACATCAATAAGAAATCTAAGGCAATCAGAGGTTGAGAGGACAGATCTAGCAAAAAGGGGAGCTAAAGAAAACTTGCTTGAACCCAAACCTACCTGGGGGATGGCATATCAGTCTATACGGTCAGAGAACTACTAAGAAAAGAATATACTCTTTACTGGGTGAATGTCCCAGGACTATGATAATCACGTATGTTCATAGGGAGTTCGTCTCAAGTAACAGCTACACTTGACCTCATCTAAGAACAGTAATTGTACTGCTTACGAAACACTGCTGTTTAAAGAAACATTTATCCAGGATTTCTATAGCAAATGGTGCTACATCTGGGGAATGCATGGAGGAGGATATTTGAGGTACCACTTGCGGAGGAGATTTCACAAGCACCCGTGAACTGTATCCTAAAATTTATTGAGAATACAGGACTAATGGAATGGAGTAACACACCTATCAGAAGGTATCCGGGGCACAATAAGCTAAAGCTTCAGTGCAGTGGGCTCTCAACACCACATCCCAATGCAACAATAATAATAAAGGCACGAAAGAATGGAGTTGCAATTTTTTGTGTTTACCACCTCGCACGCAGCCAGTGGGCGTTTCGTTCGTGGGACCATCAATACTTACTGTACTCGAGAAGTAGAAATATAGTTGAGATATCATCCAGGATGATGCATTACGATAAACGAAGCCGGTTCTTTGTCAGAGGCTCAACGCCGCTAACGGTTGTAATAAAACTTAATTATACCCATTAGATCGCACAATATTTATCAGGGAAGATATGTTTGCACCAGGACTATTAACTAATGCTTAGCTACCACAAAACAATGGCAACACTGAAAATCATGCAAATGCTGCTACATTATCCGAAATGAATGATGCAATGGAAAATATTAGCTGTCTACACTAGAAGAGCAAATGATCATTCAAATTTGTAGACGAAGGACCGACGACTAAAGGCCTTTACTCTTTAGTCAGCCCTGAAACAATTGCTCTACGTCTAAAAGCTGACGAAGTGTAGACATCAAAAAAGAAAATCCGCAAGAAGATGAAGGGTTTAATATTTATGACTACTCCCTATAAAGAAGAGTTAGAATAATCAATATGTGAGAAAAGCAGAAAAATTAATAGACAAAATAAAATGAATCTAATATAAACGTTCAAAAACAAAATCATCCAAAGGTAAAAAAAGAACGTGTAAAGTTTCAGGCGACCAAGGTATATTAAAGGCAGCAATGAATAATGACGTCGAGGTAGATTTCATGTATTGTGGAAACAAATATTATAAGGATCGCTGCGGAGAAGTATGGATAATGTCGAAAATGGGCTCATGATGCGTAAGCAGGTGTGGATAGTGAATAATAAAACTTTCTAAAAATGTATTTTCTAAAAGAAAACGTATTAGATTATTTTCTTAAGTTAAATCCCACTGCTGTTTTATCTGCCTGGAAAATTGCTAATATATTCTAATTAGGTATACAATAATATATTCTAATTAGCAAAAGTAACTATTCGTTTTATCACTTTTCATAAATATCTGGGTACATAATACGAGTACTCATTTTTGACAATTATTCGACTATTACCTTTTATTATGTATATATAACGATAAAAGTTAAGTAAGTATCCTATTTTAAACCCACTTCCGCTAAATAACTGTCAGTGAAAACAACTGTCGCAGCCTCCTTAACACTTAACTTATTTCCGTAATTTATAGTAATTTATAAATAACTAACTCATTTTTTAGTTACAGTGTAACTTGCAACATGCAGGGCGCGTCGATAGCCCCCTCCCTTATTAACTTTTGAGCGCATTAAATATAAGGTTTAGATAAAATGCAGGTATTATAAAAATTCCCGATGCAATATCAAAATTATGAAAAATAAATTGCACCACTCGCCGATTTTAGGAGGCAATAGCGTATTACGATTTACACATATGTACTTGACATCGTAAGGCGTTAGCGTACAAAAACAATGTATCATATCTAAGCCCCAACTTCCTGCTGATATCTTTTGTATAGGCAGGGTAGAGCGCATATGATTTAAATATGTTGTGAATTAATCAATTTTGCAACGGTTAGCTGTCCGTATTACGTATCTTAATTAATCATTCCGTTATTATACAATTGCAAATACTGACAAAGTTGACCATGCACAGCGACATGTGGCCATTATAATGAGATGTTAATTTATAACTGTGGGAATCGTTAAATACGTGACGTGTTAATACGCAGACATAAACCTGATAACTCGTCCAGTCAACACTTCAAGGATCTGATACGTCCAAGTTATTAATATCCCATGGATTGTCAGTGTCGCTGCTAGGTTGTCCATTATCTGATATTCGACAGAGCCTCAGCCGTCTAACAGCCCACAAACTCAGTGTATTTTCAAATTAATTATTTCTCTACGCTCCCTTGATAAAACGGACATGACTATCACCATAATGTTTTGTTTGTGACATATGTAACTTATTTAGGTCTATTAATTGAATTTCATTATGGACTGCTGCTACTTACTTGTTGGTCAGCGACAGTTAAAAGAGCTGAGAGCAAAATAGCCACATTTCATTCTCTAGTACTTTTATACTCGTTCGTTTACTACATATCTAGCTAACTTTGTTTTTACAATTTTGAAAAATGGTAGAAGTACAAATTATTAAAAATCCAAATCCTTAAAATTTAAAAACTGCATCCTGATTATAACTAAATTAAGAATAATAATAAAGAAATAAATACCAGCAGTTGCTGAAAACTTAGGGTAATCTAGCCATTTACATAAGCGTAATGAAATTGTAACAAGTTAAAACTTATTTGGCCCGAATAGCGATTTCGATCACATGCAGCAAAATGTGGCAGAAGGTTGATTGCAGTTTTGTTTACTTATAAACTACTTTTTTGTAATTTTGTTTACACTTTGGAGTTTTTATTTGTATTACAAAAATTGCCAGTATGTTTATCATACTGCATTTATTATTACGATACCTATACTTGTTATTACCAAATAGCCGTTCACAAAAGCTTCGTCAAATCATATAAAACTTGCCAACCCATGTATCCCTTATCAAAACATACAAGATGTTAAAGTTCAGGTTTTGTTTTCAATTTGGTAAATTGGTTGTTACTTCGCACGCGGTGGCATCTTACGGAATTACACACAGATTATATAACTTTTTTTGTCGCCCTGTATCTATTTTCCTGGATGATATATCTATTCTTCCAACCGTTTTCAAAAAAAACCATACCTAATAAAAGTTCTTGCCGATGCACGGTAATTTCGAGCAATTTGAATTTTAGTTACGTAATATATTTTCATTTTGTAATGCATGTGTTACCTAATGTTTAAGTATGCTTTGTCTCAAAAGTAATAAACGCAAGCAACATTTGTTATTTTAGCTTCGGTTTTATTAATCTTCGTGGCTGTTATAGTACTGCGTATGTCCTTTTTAGCTTTTTTGAATTTCTACTAAACATTTAAATTAATATGCGTAAACATAATTTATTTTCGTCAATAATTATCAGTTAGAAACAAAATTTTACTATTTAGAGAATTTGTAACAAGGGACGATTATTTGTTATAGTTACCTTGCATCAATGTATAAATTAACGGATTTGTAATTTCCTATTTGATGATTGAGAACTGATAGATGACTTATAGTTCTTGACTGGACATTAAATACTTATTCAGTTTAAAGAGTAAAATCTACTAATTTATGCATCATGCTTAACTATAATATAATTTACTTTATAAAGACATTTATCACAGTATCAAATTTATTTATTTGTTCAGCAAATGACTTACAGATTCGATAACAAGAACAGCAATATAATATAATTGTTCGGATATTTCCTTAATTTTGTAAACTTGGCAAACACTACAATGACATTTGTTGCCAAGTAGAAAAACAATAAAGTATGTAAACGAACAGCAATAAATTAGAAACTGATGAAACTGTCAAGTCTATTCAATTAATGCTTCTAGCACAGTAGTAATATTAAAAACCAAGTAATACAGTCCACTAAATCGAAGCCACCCTAACATTGGTCCATTCGGCACGGATTTGCTGTGTTTGAAGCAGAGTTGGTCAGCCATCAGTTCAGATTTGAAGGTCAGCATTACCACAATTACGAGCAGAAGGTAGATGATAGACGTACAGATTGACGGATGCAAGAAGACAACGATTGCAAGTGAGGTGTGAGACCTGATTTCATTAAGATTATTTGTCAAAATTCTGTCAATTTTCCTCCTGATTAACAAAACTGATTCATTACTGATTATAAACACAATACAGTGTTTGATTCTTGATTAGTTTCCATTTGCTATTCATTCAATTTGATTTTGATTAGCCTGATTTACTAATCATACGATTTAATTTCTTGATTTTGCTGTCGATACAATTTTGATTTTGATTAGCTTGATTTGCTATTTCTACCATTTGATTTGCTATTCTTACAATTTCGTTTCTTTATTAATTTGATTTGTGATTCATACAGTTTGATTTCTTGATTACCTAATTTACTATTTGTATAATTGATTATTTGATTTGCTATTTGTACAATTAATTATTTGATTTTGTGACTAACAATTAAGCTATGGCTGATGAAATAAAGTTGTTACACCGACAACGAGGTGCCATAAAACACAAACTGACTAATTTTGTGTCATTTCTCAATCCATTAAAAAAATGCATGCTGAGAGAGAAGCTCTAAATGATGTTGAGATTGCAGATTTAAAATTTAGAGTTGAAAACTTGCGTTTAGTTCACACAGATTTTGAATAGATTCAAACAAAAATTGAAAATATTTGCGATGAATCAAATTTAACAGAAGAATTTGATCAACGAAGCAACTTCTTTGATACAATTTCTAATGTGTTGGCCCAGGCACAAGTGATTTTAGATTCTTGCATTAGTGTTCATTCTCAGATCAATATGCTATCACATATTCAAGGTGTGAAATTACCTACAATTAATTTGCCTAAATTTCAAGGTAACTATGATTCATGGTTGGAATTTAAGGACCTTTTTGAAAGTCTGATTAATTCAAATCAATCTATTAGCAAAATTCAAAAATTCCACTATTTAAAAGCTTCTTTAGAGCTTGATGCAGCGAAAATCATTCAATCTTTAGAATTTACGAGTGAAAATTATGATGTTGCATGGGAATTATTATGTAGTAGATATAACAACTCAAAGTTATTAGTGCACAATCACATAAAATCAATATTTGAATATTTGAACCCATAACCAAAGAGTCGTCAGTCGCTTTGCGTAGATTAGTAGACAATTTATACAAGCATTTGCGTGCACTAGAAGTACTCAAGCAACCAACCATACATTGGGATGCTCTATTAGTCTTCTTAATTTCATCAAAGCTTGACAGGTCTACTGCCCGAGAGTGGGAACGATTTAAAATGTCATGCAATTCATTAAAACTAGATGATATCAAAGATTTCTTATATAAAAGAGCAGATTTCTTGGAAACCTTTGAATTAAACCATGGTTCCAAATCTATTAAGAATAACAATTATGGAACAAACAAGCATTATTCTTTGATTTCTACAAATCATAAATGCAATTTCTGTAAAAAACAACATTTAATTTATTCATGTCCTGATTTTCTACAATTAACAGTTCCAGAAAGGATTGAAAAAGTGAAAGATTTGAAGCTCTGTGAAAATTGTCTTTGCACCGGTCATTCAGTAAATAAATGTAAGTCACGATCCTGTAAAATCTGTAAAAATAGGCACAGTAGTTTACTTCATCAAGTTAAGGAAACAGCTGTCGTACCAGATTCTTCAGTAGTAATGTCTAGCCATGACAAACAAAGTAGTGTTCTTCTACCTACAGTTCGGTTGTATGTTTACGATGCAAATGGTTCGATGCATTTAGTTAAGGCCGTTTTAGATAGCGGTTCCCAATCCAATTTTATTTCTGCAAAAATGTGCAACAAATTAGGTTTAAATAAGGAACCTACACAYGTTTCTATTGCCGGAATAAATGATTCTGGAWCAACATTTAATCACAAATGTCAGATTACAATTAAATCTATTTATAACGATTATAGTGTAAAACTTACCTGTTTGGTTATTCCGCAGATTGCTGGTAATCTTCCTGCCTATGAAATTGATACTGTAGATTGGAAAATTCCTTCTACCATTCAATTAGCGGATCCTGATTTTTATAAACCTTCTGAAGTTGATTTACTCCTAGGAGCTAGTCACTTTTGGGAATTTCTAGAAAGAGGGCAATTACAATTATCAAAACACCTACCTGTTCTCCAGAACACTAAGTTCGGATGGATTGCTTCAGGTTTGGTTCCAAAAAATGGTTCTCAGGTGCACTGTTATTTTTCACAGAATATTTCCTTTGATCTTCGCCAATTCTGGGAAATTGAAGAGCATGAATATCCCACACAATTATCCAAAGATGATGCAGATTGTGAAAGATTTTTTAAAGAAACCATTACTCGTCAAGATGATGGTAGATTTATAGTTAGAATTCCATTGAAATATCCTTCTTCTCAATTGGGTGATTCGAAGCAGTCAGCAATTAAAAGACTGTTGCAATTAGAACACAGATTTATTTCTGACCCAATCTTGAAGGAAGAATATTCAAGATTTATGCAAGAGTATTTAGACTTGGGACATATGACTAAAATAAAGGAAACATCCTCCAATGATTATTTTCTTCCTCACCATGGAGTTGTAAGGAAAAGCAGCTTAACAACCAAATTAAGAGTAGTATTTAATGGCTCAGCGCAATCATCGTCAGGTTGGTCTGTAAATGATCTTCAGCATGTAGGTCCACCAGTGCACACACAATTATTTTCTATATTATTACAGTTCAGACAACATCCCATTGCTGTTTGTGCAGATATAGAAAAAATGTATAGACAGATCCTTGTGCATCCTGATGATAGACACCTGCAAAATATTGTATGGAGATTCGATTCTGATCTAGAAATAGATACTTATTCACTAAATACTATTACTTACGGTACAGCTTCAGCTCCCTATCTTGCCATTAGATGCTTAAAGCAACTTGCTCATGAGGTTGAAAATGAATATCCTGTCATCTCTAACATTATTAATAATCATTTTTATGTAGATGATTTAATTATCAGTTTTACTTCTGAAGAAGATGCTATTGCTACTTGTAAGACTTTAAAAATGATTTTACAGCAAGCATGTTTTCCGTTGAGGAAATGGATTTGAAATAGTAGTAATGTTTCACAATCTTTTAAGGATGAAAATGATCCAACTAGTGTAATAAGTTTTAGTCATGACAAGCAAATTAAAACCTTAGGTGTTTTCTTACCAGATTTCTGCTAAGTCTTCCATTTGTCCTATAACAAAAAGAATTATTTTGTCAGAAATATCAAAGGTCTTCGACCCCCTTGGCCTGGCAAGCCCCTGCATTATTTTGGCAAAAATCATAATACAACAGCTATGGACTTTGCATTTAGATTGGGATGATACCGTTCCAATAGATTTATATAAAAAATGGATTAATTCCAGAGAACAACTTCATGTGCTTAATAGTATTCAGATTCCACGTCATGTTACTTGTTCCAATCCAGTTTCAGTTGAAATTCACGGATTTTGTGATTCATCTAACTCTGCGTATGGAAGTTCTATTTACATTCGAAGTATTGACAACTTTGGTAACATTCATGTTAACTTATTATGTGCTAAAAAGGTTACATGCTCATGTGTTACTTGTTTCAAATCAAAACCGTATGCAATTAACCCGATTATGGCTAATCTTCCTCGAGAGAGAGTTACAGAAACTCCTGCATTTAGCATAGTTGGTGTTGATTATGCCGGCCCTATTTTAATTAAAGACAGAAGAGGTCGTGGATCAAAAGTTTCAAAAGGTTACATTTGTCTGTTTGTCTGCTTTGTGAGTAAAGCTGTCCATTTAGAATTAAGCTCTGATTTGAGCACACAATCATTTTTGGCTTCTCTCAAGCGCTTTATATCAAGACGAGGTAAACCGACACAAATATGGTCTGATAATGCCACAAACTTTAAGGGTGCTCAAAAAGAATTGTATGATTTGTTTCAATTTTTCAAGACTCATGAACATGATATTGTTAGCCATTGTGCTATTGAGTCATTTACGTGGAAATTTATACCCCCAAATTCTCCACATTTTGGTGGATTGTGGGAGTCTGGGATTAAAACTGTTAAATTCCATTTAAAAAGAGTATTACAAGAAACTAAACTTACCTACGAAGAATTATACACTGTATTAACTCAGATTGAATCAGTACTGAATTCAAGACCATTATATCCACTCTCTTCCGATCCCAATGATCTCACTCCTTTAACTCCGTCTCACTTGTTGATTGGAAGACCATTAACTACTCTACCAGAAATGAATCTGCAACCAGTACCAATTAATCGGTTGTCTCGAGTTCAGTTTCTGCAGTCATTGTACCAAAGTTTTTGGAATAGATGGTCTACGGAGTATCTGTCCATTCTTCAACAACGAAGTAAATGGAAACATCCAGGGCAACGTCTTCAGAAAGGAGCTCTTGTTCTGATTAAACAAGAAAACCTTCCACCCAGCCAATGGATTCTAGGTAGAATCACAGAGGTGCATCCCGACAGTGAAGGTGTCGTTCGTGTAGCAAGCGTGCGAACATCCAAAGGAATTTATAAGCGAGCAGTTGTAAAGTTGTGTCCGCTGCCCATTACTGAAGAACAGCCTGAAAGAAAACCTGATTAATTAATAAGAATTTTGCTCAATGTATTAACTTACCATTTGAATTTTATTTATGATTTATACGTACTTACCTGTAAATTTAGTTTTGAACTTAGTTCAACGCGGGGAGTATGTTCGGATATTTCCTTAATTTTGTAAACTTGGCAAACACTACAATGACATTTGTTGCCAAGTAGAAAAACAATAAAGTATGTAAACGAACAGCAATAAATTAGAAACTGATGAAACTGTCAAGTCTATTCAATTAATGCTTCTAGCACAGTAGTAATATTAAAAACCAAGTAATACAGTCCACTAAATCGAAGCCACCCTAACAATAATAAAGGCAGTGGTTGCAACGATTTTGCTAGTTCATTTAGCGTTACCCAGAGTGAGAATTTTCTAATTAATCATTAAATTAGGTTTAGAAAAGTATTAGAATGCACTTATATGCTGTGCTGTCCGCACCGCAACCAACTGCAGAAAATTATTATTCGTAAGTACTAAGAAATTCCAATGATTCGGGAATCTTTGGGAAAAAGAGCAATGTTGATAATTTAAATAAATGTAATTATAATTAAATTACTCAGTTTCACCAAGCTATATAAAACTAGTTCTTTAATATTAATTGGAATAGTGTAATTCAAATTTGGTGAATAAATGAGATATTATTTTAATTTGCGTAAGCAAAAAGGAGTAAAGGTCCATTTTTCATGCTAAAGAGCAAGACCTAATTTTCCATTTATATCTCCTTTCTATTATAACTTGCCCAATTTACACCGCAACTAACTCATATGTTCCAAATCTGAACGATGATGAAGTAGAATAGTTATCGCTTTATACAGCTTCATTTGTCGTTATGATTCTTAATACAGTACTTCGTAATATGCAAGGATGCTCCGTTTCATAATACAAAGCAATATCTTTATTATTAACGTTTAATTTACTTCAGTTTTGTTGTTCCCATACATCAATGTCAGTATAAGCAACACGTGGGACATACAATTTTCATATTAATAAGAAATTTTGTGAGCACCTTAGCTGAATCTAAATTCTTAGCGGCTGCAGCGTGCAATAAGGAAATGACAGGCAATTTAAAAATATAGCATGTACTGTGCGAAAATGTATAGGCATCCTTACTTGCTTGGATAACTTGGAAATATAATCGGCTATAATGCAAACACACATATATAAATAAATACATAAATAAGCAACATAAAGAAACCTTAGCTTAAAGCTTAAAGGTCAGTATATTTTATTTTACATTATTATTTCGTATCCTTTACACCACCAACTTCCAAAACTTAGCACTGGCGGCTTCCAATAATATATTAAAATTAATGCATATATAATATTTACTTTTTACAATTTGAATACACCAAACACGAAATTCATAGATCGGCGGTCATGTTTAATGATATATGTATAAACGTATACGTACCGCATCTAGCTCGAGAACTACAATCTAAACTAACAAAAAGTGCAAAACACCTGTTTATGTATTTCGTGCTGTGATATTTCTTAAATGTAACCCCTTGATATAACATGCTCAATGCTATTCTACCTCTGTGCTGTCCGCGATATTAACTTTGTTTGCATTGTAATTTTGCTGAACGAACCGAAGTATGTTAAACAAGTACTATTTTCTGCTGAAGTTAATTTAACTATGTTGATGGCTCACGAATCTTTACAATTATTAAGAGCGTGAATATCCTTTGCATTTTTGAATGCCTGGTCATCAAGATCGTCTAGATATTAAAATAAGAAATATTTTTTCCAGTGGTCGGGTATTTTTTAGTTATTGGGAGAAAAAATAACAAATGCTTATTTGTTATGTTCCATGGGGTTTCAATAGAATATGGTTCATCCAGAGAGTAGGGTTGTTGGGATCTTCTAATTTAGAATATCCTAAATGTGTGCGGTATTCGGTCGTTGTGAACTAGGTTCCAGGACTAAGGAAACTTTTTTTGCCTAAATATTTACTACTTGACATCTAAGAACGTGAGAAATCGAACCCAGGTTACTTTCTAAGAAGTTGGTCCCAAAATTTTTCAGAAGGTTGACTGAAATGTTAAAGAATAGGTTTGCTTGTGTTGAAACAACACAAATCATTTTGAACAAATTTTTAAACATTGATATTACTTTATGTTGTACTTATTCTTAATTTATGATTTACTCTACTCGACATTTTTACAACGCAATTGTTAAATATATCATTATTTGAGAAAACAGTCTCGTTACATTTTCAGCAACCCAGTTTATCTCTAAAATGTACTTAATGAAAAGATACATTTAAGAAAATTATAAAAACAAGAAAAACTCGACGATATATTCTTATATAATTTCTTAAGAACTGTAAAAATTGCTACTTTTTGAAAAAATTTAAAAGCGGTCAGTTTAAACGATTAACAATATTACATCAAATTAAAGGAAAATAGAAATAGCAATTTCTATACTCTTTACAAAAATCTAATATTTCTACCTCATTTAGTTTAAAAATTAAAAGTTATTTTAATTTTACAATCGCATTTTTTACAAAATATCGAATAATTCCGTATTTGTAAATTTTATACTTAACGAATAGTTAATAAAATAGTGGGTGCTTAATTTAAGAAACCAAAGTGTAAATTTCCCGTACAACCGGAATTTGGCCATCTTTGAAAATAATTTAGGTTCTATAGTACCCAAAAATCCAGCACATCTTTGTATGACAGTTTTCCGTATTTTCAACGAGTATAGAGTTTTATGAAAGAAATACGTTCAATTAGCCCCTCCCGTATAATAACACAAAAATAACCTTTGTATAAAAAGTTAATAAGAAATGTGACAATAGGTGCAGATCTCAGATCTCGTTTTTCTTTAGGTAGTTATCATTTCTATACCATTTTGCCACATCTTTACCTAACGCTAAATACATTTTATTCTGTAAATATATTCTGTAATAAATGTGTTTGAAGTTAAAGCTACTACACCAACATCATTTTTATAAATTTATATGCCTAAAGAAATAATCTATGATTACAGAATATTGCATCAATAA
This sequence comes from Rhyzopertha dominica, assembly GCA_025024175.1. Lineage (NCBI taxonomy): Eukaryota > Metazoa > Arthropoda > Insecta > Coleoptera > Bostrichidae > Rhyzopertha > Rhyzopertha dominica. The sequence goes on from QCXZ01000137.1 coordinate 35,365,239, forward strand.
CTTTTAAATTAATTAGCTTGCAATTAAATAAATATTAATTATGTATACGCACTACAGGTAAACAGTTTTAAATAGGCAACAAGAATCAACGATCCAGAACTAAGCATATTTTTTCCTCAGCATGACTTCTGACAATTACCACAAACAGAGGATTAGCCGGATTTAAAATCATCGCTTTAACAAATAACAGGTCGTCCTCTTTCACTGTGTGGGTGTCATGCTGCTAAGTTAGGGATAAAAATTAAATTCTTAAGTGTCAGAAGTAGAAGGTTTACCTAACAGGTACCAGGTATAACATTTGCAGTGTTTGTATACCTTGTCAGTCAAAACTGACAGGAGTCGGTTTCATGAGATGATTCCTATTGTTGTGGCTCAAAATATACATGTCTGAATGCAGAACAACAAATCTCACGTTCTGTGTGGTTCACCAGGATGAAGTTGCTTGGCTCTTAAATTCAACACATCCAGTTTTACGTTATTCATCACAGCACACCCTATATAAACTATAAATCGGGATTTTCCGCGTTCTTACAATAAAAGTAATTTATTAACTGTATACTTTTGTATAACTCACTCAACGTAATATACAAACTAATTTTGGTATCGCACCACTAAGCTCTGTATTTCATTTTTTCTTTGACATGAAACTCTCATTTTATTGATGTGTGAGCAAAAAATTTCCAAGAGTTAAGTAGGTGCGTGTAAAAGTAGAAAGTTACATTTGCATCCGGAGATAAATTTTGTAATGCAATATATATTTATTTTATGAAATATATAAATATATACTAAGGACTTATGAAAGAGAAAAATAATTTTGATAATGTTTCCATTTACAAAACGTCGTCGGGCAGCTTGTCTAATATGCAGTTTCCTTACGTAAATAAAACAGATTTCGGATGTGATACGTACTCGCACATTACCCTTTAATTAACTAACTTTGATCAAATCTTCCYAACATGCGATTACMCTAATAAATAAATAAATAAATAAATTATTTTGAATGGCACATCCTACATATGTATTATTTTATTTTCGCATTCCTTATTGAAGTTCAAGGGCATTCTGTTACACATATAACCTACATGTCTCCGCCTACAATAGACAGTTTCGGTAATATGAGATGTTTTTTTTTTTAGAATTTAACGTTTACAGCTTTTTTAAAAGTTGCGATTATCTCAGAAAATGAAAAAGATGCAATATTCTGTTTTATCCATTCTTTAGAGCTTGAAAAATTCTATCAAAACATATAGAAGAAAAAACTTAAACATAATTTTTGCGCATTAATCCTTGAACTTCGGAAAGTTGTATCATCGATAACTTAATCTATTAAAATAAAATAGTATAATTTATCTAACTGATCTGTTATTTTGTTACGTTTCATTTGTATTTAGTGTTTACCTTCTGTTTGATTTTAACATTTTCGTGGATTTGTTTAAATCAATAATACGAGGTAAATTTTAGGAAAGACAAAATTTGCATCATCTACTATACAGACGAAAGTGGTATGTGAATTGCTTTTCAGCCTCCGGGATTTTCGCGCAAAAATATGCAACAGGAAGACATCGATAATTTCGAGCATTTCAAAGATTAAAATTGACACTTAAAGAAAGTGGAAGTGCCGCTTACATAGGATCAGAAAAACTATGTTGTGCTACAATTGAAAAAAAATATTTTACGGTATTGCTAAATTTGCTGGTAAGGTACTGGACGTTAGCAGAGCTAGTATTTCAACACTTACGAAGAAAAATAAACTTGCAAAAACTGGACGAAGAAGACTCTGTGTCCTAAGAATGCAGTTTTATGAATGGGCTATCCGCAGTTTCTTCAATTACATCTTGCTCAGTGACGCAGCCACATTCCTTAAAAATAGCTCTGTTCACAAAATCCCAATTTTATAAGAATTATTATTGGCAGTCAACACAGACCCTACTTTTTCAACGAACATGTCAATAAGATTATATATTTAAGTTTTTATATATAATTCGTTGCAGGAATTACTCGAATTTAATTAGACAAAAAATGTGCCACATCATTACTCTCGACAAGTACCAAACAAGCACAAATGGTTCGATGTGTAGAAGTGGACCAATAAACTGGCCACTCGGGCCACCAAATTTTTTTGTGAGAATGGGTCCATAAAAAATATTGCATACCAAACATCACATAATGCAATGGATCAGGGCAGCGTACGAAAGTAGTCTTTGTCTCTGGCGGCTTCAATTTTACAAAATTGTGTAGGTACGATTTGTACAGTTAGTTTAAATAATAACCGATATTTGCTTTTGTACACACATTTTTCTGCATGAGCACATGTCTAAATTTTCTGTTTTACAAAGCAAATTACACAAAAATAATACCTAAAAAAATATTAAAATTGCTAATACATGTAGGTATGTACAAATGTAGGCCTCCATGCATACCGTCCAGTTTTGGTGCTATCACAAACTCCACTATACAAACTCGTGTCAAGCATTATTGAACTAGGGCGTAGAATGCAGATTCATTTTCTTTAGTGATGAGTCCGGATTCTGCATAGGTTTCAATCATGGACGTAGACGTGTCAGACGGAAGGCAGAATGTTTGTAAGAGTTTGCCTCTAGCGTTATCGCAGGGAGCGTGTGTCTTGAAAGTAGTGCTGGTTAGTAAGCCCGACGCGCGACGGTACATTACTGAACTTGGGCAACATATTGCTATACCATCACATATTTGGACCAATTGCATATAATATGTGTTCAATTTCGTACGTTTCGCCCCGTTAGAACGCTGTAATAACTGCACATTAAATTATTGTAACTTTTTCTTGTCCATCGGCTTAAACATAAAATTGGTACAAAAATATTCGATACATTTTTCCTTCTGGGTGTTGCCATACAAACAACCCAGGACGAGGAGCTGTGCGGCATATATTCTAGACGCTCCTAATGAATTACCATTAAGAAGATCGTAAGTGAAATGCGTATGACCAATTCTTTGTTGTCAGAGTACACTTCCATCTTCATAATCTAATGTAACATACCCAGGTTCGTATGTAGATTTAGATTGAAATGTGATCGTCCAGTACTTACCTACGTTGTGTTATTTTAATTAAACGTAACTTCGATGCACTGGTTACTCACGTAAATAGGGAGATTTGATGTAATCATAAATAATACGAAACACTGTCAAAAGATTTTTTATTACTAAACAAGATCAAATTTGGAGGACTAACAAATTGTAGCAAAGCTGATGAAAATTGTTATTTAAAACAATGAATGAAATACCAATTCTAGATCTGTGTTCGATATCACTTTCACTCTCAAGATTCAAAACTGAAGAGATTTTTGTTAGCATAGCCGACTATAGCCAGCAGCTACTCAGATCCCATGCGGGAGGCAACTCAGCTATATACTTCAATGGTTTGGTACAATAATCTTGGTTTTCGTTTACCAGATGTTTTCCCAGCACGGGAGAAAATATTAGTTCATTCATCAAGGCTCTAACATCACACTGTCCGGCATCACGTATAACTATTGCTGCGTGGATACAGCTAATCAAAGTATGCGAGAACACAGTTAAGAAATTGACATAAACAGTTTGAAGAATGGCTACAACAGCAGCATAACTTGCAATCTTACCGTGGACTCCAAATACAGCATTTATCCTAATTAATTAATTAACACAACTGTTCGAGTTAAATAACTGCGTTGGTTTGATGACAGTGGCGCTTGTTTAAAACTACTTACATAATGTGATTGAAACAGTACTAACTTGTGAACACTGAACTGCAGCGCATCTGTTTCTGGTCCACTTAAGAACCTAACCCCTCGAACATCGCAAATATGTTCCTTATATATATATATATATATATATATATATATATATATATATATATATATATATATATATGTCCCGATACGAAATATGAACTAAACATGAGGCAATATGAATATTGTAGAGAAATTTTAATGTGGCATACCTGGTTACTTCAATAAATTTACACAACAAAGTCGCAGAATGATCACAGTTACTATATGAAATAAATGTATCCTTACTAACATCAATTAAGCTGTCATTACAAAATGTCAACGTGGCAGCTACCTAAGAAATAAATCACAGTTCGACTACAGCTTTACCTTACACAATGAAAAAGGCGGACATCGTATATAATAATCCAGAGTGTTCCCAAATGATATTTACTACCATTGGCACAATGTTCCTGTTAGGGCATCTAAGCTAGCAAAAATAGGGAATCTGAAATCAATTTTTAAATCGTAAGGTACCTAGCAATAAGAAAAAATTTACTTATACAAGTGCCTTCTCGATAACAAAAAAATGTTCACTAAACTTCATCTACCACTTCTTTAGTTTTCAGAAAAAAATTAAAACCAATTAATTCGTGGCACCCTAAAGACATCCCATGGAAGTCGACTGAAATTACTTTCATATAAAACTATCTCCTAAAATGACAGTAATAAAAATAATGAAATAAAATCATGAGATCATTTATGGCGACAATGAAGACGTTGTAGTCAACTATATATATAGGTGGTAGTGTGACATGATTTAGAAATGTCAGCTTCAGGAACGATTAGTTTGTAAATTAAATGGATTCGTTATTATGTTCTTATGGTTAATTTTATATGTTGTCTTTGTTAAGTAAGTTATGAAATGTAGGTGATCAAAACTGATTATGCAAATACTAACGTTTTGTGGCCTATTCGCTTTTGACGAAAATTTTATTGACGCCGAATGTGAAAAGATATCCTATCTTTCTAGATTTGAAATTATGTAAAAATGACTGATTCTTACTCAAAATTTTTGGTCTTGATTACCACCTTCTAATCTCAAGACCATTTACTGACATACATTTTTTACTGTTTAGTTTATTACCCATGTAGACCACATCTCCAGCTAAACGAAGAACTGTATTATAATGTCATGCCCGTGTATATACTTACCTATGTAGTGTGTTGATGATAGTGTGTTGAGTACAGCCATAATAACCTATATTTCCAGGATACTTACATTTAATTTAGATGAATGTTCAAAGCGCTTTTCAAACTATTGGAATAACTGAATTGAAAAAATTTTCGTTTTTGGCTAATATCTACTTCGCTCTCTGGTAAAAGAAAGGAATTTCTAACTCTGTATACCGATGAGATAAATAAAAATGTATAGGTGCTGTGCATGATGTGAAGAGAACGATAACTATCTGAACTGTAAGCCCATTAGGAACGCCGCATGCGAACAATACAAGGAGAGCTGTCATGTCACACACGGTAGCTGACACTTGTAACATTCAGCAGAATTGAAATGTTCCAGCACAAAGAGCCTCACAATGATGGCTGAGTCCAAACCAATCCGTTATCCAGCATCGCAGCATCTCTTAAATCTCAGTGTACGATTGGTCGGATCGGACTGTGCGCGGAACACGTGGGCCTAAGCTCCGCCTGTTGACACATATCAAACCTCGTGTAGTATACCTGCATGGTAAATTGAACAAAACAGTTCGGTCGGTTAAGTATGTGAGAACGCGCTCGCGCTCCAGGCCTAAAATAACAGACAATCGCGGTGATTTGGTGCTGATAGGCGTATAGTGTCGCAGTAGCAGCGCGAAGGACCATAAAATTTAGTGTTGAAGATGATGATGATGGACATTGGTATGTTCGGACACGGTCACCATAATCAACACAGCGGCGCTTACGGATCTAGTGATGCTAACTACTATGCCTACTCGTCGGATCAGTGTTCTCCTAACCATAGCAATGTTCACCAGGTGCAAGCGCCTGTACATTACGCCTCATCATCTTACCACTACGAAGAACCTCCGTACATTTATGCAGATGCTACCGATACACCTCCCTCACCCCACGACATCAACTACTACCACCAGCACCATGCGAACGTGCCCCAGGATAACCCCATCATTAACACTGAAACTGGACTCAGCTACACGAATCTAGATTACAGTAACTCCAACGGAGGCATTTATCCAGGAATCAACCATCACCAGAACATGTATGGACCAGAGCCGTTTCAGAGGTCCCATCCGGATATTGCGCTCAGACATTCTGGAGACGAACTGCCTGAACAAATCCACGGCAATTATCACAACGATAACAAGTACCTCGCTCATCAGCTGGATGCGTCTGGAGATAGTTATCATGCACACATGGTATCGGGTAGCCCCAACGCGTCGTGTATGGAGTATCAACACTTGCACAGGTACAAGGATGAAGGGATGCCGAACAGCGAGTCGGGGATGAGTCGTCTAAGGCCGCATCATGTGATCCATGGTTTAAACTCAATGCCGCAGCAAACACAACCTGCGTTACCTACTTATAAATGGATGCAAGTTAAAAGGAACGTACCCAAACCCGCAGGTTAGTACACTTAAAATATCTTTCTTTGAGATCTACATATCTAAATATACCCATTATAAAAGACGTAAAGTAAATAATAAATACAAGTATGTACCTCATACGGAAGTTAATATTCTAGTATCTATTTTTTCGCAATTCTTGACGGCGGGTTCGCGTTTCAGATTATGGAAATAGTCATGTGAATCTGCGAGTATTCGGAACGCTTTGTATACACGTATCTATATATGTAGATATTAAATACAAATGTAACGAGGGTCATGTCAAAATTCCTGCACACTGAAATAGCTCGAACATGAAAAGTATAATTTAAAAAATTGCAATAGTCATTCACTATAATCCCCTTGAATATCCAAAACACGCTGCCATCGCTCCGACAGTAATGTAATGTCGTTAAATACACCATTTTTGTCAAGACGTTTCAACAGTTGGAACGCATATACTGTCACAGGGCTTTTATCCTTCCAAGTCAATAAATCGAACTTCATGAAATTCTCCTTTCCACTGGAAACAACGAAATCTGAAGGACTCATGTCAGGGCTGCACGGGGGATGTGGGACAATTTCACAGCAGTTCTTTTCGCAAACTTCTTTGACTGACACTTCTTTATGTGATCAACCGTTATTACGCCGCTCTCTTTCATATCTCGCCTACACTTTTGGAATCTTGCATTTAAATTTTCTACAAAGAAGACAAATACATTTGTCTTTCGATATTTGTCTACGGCTTGCTTGTCCATGCGGTGTTCCATTATTGTAGCCACAATAGCAGCAAAAGTGTTGTCGGTAGCAGTATGAAGTCTCCAGTTTCTGTCGTCGCCTTTAACACTAGTCCAACGCTCTGGAACGCTTCCTGCATCAAGTTACTGTTGAACTATCCACACACGACTCCTGGCAAGCTTTTTGTAACGCAACGTGAATTTCGGCAACGTTTTTGGCGCAGTGTTTGAATTTTGATATACGCACGTTAATCCGCTACAGTAACTCGTTCCATTGCATCAAACTAGACCCATTGAAGAATTTTTTTTTGTAAGTGAACTACCCGTAATCTATATATATAATTAAGTGATGTCCAAAAGATACCTTTATAATTTGATAGCACTTGTTTTTCACCATCGCCAGCTTGATATATGCAGGAATTATGACATGATCCTCGTCTATAATATGTAGGTAAATATTAAATATAAAGCAGTGAAACACAATCAAAGTGTGAAACATACATTATCTTCTATTTTATTTTCACAACAAATACAATACAAATACAAATTCGTTCTAAAGAATATGAATTTTAGTTAGGTACGTTATTTTCTCCAATGGAAAAAAACTTTTTTGATAAAAATGCTTCGTGAAATATACTTCTTTCTTTTACAGTACCCTATAATAATGATTTAATAAGACCGCTACCTATATAATCCATTGTTCCTATTTTTTTTTAAACCCACTTGCCTGACATTTCAAGCACCAAACTGTTTTCTTAAGTGTTTTAACAATAGAATGAAAATTTCAAATAATGAAAATTAACAAGGTGATTAAGTTTGGGAAAACAGTTTCGAGTTTGAAATTTGGACCTTTTTTGAACATTACATTTTTATATTGCGTAGATGTGTACCTATATATACCTGTCTTGTTTAACTCCATTTCACAACGTATATTCTCTTACATTACGCACAATGATAGAAATTATATCTTTTATAACATTCCTCTAGAAATTCAAAAAGTTTAGGTAATAAATTACTATAGCTACTTATCGCCATAATTTGTACAATAATGCTCATGTATGTACACACGGAAAATATATCCATGATGATTTATTGCTTAGCAATCACTGCATATATATCTGAAATGTTTAGGATTATATCTAGGTATCATTATTTGCTTATTACCGAATTTATTGGACATAATATAAATGTATTAGTCTACACATTTTTAAAATTAACATTTGTTTTACGCCAATATATATTTAAAAAGAAACTTGCGCAATCATTCACTCTTTGTTATATTTAGTGCACATAAATTCATTGCAACACTTGATAATATTTCACCTAAATTTGTAACTTTCACTGAACTGAATATGCAAGTTACGAAAGAAGATATATTCGCTGCTCTCACAATTTTTGATGAGCTATTTCAATAATAACTAGGATTAAGTGTTTCGTACACAGAATGTGTAAATAAAACTTTGTAGCAGGTAAGGTTTTTTTAATAGTAAGTTGTGCCAATAATGATTTAATAAATCTAAGACATTTAGGACTGATGATTGTTCAATGTTCACATACTGAAACTGCAGAAATTCAAAACTCCCTATTTTAAATTTTTGAGTTGGTAGCATGGTAGCGAATGTATAGCTTGGCTCTGGGGTTTTGAAAAAACTTTTCAGCACCAAATCATTTTGTCACAACCCCTAGCACAACCCGTTCAAAAGTTAGGTTTTAGTTAGAATGTGTCAAAGGATTTACAATGTGTACAAATGTATTCTTATTGAAACGACCATAATAATTTTATAACGAATTGCTCGATTTCAGTTTTCTAAATGCGATCATGTAGATAACGAAGGTGGCTTTCAAATTATCACATAGTCCTTGTTGCTATCTAAAATTTTTGAATTTGTAGCGACTGTGGCATTATATTATCTTGGGCAAAAAAGTAAGGATAACACTTACTTATCGTCGGACAAATCCAACACACTTCTCATATGCTATTTTATTAAAGATGCGTTTTTGCCTAACAATGATCTAATATACATTATTACAATTGTTAGAAACAACTAGATTTTCTCTATGAAATTCGTTTTAATTGTTTCGTTTAACTCATTTCTAACAATTGTGTTTATAACAGACGTTGAAACTGCAATTCTTAAATTACTACCATTTTCCCATATCTTAGATTTACTGACCATCATTTCTTTAATGTATCCTTCGACTACCTTCATAGACCATAGAAACATAGAGCAGTATTTAAAAAAAAGGAAAACTTTAATGAATAACTTTACCGCCAACCCCCATGCTTTCTAAGCGCAATGATTGTCTCCTCTGGAGTTCACCAACATCTTTAGTATGTGATTATTTTAAATACTCAGCTATTTCTGCATGCATTTTTCATAACTTACAGATACCAACGTATTGTTTGTAGCTTTTTTCACGCGAATAACTAACTTTTTTATTCGGATAAATTATTAGATAAGTATAAATTGCACTTAAACTTTGAGTATCAGTTTTTTATTATAATGGAAACATTGATTAATAAATTTTATTGTTTTAAATGCATCTCACCCCGTTTTAAAATTTTAAGTATCAAGACATCTTTTTCTGGTTAAAAAAATTTGTCAAAATTATTTTGACAACTGTATACATTTAGATATTTTTATTATTATTGATATGCACTGAATGTTATTTTATATTTTTCAATTGGTATTGTGAAGTTTCTATATTGTCAATTGTGGACGCTGTTTTATTGCTATTCTCACATTTGGTGAGTTTTGTATTTTTATATTTTGCTTCATGTTTTTTTATGGTTATATTTTGTAATTTAGAAGCCCTGACGAAGGAACTAAACGTTCCGAAAGCTTGGCATCCAAATGAAGAGACACTAATATAATCTGCCCAAGGTGATCCAAACCCGCAAGGCATCAAATTATAAATATACGTGATACATATTAATTGAAWTAAATTTTCTTTGGGAAAGCGACMTCCTAGAGTCCTCCTGAGGAGCCGCCACTGCTTAGAAGTAAACTGAAAACAATGTAATAAAGCAGTGATTTTTCGGAGAAAAATATTACCACTTTTCTGCTATGAATTATTAGATATAATTCGTATCAAGTAAAACTGCATAGACGTTCTCATTTGCATTTAAAATGTGTTAGCCGAAACCCAAATGGAACAGCATTTGTTCGTGCTAATAAATGAGTAGCAATATTCAGAACCAGTTTACTTATGTGGTCATAGGGTGCACCCCAGCCCAGATTGCATGCGGAATAAATTACCTACAACCTACTTATTACCTAGCTATTAAATACTTGTTTCTACGCTTCCTTTATTTGATTTTAAACCCGAAAAGGCATTTTTCAGTTCTATTTAGCCGTAGAAGATTGTATCTTAAACAGAACTTTTGCAGATGGTCTACATAATAACAACAAATTAAGATAAGTATTTCAAAAATACAACCAATCGATGTTATTAAAATTAAAAGTATTTAGATGGCTATGTATAGTATTTGAATACCGTTGTTGGTATATATGTTTATAAGTTTTTTATTTCTTATATTTAATTAAAAAGTGAGCAAAATTAGTCAATTTTTATTTTTTCTATAGTTAAAAAAACTTATATATTTTTATAAGTGCGTATTTTTACCCATGACTATATGAATATCTGTGGTAAAAGCGACTAGTTTTGATCTCATGAATACTATACGTATATGCAGGTCTTTTGCAACTTCAGCTGGTTATAATCTGTATTGGGAGTATACATGATTTATTCCTGCGTTCTTGAGCATATCTTTTTTAAAAGATACGGCTAGAAGTTAACTGCATAACTGCAATGTTGTATAAACCACTATGTTCTCCCAAATCCGCTTCTTCCAAAATTTATATTTATCTCTTCGTCTTATATTCATCTTTAGTTAATAGATCGTAATGTATTTATATATGGTATATGCTATTAGCAATAAGCCTGTATTACCTGGGGGTCCACAACTGGTTCGTTATTATTAAGAGCAATGTATTCTGCGACGAAATGTGCAAAGTAGGACAAACAAATCATGCGATACAAATTGTGACAGATGATGGATAATTTTTGTTTGAGAAGCAGTATTGCCGATCATAAACAAGCACGTGAACACAACGGTTTCACTTTAGAAAATCAACTCAATATAAAAAATTGGTATACCCTTGGAACAAAAAAAACTGCAATAGACAAAAAAGATTACTATGAGGCGCAATAACGTACAGTGAAAATGAAAATGTCTAAAACAAAATATTTTGATATTTACTTAGTTATATAGCCTCTTGCAGTTATAACTTTATCAAAATGTAAACTATTTCTCCATAAAAATAGGTGAAATGCACAGTGCGCCACTGGCATGCTATAGTTTAATAAATATGAAGCTTTTTTGCTAGTATAACTAAATAAGTGCACTCGTAAAACGGAATAATAATGACGATTAGAATAACATAAGCAATAAACTGACTAGATACACGAAGACATACTACAAGTAGCAAATGTTAATTATACCATGCGAAGAGGTGCTCTAATTTTCCAAAATTGTTTATCTCATTTTCAACGTAAGTAATTGTTTAAGTGCTTTTTAAACTGCAAGATGTTGAAACAAATTAAACTGAACMAATAACTTAAGTACCTATGTCAATAGCGTTGCAGTGCCTTCAGTKCGGTGTTAAAAAGATTACACTACGAAAGCAGCGCTATCGCMCGGTAGACTAGTGTGMTAAGATACGACAGCAGCGCTGCGTTGTAACTGGCTGACAAATTATTACCTACAACGTGAAAGGCCTTGGCGCTTACCGATTACACTTAAATACACTTGATTTTTACTCACGTCACACGAAACAAGAAACTGCAACCCAATATTATATAATTATCACATTAAATACGTCTTACTCAAGCGTGTATTGCAAATCAAAGACTTCGTAGTTATTACTGATGAGTAGGTACGGTAAACCTTACACCATTCACCATTACACATATACACAAGCTATAAAGATGTTGAAAAAGTCAAACAGTGGTTTATAATTTAATTTTTATTTCTACTACTATGTGTACTATAAGTGTCTATATAAATGCTCCCCGAGAAACTTAAAACAAATTTTTTCATTTCATCGTTTGTTCAGGCAAAAATAATCTCATAAGTAAACCAGTCTTTTAGTTTTTGCATTGTAATGTTACCCTGTCTGTTTAAACTAATGTGATCTGACAATGTAGTGTTTTCTCCAGTGTACAGCTTAATGTTATGTTCATTGATATCGTTAAAGGCTCCGATGACTTATCATTGTAATCCACAACATATTTCGTATTATATATTTAAAGAACTATTCATTAACATTACTGAATTGTATTTGTTGGTCGAAACAAAATCAGAAATCTTATAAAGAACCCAAAAGGTGGGTAACAGACACTAGCCTTCTCCTGACACACGACCATAGCAGATGCACCATAAAGTCGTCAGGACATATTTTGCTGCGATGCTTCTGATGCGAAAACCATATTGTTGGAGAGCTAAAACTGCTTTTTAATGAAGTGTTCTGTTAAACTAGAGCTCATAGCGGTTAAGATTTGTTTTCCAAAAGTGGTATTAATCCCATCACACTTTTTGTACGATAATACATACGAACTTTGGAGTGTCTGAAAAAATGGCAAATTTAATGGAGATAGGTTCAGTAACTCCTTACTTTCATATCTTCATATTTTTACAGCATTGTTTGGTGATTATGATATCTATGATTTATCAACTGTAATGTCACTTGGCAAAGAATTAGTTTAGCAAGCGTTTAGACAATACGATTTTTAGAGGCCTCTAATTATTTCTTGGCAGAATGCATTACTCTAACTGCCAGCAGAATTGGTGAGGATTCTAACTCTGTTAAAAACATAAATTGTTTTCTGATTTTTTTGGTTTATTGTGAGGATACAACTTTCGTTTCTTATTCTTTCTCACAATATAATTTTTCTTTCATTTGTAGGTTCATTAAATCAACCATATGTTTCCAAGACCTATTTTATAGTTTACTTGCGAAAATTATTAAGGGTGAGAATAACGGCAATTTTACGAACAATAACTAAGAACTAGCATCACATATTTATAGTGAAATCAAATAAATCGTCTACAGCTTCTAAACTGCTAATACTTAGTTTAATTTGGTTATGTACCAAGCCTCCTAGTAGACGTCAGCGTCATATTGTTCTGATTAGAAAATTCATCAAATATTTCCAGTAATTAAGCAATGTGTAACCAGTGTAAAGTGAGCTGGCGTTACGTGKTACAGGACARGGGTAATTTACGTATAGGGTCAAGTGTATTTTATCACCGACCGCGATCTACGCTGACACAGCGCACTATACATAATCGATTCCCTAAATGAAATTTTAAGAAGGGTTTTATTTCAAGCCGCATTCTGTTCACATTTTGGTCATGTTACTGAAGAAAATAACGAAACTCTTGCTATACAGAATATATATTTAATTGTTATTTATTCCTGTACATATATTAGGAAGAATGAAATATTTTGCACACATAATCTGCCCTTCATAAATACTCCAGAGCGCATACCTAGTATTCTACTACGAGGCCTATTCTATTTGGTATATTCTCTAACAATGCCTCCTTATACCTTAATAGTCATGTTGACGCTTAAGCTGACTCCGAAATAGCTAAAATTGCAAAATGTGCCTTACTTCTAAATGTCTTATCACTCAGTTGTTTGGAGTACATATTGCAATATTCATGTAATAGCCCTTGAGCGAGAGTACAAGTTTTCTAAACATACAATTTTATTAGGAAATATCCCAAAGTTTATATTTTAAGCAAATTTAAGCTGCGGTCCCTTAGAGACGGAAGGTTCTGTTGTGTACCTTTAAAAGCTTATAAATACATGGGCTGATGAATAGTCGTATTTTACTATTTTATTTCACTTCCCATCATTTTCCACATTTTGTGTTCCGGTACCAACCGGCACTTTAATGCCCTATGTTCAGTACTTGTGATTGTGTGCTCTAATTATACAGGGTCATTGACCTATTTAATAGGTTTAAATGAATTTTAAATTTCGTACATCTTGCTTTCGACCAATTCTTGCTTTAGCTGAGCTTTGTGGAGATGAGTTCCGTTATCGTCCTTCGTCTTATACTCGATGGCTATGCATCAAGTGCAGATAAGCGAACAAAAGCTTCCTGGACTTTGCTGTGTATCCTCCTTCACTGTCAAATATCAATGTTCTCAAGAGTTATCGCAATAATTGATATTACGTATGCGCTGAAAACAGTTTACTCACCGAGCAATAACATTCTGATCAGAAATCCCGCTACTCTGGATCACAGGCTGTCCATTTGCGTAATATTGCATCACGGCGAACGCTCGCTCCTTCAAGTCCAAACTATCACCCTGTTGTTGAAAGACATACATAAAGTAAGTATATACTCTTTTAATCATAGATGTTTGCAGTTTAGTCTGTCACCATCTGATACTATAACTAAACAAGATATGCTCATTTTAAACGCGGCGTATACGTCGCTTGGCGACAACTTATATACCGATGTCTTCCTTTTCGCAGTTGTTCGAATTGAAGATGTAAGCAACATTTATTTATACACATTTTTTTCATATTCAGTAACATAATAGAAAAACTTAATAATCGCATCAACAATAAGAGCCGGTTGCACAAACGAGGATCAAAGTTAATCCAGGTTTAATCCGCGGTCGTTGCCTGTTCTGAATGGTGTAGCTATAGCAATGACCACGGATTAAACTCGGATTAACTTTGAACCGCGGTTGTGCAACCGGGCCTGAATCTGCATAATTATGCACTTATTGTTTTTTTTAATAAGAGATTAGCGCTATATGCAAAATGTTTTACTACCATGGCGTAAAAATCGGGAATTTAGTACACTTGTTTAACAGGTGTAGTATATACAAAATATACAAAATTTAAAAGGAATGCTCGTACTTTGATCCATTTAATATATATTTCCTAATAATAACATTATAAAATCCTTCCATGACAAACTATCATACCTTTTATACAATTCGACTAGCTTCCGAATTTTTTAACCGTGGTGCGTGGTACATATACTAAATTATGTTGTATATACGAAATTATGTAAACCGCGCTGGTGAAAAAAAAACGGCCCTAGTGTCTCATTCACGTTGTAATTGTAGGGTATCTCAGTAACTATTAATGCTAGAGGGTTACAGTTTCGACATTCCTTTTTTGTTGTGAGTTGTATTATCGCCATTTTTATATCGTATTTTGCTTTAAAACTATAGTCAACTCTTGAATAACCTTACGTTTCTTCAATTCTCAATATCTTGCTTAGGAATGTAGATAGACCGCATTTTTTGTAGTATAAACAAACTTAAATTTTTTTTAACGTAAACTGTAGTTGGCTTTATTATAGTGAAAAAGACCTAATTTTCATAATTAAGAAAATATATACCTACATATTTTTTTTATTTGCTATAGTTGTTATTATTCAGGTTTTTTATAATGTAATCATCTTTTGTATTTACATTAAGAAGGCTATGCAACAAGAAAACGCATAATATAATTTATAGTATTAAAATTTTAATTCATTAAAAATAATATATGCCTATTCGAAATACACACATAAACCTCGTAAAGGCGCTCATATAGTTCTGTTGTCGATAATTAAGGATGCCATGTAACTAATGAAAATCATTGTTTACTTGGAGATAAGTACTTAGCATTGTTGAGCGTCACATTTTTTACTTCGATTTTGACTACAAACATAAAATTAAATAAATAAAAACGCAAAGTTAGTAAAAATAAAGTTATCAATGTTATACATTTTCAAAGTAAATTCAAAGTAAAAATATCTATCAAAAATGTCTTTTTTGTATCTACATACCCAAGCGATATATTGAGAACTCAACAAATAGTATCTTATTCAAAAGTTGGATATAGCTTTAAAAGAAAGGTAAGGTATTAATAATGGGCCTGTTCATTTTAATTTCGTGTCGCATGTACTCATATTTTTTGTAGAAATGTAGAGATTCAGATTTTGAATGATTCTATACAGTTTGCATGTCAAGTAGAGGTTAGAAATCAACCCCTCGCGACGAGGCTAGGCATGTGACGTAGCTGCCCATGGAATGTCATAAGTAATCCGTGCTAGAAACAGAAAATTATTTATTTTTAAACATTAAAACATGCAACCGTTGCTTCGTAGCTTATGGAATGAACCGACAAGGGTTAATTTAATCCGATATCGTCGAAAATTGCAAGTTTTATACTTATCCCACTTTGGTTTTCTACGTCAAGCCCTAGCGTCATCACAGGATATCATTTTCTAGCCTCTCTCTTTATAACAAACTTTGTACTTAATATATTTAAATATTAATCAAAATTTTAGGGTTTTGTGTGTAGCGATGGGTATGTAGGCATAACTTCTACCGTAATAAGCACTTAAAACCAACACGTAAAAATTTTGAACAGCCCTATTATCGAGATATACTGCAATTACATTTTGTCATATGTTTTCCGATTAGTTAGAGAAACCTAATGGCACAAACGAAAGGGCATTACTTCTAATACAATTTAAGTTATTTAATTTAAAGTGAGCTCGCCAAACAGAGGATAGAAGACGGCCCCTCACAACAAAGCTAGGCGCGTGACGTAGAAACTCATAAGATGCCGCAAGGAATTCATACTGACAGCAAAAAATTGTTTATTTTTATCACATTAAAACTCGCAACAGTATTTCCTCAGCTTATTAAATGGAATAACATGCGTCAATAAGTTTTATCCCACCTATGGTTTCCAATTTCACGTAGTACCCACATGGCAGGGTATCATTCTCTAGCCTCTCTCTTTAGGACGAACTTTGTACTTGTTTTATTTTGGCATATTTTTTACCATAATAAGCTGTTAGAACCAACACTTAAAAGATTCTGAACTTGTATGTTTTTTTAAACAGGACCATTAATTCCTTCTGTCAAATTTTGTTTACACATCATAATTGGGTATTATCACTTTTTTTTGAAAATTACGTAAAATGAATCCTGAAGTGCATATATATCGTACGCCATGTTAAAAAAACACAAAAAAATATTTGTTGGTAGAGAATTTCAGGTCTGAAATTCGAATCTTAGGAGTCACCGCCAAAACGCTTCTATCCAAGGTGACAACTCGTGACATCAAGTGTCATGTAAACATTGCCGAGGAGCGTGCTGTTTAATGGTGTAGTATCATTCTTGTATTGGATAAGCTTTTGTGTGGTATTTATTGAAAGGACGGTGTAAGAGGTCGCACCAAAAAGAGATTTGTATAGTTTTACAAGCATCTATTATGTATGGAAAACAAAACAAGTGTTGTTTTATACATGGTTATAAAAGTACTTCAGTCAGTACAGCTAACAAAATTTTTGTAACCGTTCCTCGAGATTATCAACGTATGAGAAAGTTGTTTAAGGCCCCTAGATGTGATATGCCGAAATCGCAAAATTTGTTTTTCTGTTGTGAAAATCATCTTAATTCTTACTGTAAGTTTTATTATTCATTTTGGGGTTATAGGTGTTTACCATTCAGTTTCCATTTTGTTATAGCTGAAAGAGGATATAAAAAACTATATGCGTTTGAAGTTGATAGAGGGAAATGTAATAAAGAAAGACATTTGTTTCCCATATATTCGACTGTCAGCCAGACCGGAAACGAGCCGCAACAGCCCCGAAAATAAATGGCAATTTATATTTATTCTGACCTCTAAAATAAATGTCAAGTTTAGGGTACATTTTTGATTCTTACATTTCTATGTATACAAATAGTGTGTCCAACAACCCACTGTGATCAAATTATCAATGCTACCTTAATTTGATAAAAAGTTCACTTATGCTGTTGCTTTTACGTTCCTAATCTCCGCCGCGTTGAACCCCTCTTCGTTGTACACAAATTCCATAACAATGAACATGCCTTCAGAAGTCGTAACTCATAAGTATTTCACTTTTTCGTGGCGTATTTTAATTCGCTTTTCACAAAATGAACGCAAACAACAAACTGATAAATTGACGGGCTGAGGCTGACGCGTGACGCGCTGACCCCAGATGTAAACAAGCGGCCATTTACTAGACACCTGACGTCACGGCCAATATGTTCGCTTTTTGGGGGTCCCTTTAAATATTCACATTTTTAATATTAAAAATACACCTTACGATACATTTTTTCGAATTTATAAGCTGTCACAGCTGTTTTATGTATTAGATGCTACCTATTAATATACAATTTAATAAAATATAAATACATGGCAAATACCCAATTTGCATAGTCACAAATTAACGATTTCGAAGATACGCAGGGGTGGTCTCCTTGGCTAATGTAGCTTTTATTTATCAATTGGGTGAAAATGGTCACTGGACCATCTCCAAAACTGTTAATTTCAGTGTTTAAAACGCAAAGTTGGTAAGCTTTTGCGATCTAGGATTATATTACATGATTGGTATACTTTTTAAAATTTCAAATTTATTATATTGACATACGTCATTATTAACTATTAATGTCGAGAAAATGTGTATTTAGCTAAAATGAATTAAAACGTGTAGTCTCCTCATTATAGCACTGCGCAAGTGTGTTTTGCCTATATCGTCATCCTTTTATGACTTAGATTGTAAACTTGTATAATAATTAATAAATAAAGTCCATTTATCAAATCTGACATTTGAGTGACCGTACGTAACCTCCAAACAGCCAAAGTAACTATTTAGGTTCATAAAAACCTGATTCACACATAAACAATTTTAAAAACACTAGGGAGTGATTTTATAGTAATGGAATTGACCATAGCAAAGCCATAGCTCCACTAGATTCAAAATTATATCTATATATATCACAAATGTTCTTAATTTGTATTGCATCTACATTCTTAAACTAGATATTGATGAGGGTAGTAATGTAAAGTTATTCAATAGTTGGCTATAGCTTCAATACAAAGAACGATATAAAAATTACATTAGTACACTTCAACACAATAAAAAAGCAACCACAACTGTCTAGTACAGTGCGCGCCAGGAAAGAAGGTAAACGTGGTGGGAACAATTGCCGCAAGACAGTTAAATCATTGGTGTGCCCGCCATTATTCCCATGCGGTTCGCTCCGTTCAAATTGTGGACGATGTTACATTCCTAAGATGCGACTTCTTTCCTGGCGCACACTATATTAATAGTTACTGAGGCACCCTACAATTATTAGATAGAAAGAAAATGGGACACCCTATCATTTTTGTTTGCTTGCAATTTATACTGACGTTATGGTTATCAACAGGGTATTCCACGCTTTGTTAACATTTTCGTTCTCCCATTGATCGTACCGTGAGGTACGTGAAAAAGGAGAAACATATATATAATTATATATATCACTCAATGAAACGGAATTGATCGGATCACGACCAAACTTAGTATGGTAGTAGCTCATTACCCACTGACCTCCAATCCGGAGCCCTACGGTATGCTGCCGCTTCAAATGTTACAGGACATCAAAGTTTTGAAAATTTGATATTCCTTATTGATCGAGTTTTTTCGTTGTAGATGACCACTGGTCGCAGAATCAGTTGTGATCATACTTATTAATCAAACGTAACAGTAATATTTTCTTATTTTCGTCGATGGAATTAACAATGAAGACGTCAAACAGGCCAAACATCAAATGTGTATCAAATTGTATAAAAGAAAAAAATATAATTTAAAACCCGTTTTTTATGAATTCACATTGTAAGTAATATTATGGAATAACTTACAAACTTTTTTCCTTTAAAGCACGAGTACCTATTTCTATGTTGTTACCGTAAACAAACGGTGTAATACTAATTCTCGCCCTCATTATTTACTGCATTTGAATGAATTAGGTATTTGAAGTTGCGATGATGCATAGGATGGTCGTTTAAACTACCTCCATTATTATACACAATGTAAATATATAATATGCTTACTCCACTACTTCATACCACTTCACTGACGTTTGTGGCATTTGTCACAGTTTTACGTCACCGCTTGGAGACGGGGTATATCTGCGCGTGAGCATTTTCTTGTTTACTTATAAATAATATCACGCATGTCATCCTGTGATTATGCTTTTATGTTATGTATTATTGTTATGTGGAGCATATTCGAAATAAACACTAAAAATATTCAGCAAGTTTACCTTGTTTGATTAGAATTTATTGATTGCTTGCAGCATATTTTTGAAGTTTTGAGCATATTTATAAGTTCTAAGCTAAGCATCACACTGTGGAAAGAGGATGAAAAATAATATCAGGTATGTAAATATTTCAAGTTCCAATTCACCAAAATTGGGATAACAAAGTGATATAAGGGAGGATTTAAGGAACGTATGCCTAACTTGGGGAGGAGAGATTGCATACTAGAGGAATTCACACAACTTTTGACGAGAATTTTTGCTGTTTAACCGAAACGAAATTATGCGCAATTAAAGTAAATAATTGTCCCATATAACATAGGGACTTGATTGTATATCAATAATTTTGATAGTTTTGGTCTAATTTGAATTAAATAAACCAAAATATAGTAAAACTTGTAGTGGTTGACGTTTTGATTTTAAAATACAGGAGTACAACATCCAGTCAACATGCTTTGCAACGACTTAGCGCTAGTTGCAATCCCCAAAACTGTGGTTCTCGTATAACTTTGGTCTGGTATATTCGCATTTGCAAATTACCAAATATACCATTCAAGTATAAAGCAGAAACATCCGCTGTGTAAATGCACTATATGGCTGAAAGCTAATGCCTTCGTTAATGGAGCAGAACATCATGCGTCTTGAATTGTTATTCGGAAACCCAGGTAACCTCCAATAGTGCTTACTTACGACTTCACTATCCATCTGATTGGTAAAAATGCTTTTTAAAATGTAGTGAGAAGTTGAAGCCACTTTAAATTACTGGATCATTTGTCATACCAAATCGTATCGGTCATCCATAGTGGAACTGAACTATGTACACAGTTAACGTAACACTGCTTTGTGTTCGTTTTGTTACAGGGATACAGGTTTATTATTTTAAATTGACCGTATCGCGTATAAAAACTGGTGTGACAGTAGTCAAGCGCGTGGGCCGTTGGTCAGTTAACTCTGGCTTGGCTTGCGTGCCTGTCGAGAACATCGACTTCATATCTAGCATGCGAGGGAAGGAAAATAAAGGTAACACAACGTAACGTAGCGGCAGTGAATTTGCTTGGGAGCATGGCCACCGAGGTATATTTTATTTAATAACCCCAGACGGTCTGATTTCTTATTCGAATTCAATAATTCCCGAATGCTTTCTCGATCTTTCGTTAAAATTGTTATATACGTGAGAAATATTCGAACAATTAACTTGATTAACCCAATCTGTAAACAAAGTGAGATTGACTTATGCTTCAACTGATTTTATCGAGTAACCAAACTTTTTTGCCTGACGTAAGTTTCTTTGCTAAAGCAGCACGCCACGGCAAGCCAAAATTACCCATACATTTGGATTATTATTTGGCTCATTTTATTTACGTTAGGGCATCGTCTTCTATTTCTAAATATGATGTGTAAATATACGATTCATTCAAAAGGAAAAATGCATGCCATGACAAAAGGGCGTGGCTCAACATCTTTCTCATGGTTATTATGCCTTGTTTACGGACACCGTCCTTCTGTGGATGTAATAGGAGCATTGGCAACGTACGGATGTAATAGAAAACAAGATATGCCCGGAACACAAAGTTCGTGCAAAAAATTATGCAGTTACTCTAAGTCTCACAACAGTAAAATGTAGACTTTGTCTTGGTCATATGCCTTCTGCCTGCGTTCGTAGTCTCCGGGTACACTTACGAATATTTTGTTGAGACTATTGACGAATGTATTTGAAATTTGAACACTTTGGCACAAAGCACCATCTGCTGTTAGCTTCTGGTTTGTACATGCTTAAACATTCTCCCCGTTAGGAGCAGTCCGTTGAAAGCAAGAAAACAACTCGTTTCACTCGGCACAAGCAAAGGGACGTAGATAACATAACCTATATTCTTTGTTTACATCGGGTGCTACGTCACACCGTCGCCATCCCGGGACACTGCGTTTGTGATCAGTTTTTATATTTGAACTTCAGAACGGTTTCTTTTTTCGAAAGCTGGTGCTAGAAAAATTTTGAAATTTTTAGGACGTAACAAGGGTGCTCCAAATATACACATGGCATGATTTCTAAAAAATGTGAAAACAATTCCAAATCCAGGGAATCGTGTATATCACAACACGTAGCGCTTTTTATAATATGCAAGAAAGAATGAAAGAAAGCACAGTAAACGTAACAAAAATCAGATGCAAAGGATAAATACACGTTATTAATTCCTACAGATCACTGTAAACTGCGCCACCTGTTACTACTATATACAGAGTTTCTGTAAATGATTCATGCATCCAGGGCGCTTATGGAAATTAATTAATTAAATCAATTTGCCGCCTCTCAGGAAAGTGACGTATACCTGTCATGTGTCGATTTTTGAATTATTTGATATATTTTAATATGAGAAAACGCCCGGGAGTGTGTATTTTCAACGTATTCGATAGTGTTTTGGGGGTATAATTAGTTTTTAGGGTTGCAGAAAGCTCACATTTCGGAGCTGTGGTGTGACATTGATTTGCAACCTTTAGTACTATAGCCGTGCATATTGTAGCTTGGCAGCAGTTACAAAAAGGCGGCACAAAGAATTCAGAAATCAACGCCGCGCGCGTTGCTTGAATCATTTATAGAACCCTGTACTAGTACCGAATTTTTATCTTACTCTACCCTCACTATACATGTTTACACAAACATGGGATACCTCATATTTTTATTAAGAACTGCTGGAATGCCATGCATGAAATGACAAATTACAATCTTACACCGCTCTGTAAATAGTAAAAACAATACACAGTAGCTTATTTAGTCAATTATTCCGACTGTGTGATATTGCTTTCTTATTGGCTTCAGCATAACCACATTTTTATTCCTGTTTCTCTCTCATCTTTTTTGCATTTTCACACTAATATCGGAAAGATTGTCATAAAGCGGAACGAGTCTTGATATAATGATGGTGATGGTGATGGTGATGATGATGATGATGATGATGATGGGATGAAACACATTAGTAGCATCCCATCTGTTGAAAATGCCTAACAATGCTGATTTCTAAATGTTTAAAGGCTGATTGTGTAAATAGTCAATATGCAAGTAGACATTGTTGCGGAAATTGTGGTAAAGCCTACGCAGTCAGACTGCCATCCTGGATAATGTATGCCCACGATCAAGATCAAGAGGTAGAAATTCACATTTTATCTACAAAAATGACAATGGTTCAACGATATCATCGTCTATATTTTTTAAAACCGATGATTTTGACTCTTATGTTTCAAAATTAATGAAAAACATAATCGCGCCCGCAATAATTCGGACAGTCGAAAATAATCTTGGTAATCTAGCTTGATGGAAATTATTTTCCAATAATGCATTTTTTAAAGTGTCTTGTCCTACCTTAACAATATTAGAGCCGTTTGCCACTATACTTATTTAAGTACTGAAATAAGTTCTTAAAATCATCATACTGAAAATTAGATGCGCGCGCCGTTTCAATACAAGAAATAAGCGTAGGGTTTTGTTCTCAATTTGTAATTACAAATTCTTTTCAGTACGTATTTCAATACGTACACGTGCGCCCTTTTGTAGCTCTAATCGTGATTTTCTCAACCTAAAGCTAATATAACCGTAATCTATTAAATTCCGTTTTTATAAATAACAAATGCAACGTATAAGGTCTATTCTACTGCTAGAGAAAAATAGAGCTTAGATCTAACCCACTCATAAACAATTACTTTTACTGCTGTTTGTGTTTGTGGTCACCCTGAATTACCACAATTTGTAGTTAAAAGTAAAAAATTGCCTGTTGACTGAAAAAAATTATTAAATGCATCAGCGTTGATACTAACAATGATATTGCAAGGAGAATGAATGTTCATGGCTTCTTAAAAGTGCTGAAAGAAGAGCTGCTAAGAAAAGATCCAGCAGCATATAAAAATTTTCTACAAATGAGCAATGCTTCATTTGAAAAATTGTTTGAACTTGTCCATAACAAAATAGGGAAACAAGGTACACTATTCCGTGAAAGCATTCCTTCCATTTCATTTACAAAAGCATGACAACACATCACATTCCCGGGGTTGTCAAAAGTTTGCTCACACCAATATACATATTTTAAGAGGCCTAAAACTGCATTTCATGTTGATGTATTAATTAGCTGGTAGTAGGTAGTCAGCCCAAAATAACAGATACCCCCTCTTCAAAAGTTTATTTCACCGATATCAGTACAAAAGCTACCTAATCTCACAACCCTGCTTATTGCGTAGGTTCGAAAAGTGGGTTCTATGAACGTTTTCTTTATAAACGGTAAAACAGGTTAGTGCGCATCGATCTGCGCAGTTTTAACACGAAGTATGGAAATTCAGTACAAGAAAATTTCTTGTACAGAAAAGGCGCGCGCACCCAGTTTCCGTATAGTAATTTTAAGAACTTATTTCAATACTTAAATAAGTATAGTGGCAAACGGCTCTTAGGTAGGTACCGCCGAATATGGATAGGTATTTGCAATCCCATTGAATGCCCCGCTCCTACCCGGATTTGGCAAACGAACAATAATCGCTACTCATCTACAAAGCAGCAGAGGCTTATAAGAATATGCGCTTCTATCGACCTGAAAACATTTCGCAATTACGACAGGCGTAGTACAACGCGCACATTTTCAGCAGTATGCAGTATTTGGAATAGTGTGTGCTGTCTGTTAATCCAATAAAATATTCGGAATAGATGAATTTTATCTTGAATTAGTGCAACTACTCACGCATAACTCGGCTTCCCTTAGTCGCTTAATAAGGGCAACAATAAAACAAGATCGAAGCTTAATACTTATATAATAATAATTGACAAGAACAACTGATATCGTCCATTGGACAGATTAGCGTATGCGTAATCCATACAGTTAATGTATCTGCGGGATGAACCGGTGCTCCAGGTGAAGAAAGGAGAACAAAGAATTCGTAAAAGCAAAATCGATCAAGAATGCGAGAAAGGACAGCAAATAATATCCAAAAATATAACATTAAAACATTGTTTCTAATTAATGAACGGAATGGAAAATTGATTGTATGATAAAGCTTTTAACTAAATTGATCTTATTCCGTCTCTCTGATGTTTAACTAGAAAGTTATTTAGTGAAATTATTCCTTTTTATTATCTGGTCGTAAGCTTATAGGTCTCGGCGTAGGTATGCAACAAACAAATAATCAAGTCGCAGTAATGTTATAACGAAAAGCATAAATTTTGTTATAGACAATTTCATCTTCGAATAGGCATTTAATACTCCTTATCTACAGACTCGATATGTGTTATCTACAACGTGAAATATACCTTTGGAAAGTTACTTGACATGGAATTAGGAGATCATTTCAAGTACCTGTGTATTTATGTATACAATTGCGACACACGTCAGATACCCTAATATAGAAATGTGCCGTGGCCACTTCAAATTATTTTACACAGTTAAACACAGAATAATTAATAATTTAAAAACGTGATGCCATATAGTCTGATGTAGTAACAATAACAACAATTGTATTCACTCAATTTGGCTGTTACGAGTAGTGATCAAGCTCTTAAGCTTAAGTGTTGTGCACTTAGATAAAGTACTTACTTACATGTTCCTACTTTGCTTAAAACTGCCTGATACAACTAATAATATTGCACCTGTCGTGTCAAGACTGTGCAGTTACGACATCAATTGTAAACAGGTTTCTCTACTCAAATATACAGGGTCCGCCACCTAAAACTCCTCAGGCTCGTATTTTCTCTATTTTTTAGGTACAACAGTAAGTTAGTATGTCAAATTGTAGGTCTTTTTAAACTCTTTAAAATAGCTTAATGGGTGTCCAAAAGTATATTATGCAGCTAAAGATGTTTCGTAAATAAAGTTAATTTTTAGTTATTAAGGCTTTCACGGCCGTAAAGTTAATTTTTGTAAATATTTTTTTTACCTTACCTCGTATACTAAATATTGCTTCATAGATGGATGCCTACTATTGTCTTCTACAATTTCTCATTACCATACATGCATAATTTTTACTCCTTAACAAAAAATAATAGGGCTGTTCAGATACAGATTATGCGTACATACCCATCGTTGCACAAAAACTCTAAAATTTTGAGTAACTTTTAAATAAATCAAGTACAAAGTTCGTTCTAAAGAGAGAGGCTAGAAAACGATTCCCTGTGATAAGGCTAGTGCGTGATGTAAAAAACCAAAGTGGTTTAACTTGCAAGTTTTAACGAAATCTGATGAATTTGACCCTTGTCGTTCCATTTAATAAGCTGGGAAGAAATTGTTGCGTGCATTAATATCTTATAAATAAATAATTTTATTCAGGACTAGGACTAGCAATAAAGACCACAGCTACAATACGTATGTATACCGCGAATAATGTACTGTTATACTGGCGTACAGTTGCTTTTCTTGTCCGGCGGACACGGGCATGGGCAACGAGAGCGAATTACTTACGATTTCATAGTAATTCGTGCTGGAAACAAAATTATTTATTTATAAAAAATTAAAACATGCAACAGTTGCTTCCTAGCCTATTAAATGGAACGACAAGGCTCAGTTGCATGCGATTTTTCTACATCACGCGCTAGCCTCATCGCAGGGTATCGTTTTCTAGCCTCTCTCTTTAGAACGAACTTTGTACTCGATTTATTTGTAAGTTACTCATAATTTTGTCGCTTTGTGTGTAGCGATGTGTAAGCATAATTTGTATCGTAATAAGCTGTTAAGATTAACACTCAAAACATTCTGAACAGCCCTAGAACCAGAATATGGCGGCAACGAGTTTTTCTTGTTTAAAAATTGCGTATACTTGATGGTAATGACACAAATTGAAAAAGACAAAGTCGGCATCCTACTATGAAGCACTATTTATAATACGGGGTAAAATAAAAAAATATATTTACAAAAATTAACTTTGTGAAATATCATAATCTGCAAAACAAAATTTTTGACCCCACTGTATCCACTATTTATAAAATGTTTAAAAAACCTACTATTTGACATATAACTTAAGGTTGTACCAAAGAAAATAAAGAAAATACGAGTCTAGGGAGTTTTAGGCAGCGTACCTTGTATTTGGTTAATATATTTACGAATTAGCGCGTGGTGTTACTGCCATCGGTGCCATTTATCTGGCAGCCCTGTAATAATCACCTAGGTACCGAGGAGATGGCCTGAGAATGTGACAATTATCTGATTCATTTCTCAACATACAACTGCATCCAATTGTAGAATTTAAGTTTAGTTTAGATAATTCGAGTGCGAATTGACAATGTCTTATTGTATCTCTTATGCAGCGCTAACGTACATCAAAATTACTGAAGGTTGAATAAAATAAATCTAAGTGTTAATCTGTTGTAGATTATAAAAGCACATAACAAACTATACGAATGTACTTGATCCGCTCAAATAAATGTTCCAGTAAATGGTATCTAATCTGAGCATGCTTGAAACAAGCACTTTATAAATGTGTAATTATTTGGTAATGGTTGTGATAAAACATTTTTCGTAGAAATCGAGTTCAAGTGTATGCCCGGATGTAGCAACTTGTTAGTAATCTAAATCTGAGACCATTGTCTGTCCTACAAATGAAAATCATGGGTTGGCGTTAAGATTTCACTATCCCCCTACTGAGCATCTTTTAAATAAAAAAACCCGTCTATGTGCATATAAGGAATTATGAATGATGATTGATGAACAGGGAAATGGAAACACTAGTATAATTGAAACCTTCAAAGACAAATCAAAGTGCATTACCACTATACTAACTGCTGCTACTGCATATCTAATTAAATTTCAATGATATCCAATCTCTAAATTAGAGACCGTTAATACTATGATAAATTGTGAAATATCACTTGTATATTAATAGCTATCTGTTAATTTTAAATACAAATAGCCTGCAATACTTTTAAATAAAAATCGTCAAACTGTGGCGCTATATCTCTGTCTAAATAATGCAGTTAGCTTATAGTCATATTTTTTATGATCGGCTCTCACTTTATTGACCTATTGACTAGGCTTTATCGACATTGCTATAGGTACCTGTTCATATTCATATTCGAGATAAACAAAGCCTGATTATCTTGAATCAGATTATTACCTTACGGTATTGACAAGTCACGCATCACTTACTCAAGTTATTAAATTAACCACTACACAGTAGTCAGTTCATAAATATATTGCTGCCACGGCTGGCGTTTTATCTAATCAGAAAATCCTGCTTGATCCCATACCCATATCAATGTTACCTACGGATACGGTACAAACAAATCAGTTATAACAAATCGATATGTGACTATTGAGAACGCAGAATTTATGATGTTTATTTCAACACCACAAATTGAATACTCTTTTAGGCAATTGATACAACAGAAATCAAAATCGCTGAGTTACCAGCTATTAGCACTGATTATTTGTTCCATAAAACTTATTCTCGTTATCTCGTCATATTCAAATCAAAACAAAAATTATACTAAAGTTACATTATATGTCAATACATGTTTATCTTAATTTTTAATAAAAATATATTCTTTTGTTTGATATTAGAAATAAACGGTACTTTCGATACATTTTGTTAATACAGTTTTGACCTTAATAAGTTTTCAAAATAATTCATATTGCATATACCTACATTATTTCGTTGTAATTATGTTGATGGTTAAAGATGATGTTTTACAATGTTGTTTTGATTTATCCAAAGCCTGTTCAAATTTCTAAATAAGTATTAGATATCATATTTCAAAAGATGTTATTAATTATTTATAGGCGCTATCCTGACTCAGTTCTGTGTATTGTACTCAAATAATTGTCGTGTCAAATTGTATAAAGCATTGCTCCATATTTTCGGCACCAAGGGTGATAATCTTTTAAAGAAAAAAACGTTTCGCATAACACCATGCATTTACCAAAAATGTAAACGAATTAATGTCTTAATAAATTACATGTTAACAACACCTACGACTATCAGCTACTACCAGTGGGTATACATAAGTATTTATTAGGGATCCATTAAACAGAAAAAAAACGCACAACGTTTATTCAAAGAACTCATTTTCCATATTTACGTACATATTTCAACAAACGGATTTTTTATTTGACATATGGTTTTGATTTAATATTACCTCATACAAGTGACAAAATTTTAGTGATTCATACGCACGTACTCGTAAGTCGAATTTAAAAATTTACCGCCAATATGTAGATATTTATCCTCACATTTACCGTACCATGAAACAAATTACAACCCTATATGATTATTCTTCTATGTAGTGAAGTTAAATCTACATTCAATGAAAGTACGTGTTTACAACGGATTTACTCTCTAGTTCTGCTGCACGTTCTCATTATGTTGGGGTATATAAGTTATCTATCTGATTTGAGCAAAACAGTACTAMCAATGCGTTGGAAGAGTCAAAGCAGWAAAATAATTAAATTTTATAGCTGTTTATAATTGCCTTAGTCGCAGACGCGTCAGTTTTGTTTCTCAAACTCCAAGCATTATTTTTTTCAGTAAATTTATCCATTGCTTGAATTGCAATATAAAAAAATCGTAGATACCTTGCGTTTATTATTAACCTTATTAAGAAAATGACCCTAAAACCTGAATTCACTTGATAAGTTTCTGATACTGAAAGATGCTGATAAAGCCTTCTAAAATAAGCAAACAAACCATTATTTAGTACCCTAAAACATCATTGTAGATTTTTATTAAAAAGTAATTAAAGTAAAAACTAGGTTTCTTTGAGATATAATGTCAAAGTTCCTAGATTTATCTACATCAAGCTAATTATCACATTAGTTTGTTTTAGCCAAAAACAATACATCAAAATCTCAGACAGTTTATTTGTATATTTTAAAATGTTTAACACTAACTGAATTGATGAAATAAACCTACAGAATCTTATTAAAGGTCCAGGATCAGAGTTTTAGTATTAAATATGTATTTATATGTCAAAGTAAGTAATTTTTTTCAGTACCATTACCATACCAGTTTTCTTATCACTATTTAAGCGATTATCAAAATTAAAACGAAAAACCAATGACGTGATAATAGTTTGTGTTCCCGCCGATTTTTTTTACATTAAATATGACAGGAATCAATTTTGTTTCAAAGCATCTTTACATATGTATGTACTTTGTTTAAGTAACTATTGTTTGTAGCAAACGAATGAACCGCTTTAAACTAATATCATTTATTATTAAGAAAACACTACACACCTGAACTGTTCTGCAGTGTTTATTATTAATTCGACGATCGGTGTGGGGTAGTTAGCTCATCATCGGCAGCACAGGTAATGTAATGAACTAAGTTTAAAATATTTGATCTATAAGTAGGTACCTATACTATTGGTGTGGTAGACGTACATGGTTTACAAGACGTTGTCTTAAATTGGTGGTAAACTATAGTTGATATTTACGTTTTTTTTATCGCCAAATTGTGTTTTTTTTTAATTTCGAGTCGTAATACGTGTTGATCGTTGTTAGACCAAGACCTATACAGTGAGCCATCAACGAGCCCGATACGTTGAGCAGTTCTGTTCTCGAGCTATGAGCGTGACAGACATCAGACGGGCAAAAGTGCGGAGGGCATAGATGAAGTGGATATTATGCTAAAAATAGAATTAGTGTATTTCAAATAAAAAATGTTTGCTTTATTCCTAAATATTAACTCAATATAAATTATAATATGTGCAGTCGATATAATGGGATTGAAAGACTTGTGCAATCACTTATTATAAATTTTAAATTATACCGTTCTATATGCGATTTGTCATTAATAACAAGAAAACGTTACGTGTATCAACTTTTTTGACCATTTTCAGGTTTAGATGGGTTCATTCTACTGAAATATGTATAATATTCAGCTTCATGTCATAACAACAAAATTTTTGTCGGCCAGTGTTATTTAAATGATTTAAAATTATTCACATTACATTACACATTAATAGTACAATCTGCGCATTAGTTAGCATAGCGCATATGTTTTACCCACATGAAACGGATACATATACATTGAATACATGGATACACTGAAAATATGCTTAAAGGATCTTTATACATGACCTTATAGTATGGTCAAATGACAATTAATTCGTTTTAATTTATACACGCTACCAATTTCCTTAAAAGAATTAGCTCGTTCATTGTTTTAAGTCATCGATTCATTGCACTGAAACAAAGTACTTTCACATTTCACTGTCGTGGAACAGCTCACGTTTCTTCGTAAAGAGTATGTAAATAAAAATGAGCCATATACATGTGGCTGATGTCAAATTTGAAAGGCCGGTTTGATGGGATCTCGGTTGGCGCTGATTCACGCAATGCGATAACGCGACCACGGCTAAAAGCTTTCTAGACGGACTGTGGTAAAAGGAAGCTTTTATACAGAGCTTATTTCTCAAATATGCTTAGTGTATGTGCCTCGGAGGGTGAAATTTACTTTCTGATTTTAATATTCATCACATACTAGTACTGTGAGGCGGTGTATTAATATAGGTGTACCTACTTATGAACCCGTATATAGAAAGACAAAACGAATCTTAACGAAAAACTAAAACAGCAACATAACACAAGTCAGTGGTGGTTCGTTTGGGTACAAAATGAAAAACAAAGAATTTTGGATATTAGTAATGTAGATAAGATAATGGGGGTATATTACAGAATATTGGCGTCTACAAATGTAAATTTATAGATCATACTTTACTAAAATGGGGAGTACTCGCGTGGAGCAAATCAGGAACGTAAACATTCAGTGAAAAATTTCACCTGAAATGAACGCCTAATATATTACTTTAATTACTAATTATTCTAAAATGTAATAAATATTTATTGAAAAGTCATGAGGTCTTCGAAAAGGTAATGGTAATAACACTGGCAATCCTGCCTAAAACTTATATTAACGGGATTGTGAAAAATTCCTATAGATACTATGTTAAGGTAGAACATACACACGTCACGTAGTACCTGAAAGATTCCGATAATTGCCGATTATAGTCAATGGAGTTATGTCCTAACCGTGAAGCAGCCAGATTAGAGCATCAGTGACCACTTAAACAACCTGTTAACTTCTGTCTTTATGCCATATTCGCACAAAATTTCTATTGGCTGGTGGCTTCGTGAAGCTAGGCTTGAATTTTTGAGCTGCAGTAGACAGAGCGGAAAGAAGTATGCTGGTGTAGACAACTGATGGTACAGCAGTGCACATGCTGTTGTCTAGCTTCAACGGATACCTAGTTCTTTAATGTGTACGTTACTTAAATGTCAGTTACAACATACGTTCTTTTATTGCACTTTATTAAATTGAAATGCGGTATGAAACTTATCGTGAGGCCTCATTTGCCACTTTCCTCACCTGACAAGCCGCCACTGACATAAATTAAATGTGACAGTTGAGTAATCTTAAAGTGCAGATATAATTGTTAATGAAATAAGAGGGCCTTGAAATCCATGTCATTTGCACATAAATGAATTATAGTAAAAAGTACATATTTTTAAGTGACTAAGAAATATCCGACACATTGGTAAAACGCATAACAAATAACTCAAACTACATAATTCGGGTGTAAATGAAAMCTGGCTCAGCCCTTAAATTGCTATTATTTTTTTAGCTAGAGAAACGAAATTTGGAATTTTTCATATATCAGAAAATTGGCGTTTGCTGACATAAAGAACGATTTTCTGCAACTTCTGGTTTCGGCGGAGATGACCCTTACTTTCGATTTTTAAATGGAACGCTAGGTATATTTTTGCATATTTAGATTACCTAGTAAATTCTAAGTATAAAAAACCTACGTTGATTAAATTTAAAGAACGCCATAGAAAAAAGTATTTTATTTCTAGAGAGCTGCGATTATCAGAATTGTACTTCTTACGCCCTAGAATACTATTAAAAATTAAACCAACGTAAACACCATTATTTAAAAGATACGAGTATTAATAGCTAATACTCGTTAGTTTTTTAAAAATAATTCAAATTTAATAATCACAGCATTCTAGAAAATAAAATAAAAGTTTCTTTTTTTCTTTGACGTTTATCAAATCTAAACCAAAGTAGGTTTTTTGTACTTACAATTTACCACAGAATCCAAATATGTAAAATGCTACCTATAGTGTTCCCTTTAAAAATCAAAAGTTAGGGTCATTTCAGGTGAAACCGGAAGTTACAAAAAGTCGTTCTTTAGGGCATCAAATGCCGATTTTCTGATATAAAAAATATTCCAAATTTCTTTTTCCTAGCTAAAAAATTAATGGCAATTTAAGGGGTGAGCCAAGTTTCATTTACAGCCTGTATGGTATGATCCAGGGGTGCGTGCAAGCCACTGATCTCTAAATAACTGGATGTCGCTTACATACCAAAATGCATGTAAATTATTTGTGGTAGATTTAAGCACTTAGCGCCTAGCCGTTGGTCCTTGTACTAAAATTTTGACAAAGGTTCGCTTCTGCGGTAAATATAACGTTAATGATTGACGGTTAAAATCGTGAACTCATCATCTGTCTGCAGATTTTCAAAAGATGATCGTTGTAGTGTTTGAGTAAGAAACATGTAGCGTACAAACTGGATGGTACGTTTACTCATAACCATATTATATAGTTAAGGATCTAACCTAAAATTTGAACGCGCCGTTATATTGATAGTACGAGTACCAGCGGCATGGTGGCTACTTATCACAGTTTTGAATGACTTATGCGACATCCAGTTAATTAAAGATCAGTGGTGCAAGCTCCATAAATATTTTCTCTCCAAGCTATCGATTTGATGTTATTTTGAACGTATTAGTCCGACAATGAGGCATATTCTAAAGATATTTCTATTTATATCCAATAAGTTCTTGGCCTAGTTAATTTATGTGTTAAAATAGCGTCGTGCATAATAGACTTTTACATATGGCAATAACTCGATTTTTTCAAATCCAAACCCCTCAATTTTAATGCATCACTGCATGGCATTTTTATGACATTTTTACCTATATGGGTTTGTGGGGTTTATTTTGTTAAAGTGACGATATTTTTGCAAAATAAGAAAAGTTGATGATGGAGGGAATGGAATGTCATTAAATTGTACTAAGGAAACCTTAATAATTAAGTTAATTTAAGAAGTTACCGGCATATTTAGTGTACTAACCTCCAAATATACACAAAGTTTAAGAGGTGCCTCAATGTCAATTTAGATGGAACTTTTGGACTTACTCATAACGCGATTCTTATGTGAAATTATACTTTTTTTAACAGCAATTTACTACTAAATAAAACAAATAAACGTAAACATATTTTGTATTGAGTGTGTTGCTTTACTTTAGTCAAGATTTTAATATTATTTCTATTCAAATAAATACGTACGACCGTACAAGAGATATCACAGATTTCACAAAGTTAGCTGTCCATTACTAAACAGTGCGGTACCACTATAATTAAGTACATTTCACTTTTTCAAATTGTGAAAGTGGAAAAACGTCAAGCAACAATAGTGCCTGAAAGTTTTTAAGCCCAGCTAATTGAATATTATGTAGCCTTTTGTGTGTTTTTGAACAGCATACTACACTCATCACTGTTGGTTAATTATATATCTTAGAGTTTGCAAGACACATTAAAGTGTGTATTGCCCATTCGTACGAATTTTGTTTCAGGCTTAGTGAAAACGAGCTCAATAGTCAAAACTAAATCTATTTGTAATATAAACTATGTAATGATTGTTAGATAGGATTAAGTTTTTCCGCATTTTCCACTCCATCTATAAAAAAGACGCTATTGTCCGCAGTTTGTCCGTTTGCTGTCTGTCTGATGTCTGTCATACTCACTTTGTGATGAGGATAGGCGTCATTGTATATTTTATTTCACACAACAAAATAAATGCGTTTATAAAAAACGATCACTACTCGCAACAAATATTTTGTTAATTTAGACAAATTTGTAGATGAGATATTCTTAGTCAATACTTCCTTCCTTACAGCATATTTTTTCATAAAGTCAATGTTGTAAGAAGTAAGAATATAAAGCAAAAGAAATATAAAAAAAAAATATTATTCCGATTAAAAAAGGCCGGTACTTTTAATGATATTTGAGACTCGTGGCAAATTCCGCCGCTGGTATAGTCTGTGAGATGAAAGTTGAACCTCACGTCATAAATCTAAAGTGTATGGTTCACATCGATCGAAAGTAGCTATTAGATTTTTTCAGTGACGTGCTGTTTAGCGGGCTACAAATTATACATAAAGTGTGTTACTGGTGGCACATGTGCTCTGGATATTATACATCAACGGGTGCGAATACCCGTTGGTATGGTAGGCATAGGCATAAACCTTGGTCGGTAGGTACCAAGAGTTAATCAGTTGCTTGAGGTGCCGGACAAATGAACACCAGCGTTCGAGGGTGCACTCCTCCAGTACACGTGCCCACATGGCCAACACATATGCTTCAGCATTGCCCTCTTCGCCAATGTGTTTATCATAATACTGCTTTTCCTATTAACAACATTCCATCAGCCTAGAGTACAAACAACAATTAACGCGTTATCTTACCTGAACTGGCAGGAGTACGGCGACAGGCGAAGCACCTTGTGAACATGCTCTCTAAGGCACTCATCTACTACATATTGCTTAGCCGAAGCATATTCTTTGGTTGGCCAATGCCAGCAGCTCGGCCTTAAGTAAAGTGCTGACCACGATGATGCCACGCTTCTCCAACCACTCACGGATCCGTGCCTAGGTCCAAGCAGCAGTTATGTGCTTCACCCTTTTGAAATACCCAAGTTTCATCTATAAAACACCAACTCTCGCTTGATGGGCGAGAACGCCAACTTATACAAGTTCTTTTATTCGGACCTATTCTGTAACTTTTACCAAATCGAATAAACTGCACTCACTAAAGGTTAAATAAAATGTTTAAATGTTTGCAAGATCACAAAACAAACCACTACAATACAAATAATGCAACGCCACTGATGACATTGGTTGACGACGTACGTTCGTGCAGCATCTACATCATGATCGCTACTATTAGAAAGAGAAACGGGCACGTATGTCTAATCCGCAGGAGACGTACGTCCTAAATGCCAATCCATATAAGCAACGAAAGCACGAACGGCACAACAGTAAAATTAGTTTTTGGTGCTTGATTTGTGAAATCGTGACGTGAGGCTCAACAATCATCTCACAAACCATAGTAGAATCCCTCTACCGTTGTCAACACTAAACCATCCACTATACAGAGTCCGCCACCTAAACTCCCTAGGCTCGTATTATCTTATAACCCTAAGTTATATGTTAAATTGGAAGTCCTTTTTAAACTCTAAAAATAACATAGTAGGTGTCCAAACATATTTACAGATTATAATATTTCGCAAATAAAGTTAATTCTTGTAAATATTTTTTTTTTTACTTTAACCTGTATAATAAATATTGTTTCATAGTTTTTTTGTTCGTTTTAACTGCTTATTACGGTAGAAGTTGTGCCTACATTACCAACGCTGCACACAAAGCCCAAAATTTTAAGTACCTTTTAAATAAAACAAGTACGAAGTTCTTTCTAAAGAGAGAGACTAGAAAACGATTACAAATTGAAAACTGATCCATGTTTCTCTAAATGGAATTAATAATAATTCTTCTTTAAGAAAATTATGGTTTAAGTGTAATCCACTTTAATCTTTTAATTGTAGAGCGCTTTCGGCTAACAAGTAGCCATCGTCAATACAATCAATATTTGAAAAAAGGAACTTTTACAAATCGTTTGACAAAGTCAAAATCAAAATCTGTGGTCAAAATTATGGAAACAAGCAAACTTGACCACAAACTAAAAAGCAACATACATTCCAGAAACACAAATTAATGAAAAGTTTATTTAGATCAAATAAATAATTTAGAATGGGACAATTTTGAAATTACAAAAATCGTTTAGATTAGTAAAATTTTGTTCGCTAATAATTTTATGGATTTCTAAAATTCCCAAATAATTTAATTCTGATGATTTACTGCACAAATGTAATGAATTTAAATTGTCTAGCGTGGCAGTGTGTTTATTTAACAATAAATAGTTAGCTAATAGTTAGATTCGACGATTATAAGGCTCTCACGTTCTCAGTCAAGTTATTGTAACTGTCACGTTCAAGTTCACGTTACCAAGTTTTATGCATACCAATAAATACGAATTCCACTTCATCTTGTTACCAATTTTATGAATCCGTTKAGCATCTTTACACTTTTAACCTAAAAGCCTAAAACCGTAACTGACGTCTGTCATGAAACCATAACAGTTGTTCATAAATCAGCATACATTGCCGCTACCTAGCGTCAATCGGCGACATCAGTTACATGCACCTGGAACCTGGAACATATGAATTTAGTTTCCGTCTAATTATTTGCATTTTATGGATGATAAACTAAAATCAATCTACAAATATCTTATAAATATACAGCTTAATCGATCGGCGTTAGTCAGTTGTGTTTAAGAAAGACGGAAGATGTTTAATAATTAAAAATATTTTTTACTTCTCCCTATAATTTGGAACCACTTTGTTTGTATATAAGAAAGGTGCAACAAACAAACAAACATGACAGTCAAACAGTCCCTTGTGGTGTAATGCAAAGCTAAAAACGCAAGTGCCGGCTGTAGTAGCGATCGCATACGATGCGAGTGTAGGCAAACCGCATGACGATGCGGCGCAAGGACTAGCACTGTCGCACTTTTTTCACTCTTTTTCTTCAAATTTTCTTTTCCATTAAACCGTAGAACGTTGTTTCAATGTTTTTTTCATATTTCTCATATAACTTCGCCGCCAGTCAGTTATGGCGTCTAAAATTGGAGCATTGTAAACTATTACTAGAGCATAACCCTAATCATTTGGACCCTTTGTCGTTATTTTTTCATTCAAGTAAAGTTTCTGTGAAATTTAAGTATTCAGTTACTAAAGAAAAAGAAGGTTCTGTTCCAAATTGTTGTACACAGATCTTGCTTACTTGGATGACGCTTTTTATCAGTGTTTACTATTTGAGATTTTGAAGTTGGGGTTGAGTTTATTAAGAGATGGTACCTAAAGGTACAAAAACTCGATTTTGCTTCATGGGTGCCGTTGAGCGTCACATTTAATGCTGTGTATGATGGTGCATATGTCAAATTTGTATTAACGCTATGAAGAATATGCACCATAGTAGGTAGGTACTTGTATGTTAGTAAATATTTAAATACTCACCCGCGATCGATGTTTTTTAAGGAGTTTTTGTTTTTTCCTTTGGATTCGCGTCTTCGTTTTGATGAGTTATATTAAGTACTGCACTTGAGCGTCAACTTACTAAATAACTGATGCTTAAGAATCCAATAAGTGTTATCGATTTTCTTAATTAATTAATTTCTGCAATGCTTTCTTGTTACTGGTCTTAACAAGGAAGCCTGCTGTGTTTTGATTTGCTACGAAAATGTGTAAGGCAGCTTTAGTAGTGTGTAC
The DNA here is from genome assembly GCA_025024175.1 of Rhyzopertha dominica. Taxonomy (NCBI): domain Eukaryota; kingdom Metazoa; phylum Arthropoda; class Insecta; order Coleoptera; family Bostrichidae; genus Rhyzopertha; species Rhyzopertha dominica. The sequence continues at coordinate 35,403,868 of QCXZ01000137.1, forward strand.
ATTTTACCACACAACAGTGTCTAAAAAGTTCGTAAACTGGACTATTTCGCAAATCCGAGTCGCTGTATTTTGTGCCTTCCTCTTTCGTTTTCTTGGAGTGCTTTGTTGCCTTGTTATTTTGTCATCATCGTCATAATTTTTCATTAATGCTTGCCCTTATTGGGAAGACCGTATATTATAAATATTATGTTCAAGTTTGCTCAACAATATATTAATGTCGATCCTGTTTTAAAAATTACTATTTAATAATTTGATGTCCAGGTAGCACAACTATACTGTCATGGAAACTAGAATACCCACTAATAATAATTATTATTGTTTTTAATGAATAGATTTTTAAACACATTGTTTTTCAGCATTATCGATGCACTGGTTTTTGTGTTTCCAAATTTTTTCAAGTTTCTTGATATAACAGAATATGTGAAAATTACACTACGTGGGTTTGCCAGAGGCCGGTTTATCCTTTGGAAATATTACTACCAGAAGAAATAGTGGTCTAAATATGATAGTAGGTTCCAGGGTTCCAGGAAGACCGAACACGAATAGAGATGAATTCAGAACTATGGCAACGAACCTCAGTACGCAATAAGACTTTTGGTTCTATGCGACCGCTTAATTCCTATGAGGGAGTGAAGTACGGAACATGGAAAGCTATTAGGATGCACACGGTTTAGTGCTGAATAAGAAGTTGTGGCTTGTTTTCATACCATCCTCATCTGGTGGAGCCCTTCGCCATTGAGCATCGATGTAACTGACTGAAGTGGAAAAGTGGAACCAGAAATTGCGTACTGACTGACTAATCTAAATTCTGTCAGCTTACGCATAAGTGGTTAAACTAGTCTAGAGGCCAGCGTTGTGAGAGATGCGATGATCCTCAATTTTGAAAGGAAAGACAGATGGGGACAGCGTGTGGTTCTATTTCTCATTGCAGTAGAACACTTATCTTACCTCAGATCGCTCCCCAATACACTTTTCAACCATATATTGTACAACCACATGTAGCCAGAGTTACTTTGGACTGTTTTTAACAAAACAACATCAGTTTTTTTGCGTTGGCTACCAATGTTTTTAAATTCTTTATCCATTAAAAACTTCTGGAACAGACACTCCATGATGTGCTGTATAAGTAGCTTAGAATGAGACATCTCGCGAGAAAAACAAGTCATTGGTTAAACGCATATGGGTATATACCTAGTGCATATAACACTGTGAAAATTTTTGTAGGTTTTTACTGTCTTGTTTTTGTCTGCTTATTCAAATAAAACAACTATTTCAGATGTTCAGAACTCTAGTTTTAAAAGATTATTATCGGGCATCAACTAGTGGCTTTTTATATTTAGATGGTTCCATCTTTAAACGGCCCACGGACGGTATAGTTTGTTACAGTATTTATCATACAATCCGTTGTATCCCATATGGAAAAGACAAATACCAACATTCTGAAACTGTTGGTAGAGCAACTACTAAATGGTTGTGTTAATCTGTGATACCAGGGCCTTTCGTATTAGCAAATCTAGTTTGTTAACCATATCTTTCATCATCACCTTCATGATACATATACTTTTCGATATATTCAAATTTATTTATAGTATACAAAATATAGAATAACAACGTGGATTTGTTAGTGCCCCTTACAACTATATTTCATTCGGTAATAAACAAGGAGCTAAAGTTATCATCGTCTACAGTACATATCCGAAAGAAAACGACAGTAGAAGTGGATTACGTGTATACACAGAGCAATCAAAAGCATTGGTGTTTCCGCCGTTATAAAAGAAAGAAATTAAACAGCTAATTAAAATAGTCATCCGATTTTCAAGTTCATATTGGCATTGCATAGGAATTACGCCATGGACTAATTTTATTCATCTGGTCCACTCAAATAGGTACTGCAGAGTGCCAACTCTACAGACATCTGTACAAATATGTAGAATGACCTTATACATGTTGTATTGCTGTGTTAAAAATTAAAACTTAATATATAATCATCAAAGCCGCTGTCGTAATATGTGAAACACATATATACAAAGTTACTAGTGCAAAATTGGTCCACTGTACCATAACAAAGACAAATAAATATTTCTTAAATTTTTACATTTTTAACAAATAAGAATTTATTTAAAACTAAAGACACACTAGCTTTTAAAACTTTACACTTTATATTATTGGTAATCTGCTTAAATATTGTTATTCAGTCACCAATATCCTGTACCGGATGCGTACAGCCATTTATGAAAACGCATGTATCATAGTAGGATATTTTGATCGGAACTAGATTGTAATTGCTAGGATTACCAAACGAAGATTTCATAGGAAGAAGTTTGCAAATTTCTTTAATCGTGTTACTGATTTTCCAACTTTGCCGTATCTAATTAAGTTAAAAATATATTTAAAGGATACGCGGTGTGATATTACATTTGAGAAAAGAAAAATGAGAATTATGGTTGTTGCAATGTATCTAACTGATTAATTAGATTGCAATAACTTTTGCAGTAACGTTTCGGCTTTGAAAAGGTTAATGTTTATGCAATTAATATCTACATATTTAAAAAGTTGTATTAAGGAACAGCATGTGAAGTAATCAAACTAAGTAATGAAATCCTTTCTTAACTATTATAAATATACCAATGATCAAAGTAAAGATTAATTATATAAAACAATGCTTTGTCGAGCCCTAGACTCCGCTTTCACTTTCCGTTGGTGGCACATGTAGGTAGCTTTAAAGGTATAATAAATCAAAGCGCTGTAAATGGATATTCCAGGAGAGTACCTATGTCAACATTCCGTTGTTGATTTTTTGATCAGCTGTGTTTATTCATTTTCACAGATTGCCTCATCTTACGGCCCATTGAAACGTGCCAAAGGCCAGTGCGGTAGGAAATGCACAAATATGAACTAAAACAACCTACAATATTGCTTTAGCTTGTGATAAGATAATTAAACTGTAGGTGTTTCATCCATTCTTGCAATTTCTTTCAACCATCATTCTTCAGAAGCTTAACTGGTGCAGCTAAAAATTAATCTGTAATTCGTTACCTACATACAAGTGATTCAAGTTGGCTCGGTTTTATGTTTTTGATTAAGTTTATATAAAAATTACTGTGGTACGCTTGTTTTGATTGGCCAATGCGCCTCTTTGAATCGTGAAAGCATTTAATTTTATAATTTAGAATTTATATGATGAACTTCGTGCCTAATTTCTAAATCTGCAAGTATTAACAAAAGCAAGATTACGAAATTAAATTTAAAACCAGAAATTTATAATTTATATTATATTATATGGTATGGTACAGATGTGAGTGTGGGAATTTTAGTTTATGTTTGTATTTATTAATACTTTTGTAATTACTTTTTTTGGTACATTTAAATGGGTTACATTGTCGTTTATGAACAATGAAATTTTAATAAATTGTTGAAGACTGGTGTTCTGTATCTAAATGATGTGCAAGAACTATGTTTAATGTAATTATTGGTCTGTATGTCAGCTGTTTATATTATTAAATCTAGTAAGGATAATAATGGGGAGTTTTTAATTCATACTTGAAGTTTATATACACTCATATTCAAATAAATATATTTTATGACAAAAGAAACTATTGTATATAAGTACTTACATCAGATTATTGATCTAAAAACGAAATTGAATCCTAATGTAGACAAGCCGTATTATTTCGTTAAAAACTAAATAATTCGCTTCAAAATAATGCCGCGCTGGGGATCATTTTTCATATATTCAAAGATAAGATCAGTCCCTATATGGCTTTGTTAATTAGCTTTTGTGCAAGTCATACTTTTAGTTGCGGCCCCTCTATACTACGGGTTTTGCAGACGCCACCACTGAGCGAGGGTGAATATCATCGTAAGTAAAATAAACATTCTACCACAAAATCCATTAAACTTTTATTTGGAGATATATCACATACGGGCAGGTGTATGTGAGGGTTCTTTCCTGCAACGGCATATAATTGTAGTTTAATATTGTTATCACATAAACGGTTGTAATGTGCATCAGTGTAAATAGAAAATCATAATTTTCGCATACCGTGAAATTTTTCTATTTTATATCATACGTCCAGTGTTTTGTTTTTATACGGGTGCAGTCAAAAGTATCGAATAACCAGTTTATTTCTGTAAATATGAACTTTCTAGCAAAATGTCGTTAACAAAAGTTTATTTGCTAATTAGCGTAATTTCTTTTTGGTATTTAAATGACAACCAAGCAATTTTTCTGCGGATTATAGTAGTTGGCAATGGAGATCAACACGGCAAGATGTGATTTACTTAATAACCTTCATATATATAATCGTGTTCCCATTATACCGGTGAGGTGTCAGGGTTTCTACATTGACAGCACATAACTTTAACTATACTTTTTTTTGTTGTACACAAATTTCACCCTTTGTTTTTGTTCACTGCAAATTCTGCAGCTTCCCTCAATGACTTTCCTCTTTTTTCTAATATATTGCTTATGGCTCCATCCCATGTTTCCCGTGGTTGTCCCCTCGCTCTTCGAACATAAATTCTTGCTTGCCAGATTCTTTTGACTTGGTGTCTTTCATTCATCCGCAGCATATGACCAAACCATTTCAATTGGTTTTGCTCTGTTACTAGGATCGATTCCATGTTCAGTTCTCTTCCGTCATTCCTTAGGCGGTTCATTCGTGTTAATCCCATTGTTCGTCTGTGGAATTTCATTTCCATAGCCTGGATTCGACTTTTTTGGCTTCTTGATAGTACCTATGACTCGCTTCMAAAMGTTAGTATTGGTCGAAATATGGTCTTATATACATTTCTTTTTGTTTCTCTTGTAATCTTCTTTCTTCCTATGAATATTGTAGTAGTATGATACAGTTTTTTAGTCGATGATAATCTTTCATTGTTTTCTAACTCTGCCATTCCTTTGACATCTAAATGGACTCCCAGATATTTAAAAGTTTTGACCTGCTCAATTTCCTGTCTTTTACACCTCATGTTAACTTTCTCGTCCTTCCTAGAAATTACCATCACTTTTGTTTTCGATATATTTATTTTCATCCTGTACTCTTTTAAAACCTTTGACCTTTGTAAATTGTTCTTCAAGTCTTTTTCAGTGGAAGTAAATAATGCCAAATCATCTGCAATGGGACACTCTGTTATTGTTATAGAATGTAGCTGGTGATAATCTACCGCAATTTCCCTTATTTTCTCATTCACATACTTTATCATATCATTCATTGTTATTATGAATAGCAGCGGACTTAACACTGCCTCTAAAACGTTCATCCTGAAAGAAATCTTATTGTCCTACCCACAATCTCCAAGTTAGTGTTAAAGAAGCCGATGGAAATGTGAAAGATAGCTACAAGATTGAGCTCTTGATGGATTAGTTAGCGTTATGGATAACCCATATGCGTCAACCACGCAACTTGCTTTGGGCAATAGTCAATCGTGGGTTGTTCGAATATTAAAGGAGAACAAATAGAAATCTTACAAAATACACCTTCTCGATCTGCGATGGTTATCGATATGACCAATGATAATCCAAATTTTGCAAATATTTTATTTTCTGAAGCCACTTATTTGTAGCTACTGGTATAGTGAAAATCCTCACTGGATAATGGAACAGTATAACACAACAGTATCCTCCAGAAACCAAATGTATGCGTCAGTATTAGGTATTGCAAAAAGTCATCAGCTAAATTAAAACACCATTGCTACTGACGACTTTATTCAAAACCAAATTGTGACATTTAAGATCGGTTAAAGTAAACAGTTACTGATTTTTACCTAGACTATTTTGCATTAAAACCAACATTTCATCCATCAACAGACGAAAAAAATGTTTATTTGATAAATTTTTATCTCTATCATTCTATACATAATGACCATATATTTTTCTATTTTAAATAGCTTAAGCAGTTCTTAGTACTGATCTTATTTGTTAGTTCTTTATAATTCTTACGCTCATAATTATTGATTTCCTGCTACTCTTTTCCATATTTTAGAAATGGCATTTTTATATATCTATCTCCTTATTGGGCGTCAGTTTATCAGCAATGAATTGGACTTGTAATTTTCTCAAAATCTTCAGCGCATCCCTTTTTGTTGACGATTTGACAGGACTGTAAATATTAATTTCACTTTAAAAGCCACGCTTTTGCAAGCCGGGTTATAATATGAAACTAAGGCTTTCATAACAAACATAACTATTATTTTAGCCACAGCCCCTAGTTGTAAATTATGTAAAAGCATTATCTGTGACTTAAATATACAGCGCCAAGGAGTTATCTTGAACCGACAACTCCTATTAAGCGGAATGATGAGCAGTTCAAAACAAGGATTGGCTTCTTTTACTTAAAAGGAACAACCTGCTTGTTGAGTCAATTTAACACGGATGATTTAGCTGTCACCAGAAAGACACTCCCGATAACGATACCTTTCTAACTGGTCACAGGTATCGAATGACGAAAGGTCGGAATGAAAAGTTCTTGTTCCGTTTTAAAACGGGTTTATCGCATTTCTTAGTTGATTAACCTCACTGTGCTGCAAATCGTTAACATAGGGCTGTGTGACCACTAGTACAATGCAATTCAGTACTAAATTAATGTTCTTCAATGTAGAGCCTATTTTGTACATGCAGGTTTTTTTTTGAATGGCAGCCAAACGATCGTTTGCTGATTTGTATTGCTCTTTTTACTCTTGAAATGACCTGGTGTTTATTTTGTATGATTTGATAACTAATAAATAAATATAATTAAAAAAAGAATTATCAAAGTAAGTTCTGCAGGTGGCAATAGTGGTTTTTATCATTTGATGATAATTCTAATGCCCCTAATACTATCTATTTACTTTAATAAAACTTTTAAGATTGTGTTGTATCGCACTACATATTAAAGGCACAAAAATATCACTCACACGCCCCAACAGAAGAAAAGAAAAAGAAAAAATTGAGGATGTGTACTAAGTGCTGGGTGAAGCAAACGAGAAGACAGGGAATGACCAACGCCAAGATCAACAATGGGAAGGCACAGCAAGCATGAGATGTAATAATAATAGAAGTAATCTTAGAGGATGGGCAACGGGAAGACTGTAGGATTATCAGCACTTAATATGATAGGAAGGAAATTTACAAACTAACACGAATAGCACCTGACATCATAACAGTGAAAAAATAGATCATATCATCATACAAGGTAAATAGGTATGTGATAATTGTAAAATATATAAATTCGAGAAGAGAAGCAGATGTTAACTCTGATAATTATCTTTTAAGAGCAAAAATTTGGAATGGTTATAGCAAACAAAGAAAAATCGAAGTATCAACAATGGTCAGCTACGTTGTCCAGAAATTAACAAGAAAAATTATCAAGAAATAAAACTGCCAAGACAAAAAATAGCTATTAAACACCATTATTCATTCAAGGACAATAACAGGTAAAGAGTGAACAAAGACGATAAGATAATGGAACTGCAAGGAAGCAATGCGGATTATCAATTCTCTGCAAAAGAAATCAGAAATTAGATAAAAAAAGTAAACGGGATTAAAAATGAACCTATAAAGTGTTAAGGAAGAAAGATGATTCATGAAGTACTAAAGCGCATTTGACAGACAGAGGCAATAATAGTTCCAATTTACAAGAAAGGCGAAAAACATGTGTTTAACAATTACAGAGGAACTGCTTTGTTCTTATAAAATACTGGGTACTATACTCAAAAACTGCGTAGAAGAAATAGGGGATTATTAACATGGCCTTCGATCTCACAGATCTGTAACAGTCCAACTATTTGTGCTAAAGGAATTGCAAGACGTTTATGGCGAACACAACACAGAACTGTACTTTTTAAAAGCATATAACTCGTTGGAGTTATAAAAAATTTCAACATACCAGACTTCGATATATTTAGTACACATGGCATTTGAAAACACAATCAATCAGAAAGCATTGAGGTTAGAAATGGAGTTGAAACAAGGGGACACATTATCAACTTTATTATTCCACATATCTTTAGAAACAGTGATGATGCTAAGACATCCCGACACAATACAACCACAAAATCTGATAATATGTCTTAAGAGGGGCGTTTACCTAGAGCGAAGCGGGTCATTTTAAGCACCTACCGTTTTACATTTTACCGAGTTATTCGAAACTTTTTCGAAGTGAAATTTTGACATGGCAATGACAAAAGATGTAGCTACAATGTAGAGTTCGAGTTTTTTCTGAATTTGCTACGGTAATGTAAATATTTGTTGTTATATTTTGCTTAAAAATGCGTATTTTTGGCGAGCTATTTCTCGAAAACTAAGGCACATAAACGAAAAACTCGAACTCCACGTTGTAGCTACATATTTCTTTGTACACTATCAAAAACATGAGCACGATAAATGAGTAAAAACATACAAAAAATCTAAAACCGCAAACCCTTTTCGCACGAGTCAGTCAAGAGAGCGGAATGCGAATGCCCATCCCCACCAGGTCCGTCGCGTGGTATCCAGTGAACAGTGAAGCTAAGATACAATCCTGTCGGGAATGATCGAGCGGTATACGATCTATTCCGATATGACTGGATTTCTAAGATTGTATGTCTAAATACACGTGACAAGTTTAATGTTTAAAGCTCTTTCACATTAATTTACTGTCTGCCAAAGCAATGGGGAGGCGGAATGAAAATTATTATAAAAGTTCCTCCAGAAATCATAGTCGACATGCAGTTAGAATGAAATGTGATATAGTTCATATTTACAGAAATAAATGGATTATTCCATATTTTGAATAACCTGGTATAATATCATAGTAAGTTACTAATATCATGGTTACTTTTTTATGCACACGCTACAGTCAGTAATTTTCCGAATATTAGTTTAGCCCGTCTGATCTTTGCGTGATTTCAACCTATCGGCTACCCTCTTACGTCCCATGTCCCGCTGGTAATACTGGTTGCATAGTTTACATTTCTGCCCGATCACTCCAAGTACAGGACCAGTAGGTGGTGTGAACAAAGAGGCTTGTCGGTTAATCCGGCAAAGATGGAACTCTTGGTGTTCACAAATAAACGTAAACAGGGATCCATTCGATGGCCTTCTTTGCAAAACGTAACATTGAATCCGGTACCGACGGTGAGGTATCTAGGTGTAACCCTGGATTCCAAACTTGCTTGGACGGATCATGTTAACGAAATCAGCCGAAAGGCGTGTGCAACACTGTGGGTGTGCAGACGTCTTTGGGGAAACAGTTGGGGACTTCAACCACAGGTCGCGTACTGGCTGTACACAACTGTGGTGAGACCTCTCATTACTTACGCCGCCCTGGTATGGTGGCGCTCTACTGCTAAACACAATATCAGGAAGGCATTAGCACAAATTCAACGACTGGGCTGTCTTATGATAACCGGTGGCATGAGAACGACACCTACTGCATCTATGGAGGTACTTCTGGGACTGGAACCTCTACACGTAAGGGTAGAGTATGAAGCCCGGAAAGCGGCCTTTAGATTGCAGGGGTTAGGTAATTGGAAGTCTGGGGGAGAAGGGCACCGTATAGCGCTCTCTGTACCGAACGGAGATCAAGCTATTCTCTCAATGACAAGAGATAGGATTAACACGACTATGTGTTTTAACACACCATACAGAATCGTTATCCCCGATAAAGAGGAGTGGTTTCTGAATGGTGAAAACATGCTTGTGCCACAAGGACTCATCTGGTACACAGATGGATCTAAAATGGACACAGGCACAGGCGCGGGAGTATGTGGTACATCTCCGAGGGTGCAACTCAGTTTGTCACTAGGAGAGTACCCTAGCGTATTCCAAGCGGAAATTTATGCAATTCTGGCATGTGCTCATGAGAACCTCAGAAGAGGGTATTCCGGACTGCATATTTACATTTGCTGCGATAGCCAGGCGGCACTTCGAGCGCTTACCTGTGTTAGGGTGCGCTCCGGCCTTTTACTGGACTGTCGTAACACATTAGTAAGGTTGGCCCAACATAATCGGGTTAACTTGATTTGGGTGCCTGCTCATGCAGGCATTGAAGGCAATGAAATGGCTGATGAATTAGCGAAGAAGGCGGCGTCCGCACGTTATCTCGGACCACAACCTTCCATCGCCATTCCAGAAAGCAGACTGAGGGCCGAGATCACAAAGTGGCTTGGTCGTCAGTTTTACCTGTATTGGGAAGACGCGCCGGAACTGAGGCAATCTAGGGCCTTCATCACTGGACCTACGCTTGCCCAGGAACGCAAATGGCTTTTAAGCCGGAGTCGCTCTCAATTGCGATTAGTGGTGGGTGTCCTCACGGGACACTGCCGGCTCAATAAACACCTATATAATATGGGTGTAGTGGAAAGTAGCACCTGTAGGTTCTGCTCAGAAGAGGAGGAAACTCCGATTCACCTCCTTACCAACTGCGGACCGCTGGGGGGCAAAAGGTTTGGAGAATTTGGGTCTCAATTTATTAAGACTGAAGATCTTTATAGATTACCTTGGAAAGAGATACTGCACTTCTTTGAGAAGGCAGGACTCTTCTAAGCTACGGTGCGGGCACAATGGATCGAAAGGTCTAAGTGCAGCGCCCCACCCCTTTTGCAGGGTCGCACCGCAGAAGATAGAAAAGAAAAAAAGATAGAGAAATGCCCCTCTTAACCAAGAAATAATATAAACAGAGAAATTAAAAATAGTAACCAATCTAGGTGTACAGATATCAGAAAATGGAAGGGAAGACGAAGAAATAAAAACCAGATTAGTGAAAGGAAATAGAGCAGCTGTGGCATTAAACCATATATATAAAATCACTTTTAGAAAGCAAAACATATAAGCAAACATATAAAACAATCGTCAGACCTAAATTACATATGGATATGAAGTGTTGAAGATAGAAACAGTAAATGAGGCTAAGCTACTCATGGGATAGGAAGTTTTTAAGACTATTTGGGAGTAAGAAGCAGGGTGGAGAGTGGCGTAGAAAGACAAATAGTGAATTATGAGTACTATATGATCAACCGAGTATTGTGCAATTTGTGAGACAGCAGAGAGTACGGTGGCTAGGGCTTGTACAAAGGATGAACAGCGGAAGGGCAACAAAGGTGGTAATGAATATCGACCTGCTGGGATCACGGGCAAGAGGAAGACCGAAAAACCAATGGTAGGAGGAGGTGATTCAGAATATAGGTAAAGGACTGGAAAACTAAGGAAGCGGACCGGAGAAAATGGCGAAAAATAATACAAGCAATGGGTCGTTACGGCTTGTGAAAACGATATATATAATTTTGACACTATGGATTATATAAAAGGATTTCTCTCCGAATAAACCTTAATAAATAAATAACAAACATCTCGGTGTGAACATGTCGATCTCCATAGTTAAATTCCAACAGGATTTTATTTCGTTCAGTTTCACTTAGTTTAAGTTAATCTTTAAACTTATTGAAGGGTAGATACTTCAAACTGCCATTGTTATGAAAGCAAGTAAAAGCCAAAGGTAACTACCTTTTTGTAGAATTATCTTCACTTTGTCACTTATTTGAAAACTCGATTTTTCACGAAAACTGTATCAAATCGTACAAAATAAAAACCAGGTAATTTTAAAGACAAAAAAGCAATACAAAAGGCACATCAACAAGGATCCTGACCGCAATAGGGTGGAAGATCCGTCATGATCCTCCGCGGTCACTGCTACAACTAATATTGTAGTGTCTCTTGGTCTTGAATTCGCGACTACTAATGACGTTCCTACAATGATGGACAAACCATAAAGAACCTTTGAAACGCATCTTAATAATAAATACATTGCTCACTTCGACACACCACTACGTTATGGCCATTCTATACAGTGTCCGACTATCCCATTTCTTTTACCATACTTATAGTTCAGAATAGTAGCTATGTTAAATAACAAATTTACTTATTCTTATCAAGCTAAGTTTTAAGTTGTTACACATTAATATAATTGAGAAATGCATCGTATGCGGTAATAATTTTAGTTCCAAAAATGTAAATGTCATCTGTAAGCAATACTTTTATTCTTTGCTTAATAAAATTCGTAATATAAAAATGAAATATATACATTTAAATAACAAAGTTATCTGCAAAAAATAAGCTCACTACAGTAATTTAAGATCTTGACGTATAAAAAAAATGAACATGCAACTGCGGCAGCTCATTTTTAGAGATACTGAGTATATGACTTTTATTAGGTTAACATAATTTCTGATAGGCAAACACCAAAATTTTAGGCAAAATTTATAATACCCACAAACCTCCACTGATGTGCTACCGCTGAGACCAAAAATTACTATTTCTTACAGTTTATACCACACTGTTACAAACTTATTGTGATCCTTACATTGGAGTGCCTATATTATATTCACATGACATTTTTAGAGAAAGAGTATAATATACTCCACTTTTCATACTCCGTGTAGAGCACTGTCAAACGTCCCTTCATTTCAAAAGTTTTGTTTACTAAATTATTTAGAAATACACATTTAATGTAAGTAGGTACTATTTAAAAACATTAAGTTAAATGAAACCAATAGTTATATAGTATCCTATTAAACAGTCCATTAGAATCTAACGAATTTTATAATAAAACGCTGATGTTGAATTTCAATTAATAATTTGGATTTTGGAATCTCGAGAGTTAAGCATTGTTTAAAACAAAGTATCCTGTTCGTTATATTATAATATTTTTTATAAACTATAAAGCCAGTTTATACGAACAGCACAATCAGACATCGTATCTACCCACATTCGAACTGTGTCCCATTTCTGTACGCTGGATTCGGTTCTGCATTATACCGTAGAAGTCTGGGGAGATATTCATTAATCTGTTGTGACAGCCCGGTGTTAACTACACGCTACACCGGTAATTACTGATGACGGACCACAACATGACATGGGAGGCTCATCTTCCTCTCATTTCACTTCGCCAACTAAATCTATTAGCCCGCCGACCTTTTTTTAATCATTTTAGACTGAAATGTATTATAACAGGGAGTATTTGTTAATAGCGCCAATTTCAAATCGTTAGTTCGAAGAATTACTTACGCGAAATACCTATATAAAAGCAGAAGAATTCAAACTTGGACATTATTATGTGTATTAATGGAAAACAATGCAGACTTTTATTAAAGCATGGAGCTTTGCTTGTATTTGTATTTGTTAAAACCACTAAACAACAATTTTAAATGTGTTCATTAAATTCTGTGCATAATGCAAAGATGGATTTATATGGAAGTCATCTTAAGTGTAAAGATTTTCATGTATGTATATTTCAGTTCAAAGCATCTTGCGGTTGTTAACAGATTTGTACAGTAAATGAATCCTCAACAGCTTATTAATATGTCTACTTTAACAAAATGTTCTGTGAACACACTTACTGGGTGCAGAATGTAATTAAAAAACGATACTAACAAACAGAATATTGGTATTCCTATCCAGCTAGATAGTATGCGTCATGAAAATTCCAAAACAAAGTTAATGTATCTATTATGTATACCGCTGTTCAAGGAACTTTAAAGTTATGTTATCAAGTCAATTGCCTTCTTTGTTACCAGCTGAACATAATACGAGGAGAGCCGAAAAATAACTGGTAAAAAGCAAGCGATAACGCACTGCCCTTATCATGTGAATTGTAAACTATCATATCACAAGTTCCTTCTTGGGATATAGAAAAACGATTTATTATTATTATTATTTTAGTGGGATTTTGGTAACCTATAGGGGGGGGGCAATGAATACACTATTATATTGCAAAATATATATAAAAAACTATATTCCAACATCTCAAACCATTTTTGAATGTTAAAAAGCTATTTGTTTGCTGGGTTTCTTCCTCTAGTACGCTTTAGACCCATGTGCAGTACATAGGACTGGTGTTAAGGGTACAATAGTTTTAACTGTTTACTACTTAATAACTTTTACAACTTACAAAATCAAAACACGGGCTTACTGTACAATAGAAATGTCGACAATCGGCAGTCGTCGGCTTGCGATATGTTATTACGCTAGATACAAATATGCGCACCGGATGGGTGAAAACCAAACCACACCAAGTTTAACCTCAAAATTCACACTGGCAAATTGACGTCATAATACACGCATAATACCAGGTAGCTAATATTCGTAAAATACCAAAAACTTTAATACCCGCACTGACAGAGAAAAACGGAGTGTCGGTTTTCAGTGTTAACTGTGAACCTTAAACCTATTAATCTGCTATGAACAAATAGTATCTGACAACATTATATACTGATGCCATTCTCTCTGTGATGTCCTCACGGGTATATTATGATGGTAATGGGATACGTTAGTGATGACGTAAATTTAAAATTCTATAAACAGCTGTTTTCTGTACTAAGCTGTCTTCATTGGAACTGTGAATGACGTATGAATGCGGGACTACTAAATAAAAACTAGCATGAGGAAGACACAATAAGAAGGGCCGAAACGTCGCCAATTATATGAATATTTATTAATTTTGGAACCAAAATACACAACAAAGCAATAGTTCCACTAAAACATGTACTGTAAGAAAGTTTAAATTGAACACAGATACTACTATTCCTAATTAGGTAGATGTACAAAATGCAATAAGTATTTACGACATGTATGCAGCGAATAGCGAAAAAAACCGATATTTCTTCTTCCGCTAAAACCTTCATAGCAACATGTCTATATAATACGATATGGACAATATAACTGTATAAACTTGCGCAGCATTTGTTATACCAGCAGCACGGGCAACTAATTAAAATGGAACTGTATTTCTGATAATTCGCCCACGTCTCATATCTGCATAACCTGTTCGAATATCGAGCATTATTAATTTTTCTTGGGGTTATCTTAAGTCGCGAATTCTGAATAGTATTGACCTCCTTTCAAAAAGGATGCCACAAATTAAGTGGTGTGAAACTGAATATATAATGTGTAATATTACGCAAATTGGTTTAGTAAATTCAGATATCTCACAAACACGTTTTAGCGTATTAGATATATTTAGAAATATTAGATTAAGAGTTATTTAACTTTAGCAGCGCCCATTTTAGATATAAAACAACGCTGCTGAAACCAACCAGCCTATATTTAACACCTAGCAATTTGACTTTATCAAATAAATACTTATTTATTAATTCGAATATTTCATCATAGTAATAAACACAATTTTCTTCTTTTTTATATTGTTACTTATGTTTGAACAAAGTCTGATTGCTTTTACAAAAGTAAGTATATATTATGTCCCTAAAATACGAAGTACAATGAAGGGTGTATCAGTTTTCTCCGTAGGATATTGTGAAATGATGTAGAGAAATTAACAAACAATGTAGAATTCCAGAAGCTGGCGCTGCTTTGAGATTCAACATATCAACATAGGTAACCTATTTGTGGACTTATTTCATGGTATAATCAAAACATTGGATGCATATACTACCTTTAAAACATTAAATAGGTTCTCTTTCTTATAAAACGAATAATATGTAATTTATAACTAATAATTAACTTATCACAAAAATTACTATATATTCAACCAAACATTAAAATGAATACGATTTATCCACATTCTGTCTAAGTGATTGTACTAAAAAAATATAAGAAAGAAAACTTGTTCCACAAGTGTTTATATAAAAAGGATTTTTATTTTACAGCTTGCGCAACGGATTGAAAATAATAATAGAACTTTTAATGTTTTTTTGATTAAGAATTGGTAATACCTGTTTCTTATCATTGTTATTATCATTTAATATCTGTAAGTTGACCTGTGGGTACTCAAGCAACTTTAAAGCCCTATAAACGCTTTTCGCTTGCTTATTGATAGATACCAAATACAAATATTCTGGTATAGTATAATCTAATAAAACCAATCTACAAAAATTACTCTTCAAACAAGTATGAAAACAGTAACTAGATTTCATTCATTGTTATTCGTCGAGGAGAATGTATCATGTGCGTAAATAAGCCAATGTATACCAAACACTCCGAACAACATACATCTAACACGGAGTGGAGCCACGGGTATTCGTAAATTAAGTATATGCGTGTCACGAGCGCGTGCTTATATTTGCGTGCTTTACACTTGAAAGGATGCCCCTACAAAAGTAATCAGTTTATCTCTATATACTAACTTTATAATTAACATTCACCGATCTCAACTGGATTATTAACAATAGCTTCTAACGAAGCGCTGTCGATAGGTAAATACAGAATAGAGAGAATTTTTTTGTTCCGTTATTGGCCAAGAACTCTGGCAAAATACAAGCAATACAATACTACCTCCTACTCCCAATAAGTACGCCACTGTAAAGATGTTCCAAATAAGATACCCGTGTCCATTCCATAGGAAGGAATGCGACAAGAAACAACAAATGTTATGAAAACACGTTTTCGGCCTGCCGTTATTGTGGTTTGTTTGCACCACAATTCGTGGAATTTATTCTGTTTGTAAATTCTCATTGCTTTAGTCTAATGTGTACCTAGCGTTTTATAAAAGCTGTAATGCCTGACACAGGAAGGATTAAGATACGAATAGTATGATTAACATACAGCGCTAACTTGTGTTAATTATTATTCAAGACTGAGGCTACTTGAATATTACAGGATTAGACATATCTTGATGCTGCCCTAATACTGTCGGTGTTAATATCAACGGCAAAATTAATTAGGATTTCAATTTACTACGCAGTACTCGTTTTGATACCAGCTGCATAGTACTTGCTACAGATACTACATCTGTTCGCATAATTTTGACACATTTCATTTTACACAATTTATGGCGTATCTTCGTTGTGCCTTTTGTCAGTTTATTGGATGGCAGAATTTATGAGACGCACTTACGGTTACTACTTTTATAGGGTCTGCTATAGAGTTCAAGAAAGGTCGAGTAATTTTGCTATTAATTTTTCTTATTTTATGTGATATAATGTTCAGTTCAGTCCGTTGTACAGGAAATACTTTGATTAAATAATTACTAACATTGCCCACAAAGTCTAGGATAGCCCCTTCCTGATGAACTTACTATGTTATTCCCAGCTATATTAGGCCACATATTTACTTTTTGAGGAAGTGTACGGTCCTCCTCTATCTAATGAGAATTTTCTATTGACTTTCAATTGTGTTTGGTGCACAAAATTAGGATGTTCCGTAAATAATTCTATTATACTATTCCTTCACAACAGTGTAATCTCTGTCCTGGATCATCTTCGGTGAACTAATAAAGAATATGCATTTTGGAAGGTATTAGTTTTGTAGTCTTTAGAATTTTGTAGACGTATGCATTTCATGAAATCGTTCAGACTGGTATCTTTCATCGGTTGATCTTAGACGTCTATGTAAATCTTTTACTTGACGAAATCTTGCTTTCAACTATTCAACGCGCTGCTCTTTATTGATTCAGGCACCCTAATAAACAGTATTAAATAAATTACGAACTTCTTTAAAAAAATGAGGCACAGCTTATCTACGCATCGTCAAAATATTAATCAGCTTAGATTACCCAAGTTATATTGCTATCYAAAAAAATAATAGGTACCTGTAMTTACTTCGTGCATTGCTACATGCATACGTCTGCTCTGAACCTACCAGCTGTTAGAAATGTTACTACCAAGTTACTACTAAAGTAAAATAATATACTCTGGTTACTACTTAAATATTTTGGTTGTTCCGTGAATCAATTCGTTTTAAATTATTACTTCCACATCTAACGAATGGAAAGTATTGTACCGCAAAGAAAATTCTAAAATTTGTATTTGCTCAATCGTTTTAAAATGCTCGAAAATGTCCAAAAACAAAATTTGAGCGAAAAAAATGTCTTGTTTGTGGCTGTGTCTGTGACTGTCGATCTGTGTATGGACGCGATAACTTACGAAAGACTAACATATGAACTTGAAATTTGGCATACATATAAATCTCAACTACCAAAGCGACCTATTGTTTTTAGGGGTATAGGGAAGGGGGTGTAATTGTGGGGTAACTACCCTCTGCATATTTTTATTTGTTTCCATTTAGTATTTGATTAGTAGTATAATTGCGAGTATTATTCGTTCCTATAAATGTTCGGTCAGTGTTTAGAAAATAGCAAAAAACCGACACTAAATTTCTTCGTAAATACTTAATATATTCAAAAAAATACCATCAGATAGGAAATAAAATTTCTGACAGTTTTAAAATAATTTTCTTAAATTTTGACATTTTTGATATTTTCCAAAACTGGATTTTGAGGTCCACGCGATTTTTTTAAATTTTGCTCTCTTGCACTCTTGCAATTTTTTGTTAAGTTAATAATTTTGTAGTTATTTTAAAAATTTATGGTTTTTTGCTAATATAATCTATAGAGAGAAAAATGCTCAAAACCTCATTATTGATCGTATAATATAAGAAATAAAAGCGTAAATGTCATTTTGACAATTTGATGTGGAAGTATTGATTCAATTTACAGCGGTTTTTTAAAGTACTGCCAGCTTTTTCTACATATAACCAGACGATGTTTCTTATTATAAGTAGAATATAGCATATATTTGTTCGATTTGTCCATATGATAGAACAGTTTGTTAAAGCCCATAAAGAACTAATTATTGCGAGCGAGTCGCGTACAACGTTTTATTTCCTCGTGCTCATAAGGTGAAAACCTTAAAAATTAAAACACAAATAGTTATAAATTTTTTTTTAACGTCATAGGCATCATGTTGGCAATGTAAAATTATGGAACCACTTTGAGGGCAGCAAATGCTCATTGACAATGACGGCCATTATACAGTAAACCCCAAACACAACTAGTTCAAGATACTACCGTTAAACTACTATTCAGAACACTATACTGCACTCATTAGCACATAAACAGTTTAGAACACCTGGTTCGCTTATCGCTCGCTTGCTTCGCTGACTTTGAAATCGGACCTCAGACTTTCCGCCATATGTTAGCTCGAGCTTTATATAAGGTAGCTTCCTGCCTACGCAATTCTACTAAATGTTACTGGAAAGTTACTAGGCTATTCCATGGTCGACATTTTCACTCTATTTCTAGGAACACTACGTAGCGGATTGCATTCTCCTACGGTAGCATGTCTACATTCCTTTAGCCCTGGCCCATAGATAGCGCTGATGGTGTCACAAATAAACAAATTTCTATATTTCTGGGAATAAACTTATTTCCGGTAATTAACCTGTTATCTTTATATTAATTATAACAAGAACTGTATACCTACGCAAAGACCTATAGTATTCGTAATTACAAAATCAATAAGCATTTATATATTGTTTAGGTTTTTTGGTAGTAAGACCTTATTTCAGTAAGATAAGTAAATTTGCTGTAAGTATTAAGACAATGAATGAATCTAGAATATGATATATATGATATATATTAAAGTATATTAAAGTATGTAAGCATAAGCACTGATCTCTACCAAAATCATAACCTTTTGCAAAAACTGTTTGCTTTAGTATAATAAGTAAGTGGTCAACTAAGTGACCAATAATTAAGCAATAAGCATAGTAAAAATTGTTCATAATTTGCATTTTCGTTAATAGCGCGTAAATTATCCTTTAATTATCAAGTTTAACATATATTTTAGTGTTTTATGAAACCAATTAGAAACACACTGATGTTACAAAAATGGAGATTTACATACTTGAAAAGAAATTAAAGAATAACGATGAAAACTGCCACATCCAAATGAATTAGTTTTAATAAAAATATTTTAAAACATTATTTTTTATGAAATCAATGCTTGATAACCAAAGTTTTTTTATTTAGTTAAGAGTAAAAGACTGTATACAAAAGGCCAATTTACTTTACTTCTGTTATATTAATTAATAAATATATTCCTCTTTACAACTTATAAAAATTACAAAACATCCGGTATTGGATTATTCTAACACAATTAGCACAAAACTACATGTGTGTTTACTAGTTATATTTCACCACCCTGGTAATAGAATTAATACCCTTTGCAATAGTTAATATCGCCAACTCCAGACCGTCAACAAACTTGTGCCAATAAAAAGACGTAAATGGTGCAGTGGGGTTGGAAAAGGTCAATAAAGAAGTTTTTCCTGATAAGATGAACACATAAGTTGCCCAATGTTTGTATAGGTTTGCAGCCGTAGTTCAATATTTTCTCGGCGGAGAACTAATACTCTTTTTAATGCGAGGTTTTAAATTTCAAACTCAATTTCAGTAATGGAAAAACAGAGACGCTCAAGTTGAATATTGGATTAACTTTTTTGTACCGGTATAATGCTATATACTGTGCACTGCAAAAAATGTGAACGTGGGCGTAATCTATTAACCAAAAGAATCGATTCTACCTAATTTTATTTAGAACATGGCGAAGTTGGGAAGTGACAGCTCAGAAGTCATGAACAAGATGAATAGAGGGAATGATTGGATTAGTAGAAGGTAAAGCTAATACGGCTGCCAAAATAAGTCCGATCTGTCTTCCTTTATTAGCGCTGTACAACGTGGGAATGTGCAATTAAGAATTTTGCTTTGCAACCGACAATACCACACGAACCGTTGCACAAACAGAAAGGGTCGGCATTACCTCACTTGCTTTATTAAAATGAATGATAATAAAACTTTTGTTCACATTGCTGTTCCAAACTGCCTGACCTAAGTTTATGAGATCGGTGTATATTGGATATTTTAAATAAATAAACAAATAAATAAATAAAGACTAAAGAGCTAGTAAAAGATTAGGCATTATTTACATGTAAGGTAATTATTTTGTCCAACGCTTTAATATTTGTGCAAGCAAAATTCAAACTTAGGAAACTTCTTATGATAAAGTAACGGGCGTTCGTGAAAAAACGGTAGACTAAAGGGAGTAGATAGTGTTACGTTTACTTGCCTCTATGATTTTTTTTTCACTGAATCTATACCATCGCGCCAAAAGATTAAAGTCCGGTGTAAACGATACATGAAGTGTGGACGAAAAGGGTGTAAGAACCAGAAATTGTGAACATGCTGCAGATATAAAGGTATGCCAAAGCATAGATTAATTAATCTATGGACAAGGTAACAACTTTGGTTTGCGAAAAGGATTCCAACGTGAAATAGGTACGTGACAATATCGTATTAAATGTAGCAGGGCGAAGTGCTATGGTATACCCTAACGATATGCAACAAGATTGCTGATTTTGACATGCGGGAACACAAGTAATAAAAAACATTTGATTAAATAACTTTAAACTGTGAATTCTAAATTACTATACGCACTTAATTAACATACAAGTTAACCATTTTTAAAATCAATAAAGTTTCAGCGCTTACTCTACATGATTAATCTTAAAAATTATACCATTGGAATTAATTTTACAAACTCGATGTAAAAGATATACTTAGGAAAAACATTGTAGGTGTCCACTGCTGATTGATCCACAAATTTTTCATAGTGAAATCGCAAATTGATGAATTTTTTTGTAGGCACATTTTGTAAATAAATCACGATTACAAAAATTTGATAAATCATATTCTGCATGATACGCACCACCTTTAAAGTGAGATAGAGACCATTTTTATGTAGTTTTTCCTGTTTCTGTTCATTCACTATCTATTATGACGAAACAACTATGATTAAACAGTATTTTATTGACTGAAAAAAAATATTTTTTTAAATTGTGGTGATATTTGTAACCTTCAAATTCTACTTCAGCAGTCACGTCTTCTTTGTTTTCTTCTGATGTTTATTCTTACTTCTGTTTCTGGATTTCTGTATAAAAAAAACATTGATCAGGTACCTCTTCATTGACAACGTAAGTATCCTGTGTGTCTCAGGAGCATCCTCATCTGTAATTTGGAGGAAGGCTAGTCTTAGCAATTAGTTCATATTACTGATGACCTGGTAAACAAAATAATCAGGCTTTCTTACAGCCACAATTATTATTTCAACCCTTTTTCCGGAATAGGAGGGAGTAGAGTTTGAACTGATTACATTTTTAGCTTCATACAAACGAACTCTATTTGTAATACTGATGACAAGAGTCACTCTTAAATATTTCCACGATATTTTGTTTAATACATAAATACTGCTGTTTTACTCCTTTTGAAAAATACTGACATAACCACAGCCACCATGCAAATGGCGGTGGCACTTTCTTCTTCGCTGACATTTCGCCCACTTATATGGTGAACATTTTCAGAGCTGAGTTCATCGTGGACGTAGGTAGTTGTCTTGGTACTAACACAAACTGGTTTTATGCGCAGGGTACTTAACGTTGTCGTAAATCAATACTGTATTAGTGTATTTGTACTATGTGCGATTTTTCGGAAATAAACCTTATTGTCTGTTTAACCTGGACTAGATTTTTAAATGCTCGTTTGTTTACTTAATGAGTCTTTTAAATAGTTTATATATTTATTTATTGTACAGTAATGAGAGAATACGATATGGTTATATACAATAAGTACCATACGTGTCTGCTGCGTCGGAATCCTTTTACAAAATAAATTGTTGCCTAATTTTATTGTTCTAGTCTACGTATAATTCGTTGCTGACAATTAAATAGCATTTTCAATTCGCAAACCTTTTTTAATACGAATATGTATAAAAATTGTTGGCACACTTTCGTTGCATGCAAAGAAATATACTAATATGATACAGAGACGTCAAGCACGCATTAAACGGGTTATAAATGGAGCTTCAGGCCTATCTGGACATTGACTGCCCGATATTAATGCCAGGATAAATTGACGCATTTGTCGAGTTAATACAATTATTTCAACCCTTTGGGATTAGAGGGGATCACTGTGACATTGCATTAACGTGAACAGCTGGTCAAGCAGTTAGACAACTGGACTCGAGATTTTCCGTAGGTTAGATTACGCAAACACATTTGGGGAATGCCCTGGCTACAAGCAGTACGATTTACTGACTACTTCGTAACATGCGACTCGCAGTTCATAAACTAAATAATGTGTTTCAAATTTAATAAAACCTGACAACTTATAAGATGTACCGTTGATGCTACGGCAAACAAAGCTGCTTTACAGTGCATTCCTGATTAGGACTAGAACATTAGAAAAGATATACTCAGTGCTCAGATTTCCAGTCTAAACGACAGGGGCATTGAAAATGCACGAGATTTGTTCTTTTAGTACAGCGATTCTTATATTTTGGTTGGTTATTTTGGGTAATGATGATTCTTTTTATGCTTGGCATTATTCATCATTAAACCTGTTTCATATTTTATGTTTGCTCATAGTGTAATCAATAAATACCTACATTTTTGCTTGTTTGTTTTCTCTCGATGTGAGTCCATGTTCTGTGAAACATATCCAGTTTTAGTATTGTACAAGGTGCTGTAACACTGCTAGATTTCCGTAATCATACGAGATTAATATATGTAAAACAATATTGAAAAAGTAGCTTTAAAAGCCTTATTAGAGTTAGATTTATGAAGATACGAACTTTTACATTTGAACATTTTTGCCGTGTCACAATCTGCAAGCAGTGTTAAAATTACTTAGTATATTATATTATAATATAAGAGTCTCGTACAGATGTAATTTATTGAAATATTATCGTCTAGTACTTATCTACATTGTATTATTTTTAATTGAAGTACTAGATACTAATGTTAATAGGGAGATTTTTGACTGTCAAGATGCAAAACTGAAATTTTCTTAGTTAACCTACTACTGCCAGAAGGTATGAAATCCATTTAAGTTGATATATTTTGGTACAAAATTTTGGGTTATTTTCTTTTCTTACCAAATATTTGCCCAGATACGGGAGAAAATACTAATACTTTGAACAAGAAGTTAACATACGTTCTGTCACAACTAAAGCAGTCAAATAACACTAAATAGATGACATAATTAAACTGGAAGCAACAATCTAAACAGCATGATTTGGAATCAAATTTAAAGTTAAAGCGTTTAGCTCCTGCCCAAAAATTCAAAAGGTTTCAATTGTAGATTTTTCAAGTTACTAAAAGGATTTTGTTTTATTTTCTGCAGACAATATGATTCAAATCAAATGAAAAAATTACTTAACATATAGGTATACATATGTAACCTTCAGAAAATTTTAGTTTACCGATTATAAGATACGCAACATAATTATTTATCTTTTAGGTGATGCCGCTAAGCGTTACCTACTGTAAAATTTTCGCGGTTATTATACGGAAATTTCAGGTCTCGTGTAGTACAGATTGTACAGTACAGAATGGTTGCGCCGTTCACTAGCCACCGACAGAAATTCATAATAAGGTTATGTATTTTGATAATGTTCTCTACTTAATATGTGAGGCATCTATTATCCTTGAAATAAAATTCTGGATGCTAAAGACCAACCTTAACAGAACAGGTCATAATGTTTAACATATACGTATCGATATTTGTAATACTGACCTGACCTCACAGCGATTTAAACATTTCATACATAACAAAAAATTAACTAGAGAAATTTTACAAATCAGTGAACAGTTCAAGGAATACTCTGAAACTGAAACGCATTTGTTTCATGTGCGCTTCAGAATGAAATATTTTACTTAATTAAATAACATTCAGAAAAGCTGGCTTCGGTAGTTTTTCTCCCATTTTATTTATTTTTTTACTGCAGTCATTCACAAAAGTTTACAAAAATACATTTACACCTTTTGAAAATGTCAAGCTACTCTAATTTATCGTTTAACTAAAATGCACATGTACAACTAATATATTTCAAAACATTGTTGCTTGTAATAAATAACATGTTATGACGTAGAAATTGAAACAGACTAGCCCGTCAAAAYGGAAAAGTGATATCTTACAATGACTGAATTACGCTTAGTTGAAATACGTCGCAAAGTATGGAGTATACGCAGGCCATATGTTTTCGTTGTTTACCTTTGGTCAATATACATTTAATAATGTAATGCTAATGCATTTTAAAAAAGCTGTGGGAGTACAATTTGTACACGTTTTGTATTGACGTACCGTAGGTCAATTTTTGTCATTTTTTCTTAAACACTATAAGTTCTAACTACTACTGACTTAGTAATCAGCCTTCTAATATCAGTTTGTATTGGTCTATCGGTATATATTTCTTGAAATATGTTACAATTAAACACGATTTCAAAAAAACTCGCGACAATATTACATATTGTATGGTAATATCGTAACATGACTATTTTAACAGCAGTAGGATTTTTTTTAACAATTTTCGTTGTTGCCATAGCAATTTAGCAATTATAGATTATAATATATGGAAGCTAATATCAGGTGTATGCAGAATTAAATTTTGCCCCAAGATAAGAAAAGAAATACGTGTGGTTCTGTTTAGGATAAGAAAGATATTCGAGTTCAAAGCAATTATGACCGGCCTATGAATTATATCACAACGTACAAAATTACAAAGATATTGTTACCTAATCTGTACATTTTTCAGTTTTTAGTGGATAATAAGTTTCCAAAGTACCTATTCGTGCAAATGTTAAATCAAGGTATCTTTAGCCTGTGAGAATAATGATGTGGGCAGCACCGTGCCATCTATTGGCAATTAACAGTGCTACGCATCCATCTCTCTATGACACCTGTATTGTGAACGGTAACCAACCTTGTAGTGAGCTGATATTTGAATCCAAGAAAACCTGCTCCAGTACCAAATACGTACAACTGTGATCATGGTGTAGCTATAAGGAGATGCGGGTTAGGTGCAATCAAATCTGTTTTTGTATGTCCTGTCTTATTAGTAGGAAGCAAGGAATTGCTGGCTACTGCAATCCCCCTTTAATAATCACTACCCTAGAATACCTAGTAGTATACCTAGAACAGAGGGGTCCAACGACGGTGTCAGCAAAGAGTGTAGCTCTCAAGCATTAATATCAAAATTAAGTCTATGCAATGTTTTCTGCGTTTGTACTATAGTTGGGCCGAGGAGGCTTTATAAGCCGAAACAGCTATTCTCTGATTGTTATGACGCGTACAACATGGCGTAAACTGAATTTGGGTATTACTTTTATTCTCTATCACCGTTGATTTTATATGTAATGGCCATAAACAAATTCTTAAATTAACCGTTAAATCTAGAAGGTATCTATTACTTTTGAAATAAGGAAGTAACCAACTACTGGTATAATATCGAAAGATGTAGTAGCTTGGGAATATTTAATTTCAAATTTCACTATTTGAGTTAGGTATTGTGTCAACTTTCAAAATCTGATAATTTTGATTTAACAAATACTTCTAAGTGACGATTTTTATTTACAACCTGTTTTTTAACACAATGTTACTGTCGCGAAAGATAAATTTAGAAAAATGTAGGTATCAATGACTAACAACACTGGTTTGTTTCAGCGCCTAAAATGCCTGCAGCCAACATACCAGATTTCCCGGTGGCCGCAACAAGTTCGCCCATAGATACAACTGGAGTAGCTACGAGGTCTGCCTGCTTAGCCAATTCTGCAATGAATTCAGGCATGCTGGGTCTCAACTGTCTAAACACGGGCCGCACAAATTTCACGAACAAACAACTCACAGAACTGGAGAAGGAGTTTCACTTTAACAAATATCTAACTCGAGCAAGAAGAATAGAAATCGCATCTGCCTTGCAGCTAAATGAGACGCAAGTAAAAATATGGTTTCAAAATAGGCGGATGAAGCAAAAGAAAAGAATGAAAGAGGGACTCATTCCTGCGGAAACCATAGCCAGCAGCTTGACAACCGGTAGCAACAGCAATTCACCGAATGCTGGTGCCATAACGCAATCAGAGACGACCTTGCCGGGTAGCAGTGAAAACAGTACTGAGTCTTCCTAAAGTAATATCCACGAACGTGTGTCGTTATGCTTGTCGCCAAAGAAACTGTAAAGTAATATTATGCATAAGATGTTAGGTAACTTTGTAAGACGAACCGCTTATACTTGAAGCTATAACGATTTTGTCGCTTGATAATTGCGTGATCCAAATTGTTAGTGGGTTGAAATCCATCCAAATTATTTTATGTAATTAAAACTATTTTGTCAGCAGCTATTCAAATAGTTTATTTCCCATCAGCCAATATAAGCTCTCATTTTGGGCTGAAACCTTCAGCTTTATTTGGCTACATCATGTTATTATTTTAAATTGTTATACATACCTGTATTCTATATGTTCACGAAATATAGGTAAGCCGGTTTGTAATTCCATACACTATTTATGTATTGTTGTTTAACGTTACTTAGACTGCTTATTTCTAATTCCAATAGTCCAAGCTTAGTCCAACAGAAAATTAAACAAAACAGAATACCAAATTTCAGTTTCTTTTGGAAGTGGAAAGTCACAAGTAGGTAGTAATTTTCGGAGGCAAACATTTTAAGGCAATCCATTCACTATAATACTAAATTGACAGTCACCTGCTTAATTGCAAAATTGTCTGGCCTTGATTGGAAGACATATTGAAAAATACTTAACAGAAATTGAACTAAGTACTTCCGTATTTTGTTTAATTTAAAATGTTTTCTGGGCATACAAACACAGCAACTTAAATACCACCAAGATTATTTGTACACGCTGTGTATGTTATTTGTATCTATTGCTTAAATTTATGCCAGAGAGCACTTATCTTTTCAGAAACGACAGCAAACAATTTCCGTTAAAATTTTATGGAAGACTACCGCCATGTCTCAAGTAGTATTTCAATAATTGTCAATCTTTGATTTTGGTTGTATCGTTCTGTATACTGTCGTCTCTGCAAATAAGTTATCTGTATTGACGTTGAGTTCATCAGTATCTTTTCTTTTAATTATACCCCCGAAACAAATAAATTGAAAATCACTTGTTATCTTTCTCCAACGTATGCGTCTTAAAGATATCCCCATACCTTGTAAAATATAAAGGCCCGTTTATGTGTATATGTGTAAAATTAGACTAGCTCTTAGTAATTTATTTTATTTAAATTTTCGCCATTAACAAACTGCAAAAATATGGTAGAAAATATATTTAAGTATAAAAGCTGTGGATAAACTGTAAATTGTGTACATTACTGTAAAAATAAATGTTTGCTAGTATATTGCTCAGGGACTGCGTGTACATATGTGTATTTGTATTAATTACATCGGTAATCAGTAAAAAGGTCCGACACAATATATTCAATGTCATAATAAATAATTATATTACATTAAACAGCATTATTTCTTATTTATCCTAAGTAGCTTTCTGTAGAAACATAATAAGGTCTTTTTTAAATTTTAATACATACAAGCATTTTGTACATACAAACTATTACACACGATAATTTATAAGTGAGGCTTAAGTTTCTCTTAATATTAAATAGGAATAAACGTCTAAATACTAACAAAGTAACT
The DNA here is from genome assembly GCA_025024175.1 of Rhyzopertha dominica. NCBI lineage: Eukaryota > Metazoa > Arthropoda > Insecta > Coleoptera > Bostrichidae > Rhyzopertha > Rhyzopertha dominica. Next base: position 35,432,098 of record QCXZ01000137.1, read on the forward strand.
TTGTTGCATCGATCAATTATCAATTCTAGATAGATCGATCTACGCATGTAATGCAAGTAAGATACAAACTACGCCAATTATTGCATACTTAAAAGGAAGCTGCATTACTCCAGAGCTCCATCCACACTCTATATCCGTTTTCAGTACATCAATCAAGCTTTGATTGACTTTATTATGACAGAAGGAATTCCTTAAGCCGTCTTCTGCATGCCTACATCTAYAGTTAGCTTCTGCTTGAGGATTTAGCACACTAGAGCTCGGACCACACAGATACTGTCTTTTCTTCCTGAGCCATACTTCCACCCACCTAAAATATAACAGTAAATTTAAGAATAAACTATACAACATCCAACATTTAATAATATGATTATTATAGAGTGAATCTACAAAAATGTTTCGTAACATGGAGAAATCAGTTAAATGAGCAAAGTAGCACGAATTAATGTATTCAGAGACAGACAATTCATCAAGGAAAAAAATGACAAAATAAAATGCAGCTATATTGTTTTAACTATTGGCTGTATCAGAAAGCCTCTTAACCTAAAGGTTATGGTGTTAATTATTGGTTTAATTCTCACAGATTAGGTTGGTTTACATTAAATCAAAAGCAACGATATCTGATTTTTTGAAATATTTTACACAAATATTAAGAGTTTTACCCTTTTATTCACTGTTCACGAGTCTTAATTCCATGGCAGTTTGGAGTAATCTGGAATTTTGCACATGCATGAGAATTATGGATGCGTTTTCCGTGTCCATACTAAGATAGGTATCTACTTCCGTACTTACGGCCATGTGTATAGAAAGTTCTGTTTTACCGCTAAGTTTATTTGACATACCTATTGACACCGTTAGATAACACTGTTTAATATAGTACGTCACAGAATCACCCCAAAACGAAAAGAAAGACGTGCCCACTTGAAAGAGTAAATATGAATAATAGGACATGTTTCTTTCAGGTTTTTTCATATTATATTTGGTAATCTGTTAAGAAGGGTATTACAATTAAGACTAATACTAAAATTGCAAGTATGTCTCTATAATAACTCACCCAACATCACAGTCGCAATTCCACTTATGCCCCGATATCAGTAAGTTTATTAAGAATGTTTCCTGCCTCAATCCAGGCCTACTTCCTGATGAAGGGTTCTGTAAATGCTGCAATTCCGAGTTATCTCTCACATCTATTGTAATGTTCTCTACACGACCAATATTCTGTAAAAATCCGGCGGGTACTTTAGAGATACTTGTCCGATGTATACCTAAATTAATAAATGGACTTCTGATGCCCTAAAATCATAAATAATGTTCTTAAAATCGAATCCAGAAAGAAACTATATATTACCTCTAAAATACCAGTACCTAAACTTTTTAATCCCTTGCCACTGAAAGTTACATTTCGAAGTTTGTAGGGCCAGTATCCCTCCATTTCCCTTAGTAAAGAGGTTTCTGTAGTGCTCTGCAAAAGGATCTCCTACATTCAGTTTCAAAATTATGTTAATACTTACATGTACTTCCAACGTCTGCAAACCCCAGTTTTCCTGCACTATTTCTGGAATGTTGAAGCCCTTTATTCCTCCAAAGGAACTTATCCTTAAAGTTCTAAGAAAATGCATTTTACTAAATACTCCTTTCTGAAAAATAAGAAAATTTTTCCTGTTCTAATAATTTGCCGGTTACAATATAGAGCTACCAAAAATAAATAAAAAAGTAAGTGTAAAATAAAATTATTGGAGAGATAATGTAATAGTAATTCACAGAACATATTGCAGTCTCTTACTTTGCTTATGACTAAAAAGTAATAAATAAAAAATATATTTGAAAAAGAATGCTTTTATGATAACGTCCTAAAAAGTAGTAAATAAACAAATATATTTTTTTTACAATTAAAAGCATTTTTGGGTGTTCAAATTTACAATATTTATTCTAAGGTGGACTTTTTTATTTAAGCAATGTTACCAACAAAGAGTGCGTTATGATAGAAAACATTTAATTTGCCTATTGAAATAAAACTGTCATTGCTCCAGCATGAAAACTTTAAAATTAATTACTTTTCATAAAGACTGCGGGGCTGCGGGGTGTAGACATCCTTCAAAAAAAAGATCAAAATTTCTGACTGACTTATTTTATTTTTTATTTTTTAACACACATTCTAAGTTAAACTTTTATATGAACAAACAAAAACAAAACTTAGAGTTGACATCTTCCAGGGGCCAGTTCTTTTAATATGTGGATCGATCTGATATTGTGCGTCTTGGCCCCGGTGGTGGTGACGCCACTTTAAACCATTGGCGTGCGCTCATATTTTACCAATAGAGCAATTACAATAACTCAGTACAGTTGAAGTCCGATAGAGGTGCTACCGTCGGGGTTAGGTATACGTTTTTATAAAAGATACCTTGTTTATGGTTCATATGCATCGATCTGACAGATTCGTGATGTTAGGCTTGTTTTAACCTGGTTTTAACTTGATAAATGATAGCTGCTGTTTACGAATCAGTACTTTTAAGACTCTGTAGGTAGTTGAAATGAAAGTTGCAGAGGTACAAAAAGAATTAAGTCGCTTAGGAGCAAAGACAACAGGCTCAAAGAAAGTACTTGAAAAGCGGTAAGTACGAGTGTTTTTAGTTATCCTCCTAACCTCAAAATTTGCTTTAAATTTTAGTTTAGCGGTTTGGAAAGAAAAAGGGCTAAACAGAACACTGTTTAAGACAAAAATTGTTAATGTTGGAGTGCCCAAGGAGTTTCCTGATAATTCATGTTTTAAACCCCTCAACTTTTTTAAAAATCTAAAATTTATAGATTATGAATCCATTGATAAATGGTTTCTTGCAAGAAATGCAAAAAAGGGGAAAGAAAAAGGTAGAATTTTAAGTATGAAACTGTTTATCAAATGCACACAAGTTGCAAGAAGTGGAAACCTTTATTTCATTAAAGGAAAGTGTTGTGCAGAACAGAAGAAGAGTTTTGAATATAAGGTTCAGATAATAATATCAAAACATGAAAGACAGAAATCGGAAATTCTGCAGTGTTCTTGCTCATGTCCTGCAGGAGCGGGCGTGTCAGCGGCTTGTAAGCATATTGGTGCAATGTGTTTTTCTTTGGAAAGTTTCTGTATTACAGGTAAATGTCATATTCTCATATTTGTATGACCACAGCGATAACTGCCTGATTTTCAGGTAAACCGCAAGAGTATGTTTCTTGCACATCGGAGGCTATGATGTGGAATAAACCAGTAGGAAGGGGAATAGATTATATGTCGATATTTGAAATTATTAAACAAGWAAAGCCAAATTTTTCAGAAGATCGCAATTTCACTGAATGTACTGTGAACAAATTAATAAATATAGGAATACATTGCCCAATGACCAACTGTAGAAAGATAGTTGATGTCATAACTTTCGAAGAGGAGCATAATTATTTACATCCTGAGAATGCTGCTGGTAGCAGGTTCACATTGTTCCTAATATAAAATGGCACAATCAGGCCCTATGCAATTTTGATGATATAAAAACATAGGTTTTATGAGTTTTCCTGTTGTGCTTGCTTTTCTTTGTTTGTTTCAGGCTTACATCAGATAGTGAGAATATAGACATTAATATTACCGAGGAGGAAGAAAATATTTTGAATGATCTGGACAACAATATTGCCATAATGAACATTATATTTAGTAATGCAAATGAAAGTGGTTGCTTAAACGAACTTGAAGTATTTACACCGATTAACAGATGTTGCAAAGAAACATATGAGACTCTTATTGAATCACCGGATATTGTCAAAATTGCTTTAGAAACCAAAACTGATAAAAAATTATGGCATCAAAAACGACAATATAGAATCACAGCGTCTAGATGCTATTCTCTTTTCACTTATAAAAAAAATGATTGGAATATGAAGGCTCAAAAGTATTTCTGGCCAAAGGGATTTAGTAACAAGTATGTTAAAACATGATTTATTTGTAATTGTGCATGAAACTTTTTTTTATTGATTTCTAGTTTTTAATGCATGCTTTCATTATTAAATTTTACAAACCATAGGTCAATGGCTTATTATTTACAGTAATGTTATTAATCCAGTTGAAATTTAATTTGTGCTTGGACATTGGAAAAACTACTTTTTATGTTAGCAACGGTTCAAAACTCGATAGTTTCTTCTTGAGAAGCTACAGACTTATCCAAACAAACACACTACATATTATTTTTGTCTGTAATCGAATTCACAATCTCTTAAGCATCCTCTAGTTTAATATGAATTCATCAACAAAGTTTCAAAACATTGACAACATAGACAGTACTCTTATTAAACCTTCAAGTACCCATTAAACAAACTACATACATTATTTATTCTTCAGATTTGTAAAGCATGGCATAGTGACAGAAGAGGAAGCAAGAATGCAATATAAAACAAGTCTTGGTTATACTGTGTATGAAACAGGGCTAATCATATCAAAGCAACATCCGTGGTTAGCAGTATCGCCAGACGGTGTTGTTTTTAGAGAAAATAGACCGATAAAACTTCTGGAAATAAAGCGCCCAATGATTGGTAAGTTTTTTATTAAATTTATTATTACTAACATGACTAACTAAAAACTTTTACAATTTTCAGGAAAAGAAAAACCTGCGGAGGAATTTCCACAGCACCGTGATTATATAAAAATTAACGATGGTCAGCTTGCTTTAAAAAACAATCATTTATATTATGCACAAGTGCAACTTGCAATGGCCGTACTGAATCTCCAGGAATGTGATTTTATTGTTTACTCAAGTTTCTCCAAATCATTTTTAAATATTCTTGTAAAGTTTGATAAATATTTTGTAAAAGCATTATTATTTAAGTTGCAAAATTGCTATTTTTCAAACATGTTACATGTAATATGTATGGAAAATAAAAACTATAATTAATGTTAAAAAAAATCACTTTTTAATTTTTAGACTGTCTGCGTAACTTTTTTTGTAAAAATAAAGAACCCATCTTTTTCATTGAGATTGTAAGCATTTGAACGTTATATCAACACAGGAGAAAAATTACTAGGTTTTTTCAATTTATTTTTTTACAATATTTTCCTTAAAATTGCATACCATAAAACAATTATACACAATTTCATTAATGATAGGCCACATGCTTACTGAAATCCCGTCTGTTAATATTTTATGCTTTTTGGCTACTCATATCAAGTTTTCTACAATGATTCTACGGTTTGCTATTAGTCTTGTTTTCATTACATCTTCTTCAGATAATTGTTTACCATGCTTAAAAGGAGGAATATTTAAATGCACACCCTTTTCTTCTAAAACGTCTGAAATGTCAAATCCACGATCAGCTAAAACAAACTGTTCATCCTGCATAAGATGTAATAAGCCAGACACCTCCGTAATTTTTCTGTCCGATATACTGCCTCCATAAACATCTGATACGAATGTTATTTCTCCATTTTCGGAACATCCAATAAGCACTTTAAAGGTATTAGTTCCATAGTAAGTTGAATAAGTAGCTTGCTGGATGATGGGATCACTACTACGTTCAATACGAAATTCGGTGCAGTCCAAAATGATATTGTATTGCTCAGGTGAAGCAGTAGCCAAATTCCAAAAGTCTATTTTATGGAAACACTTATATAAATGTTTACTCCAACTCACTACTATTTTTGAAACGGTACGGCTATCAATGTCAAATAGATTTGCCAAAGTGGCATAATAAAGATTCAACTTGTATTTCATAAAAGTTATGATTAGTTCATTTTCTGTAGATAGGGCTGGATGTATTTTGCAATATGTTGTACCAAAAAGTTCACAAAAAAAATTAAATAGATTCTTAGAAAGCCCTGTAAGATGTTTTAACTGACTTTCAGTTAAAAACTCATACGATATAAGCTGGGCTCTTTTGAAACTAATAACTGTTTGAGTGCCCATATCAGACGACAAATTGTAACTTGTAGATGTACTTTCATAATTAAGGGTGTAACTGTTATTTTCAGTATTAGGATTATTTGAAACCAAATTGACATTTTGCCCAAGGTGATCAGTATTTGATGACATGCTTATTTTTTCCTGCAGATCGTTTCTTTTTGTATACTTTGCTGGTCGTCTATTAGTGTTTATAATGCTATCGTGTTTTCGCACAGGTAAATGTAGCGTTGGAATAGCTGCCTTTTTAAGGATTTTCCATTGTCCTAATAATAAAATCAGTAAACTTGATATGGAATACGAAATTATATATCTACCCATGCTAGTAACAACGTAGCTGTCTTGTGTAAAATGTTTGGAACATATCTTTGTATATTTGGAAGGTTTCTTTCCAGATTTTATTGCAATCAGCCACTTTTTTCGCATTGTAGGGCAATTAGGAAACTTGTGAAACATTAAGTTTTTGTTTCTGCTGGCTACAGATGAGCACTGCGGTACGCAACAATTATAAGGCATGTTGTGAAACTAATAATGCAATGGTAAACAAACGGCGGTCAGTTTCTTAGGTTATGATTGATACCTATCATTGACGGCAGCGCCCTCTACATGTAATTGCTCTATTAAGAGTTATATCAAAATACAACTCTACCTTTGCATTTGACGAGTTTATGTCGTATTGAAACAAAATGAAATACTACAATACTTTTTAAAATTGTATTGCTCATTAAACTGACCATGCTTAATTAAAACTTAACGGTTGAAAACAGCATGAAAGCAATCTGCGATTTAATTTCTTTAATAATACCATAAAGCAGAAATTAAGCTCTGCAGTAATAAAATATAACAATATACACTGCTAAAGTAAAATAAATAAAAATTGTTGAAATAAATAAACTGTCGCTGATCTGGCCAAGGCCAAGATGGTGTCGCATTCTAAAAGGTGCCGAAACAAAATAAAACGACTAGAACTAGAACGTAACCATTTTTCTTTGAAATAAATAGAACTAAAGCTAAATATTTACAAAAGAAAAAATAACAGAACGCAACCAAGTGGGTACACTCTCAAACCGCGTGGTAATAAAAATCAAAAACAAGGAATCTTTTAAGACAAAAACAAGGCCAGATAAAACACTGTATTTATTTCCTTTCCCGTGCGGGATCACTCCGTCATTCCGTCATCATTTTGCTAAGACACCATACATTTCATTTTCAGTCATCGTTTTCAGAAGAGGATGAATCACTGTCTGAATTAGCTGAATTGTCACTATTACTACTTATAGTGATTATATTCTTCTCAACTTTCTCCTCGAATAAACCACCGGTTTTTCAATATTTATCTCCAACTTTAATAACATGGCGTACAAATGCTTCCCATTTGTGAAGAGAAATTTGATCAAATGCTCAATGCGTCAGAGAAATTAAATTTTGAATTCTAAATACCGGCATTATTTTCACCAATAAATCATTTAAAATGAAGGAAAGAAATATTGTTCCATATTATTTTTAATGCATTCGAAAGCAATGCTCTCATCTGTTATTAGCAACTACTAACGCACAAAATACCCGCGGAATAACCGAACTACGCACACGCCGCTGGTGACGCTGCAACAGCCGATGACATGCGCGAATGGAATGTGAGATTGCAGTGGCCCATGGCAAGTTAGTATCACGTTATCGCGTCTTTCCAGGCCGATGTGCAATATTTGTCCGGGCAAATTAGTTCAGATCGTCATTTGGCTATGCGTTAGCAGTCTCCACAGTTTTAGCCGCAAGGAAGCCGCCGAGCTTCGTTATCATGCTGAACTTCATTACTTTCCAATCCGGGGCCAGGACTTGAGAAACGCACAGTATACACTACATAACGTTTCCTTACCTCAAAAGTGTTGAGCTCTAAATTTCTAATATCCAGTTCCTCTAAACTATCAGCAACTCCTGCAAAACTTATATCTGCAAGCACAGTTATTGGATTTGCTGCTAACGAAAGTCTTCTCAACTCAAACAGTGAATTGATGGCCGTGGGTACCGTGGTTAAATCATTAAAGCTCAAATCCAGATTTCTTAGTGAAKTCAGTCCTGCTGCCATTTCTGGCGGAACCGACGGCAAAGAATTATATGCAAGGGAAAGAGAAACTAAATTTGGCAGCGGTAAATCTGGTACCTGAAATTGTATAATAGAAGCCAGCTGTAGTAAAGTAATTATATGGTATATTATAGGATACTTTAACAGTTGAACAAATGAGATACTTGATAACGTTTCATGTTTTATTTTACGTAATCTCTTTCCCATGTTTTCACAAACCTTTAGGACAGGTCTAATCGGCAGAAACATGGACAGATTACACATAACGGAACTTATAAAACATTATCATGTGTCCAATTGTTGGATWAAAATGTATGCTTTTTGAGAACCAACTTAATATTAGAATCGAAATTTTGTATGTGCAGTCGGTTGCCAAATTCATGCAACGTCTGCATGTGAAAACACCGAGCTAATACATTATTAAAGACCCAAAAAATATTGTAAATTTTTTGATACTAGACAGTAATTATCCACACGATCATTCCTGTACATTTTTCTGATAAATAATGCTGCAATTAGCTTAGTCAAGGAGATTTAAAACCATTGACTGTTTCATAAATTTTGTAACGGACTGTACGGAGAATATGCACAAAAATGAGAGAATCCATAATTAAACAAAGAAGGCGTAAGTATTATATTCATTATGAATATTAAGTAAAATATGATATTGACAAAAAATCATTAATTTCTCATTTTTTGTTCTTTAAAATCAATTTTGCAGTAACTTTATGGCGTACTTGGATAACTGACTGTAACTTAAATATAACAATAAACAACATAAATATACATTCAGCAATAGTATTTATGGATGGTTAAACAACGCTGGTAAGTACAATTTTTGAGTTTTACTAGGTTCATAAAAATATTCGAAATGGTTTTACACTGCGGACCAAAAAAAAATCAGCTTCCGATAGTTATAAAAATACGTAGAGCCCTTTACATAAAAAGTTATTTCATTATTAAAAGCATTTAGATGCCCTCTTCAAGGACCTGTGGCGCCAACGTGGTCAAGTACATACTGACAGCCTACTTGAACCAGTGGCGGCTGGTCAGGAGAGGCAGGTAAGGCACGACCTTATTTTACCATATTTCAATTTAATTGACTCCATAACAAACAGCTTACTCTGTAATTGGTATTTTCGTAGCACATACATTTAAGACCTTGATGATGTACAACAGTATATGCACTGCTTCGTTGTCGATGTAAGCACACTTGCGCTCTACCTGACCACTGAAGCTAAAAAATTCTAATCTAGGTTGCGGCCACCAGCCCTGGCATGGCGCAAAAACAGACGTACAGCTTGTCTAAGTTATTACCAAGGCTCGTATATTCTGAACTTACGAACTAGGCTAGAACGCAACTCCATTGTCTCGAATCGGCAATTATCGGTTCCTTTTAGGTAATGCAAAACGTATCACATTTGTGACAATCCATTTTCTATCTTAACATGGTATCTACACCTACTAGTATAGTTACTATCCCATTGTTTTAATTTAAAATTTAAACAGGATGGCTATTATTATTACTATAGTAATAGACTATTACTTTTTTCGAATTATTATAGTAATCAAGGTAATGCATTCCAGGTGAAATATTCGGCTGAAGTTTGCGTTACTGATTTTCTCCACGCGAGCATTACCTAGCAATGTACAAGTTTTTATTTCTTTATGCTAAGTATTCCACTGGTTTCAAGATAAAAATATCTATAAAAATGTGTACAGTTTTTTGTATCTACATACCCAAGCCAGACACTGAGAGCTGAAGAAATGTTGCATTAATCAAAAGTTGGCTATAGCCTTAAAACAAAAGACGATACAAAAATGGCGATGGTACAGCTCCTCACAACAAAAAAAATACAGTAATGTCGAAACCGCAACCCTCTAGCACTAATAGTTATAGGGAGAGACCCCAAAATTATAACGAAAATGGGACACGCTATATATTTGATGGCGCTGACCGCTCTATAATAACATCTTGTTCTCCCATACAGCAAAACTTTTTACACAGAGAAACTTTATATATTCCAAAAAAATAATATAAGATTTATAGGAGCATCCAAAGAAAGCTTTAATATAGTGTGCGTAATTATAACTGGAAGCCGCAGTTGATATTTATTAGAGGAGTTAATGAACTATGAGTTGGTGAGACTTGTTTTTTGTACTAGGAACAAAATTCAATATAAAACTAAATACAAGAGCTATTGTTTAAACTTAGCTGTTTTGTTTACATAAAAGGTATGGTTTGAAAAATAATAACAAGCAGATTTAATAATGTAACAACCAATTATTTACATCGGGAAGTAAAAAAGGTCGATAATTTATCAAAACTAATAACTAAAACGAAAAATGCATGTCTGCTAAAAAAACTAAAACGAAAGTTTTATGCCAATAGAGCTCACGTGTGGTTTGTTTTGTAAACTTCTAAGAAAAAACTTTCTATATATTATTACATCATTTAAAATAAATCCAATTTGATCACTAATAAATTGAATAATACTAACATACCTATATTGGGCAGAAAAAGATTCATCTACTATGAAGTTATAAAATCGTGATACGAAGAATGCTAAGTTACATAGACTTGACAGACAGACCTATAATTTCTTCTATAAATACACCATCACAAGGTTTATCCATTCTTGTATTTGATATATTAATTTCTGCTTACACKTAAAATAACCCTTGCAGTAATATGTAAGTGTATCATTTGTAAAGGGCTCAACAGTTCTGTATGTAGTTGTCTTCTTACCTCTGAAAGCGAAATGTTGTCCAAATTTAAATGTAGAATGACATCTTCKATTCCCTGGAAGGCTGCCCCTCCCCTACCTAAAACTAATTCTGGATTGTGCCCCAGGTTGAGACGTTGAGAGTCGTGATTTTAGGAAGAGGCGCAAACACCCCAGTATCAATCTCGATCAACCTGTTGTGCGACAAATCCAGGGACCTTAAATTCTATAATTTATGTTATAATCGCATCTACGTATCTACAAAGAGCACATACCTTAAGTCTATTGAAAAGGCCACCGTTGGTAACAGCCGAAATCCCGTTATGGGACAGATCCAAAGTGCATATTGTATTGGCGGCAGCAACCGTCATACTAGTCAAAGGCAGCCTGGTTAGTTCATTATGAGACAAATCCAAACTCTCCAGACCGTCTTCCCTGAACAAGCTATCTGGTAGAGTTTTTAATCTGTTATGCGACATATCGACCACCCTTAGATTTTGAAGTCCGCGAAAAAGTTCACTGGGAACATCTTCCAGATGATTGAATGCGCAGGAAAATATCTCAAAATTAAAATCGTAAAATTAGTAACAAAATATTTGGTATTTTAAATTTAACAAAATACTATAAAATATGTTAAAAAGGCACTATTATGCACAGCAGCACGGCGAGAAAAGATTGCAAAACAATTTCAATAAACAAATTGTTTTGATGGAATCATGATACAGATGGGAAAGTTAAATAGAAGTAATACCCAACAAATAGAATAGTAGAGAACTACTTAAAGTAAAAAGCAAAAATAATTTTAAAAAAATGGTATGACCGATAATACTATTTGATAAATTTAAATAGACTATATCGTAGAGAAACCAATACGTGCATTCTTTATTGTGACGAATACAATACAATTAGTGCTATTTATAGTAGTATTACTATATATTGATTCCTTTTAAGAGTTACACAATACGACGTACCTATTGAGGTCCACTGTGATGTCTTGAAAAATTTGTTTTGTTCATGTGAAATATTCGAAACCACCTCGCAAACAATTAACAAGAAGAGCCAAAGATTTTAAGATGTCATAATATAATATTTTATTGTAATGCTTATAAATTGAGGTTTTTTAAAATTTTTGGTGTATTTTCTTAACACTTAGGAAATGAGGTGTTGCAGACTTTTATACATACTAAGATTATTGCGTTGAATATGTTATTTTTATGTGGAAACTTTTTGAAACAAAAGCCCTCGTTTTTATACAACTATGCATGTATTTTTGCTGTAATGGAGTTAACAGCAAAATTAACTACATACCTGTAATCTTCGAACGTTCTTGAAGGTATCCTGTTCCAATTCAAAAAGCTTATTGTGAGATAAATCAAAACGTTCCAAGTAAGTCATCCTCCCAAACACGTCACTCGTGGCTCTCGAAAGTGCGTTATGACTAAGGATTAGCGTTATTAAAGATAGTTCAACTGGAAGGAAGAACTGCTGACTTATGTACGAAATATTGTTGTAACTCAAGTCCAGCGTTTTTACATTCGCATGAGGACTCACCGATCCTAGGCAATGCATACAATCTGATTTTATTACCAACAATAGCTGTGAAGAGCTTGCTTACTGCTAAAAATACTGCACTCCTTGATAACGATAATATTTGGGATTTAATTTAACTAAAACATTTATCCGAAATGTGACCCAGATAAATTTTTTTAGTCCATTTGAAGATATGTCGGTTAGCGAGTATACGAAGTTTTATTGCATCATATGCACAGGTGATTTCAATGTGGATCTTACCGATTGCAATACCAATTGTTAGAACCATTAATTGCTATCACTATCACGTTAAATTACCAATTTAGATCTAATATTTACGACTAGATATACAATGCGTCCGCAGCATTCACGTTTTTGAACTTCATATCGTAAATCATTGCCTTGTATACTATATTGCAAGACATTGCCTACACCTAGGTTTCACAGATGTGCTAATGATGTGCAAATTTTCAATTACATTTACTCAAATGATACCATTTCACTACATTTTTCGAATGGAGGATATTGATGACACGATAGCTTTTTAGAAATATTACTGAACTAATTGACGTGCATGGTAAGTGAATCTCATCAGACTTTACAAACGTAGAACCACAAAGCCCGTGCACATTGAGTACTACAAGCAACTTTGTAATTTAGCTAATTCTGCGAGAAGGGCGTATTTCGGAATTGTGATGGCTGTGAAGAAATTGAAGAAACTAATATTTAGTTATTAAAAATAAATTAATTCCACTTCTCCCGACGCGCACTGAATCAATATTTTATAAGTTATACTGCTGTTGAAAGAAATCCGGATAATTATGAATTTCTAATAGATTACTACTCAAATAATGTTAGGGTGGGCTGTAATTCAGTATTTAGGTTTGCGTTTGTTAATGAATCAGCTGTTTTTAATAATATATCTACGAGTATTAAATCTAACATATGGTCCAGAGATGCTCAATATTTCATGGATTAGGTTATGTTACCCTTTTATTTTACTGCACTTTCCTCGTTTCCTCGAATATGGAAAAGTGCGAGGGTATGAGGGTAATACATTTACCATAAATAAAGCCACCTACGGAATTGAGCCCCCACCAGTCACACATCGCGCGCTTTGCACTAATCCACTGCAACTTCACGATGATGTGTGCGCCATATTTATTGTTTACATCTTGGAGGTTGAAGGCAGTGTTGTCAACTACACGTTCTTTTTGTATATAAGCATATACATAAAAGATTACACCAAAAAGTGCACACAACAAAATGCTAACCGGATATGCTATGATAAAGGGTGCTTAGGCAAGCGCGCATGCAATAAACAAAAACAGTGTTACCTGCTCTTTGAACAAAAGATGCACCGTGATAGTCTTCACGGTTCAAATATATAATAAATATTTCTGATTTATCTGAGATACCTAACTAGCTCTGTTAAACTAATATAGATCATACTTCATATTAAAAAAATTACCCAAATTGCGATATGCTCGTTTGGTACAATGGACGCATATTTTGTTTCAAAATTTCTGAAACACTTCAAACTTTAATACAACGCACAATCTGGCTGCACTGCATAATTACCATTATTATTCGAGGGTGAATGCTTTCAGCGTCCATAATATAATATTTTGTCGGATAGATCGCTGTCTCTTGTTTTCAAGAGACAGCGATCTATCCGACAAAATATTATCTTATACCATTATTATTGTTTCTTTCCTGGCATAATGGCCGTGGTCCAACAGAAAATAAACTTTTTATCGTTCCACCCAAAACTGTGTTGGGCATCATCAGAAGGAGAAGAAAAGCTAGGCGGTCGTGCGCAGCTGACAGATGAACAACTGGAATTGGCTCTGCTACCTGTCAGCTGCAAACCACCGCCTAGCCTTTCTTCTCCTTCTGATGATGCCCAACACAGTTTTCTCTTGGACCACGGCCATAATGCCCGGAAAGAAACAATAATAATGGTAATATTGACGGCCGTCAAAGCCTTCATAGTTACATTAGAAGAATAATTCTTTCTGTATGAATATAGGAACAGGGAACTTCAGGGCTGTTCAAAATAGAGACGGGTCGTTATTTTAGTAACGTTATTTTGGAACGTTATTATTTAATAACGGAACGTAACGTTCCCGACTGTGCACGGAACTCGTTATATTTTGGAACGTCATAACAGCGCAACGCTGTCACGCAGCAAGCTGACTCAAGGTCGGAAACGACGTGGTACGAAAAACGGCGACCACGAATAATCTGTACTAGTAAATCCGGCAACGGGCATATAACGCGGAACGTGGAACGTGGAACGTGGAACCGCACGAGAAACGTGAAAGGAACTAATGGGAAACACAATCATTAACGATGATACGTAAAGTAACGCGTAAATACATCTAGTTTTTTCATCAGCAAGGTTTTTTTAAGTAAATTAGGTTACTTATGCAATTGATGATGACTAAAATGTTAAGAAGTGTTTTTTATAGAAATTGATATAATAATTAATAAGGGTCTAGTAGTCAGGTATTTGATAGCGTCAGTATTTAATTAATCGAATAGATTAACAAAACCCTCAAGTTCTTTATTTATGTATAAAAATAACAAAATATAAACTTAAGTGTAAACAAATACAAAACAGAAAATACTAATCCTTAAAATAAAAAAAAACACCACAGTCGAATATATAGGTACCTATTGGCAAACGAAAAAGCAACTCTCATTGAAATAACAAAAAATCCGTAAATGCAAAAGAACTTTAACTTATAAAATTTAGTTCACAGCGAACTTCTAACACAAGAAATAAAATAAGATTACTATGAACTAAATGTAACTGTTTGCACTAACTTATTGTTAACTAACTTATTTTTTTTTGTATTGTGTCCTACAAACAAGATCTGATTGTCTGTACCTGAAACTTACGACAAAATGATGAGATGATTAATGTACATACCTCATTCCTGCAAAGACCGTTACTAGGCAACTACTTTAGCGTTACCAGATTATATTATATAAAATTGTATGATAAATATAAACAAATCAAAGTGCAATACAATAGATCTAATTTGTTAAATACCCGCCCTTCTCTTTAACTGTAAAAGATTGAGTACAAAACGGGCACGCAACTGCGCAACACTGTGAAATACATCGTTCCAAAAAATAACGTTATTTTGGAACGTTACATTTCTGGAACGGAACGCTATGGAACGTTCCACACGAGTAACCGTTATTCCCACCTCTAGTTCAAAATGACAACACTAGTGTTGTCAATATTGTAATGATTCGTTACTCAGTAATCGTTACTTCACAAGAATCGAAGTAATCGATTACCAATTGTGAACAGTAGTCGTTACACGATTACTACGATTACTGCTCGTATACCGATATTCTGCAGTGCCGCAGCACAGCACAAGTCATGCGGTAGCGAGTAACGACTACGACGAATAACGAGTAAGGAAAGAGTCGGTTCGGATTCGATAGGTAACGACTGAAGTAAGATACGTGGATCGACTGTAGATAAAGTTGAAGGTAGTTAAAGGTGGGGAAAAGTAGGTTTTTAGTCTTTTAGCTTACAAAATAAAGATTCTAAAGGTCGCCTTGAGAAATAAGTTTAAAAATATTATGGTCCAGGTGAATGTTGTTTTTTAAAAATTATTAATATAATAAATATTGTTAGTGCCTTACTAAACGCATATAATAATTTAGTTTGTGGTATCCTTAGTGTTTGTTTTTTCTCTTAAATACAAGAATACCATTAACGAAAAATACTCCAGTTATTACTGACGCATTTGCTTAATGTGTATATAGGTATTTGACAGAACTTTCTTATCTCCTTAAGAGCAAAATTAATATTGTTGGATGCAAAACAATAGTTATAATAAGAATAATGTAGGAAATCCCATGCCAATTACTGATAAAAAACGCTGTTTCTATAATTACATCGAACGAAAAAAAAATAGTGAACCATTTTATGTGCATATTTTTGCATATATACCTACCTTTCATTTTTACTCAAACAATATTATTTACATTTGCCGTTGTACATCTTTGGTTATTTTTTGCACAAAAAAGGTGTACCCACTAAAATTTACGTACTAAAACTTTATCTAGTCTGAACGGACATCCCGATTTCACTACATATCATACATAAAATGTATTTCTCATCGCTTTTATTTTTAATTATATATAATTACATAAAATCTTCGTAATTTTTATGCGCCTCCGTTTTAAAGTAGATACCTACTTATTAAATTTCAAACGCAGCTGCAATAATCGTACATGTTCGCGTGGAATACAGTACCTTCCGTAACCGCGGTTACTTTACGAATAACGATTATTAGGGCAAGACTGTAACGTACTTCTCCCGTATTCTAGAATGGCAACACGGATGTGTTACCGCTGAGTAATCGTTAACGAGTACGAAGTAACGATTACTAGTTATACCAGTAACGAGTAATCGCGATTACATAAAAGTAATCGGATTTGACATCACTAGACAACACGATGACTTGAAACGTCTGCTAGCTTAAACCAATCTTGCTTTTGATTGGCTTGCGGACTATGACGCGTCGTCTTCAGGATTTTAAATTTTGATAATTCATTTTGACGTAACAAAAATAAGTTATATGAAACCAAAGGTTGTGTGATGCATAAATAGTGGAAAAAAATTATTATCGACAMCTTACAGGAAAACAGAATATTTAGCATKAAGCAAGCTCTGTTGATATTTATAGGCACATTTTATGAGTGGTCCACTAGAAACAAACCACCTAAAGTTTTTGACATTTTGACTCAGTTGTTTTCAAAAGACGCTCGAACAGTTCAATTTTATTTTTAACTTTTATAGAGGGACAGCATGTTATTATACAAATAGGATTGTATTTTAATACCCATTAAAATCTCTTTACAATAAACATTTTTTTAGTTTGGTTTTATAGTTAGAGAAACCCCGCTAAATTTATTTTTAGCTCTTATTTTTTATAAGGGTGACATAATTTTAAAGTCTTTTGATGCTTTGAGAAATGACCCTTTCCAGACAGCAAGCACTAATCAGTTCGTGAACATTTTACAACCGTTACGTTAAGATTATTTTGTTTCCCACTTAAGTGTAAGTCAAAACTCAGTTGGCTTGTTTTCAGTAGACCACTCGATATAAAACTCACCTGGCTCGTCGTTGAAATTGGCATCGACGTTAACTCGCAAATCAGGAATTTTATTATGGCTAACGTTGAGCGAAAACATTGATAGCGTTCCCACCTGATCGAAATATGACAAATCCAACTTATTTAAACTGTTGTAAGATATATCCAAATCTTCAGTGGCAGGAAGATTTTGGAAAGCTTCTACATCAATTGTCGATATTTTATTTCCTTTCAGATTTAACCTTTTTAAGCTTGGAAGATTCATAAATGATCTTCTCTCCAAATGCTCTATTCTGTTATCATCCAAATGTAACTGTTCAAGAGAATCTAAATCCACGAAAGTGTGCTGTTGTATATTTCGAATGTTATTGAAACTTAGAAAGATTGTTGCTAACCTTGTGTGAACATCGGCCTGCAATAACATCAGCTTTAATTTATAACTTGCATGCGAAAGTATACAGCTTGCTTAGTTGATATGAAACGATTTAGATGTTTTCCAACTGTTCAGGAAATTTACATATTTTCAGATACGTATATTTCGTAGTCTTATGTTCAAATTGATAAGAACGCACCCTTTATGATGACTTCATATTATATCTGAGATAATTAAAAAAAACAAATAAAACAATCGGAATGAAAGCTACGTTTTTTAAATTTTTAGTTGAGTCTGTGGGTTGTAGCTCCATTACTGCTATTAAAGTTACTTTTGTTACTCTTTTTAATAATAGCAAGTCTACAATTTTGTACTATTTAAAATAATCAAGTAAATTTCTAACTACTTGTCATGTTTTTCTTCTCTTCTACTTCGCAAATTCCAACAAAAGTGGTACTAAAATGTTTACTACTTAAATTATAAAGCTTTTTTCAAGCACTACATCACTGCGTAATGCCGTAGCATTATTTTCTATAAAGGCTACGCACCATGTTTTGCAGAGGTTTAATATTTATCTATTTATAAACTTTCTACAAATGCCAAAGCCACTTTTATGACCACAATTTTCAAAACATTTGGGGTTTACAGCATACTGAAAAAATAAAATTTGCAATCTTTGTAAGCAGAAATGATGTAAACCACCACCTTATCAGTATTATCAAAACATTTTTCTAGTTTTATAAGATAAACTAGAATCTCTACAAATACTTGAGATTAGAACTAATAAATGTAAGTTTGAGATCAGCAAATGAATATAAGGATAACCTATCCAAGGTTCAAACTCAAACTCATGTTTTGAGATTTTTATATAAAAAAGATGGATGACTGATGGGATGGATGATGTTAAAAACTTTTACCTTCACTATCCCTTTAAAGATAATGCTACATTACACAAATATAACTAAATTTCTTATTGTTGAGAGAAAGAAAAACCATTTTCTATAAACAGTAATCTTTAACACGTGGGAAGCAATCAAGCATATTTTGATTGCCATGATACCTGTATATTTTTCAATACACAATCGATTAAATGTGTAATTTAAAATTTTCTATAAAGAATTTAAATGGCTTTTATACCGACAAGCAGATACTTCAGCAATATTTAGCAAACATGTTAGAGTTGCGTAGTTCATTCTATTGGCTACCCTACATCGCAACATGCAGCAAAACGGTGTTCCTCCTGCGTGGTTAAAGGTCAAAAAATTTAAACAATTTCAAATACACACTCTATTAGTCGGGCAAAGCTAATTAATAATCAATTATCAGATTTCACTAAGCATGGAGTTTGATTAAAAAAATAAAGTACAATATGCCAATATGCGAAGTGTAGGTGTTTTGTTACTTTTATACCATGCCGGTAAGACAACGCAAAAAGATTTTTTGTATGGTGTTTTCTCCAGTACACTGCAAACTTTTTCTGAAGAAAAAAAACACCGCAATAATGCGACTACAAATTTGGCTATTATCCAATAAAACAGACTTTAAATTCAGAACGTTCACCGTTTGTGGAGCGTTCTATTTAAAACAATTTGCATAGCACTGGAGACTAGAACAAGAGAACCAAAGAGCCATTCACTTCGTGCATAACAAATTTTAAAAGAACACTTTTTTAGAGTACGTTTTGTGCGCTTTTGATTTGTCTTGTATAATTTTAAGCACATCGGTAATGTTACTACTTAATAGAACATTATTCGATAGGCATGCAAGCCAATATATATGAAAAATTATTTTTGTCAGCTTTGTCGAAAAATCAAATCCTGTTTCAATTCACTGCGGTATCATCTCCAAAATGTCTGAAACGTAACCTGGTGTAGTTGGTTGGGTGATTTGGACTTTTTAACCTAGAGGTCTCGGGTTCGATTTAATGTAGCAAATGAAACAAACAATTTTTCAGATACGTACTGGCGATTGGCCCATGAATAAATAATCTTCTATCGCAAATATAAAATCGTTCAGACAATAAATAGGTGTGTTATATAATGTTGATAATTTGTACTTAGCCATTTCATCAATAATCTGKACAATGTTTAAAGGCTATYTMACATTATTTCAGTAATATACCTAATTTTAATTATTAATTAAGCTAATAATTATAAAGCAGAGAAAATGTTTTCTAACCTGAAATGTTCCTTTTTGTATTACTTCTATCACGTTATCCTGTAGCATTACCGTCTCCAGTCTTTTCAGAAAATAAAACGATGTGTTCGGAACATTTTTGAGTCGATTGTTGCTAAGATCCAAGTATTCCAAGTTGATTAGGGGTTTCAGAGAATCCCCAGGCAGTGTTTGAAATGAACTGGAAAGTGCATGAGCAAGTTTGAGCTTTAACAATGAATGCACTTCAGCAAATGCATCCTTCTCTATGACATCTATATTATTGTCCGATAGGTCTATTTCTCTCAATGCATGTACATGTCGAAAACAGTGATTCTTCAGTTCTTTAAGTCCAGCCGCACTTATCTGAACCTTTTCTAAATCTATTCCAAATTCGATGAAATCGTCGACGGATAAGAATGATCTGGACAGCCTCGACAGTGATAGTTCTCTCGCATTTCTTAACCTGAAACATGTAGTACATTAAAAAAAGTTTTGTTCGCTAAACGATGTATATAAGGTTTGTTATCTTCCAAATTAGGTATTTAAGTCCGGAAATAAAATGGTAATTGCTAGATGTGTTTCCTATACGTAAATTTTTTGCATTTTTCAATGTAAAAGAGGTAGATAATATATTTCTTAAAAACATTAACAAAATATATTTGGTATAAAGCTGGGCAATTACTAAATCCCAAAACAATTTCTTTTATCTGAAATTGCATTACTTAGACAAATATATTATATATAGATTATGTATGTATTATAGCAATATCAGAATCTTGGTAACTAGCAGAGCCAATAGGTTAAGTAGGAAAAATTTTAAATTTTGTAAGCCCGGTTGAATATACTCGTATTTTTTTTAATAAATTTATATGATACTGGATATTCGACAAATGTTCCTCCAAATCCATCTTTTTCATTTTTAATAATAATGAATAGTTATAAGCTTCAATTTGATAAGTTTTCGATTATTCAAATGTAATATGCTATATAGAGATGACGATTGAACTTTCTAATGTATACGATTTAGGAACATCAGAGCTAGAAAATAGTTTCGCAATAAAATTGATTTTGTCTTTTGTCATTTTTTTCAAATTTTTCTGCGAGAATTGCAGGCAAGACGGGGAGGAGCCTCTCGAATGCTCTAGAAATTCGTCGACTGATATAGAAACTATCGTGATTAGCCTGATTTGAAAGCATACAACGCGATCTTAGTTACACGATGACTAGTGTTTTGAATAGTGGTTATTCGCATTAGTGATGTTACTCGTATAATAGTGGTGCACTAGCAAATAACAAAGATGTGTGCTATGTTGTCTACATCAGAACAACCGAGATACCTGTTTCGATCTATTAAATCTCTTCAGCCCGGCTATAGTCCCAATGCAGACAACACACCAAAAAAGTTTTGCCCCATATTAAGCGGCAGGCTGATACTGATATAGAAATAGTTGTGTTTGAATTTAGCGTATTTCGGTAGGTACTTATATGCAAAAAAGTGTGAAATAGAAATCCACATTTTGATAGAACAAAAATTCCGTAACAATTGGTATCAGAAGCTGAATTTTGGGTTGCACGAATGTTTTGTGACCCGGGGAGACAATATTTAAAAGTTTTACCCTACTCAAAAATAAAAAAGCATATAAAATTCTGACATTACCAACGGTCCGAGGGTGCAAAGTCAAGCGATTCAAGTGGGACTTAAGGTATACACCAATAAGGAGAAACTATTCTACGAGCATGGATGCGAAATTAGAACAGCTAGTAAAACTCATGAAATAAGTACAGCCGTAGTAAAGATCTATAAGACAATAAATGGAACTTAAGGCAACTAAGGAAGAAATGAAAACAAGTCAGGTGGAAATGAAAAAAGTCCAGGAATAAATCAAAGCCGAATAAAGCAAGCAATGAAAACACGAAAATAAGTCAGAAGCAAATGAAAAAGCCAAGAAGAAATGAAAAGCGAGCACAAGGCAATTAGGCATGAAATAAAAAAAAACCGAGAAAAAATGAAAAAAGGACAACTGCAAAAATTAAGAACGAATTGATAGCTGTTATCCAATAACAACTGAATATTGAACTATTTCATCTATATGGATTTAAATCAAATCAGAATACAGTCGAGCAGAAAGTAATTTAATCTAAGAAACAGTCGCTCGATCCCGTTGTAGAAAAGTTTGAAAATGAAACCTGGCGTTGACTAAAAAGAGATGTGAAAAGACTAAAAACCCATGGATCAATTTTTTCCAGGAACTCGAAACAGCAATGTTAAACCAACGCTATATAACGGTCAGACTTCGTTCGAGACGTACAGGTTACAATTCGAAGCGGTTGGTGAGAAAGCTAGGCTTTGGTGCTCGCTCAATGTTAACCAGTGCTTAATCTGCTTCACATGTTGCCTGCTGAGAACAAGGAAAATTTCCATAAGTTATCTGCGGCGTTGGAATTGCATTTTGAAGAACAACACTTGCAGCAGCTGCTTCGCGCGCAGCTGAGGATTAGATAGCAAGCAGAAAGTCGGCGAAACTCTCCAAGATCCTAAAGCAGACGCAATAAAAAAAATTCAAGAGGAACTGCAGAGCAAAATCCGAGAGCATATCTGTGTGAAATCAGAACGCAGCAGTGTCCAAGCAGAGGTCAACAATTCTGATGCCTTATCTAGAGGGCCTTGTGGAGAATCAAACACTACAAGTGTCTGGAACAGAGCGAGGGCACGGTCAATCTAAGGGCAGCCACGATCAAGTAAGCGAGGAATGGGCTGTTCAAGAAGGCTCAGCAACAACACAACGTTGTTAATCCTATAGTTAGGCGGAACAAACATCAGACCTGGCTGGGAGTATGTCCCCATAAAGTCCGACTTTAAAAGCGATGTGGGGCCAGTGGGAATCTTTACTAGTTGAGAACGGCTGAATAAAGTGCGAACGATTCTAATGGGTGACAGTGTCCAGAAGATGTAGAGAAATAGAGCTGCAAGTGTGCAATCTGCACAGCTACAAAGGTTCCAACACGCGACTGAGGCGAAGGACGAAGCAATACAATKTGCAGCTAGGGAAATTCATTTTTTTAAGGATTGCCAGTAATCGTGCGAATGCTCGTTATGATGCAAGACACCAGGGCCAACCATAAGCAGTTTAATGAAGGAGATATGATGTGGTGGTCTAACCCACAAAGAAAGAATGGGACAGAACAGAATACTGAAAGGGATTGACGATGTAGCTTATCTAATCCAGCGCGACCGAATATCTAATATGAAGAATGTACCGCAAATCGGTTAAGTGGGTACCATGAAGATCCTGAAGACTGAAACTGATCGGATCTATCAGGTTCTGTGGAGGAGGTAGTATTATGCAAGAAAAGGTCCAGACTAACGTCCAATGTTGCGGTTGCAGTTGCAATTGCCAGAACTATTGAAATGGCGTATTCATGCGTCAGTCTGATTTAAAAGCGGAAAAATAAAGCAACCAAAGCCATTCTAATGTTACAAAATACAGGGTCTGCCACTTAAAACTCCCCAGGCTCGTATTTTCTTTGTTTTTTTAGGTACAACCTTATATTATATATCAAATTGTAGGCCTTTTTGAACTCTTTAAAAATAGCTTAGTGAGTGTCCAAATTTTTTTTGCGGATTGTGATTTTTCGCAAATAAAGTTATTTTTTGTAAATATTTTAACCTTATCCCGTATAATAAATATTGCTTCATAGTTGGTTGCCGCTTTTTCTCTTTTTCCATTTGTGTCATTACCATGTATGCGTAATTTTTAGTCTTTCTTAGTGAAAAACAAGAAAAACTAGTCGCCGCCATGTTCTGTTACAGGGCCGTTCACAATTTTTAAGTGTTAGTTTAGTTAGCTTATTATGGTACAAATTATGCCTACATACCCATCGCTGCACACAAAACCCAAAAATTTTGGGTAACTTTTAAATAAATCAAGTACAAAGTTCGTTCTAAAGAGAGAGAGGCTAGAAAGCGGAAACCCTGCGTTGAGGCTAGTTTGGTTTTCTACATCGCGCACTCGCCTCGTCTCAGGATTTTATTTTCTAGCCTCTCTCTCTTTAGAAGGAACTTTGTACTTGATTTATTTAAGTTACTTAAAATTTTTAGGTTTTGTGTGCAGCGATGGGTATGCTGGTACAATTTGTACCGTAATAAAGTACTAAACTAACACATGGCGGCGACTAGTTTTTCTTGTTTTTCACTAAGGACTAAAAATTACGCATACATGGTAATGACACAAACTGAAGAAGACAAAAGTCGGCATTCAACTATGAAGTAATATTTATTATACGAGGTAAGGTAAAAAAATATTTACAAAAATTAACCTTAAATACAAAATATGATAATCTGCAAAAAAAATTTTTTGAACACCCGCCAAGCTATCTTTAAAGAGTTTAAAAAGACACAATTTGACATATAACTTAAGGTTGTACGTAAAAAAAACTAAAGAAAATACGAGCCTGGGGACAGACCCCGTATAGTTACTCTAAGTGTTTATGTTATTTAGAATTAATGATGTTATAGTAGCGGTGAATTGAATTAGTTTGTGTTTGGATTTAATGTATTTCGGTGCTTGTAATCCAGAATTATTTATTGAACCCGATTTCGTAACACTATTATGGGATTCTGCTACGTACTACCTGCGTTAATGATTTAAAATTGCCCTTACAAATAAGAGAAATGAAACACTATTTGATTAACGTATCCGTACTTAACACATACACTACTATAACATACATACATAAGTATATAATTTTAAAATAATTGCATCCGTGATTTTAAATCAATACATACCATCTAATATCTTGCAATACGATTGGTCCCGCTATCAAACTCAAATCTAATCTGTGCAGAGAAAATTGAAAACCGTTAAAGGCTTCCCTAGGATTCAAGCCACTGAGAGGATTATCTCTTAAGGATAACAGACTCATACGTTCTAGACCTTGGAATACATTATCTTGTATTCCAGTTAAATTATTTCCACTCAAGTCCAATATTACCAACGAACCCTCAAGTCCATTGAATGACTCTGGCATTACTTCTGTTAGTCCACATTTTCTTATATACAATTCTCTAATTTTCGCCTGCTGGAAGGCATTCACCTTAAAACACCCAACTGTTCATGATGATATAAGCTCGTTTTGTATACATACCTGAAGACCACGTAATGGATTGCCGTCCAAATAAGTTTTATTTACTACAGCAAAATTTATGAATGATCCGCTGACCAAAACTTCTATTTGATTATATTCAAGTCTTAAAAGATCTAAGTACATTTTTATTGTTAGTTCTTGAGAACCTATCACATCCGAAGGCTGGACCTTACTAATCATGTTGTAGCTTAAATCTAAGGTTCTCAAAGACTTTAGTGGCGCTAACGCCTGATAAGGAACGAAACTTAATTGATTATCGGCTAATATGAGTTCTTCTAAACTGTCCATTCCATCTCTAAATACGCTGGGATCTATTTGTCGCAAATGATTTCCAGTTAAATCAATTTTACGCAGATGTGGCAATCCCGAAAATGTGTCTGGTGGCAAATGGGCAATAGAATTTTTTGCCAGCACAAGTTTCTCTAGTGAAAAGTCCAATCCCTTTAAATGTTCTGGTGCTATAAAATTTATTTCATTTCCTGAAAGTATAGATGTTATTCACAAATATGCTGTATAATTAAGAATTATCTAATATGAGTGTAAATTACCTGATAAATCTAAAGACTTTAGCTTTCTGAGATATTTCACTGCTTTTGTTGGTATTCGATTTAAATGATTGTATGCTAGATCTAGTTCCCATAGGGTTCTTTCCAAACCAACAAAGCTTTCATCGCTGACATGTACTAAGTGATTGTGACTGATTTTAAGTTTGCATAAACCTGTAAATAAAATGGCATCCACAAATATTCAAAGATTAGGTAGTAAAAGGTTAAACTATGCATTTAAGTAGTTAAGTAATCCATTAGTAAGAAATTAGGATGGCAATGCCATCTGTCAGCATTACACTGACATGATGACAAAGCCACCTAGCTGCCTTAACGGGAATTACTTCCTAAAGGAAGTGACCTGTAGCCTGACAAMTTGGCCGGCTGTCAAATTGAAGTATGCAGTTGTATGCCAWTKTGTCAGGCTACAGGTCACTTCCTTTAGGAAGTAGTTCCCGTTAAGGCAGCTAGGTGGCTTTGTCATCATGTCTGTGTAATGCTGACAGATGGCATTGCCATCCTAATTTCTTACTTTCATCATACCATTACTTTGGTATATAAGCAAAACCAGTTCTATGCCGTGTTGTCTACACTAGACCTAAACTGCACTGATGAGCTGTAAAGACAGCGAAATAGTACTATCTGCAGTTGGTTGAGGTGTAGACAGCACAGCATAGACATGCATTGATCCATCGCAAAAGAGAATGACGCCTGTAACCTAAAGAATTTAAAAAACTCAAGTTACTCCCTAGTAAATAAGGAAATAATGAAAATAAACCTAGTTTGTTGGACCTGTTATTCATTTTCCTCCCTTTTGAATAATTCTACTTACCAGAATTACGAAAGAAATAAGGCTCTAATATTTCTAATCCATTGTTCTCCATATGAAGCGCAAACACTTTTGATGCGTTTATAATCCTAGGTATCCTAGGAAAATAACTATTAATACATTGCACTATGCCCAGATCAGGTACAGCCTTAGAGCAAGTGCACATTGGATTGAAAAAACACGGAGGATGGTTTGAAGCACTGTACTCTGTAGAACCAGTGAGAGATACCCAAACCATGAGAATAAACACAGCTACCACTAGGATATATCCAAATCGCAAGAAGTGATGAAGCTCCTGTAAATTACGATAAGAAATTTTTAGATTTTGAAAAAAAAGTGCAGCTAGTCTAAATAACTTTTAGTGCCACTATCCATTGAACATTACATACATTGTCGAACATCATCATACGTTTAGTAAGCATTAATTAAATTGTAACCATACTCTGTACTTACAACATATTTACGATAATTTTCGTTAGAAGACAGCGGTAAACAGACATATTATTGAACAAAACTTCAAAACTAGTACTTACTAGTATTATGTGAAAAATGACTATCGGTAAAAGCGACAAGATGCTCATACTGAGAAACAGACCCTGTTTAGTCAAAGTGGGGACAGAATTGAGAAATCAAGATTTTACACAATAGTGTAGGCAGGAGCATTGGATTGCGGTGTTGAAAGTGAAAGTGTTGAAAGAAGAAAAACCATTGTTGAATGAATGTTGAATTTTTTGTAGAAGACAAAATACGTCGTGTATGTATACAGTGTGTTTCTAAAATTCTTCCCTCCAACCTAATTTTTTAACTTTTTAAGCTAGAAAGTAATTAACAAAACTTGTCATTTAATGACTTTTTAAATGTTTATTTCTCAAAATCCAAATTGGCGCCATAACGCCAGCAATTTAAATAGCAACTAGGATCGTGTTACTCTTCGTTTGAAAGTCACTTTAATCCTTTATATGTAAGTATTTAAAAAATGTAATCAACAATCAGTTACCATGGTTATGGGTAAATTCTAACCATATTCAAGAGGATTATTTTATAATGACTATTGACATACATATTGTAGATAACAACTGATGTTACAAATTAATATATTCAGGTTGTCTACAATATTAGTTATTTAACAGTTTATGGTACCGAGCTTATCTCATCGTTTAAATCTAACAATGTTAAACCTTTTTTTCTTTAAGTTGCTGTACTGCATCTCTAGACACCTTCCAGATGTGCACAGCATCACATTCCATTGTACATAAAAATTGCTCAAAGGAGGTGCCTTTTTTACAATGTAACATATGTGCAGTGTGAACGACTTTCAACGTTTAAATAAACTAAAACATTTTAAAAAATTAAAAAATAGTTATGAGTGTGACATGATGTACATAGTTCAAGGGATTATTTAGAATATTTGAAAACAGGTGTCAATGCCAATTTTAGGGATATACTACACAATACAAGTTTAATAGTTTCACTGCTGAAAGAAATTATTATGCTGTAAAACCATTTCGTTTTTTTACGAAGAAGTAATAGAATAATTTGTTGAAGCTTCGCGGCATGCCGCTGTGATTAATAAAAAATAAACACAATCGTCAAAAACACGGGGATTAGCTCTTAAATTTCGTTTACGCTATTCTAAAAGCGGCCCTAAAAGCTACAAGTGGAAAACATTTGAGCGTAAAAAATTAAAAGGCTTGAATGAGGTCACAAGTAATTTATAACTTTTTGCACTCTGTTGCTAAAGTCCAGTACTAAAATTTGTACATCAATTAGATTTCACTTAACTGTTTACTTGAGATCATTACACATTTACGTATGAATTCAAGACAAAAATTGGAAATTTAAATATAAACGAGCCAGAATTCTAAACCCTTGGAGAATATTATTTACCTTGGTCTGCAAACTACTGCTCAATGGCACATCATATGACATCATTATTTGTCGAAAATCTTTTACCTTTCAAATTTTTTTGACTTTGGGAATAAGTAGTAGTCAGACGGTGCTAAATCGGGAGATCAACCAATTCGAAACCAATTTTATAAATTTTTTGCAACGCAATCAACGACTTGTGGGCAGGGGCTCTTATTCTACAAGTAAAGCACACATTTGCCAAGCTTTCTGCATTGTTTTTTCTCAATTCTTTCGCGTAATTTAATTAGCAACTCACTATAATATGTGCCCGTGACAGTTCTATCTTGTTCCAAGAAATCTAACAGAATTATCCCATCTTTGTATCAGAAAACTGAAGCAAGAACCTTGCCATTCGCCTTTTGCACACAGAACATAGACTCAGAATGCTTCTTTAGTCTTTGGGTTATGACCCATTACTACGGTGATGAATCCGTGTTTCGTCCATAGTGATAATGCGATCCAAAAAGTTTGAAGAATCTTTAAAACGACGGCACATGTCCTTCAGCATTGTCACACGATCAATATTCAAGCATTTCGCAATCCATTTAGCCGAAACCTTTCTCATTCCTAAATCGTGGTGAACAATATGAAACACGTTCGTAGGAAATGTGCAATATTTCTTCAGTTTGTATGATCCCAATTCGTCGATTTTGTAAAATCATGCCATGGGTGGAATCAATTTTCCGGTGTGGTCACAGAAACTGATCTTCCTGAGCAGTGGTCATCTTTTCCTCTTTTAAATACCGCAACCCAGTTTTTAATATTGGTATATGGACACTGATCTCCTGAGATTTCCATCATATCAGCAAAAATTTCTTTGCTCGGTAACCCTTTCAAAAATAAATACTTAATAACTGACCGAAACTCGTTTTTAAAAAAATTTAACTTTTTCTCAGACATGCCGTTTTCAAAAATTCAGTTTTGTCACTAATGAACTTTTGGATCCCAAACAGCTTATTTATAATACCTTATAATTGTTACCATCGCAATATATATTTTTAATAATATTATTTTTAATAATATTATTTTTAATAATATTAGCTTTAATGATTCTGGTTTAGTAGGGCCCGGTTGCACCAACGTGGATCAAAGTTAATCCGGGTTTAATCCGCGGTCGTTACTATAGCAACACCAATCAGAACACTGGATTCGTGATGTTGCTAGGCAACAACAGCGGATTAAACCCGGATTAACTTTGATCCACGTTGGTGCAACCGGCTCTAGGTATTCTAAATAGCTTGTGCTCAATAGCTATTCAACCTGCGATTTTCATTCACTGTTGTCTAGGCTGTTTTTGTACCAATTATCAGTTATAGTTGTATTTTTTAAGGTAAGTAAGTATATTGACATGTTGTTTTCCGGGCTGACCCCCACGTTGGTTATTAGACCTTGACGTTTCGCACCCATGTCGGTGTCTTCCTCAGAAGTAGCTCTGAAACTGAAGTGTCCTAGTCCGCTCGGGTATTTATACTCGTCCGGGTCACTGACGCGTGGGCGTTGTTACGTATGACCGGTTTCCAGATTCCAGGTAGTTCGATGCCCCGGTCTCGATTGTAGTTGTGCGGGTTCTTCTGGATTTCGATGGCTTCCTTGTACAGTCTCGACCAGAATCTCGCTTCCTTCGACAGCATTTGTGCTTCCTCGAATTTGAAGATGTGGTCAGTCTCCATTCGATGTTCTGCTACAGCCGACCTATCACCTTGCCGTCTCTGGTTTCCCTCATGTGCTCCTTGATTCTCGTGCTGATGTGCCTTCCGGTTTGGCCGATGTAAACCTTCCCACAGCTGCATGGAATGCTGTACACACCTTGTGTTTGTAGCTCCTCAGTCGTCGAACGATATTTCGGAAAGGCGTTAGCTACCTTTCTCGGGGCGGTGAAGATGGTGTTTATATGATGTCTTCTCAGCATCCGTCCGATCTTATCTGTACATCCGTTGACGTAGGGCAGGTATGCTGCAGCGATGTGCTCCTCTGGTTCCTTCCTCCATGGTTGCTTGTTCATAGCCTTCTCAATCTGTGCCTTAGGATATCCGTTCTTCTGTAGTGCTCTGCGTAGATGTTCTAACTCTTCTTCTAGGTAGTCGGTTCGCTGACTATCTTCGACCGCTTTATCAGCGTGTTGATGACTCCTTGTATTTGGGCGGGGTGGTGGTGTGAATCTGCATGCAGGTAGCGATCCGTGTGGGTTGGCTTCCTATAGACGCGATGTCCTAACGTGCCGTCTTGTTTCCTTGTCACCATCACATCCAGGAAGGGTAGGGCGCCATGAAGGAGTTCCTGGACCATCTAAACAGCATCCATAGCGGCATACAATTCACGATGGAGATGGAGACCAATGGCGCCCTACCCTTCCTGGATGTGATGGTGACAAGGAAACAAGACGGTACGCTAGGATATCGGGTCTATAGGAAGCCAACCCACACGGATCGCTACCTGCATGCAGATTCACACCACCACCCCGCCCAAAAACAAGGAGTCATCAACACGCTGATACAGCGGTCGAAGCTAGTCAGCGAACCAGACTACCTAGAAGAGGAATTAGAACATCTACGCAGAGCACTACAGAAGCAGCATACCTGCCCTACGTCAACGGATGTACAGATAAGATCGGACGGATGCTGAGAAGACATATAAACACCATCTTCACCGCCCCGAGAAAGGTAGCTAACGCCTTTCCGAAATATCGTTCGACGACTGAGGAGCTACAAACACAAGGTGTGTACAGCATCCCATGCAGCTGTGGGAAGGTTTACATCGGCCAAACCGGAAGGCACATCAGAACGAGAATCAAGGAGCACATGAGGGACACCAGAGACGGCAAGGTGATAGGTCGGCTGTAGCAGAACATAGAATGGAGACTGGTCACATCATCAAATTCGAGGAAGCACAAATGCTGTCGAGGGAAGCGAGATTCTAGCCGAGACTGTACAAGGAAGCCATCGAAATCCAGAAAAACCCGCACTACAACTGAGACCGGGGCATCGAACTATATGGAATCTAGAAACCGGTCATAGTGACCCGGACGAGTATAAATACCCGAGCGGACTAGGACACTTCAGTTTCAGAGCTACTTCTGAGGAAGACACCAACATGGGTGTCGAAACGTCAAGGTCTAATAACCAACGTGGGAGCCAGCCCGGAAAACAACATGTCATCGACAACAACCACGGAAGCCTTCAAACCAAAAAGTAAGTATATTATTGTATTAGAGCCAGAATCATTAAACAATAAAATATCTGCGGAATGCGCCGTATTATCGATATATTTTATCCTCATACTTTTCCTCAATGTATATAACAAGCAGCAATGAAACCGCCGCGCCGCATCCCACACGAAATTTTTATTTATCTAGGATTCCACAACCATTTCCAACACCTGCCTGCACAAATCATTTCGATGGTGTTAAATTAAATTCCGAAATGTTCTTTGAAATCGTGTTAGATACGTTATAGATATTTTCACTCATCTCGTCTACTTTTTTCACAAATAAAACATTAGTCCATCTGTGGGTGAAGAGTAAACGTACAGGGTGTCCGGAAAAGAATGAGTCACAGAGGAGTGGAAGACTCCTTGGGTGAAATTAGACCTATTTAGATGAATTTATCTTACTACCATCTTGCTTACGTAAGAAGTTATAAACTTGTGAAAATAGGTTTTTAATTTTGTTTTTTTTAGTAAAAGTAAACTCTTGCAGATATTTAATTCAAACTTCACACAGAAGGGCATACGAGCATATCAAACTACATTCAACTTGCTATAAAAAGGTATATCTTCTGAACATCGATGATATATCATTTTCACATAAAATGCATTTTAAGCACTGGATGCAAACAAAGTGGCTTATCACTTTTAGGGCCGGTTGCACAAACGTGGATCAAAGTTAATCCGATTTTAATCCGCCTAGCAACGTCATGAATCTGGTGTTCTGATTGGTGTTACTACAGCAACGACCGCGGATTAAACTCGGATCAAATGTGATCCATGTCTGTGCAACCAGGTCTTAGTAAGTACTGAAGCGCAGTAATAAGTAGGCAGCTGTCACATAATAATTATAATTTGACTCTCTCAGTATTACATAAGTTTCTGAATACCCCTGTTTAATTACTGTGAGAATGCCACGACAATATGTTTTCAAACAGCGAGTTTTGAAAAAAGCACAAGATCCGTTTAAATAGTATACTTTTTAGACGAAACGACCTTTACAAAGGACACTCACCCATAGCCCGATGCAAACCCAAACCACACTAAACGTAATTTTTAGAACACTGTTTGCCCTTTTGGATGAAGTGCGTCTGAACATCAGAGCCCGTATGTGGCTTCTACATGATGGTGCTCCAATTTATCATGTAGCTGTTTACGTTTCCCGACTGGTGGATTGGACGTTGCAGTGAATACGCCTGGTCTCCACGTAGTCCAAATTTAAAACCCATGGATTTCTTTTTATGGGGATACAGTAAAACTCTAGTCTACTCCGTTGTCAATATTAATTGTGGCAGAGTAATTAGAGCAGCAAATGCCATTAGAAACCTTCATCCAACGTTTCTTGCAGTTGGGCAAAACGTTTTTAAAAGATACCAAAAGTGTGCTGAATTAAACGGTGGACATTTTGAGAATACGCTTCAAGGATTAACTATGTACTTTTTTCTTGTTCGGTTCTGTTATTACGATACAAGTATTGTATATTTTTGTATGGTTCAACTGTTTTGTTTTCGCTTCCTTTCATTTTTCTTATTGTTAAAATTGAATTAAAAAATCCCAGCTTTATAATTGCCACTTTATTTGTTTATTTATGAATAACATACTATTTACAAATAAATACGGAATAAATTCACAAAAACTTAAAATGTTCTTGCCGCAGCACGGTCATTGGTCTTGTTGCGCATAAACTACCACCATGTCGGTCATATTGAAAACGTATTATATGTCGTGGCATTTTCCAACAGCAATTAAACAGGGGTATTCAGAAACTCATGTAATACTGAGAAAGTCAAGTTATGTGATAGCTTGCCTACTACGTTATATTGCACTTTAGCACTTAAATTAAAAGTGATAAGTTTACAGCTTAAAATGCATTTTATGCGAAAATGGTAGATATGTATTATCGACGTTCAGGAAGCATACCTTTTTATAAAAAATTGAATGTAGTTTTAAMATTAGCTATTTCAAAAAATATTTATCTACAATAAAGTAATGAAAAGAATAAGGTTGCGATGTGAGCGTACACAGCGCCCTCTACTTCCGATATTAGAAATAAGCACGGATTTGAAATGCTCGTATTGAAAACCTTTCTGTGTGAAGTTTGATAAAGTATCTTCAAAATTGCGTTTTATTCCAAAAAAACAAAATTAAAAATATATTTTAACAAGCTTATAACTTCTTAAGGAAGCAAGATAGTACTAAGATAAATTCACCTAAATTCGTCTAATTTCCGCCCCTACTTTATATCCCATTTTTTCCCGCCACCATGTACCTATATGCCAATGTATTTTTGCCACTATATTGAATCGGCAACAAATTTCGACGCATTCAAATATTAAAATCTGATCTTAATTCCAAGCTTATCTTAATTTTCTATATAAAATTTTGTTTATTATGAGTATCTGCCGAAGCATCCATTTTCAATAAAATGCTACAAAACAAAGTTTAATACACTTTGATTTATTAAAAGAACAAAATCTTATTCTGAGCATATTCAAAATGCCATAGGTAAAAGTATATGGAAGTATTAATTGCTAACTAACACAAAAAATATTGTACCTAAGGCCACAAATGGTTTCTTATCTAAAATATATTCTTATTTCAAACATTTTAGTATGTAAAGGAGTACTTAAATATTTCAAAAGATACACAATAATAATTTGATTAAATACTGCTGATTTTGTTCGAGCAATAAATTTAACGGCGCTCCACTACAAGTACATGTATATTATGTGGTCATTATTCAAACAAAAGTAAAAGTTAAATATTTTCCAACTCATATTTTATATTATTATATAATACACATATGCACTCAATGTCATTATTATTATATTCTATTGTAACTAATATTTTTTAAATAGCGTACGTACCATTTTTATTTATTCACCCTCAAATGCTTGCTATGTTTGGCACGCCACAGAAAAAGGAATGTTATGTATCGACACACAAGAGCGTAAGGGACTCACTGCACAGACATTTGCCTGTGAAGCCTTAGTACATAGCATTAAAAAGTAAAGTAGCGCCGGCTTCCAGTAATTAAATTAAATTCATTAATCCAGCGACCGTACAAACAATAGTGAAAGCATATCTACGTAATGTTTTTCTTTTTGCGTTATAAATAATTCAATGTCACATTAATGGCTTCACCAATATTAGTGCATCATGTACCGGTTGTTTGACATTTACAGGTTTTAAGCACATCACGCATACATTCAAGTGTCTGAACGTCAGTTTGTAGGAGGATGACACTATGACCCAGTGTATTAATTAAAACATTTCTGAATTGGTACACGTAACAACTACGTTCTCTGATGAATCAGTTTTCTAAATTAATTAAAGCATTTAGTGTATATTTGCTTATGCTCTTTATAAATCAGTCTAGCTTTTAATTCTTATTCAAAAAATATGTGATTGCTTAGTCAATCTAAAAGCGCAAAAAAGATCTTAGTTTAAAATTTCATTTTTAATGCATTTCAAATATTGTTTGTGTCAAAGTATTATGGTATACTGCGTACACATCCGTGACCACATTCGTTTCGCGATAGGCACATGAAGAGAATATGATCTTTTGTTTACTTATGTGTTTTAATAACGGAAAGTAATAGCTTTGTATATAAGATAATATTTATTATGACGTGAACAACCAGTGCCTACGGATTAGGCAACGATACTAGCAAATAAACTTGTAGTGTTACTTGTGTTCTTTAAGATTTCCTTTTGTAATTGGCATATGCTTTGTGCGGCAGAGTATGATATCTGGCAGTTCTCTAATCTTTAAGGTTAGGTTTAATGGTTTGGTTCCATCTCCCCTATACACATTTAAATTTCCCGCCACCATTTTGCCTTAAAATTAGCGGTCTATTGCAATTCTGAAATGTTCTAGTATTTAGTGACTTATATCATATAAATATTTGCCATTTTGACCTAGATTTAAAATTGGGCTTTGATAGTCCATTGACAGCACATTTGACTAGCAATCAAAAGGTCCCGGGTTCAGTCCCCTGCAAAATTTTAATTAAATCTTATGATCAGTACTAATCATACGGGTAATAAATAGCTTTGATAACTAATACGGATTTATGGTATATTAATGCTGCTAACCAATGAAACGAAATTTCAATAGATTTTTTATTATCAAAGTTAGACACAAGATATCATTATTTCATTCAACCACCAAACGTTTTCAAAACGTCACTTCAAGATCCTGGAGCCAAACGTTGTTATACGATCAGTCTGAGGAGCTCAATCTGAGTATAGATTCGAAAAAGGTGTTACTGTTTGTGTATGAGTAGTTTATATCATAAATAAGAGATATGTATTTAGCAGGCATTACAAACCGAAATTACATTTATTATTTAGTTGCAATCTGTTGCTGAAAAACAACCTAGTATAAGTGATGTAAAACTTAACATGCGTCTCTCATAATGAGAACCTCCGGGGTCTCAACAAATTACCGTTTTCTGGTACAACGTGTAAATTATAATGCTCTACACGTGCACTGATTGCAATACATGGTAGGTAACTAAATGTAATTTCGGTTTGTAGTACATGCTGCGGAGTGTCAGCTACTCATACATACACAGTAATACTTAAAGCATTCAATTCATACTTTGCACCGGACACTGAGCTTCCTTACGCACGGTATGACAACTTGGTTTATTTGGATCCGGAACATATACCGATGCAAAATGGCTAACATCTAATACAGCGCATTATGCGATGTCAACTCTTTTCCCTTCTATCTCCACTTTGTGATATAATTTGGCCAATGTAAGGTATTCATTATGCCCTGCTAGTAATTTGGCATTATCATTTGAGAGTGGTAGTATATCCAAGGCAATAGATGACCAGCTACTTTTCTCTGCACTCGGGTTCGAAATATAAATTGATCATTAAATTTCAACATACAGATAAGTCGAACATTTGGTAATGTAACTCGGCATCTCCGTATACACGATGGGTCCAGCATTCAATTAACAATCAAATAAATCAACAATTTGGCATATATTTTGGTCAATTTGTTCTGTCACTGGCATAACGTAATGATATGCTATACAAAGCATTACACACCTCTCAACCTTCCTCTGCACTAGACTTCGTCAAACAAACCTACCATTGGATGAAGCACTCTCTCAATGTAACTTGGAATTGTTCCAGTTTTTAATAGGGGTGTTTTAAATTTTCGCTGCCACCACCTCGCTTAGCGAGGAAAATTGTATTGAGCTCTTCGGAATGCGGGTTCTTCTCGAAGAAACGGGTCACTATTTTTATTATTATTATGTAGTTATTTAACCTGAAAAGCAATTTTGAAAGAAAACTCCCCTAATCAATTGACAATCACTATATTGACAATTAAAATAAAAACGAAATACAAGGGGAAACAAAATTATTAAAAGAAATGACAATCAATAATGTTAATACTATAATAATAATAATACTAATTCACAAATCTAAGCAAGAATTTTACTGACGGGGAGTATTTCTTTACTTCGCAAGGAAAATAGAATTTAAGTTAAACAACAGATTCTGATTTAGAATTTGGTTTAGTTTTAAGACCTCAATCGAGTTTCTCGTTGTGAATGGAGAAAAAAAATGAAAATAATAATTTTGAGGTAACGATACCAAATTTGAGTCCCTCGATGTCGGGCAATCCCACACACTTCACACAAACGACGAAAATGTAATAAAAACAGAATATACACAATACTAAAAAAGGGAAAGTTAACTGCGACACGAAATCGATGTTTTCGAAGTATCTTCGACCGTGGACACCGGGGTACTGCTCTTTTTTTAATTTTTCACGCGATCGGCAGACTCGCAAAAAATGCGAATTTTGCAATGTTCGGTGAACGAACCTTGTGCAGTCGCGGCGGATTGCTGCGACAAGATGTTTTACGGGAAGTTTATGGATTCCGCATATCTCCCATTTCATCTTAGTCGATTTCGGCCGGATGCCGCCGGGTCAATGAATACCATGTATTACAATACTCCCCCTCAAAAAAAAATGTTATACTTCAAACAAGTATCAATTTTTTCCAAATTAAAAATAAGAACAAACTAAAAGAAAATCATGCTTTAAGAAAAATTAAAAATCCGTAAATAATAATTCTATTGTCATTTTCAATGTCTCTCAACTGCTGGTAAAACGCTGCGCCACCCAGCACAACCACTACTCTCACTGAGTCCTCTGCTCGTCACTTGAATGGTTGAGATGATGATACCGTCGCCTTGGAGTCCTCAAGATCTGCATCTCCTATATTCTTTGTTTACCTGACGTGGATATTCAGAATCGAATTACTTATAGGCAAAGGATATTGCCAGCCCGGTCCATTGCGGCAGGAAGGTATTGGTAAGACCTGGGAAAATGACTGTCGAATGATTTACAACCTGAAAGAAAGCGCTCCTAAACGTAGCCTAGATCTTCTCGTTATTAGAAGTTGCTCGCAACTTCACTCCAGTGTGGTACGTTAGGGTAGAGGGAGATTCTACTTCCGCAAATAGGGTTGATATTGGATTCGGTCACGGAAGATGAAGTTTTGACCCGTGCATTGTGTGAACGAGGTACTGGTTTTGGTTCCTCGGTGATCACTTCTGTTGGGGTATCGTCGGTGGTGTCTTCATGTTTGCTGGTACTCCGTTTTGTGAACTTTCGTCCGTATAAATAACACCGAAAATGTTTGACGCTATCTACTACCGCGTACAATTCTAGTTCAGTTGCCGAATAATTGCTTTGCGACTTATTCAACTTTTTACTAAAGAAGGCAATAGGTCTTTCGTAACCATTAACAACTTGGCTTAATATGCATGCCAGCGATTCCTATCTTACAAGCATCTGTAGCTAATATAAATGGATGGTAGAAATTTGGGTGAGCCAAGACAGATTCGGAAGTAATCGCATTTTTAAGTTCGTTGATTGCAGTAAGAGCATCAGCTGTAATTTTAAAGTCGGTCGACTTTTTTGTGAGATTAGTTAAAGGAGCAGCAATAATCGAGAAATTTGGTATGAACCGTCTATACCAACCTACTAGTCCTAAAAATCCGCGTAATTCTTTAACACTTTTTGGTAATGGAAAATTCTTAACCGCTATGAATTTTTCTGAATCTGGCCTTATGTCATCTTCACTGATTACGTGGCCCAAATATTTTATTTGCTTCATTAGTAAGAAGCATTTATCTGGCTTTAATTTGATTAAAGCCAATTTCTCCAAATGATCATCTATACCGGCAGAGTTAAAAATTATAATATCATCTAAGTAAGCTAGGCAAATCTGTCCAGTCAAACCTGATAAAGTAACATTAATAAATCGCTGAAATGTACTAGGACTGTTAACTAGGCCAAATGGCATCTTATTAAACTCCCAATGTTCTCCTAAAGTACTAAAAGCAGTCTTTTCCTTATCGCCCTCCACCATATCTATTTGGTGATAGCCTGATCGCACGCCGAGGGTACTAAATAAATTTGCCTTACCAAAATAGTCAAACGATTGCTGTAGATTTGGCAATGGATAAAAATCTCGCTTAGTAACAGCATTCAAACCTCGGTAGTCTATACACATACGAATTTTTTGTTCTCCTCCAGGCGTTTCTTTTGTGATTAGCACTACGGGCGCGGACAATGGAGATACAGATTCCCGAATTATATACTTTCTAATAGTCGAGCAATTTCTTTCTGTAGAATGGGTTTTTGATGATACGGTACTGGATACTGACGTTTAGCTATAGGAGCAACTTGCTCTGTTACAATTTGGTGTTTCACCTTTGAAGTGCTGGTTAGAATTTCATCTTCATTACTAAAAATGTCTGAATAATTTTGTATCAACCCTCGTACCTTATACGCTACGTCCGTATTTAAGTGTGATAAATCTAACTGGTTTATAATTTGATCAGTATGAAAATCTTTCAAATCGGCATGTCTGAAAGTCCTGGTACATTGGGCTTCCAGTACTTTTACATTTGTACAGGCTAGGCCAACTTTAGCTTTGGCTTTTAATGTAATGGGTTCATCTCTGACATTTATCAACCTTAAATTACATTTACTGTCATTATGTGCTAAAAGAACGTGCCAAAATAACACCATTTATACCAATATCTTGAGTCTCTATTAGAACATTTTCACCTTTTAATTTATTTTTAATTACGCCCATACAATTAACTTCGCATCTAGGAGGCATTATTAAATCGTCTTCCAAAATAACATCAGAATATTCCATTTTATTTGTAACGGGTTCATGTTTATTACTATCATATTCTACTCTGACTTTACTTATTTTATTCACTCTATTTAACTCTACTTGTTTTAAATCAGCTTCCCGCTGTGCAAAGCTTCTATAATAGTCTTCATCATCTGAATCATAATCACTTACTTCACCATATTCGTCAACTAAAACCTCAACATTTATAACTTCTGGCAAATTATTACCTGTTTCAGAATAATTAGATTTATTCCTTGCACATTTAAAATTAGTATCATTATTACTATTATTATCACTAGTAGCCTTCGCAGCACTGCTAGGATTTTCTCTAATAACTAATATATCTTCAGCAGGATATATACATTTGACCACCTTCGCAGCATTGTCAACTGTCACTGGAATTGACCTGGGATTACTAACATTTTCTACAACATTAAATTCCTCAAAAGTGCTATTATTTTGGGGAAGTTTGTTTTCGATAACCTTCACAGCATTATTGAAATCAACACCTACCCGTTCGTGACATCGCTCGTAAACACAGTCCCACACCATATCTTTTCCATTAACATGCACATTATAGTAAGCCTGGTCGTCAT
The DNA here is from genome assembly GCA_025024175.1 of Rhyzopertha dominica. NCBI lineage: Eukaryota > Metazoa > Arthropoda > Insecta > Coleoptera > Bostrichidae > Rhyzopertha > Rhyzopertha dominica. Next base: position 35,472,406 of record QCXZ01000137.1, read on the forward strand.
TGATTAAAAACATACAAAAATATTTACCCCAAAGTTTAATCTTATCCTCACTAAAATTAATTTCAGCTGCGTTAGCCCTAAGAAAATCTCTTCCTAAAAATCCATCTGTTTGTATGAGGCTGTCATCACAAACAATAAATTTAAAAACAGCACAATTTAACTTTTCACTTGTACCTACAATAATTTCGGATGTTCCTAAAGCTTCTACGCTATGTCCAGTTATTCCAGTGAGCTGATATTCTTCGGTTCGTATTAGATTATTACATTAAATAAATTTACTTTTTATTAATGACACTTGAGAACCACTGTCCACAAAGAAACTAGTTTCTGCCATTTACATGCAAATATATTACACTCGGAGTATCAGTTACACTTTCATAATTAATTTTTGGGACGTTAACAATAAATTGTTTACTGCAAGTGGAATTTTGGAAATTTTCTAAGGGTTGTATAAAACGCTGAGGACTTTCAGAAGTATTTAATTCCCTCCGGTTTGGGGAGCAATCAAAGGGTTGTTCCAGTTTAAAGAAGCTACCGTTTTAGAAACTGAATTTTGACTACTACTTTGAAAATTTTGATTCGGGGGCGGTTGACGATTAAAAGTTTGATTGGCGTAATCATCGCGATGCGCGAATTGGTTAGCGTTAACATTATTTGGACGGCTGCGGTTGACATAATTATTACTTGGACCTGATTGTTGCTGACTTCGATCAAAATGGTGGCCAAAGTTATGATGGTTAAAATTTGGATGAGGCTGCCTCGGCTGTCTAAAATTTCCAGAAAATTGGTAGTTTTGTCTACCGCCATAATTATTTGGGTTCGCCTGATTCGAATTCCCATTAAAGTGAGGCCGATTTCGACATTCGTTGGCATAGTGATTAAATTTGCCGCATTTGAAGCATTTAACGGCTAATATAGACCCAGAATTTTGTCTGTTCGTTAACATTAAAGAATTTAGTTCTTCTTGCCTTGCAAAATTTTCTGCCTGATCTATAGTTAAGCCAGCAGTTCGCATTAATAAAGTCCCAATATTACGCATGTATTCTTTTTTTAAACCAGCCTTAAATTGGTACTAGCTCATTACATTTTTTCTTTAAACCTGCTATTTCAAAAGCTTGTGAAGTAGCCGTATCCTCCCTTAAAATTTCTGCCCCTAGAATTTTTAAACGACCTACATAATCGGAAACAGATTAGTCGTGTTTTTGAAAACATCGACTTAGTTTCATAAGCGCCTCGCCTGGTATTTTAATAGGTGAAAACCTTTTAATAAATTTATCTTCGAAGTCTGTAAATGAAAGTGTTGGGTCTTCAAATGCAGGGTCAGTTTTTAGAAATCTGTACGCTTCTCCGGTCAAACGAAATTTAACTATATCTACGGTTGTTTTTTCGTCCCAATTGTCCAAACGAGCATGCAACCTAATTTTTTCAAAGTACTCCGTAACGCGTTCCCGTCCCGAAAAAGATTCCACCGTATTGGCAACCATGCCTAAAGACAATGTTTGAGGAATATTTGCATTCAAAACGACATCAGTGTTTTCTCTAACTGCTGCGGGAAGATTTTCTTGCGACATTATTGTAGTTAATAATAATTACATAAAATAAACACGGGCAAGTTAATGTAATGCAACCAACTAAAAGGTTTATGTCTGTTTTATACTAAATAAAACCGAATGCTTCCAATAATCGAAATAAACGACAACGAATTAAAACAAAATAATTTACACTTACCTTGTTAATGCAGTGTTTCCAAACTACGCAAATAAAATCAGTACTGTAAAGGCAAAACTCAATTATACATCATAAACCACATAAAACTTGCAATAAAAAATGCACATTAAATAAAGAACTTCGATTGAGATTTCACGTTACGAAAAAAACTTAATAACATTTCCCGTTTTCGAGATCCCTTTAGCTGCCACCAAATGTTCCAGTTTTTAATAGGGGTGTTTTAAGTTTTCGCTGCCACCACCTCGCTTAGCGAGGAAAATTGTATTGAGCTCTTCGGAATGCGGGTTCTTCTCGAAGAAACGGGTCACTATTTTTATTATTATTATGTAGTTATTTAACCTGAAAAGCAATTCCCCTAATCAATTGACAATCACTATATTGACAATTAAAATAAAAACGAAATACAAGGGGAAACAAAATTATTAAAAGAAATGACAAGCAATACTATGTTAATACTATAATAATAATACTAATTCACAAATCTACGTAAGAATTTTACTGACGGGGAGTATTGCTTTACTTCGCAAGGAAAATAGAATTTAAGTTAAACAGATTCTGATTTAGAATTTGGTTTAGTTTTAAGACCTCAATCGAGTTTCTCGTTGTGAATGGAGAAAAAATGAAAATAATAATTTTGAGGTAACGATACCAAATCTGAGTCCCTCGATGTCGGGCAATCCCACACACTTCACACAAACGACGAAAATGTAATAAAAACAGAATATACACAATACTAAAAAAAAGGGAAAGTTAACTGCGACACGAAATCGATGTTTTCGAAGTATCTTCGATCGCGGACACCGGGGTACTGCTCTTTTTTTAATTTTTCACGCGATCGGGAAACTCGCAAAAATGCGAATTTTGCAATGTTCGGTGAACGAACCTTGTGCTGTCGCGGCGGATTGCTGCAACAAGATGTTTTACGGGAAGTTTATGGATTCCGCATATCTCCCATTTCATCTTAGTTAGTCGATTTCGGCCGGATGCCGCCGGGTCAATGAATACCATGTATTACAGAATCCTCTAAACTAATCTAATGATAAATTCTCCACAAGGCGACACAAACCTCACCCTATTTTGCAATTTAATTAATCAGATAAATCAAACATTTAGTGATATAGTTTGACCAATGTAGCTATGTATCCCCTTATGCCCGGCAGGTTTAGCATTGCCATATCAGATATGCTATACAAGGCATTACACGCTTGCCCACCTTCTTCTGCACCCGGGTTCATCCGATCAGGCTTGGGCGGTGTCAATAGGGTCACGTCGACAATCCATTTCGACGCGTCGATAATGGCGTATCATACACAAGGAAACACACTCCTGCTCTCCTTCAGTACCTGTATTAATCAGATAAATAGACCATTGGTTTGACCAGTGTAACCAGGCATCCCCATATCCTGAGGGTGATTGACACTGTCAGTGGACAGTGGTAGTCTGTTCACTGCAATACATAACTAGCTACTTTCCTCTGCACTTGGGTTCAAAAGATAAATCGGTCATTTAAAGATACTCTCTGGCAGAAAAATCGCACATTTCGTTAATGTAACGCGGCAATCCTTTATGCACCGTGGCTCGAATACCATTATTGTGCACAAGGGAACACACGCCTTCTGTAATTGCGTTAATCAGATAAATGGACCATTTGGGATATACTTTGGCAATGTAACTAGAGATCCCCTGATGCCCTTATGTACTATATATGCTATACTATAGTGACCATTCGTCCCTTATTTATTATAAGTTATGAATATTACCTATGCATTATGTATTTGACAGTTTGGTAATGTCATTTTGCAAATATCATAGATACTATTGTTCCAGGTTGTTGTTTCGCTGTTATGTGGTGTTTATAAAAAACTTCGGTTGAATTGGGTTAGGTTAGGTGTCTTAAGAGTGGCCCTCATTATCCCAATTTAAATATGGTGACTAGCTATACAAGGCTGCAAGGCATTACCAGCCTATTCACCTTGGCTTCGTCAGATAAACCTATTTGGCCATACTCTTGCTCAATGTAACTGAATATATAAATCCCCTGTGGGTTTGGCACTATTATTCGACGGTGGTCCAAAAGTGACAATACGTCCCCAGCTACTTTCCTGCGCAATTGAGTTCCAAACAAATTGAACATTTGAGATATACTCGGACTATCTAACAGAAAAATCGAACGCTTTGTTAAAGCAATTCGGAATTTCTTTGTGCACATTGGGTTGAGCACCGTTATGGTGCAGATGTATTCTTCACAAAGCAACACACACCCTTTTCTGCAATTGTGTTAATCCTTTTGGTATATATTTTAGCCAATGTAACTAGGCATCCATCCCCTTATGCCCGGCGGGTTTGGTGCTGTCGAACACAACGAAACGCTATACAAGACATTACATTACATTGGTTTGTTAATGTAACTAGGCATCCCCTTATGCCCGGCGTGTCTGTCACTGTAATAGTATAATGATACGCTATTATGTAATACATTACACGCCTATCACCTTCCTCTGCACTTGGCTTTCACAATGAAACCTACAACTTGGGGATACACGTGCCCGATATAAAGCAAAGTACAGTCTAGACCTGCACTGACAACTGGCAGTGCGAAACCTACCGAGCATTAAGGTATCCCAAATTACACCAACTGCTAGGTTTATTTAACCAGCTGTAATCTGGCAGTGGAAGAGTTGTATCATCTGACGAAACCAAGCTCAGAGCTAGATGGCTAGATGGCTAGGAGTGTATTGCTTCGAAATCTAACAATGCAAGACCCGGCGAGCAGTAGGAGATACTGTTATGTATTGTATTTGGCAACAGGTCAATGGAATGGGAAAACTGTCATACTGTCAATAGTCATTATTATTAAGTTGTATCGTATCAGATTGAGAACAGTAAAACGTTTCTTACAAAGGAGTTATTATTAAACGGGCAACAAACATAAAAGAATTGGCGACGAGGATAATTAACGTAACAGAATAAGGTAGAAATATGACAGCACCTGACGGAAGTAAGGGAAACAGAGGCCCGGTGTTTGGGCAATTGCCGGAATACAATACACAGACAGCATGGCGTACGTACAAAGAGCGAATGAAATTCTATTTCGAGGCTAGCAATATTACAGAAGATACAAATAAAAAGGCAGTATTTTTAACAGCTGTGGGGGAAACAACTTATGATGTGGCAAAATCCCTTGTAACTCCGTCAACATTGAAGGAAGTTAGTTTCGAAGAGATTTTGAAAAAGTTGGACTCACATTTCAATCCAGCACCTAATGAAATCATCCAGCGATTCAACTTCAACAGAAGGATACAGTCAAAAAATGAATCCATTGCAGAATATGTAGCTGCTTTACAGAAGCTCAGTGAAAATTGCAATTTCAAGGAATTGGACATGTTAAGGGATAGACTGGTATGTGGAATTTACAATGATAATATTCAAAAGAAATTGTTCACGGAACCAAATTTGACCTTCAAGAGAGCATATGAGATAGCTATAGCCACAGAGACAGCACAGAAGAACGTAGACAGTTTGAAGATAAGAACAGAAGTACTAAAGGTGGATAACTCAAACAGATCGCAGAAACCTTGTTTCCGATGTGATGATTGCCATCATAAAGATACAGTGTTTCTACTGTGGTAGGAAAGGACATATGAAACAAGTTTGTTTTAAAAAGAAAAAGGACAATGAAAGAGAATAAGTGAAAAAATGAAATCACAAGTACAAGTAAAAGAAAAAAGAAAGCAGGTGCATAATGTAGAAGAAACAGAAGAATCTGAGGCTGAAGGAGTTAATTTATATGACCTGAATTATGTGGAATCAGAAGACACCACTGAAAAACTCATGGCAATAGTTACAATGCATGGGATCAAGGTGTCTATGGAAGTGGACTCTGGTGCCGCATGCAGTATGATTAAATAGGACAACATGGATGAAGATAGGGAAACCAAAACTATCAAGGACAGATGTCAGGTTGCAGACTTGGTCGACAGAACTGTTACAGGTAGCAGGACAAGCAAGGGTAATGGTTCGCTTCAAAAAGCGATGTTACCGGTTACCATTGTTAGTAGTAGAAGGAGCAGGATCAAATTTGATGGGACGGAACTGGTTTGGACCATTAGGAATTGCGATTCATGGTGTAAATGTTATTACAGAGCAGAAGGATGAAATTAAAGAACTATGTGACAGGTTTAAGGAGGTATTTAGTGACAAAATGAAGGAAGCAAAAAATATGGTAGTCCATCTAGAGTTAGAAGACAATGCGAACAAGATATTTTTAAAACATCGTCAAGTACCATTTGCAATCAAGGCAACAGTTGAAAAAGAATTGAAGAAACTGGAAGAGCAAGGTATTCTAGAAAAGGTACAGTACTCAGATTGGGCAACACCGGTAGTTCCAGTGAGGAAACATGATGGAAGTATAAGAATATGTGGAGACTATCGGGTAACGGTAAATCCTGTATTGAAAAAGAATACATATCCTTTGCCAACGTTTAACGAAATATTGGCAACAGTGGGGTTAGGCAAGTTTTTTACGAAGCTCGATTTAACTCAGGCGTATCAACAGCTAAAAATGGATGAGCAAAGTGCACAAATTTTAACAATCAATACCCACAAAGGATTGTACAAAGTAAGAAGATTGGCGTTCGGAGTTTCATCAGCACCCGGCATTTTCCAGAGATACATGGATCAATTATTAGCTGATATACCAGGAGTTGCAGCTTACTTAGATGTATTCATAGCAGGTAAAACAGAACCGGAACATTACAGAAGACTAGAAGTATTACACAGTTTGGACAAAGCACAGTTGACAGTAAATAAAGGGAAGTGCAGATTTAAGGCTACAGAACTAGAGATTTTAGGTTTTAAAATAACTGAAGAAGGAATCCGACCATCAGAAAGAAAAGTGAAAGCTATTCAAGAAACACCAGAGCCAACAAACAAGCAAGAATTACAGGCGTTTCTTGGACTTATATAAATTTCTACAACAGGTTTTTAAAAAATAAAGCAAAGGTTGCCGAGAAACTACACAGACTGCTTGATAACAAAAATACTTGGAACTGGACAGAGGAACATCGAGAAGTTTTTGATAACTTGAAGAAGCTGCTAAGATCTGATACTCTTCTGGTAAATTACGACCCAGAAAAGCCATTGGTGATGTCATGTGATGCTTCACCATATGGAGTGGCAGCAGTTTTAGCACATCGAGATGAAAAGGGAGAGAGACCAATTGCCTACACATCTAGGACATTTCACACATTCAAACATTTTCACCAGTATATTTCAGGCAGGGAGTTTACCATTATAACAGACCACAAACCTGTATTGGGAATTTTCAATCCGAAAAAACCAATGCCAAACATGCTTTCACCAAGAATGCTAAGATGGAGTTTACTCTTGGGAGGTTACAATTACAGGTTGGATACAGACCTGGGAAAAATCACGGTAATGCAGATGGGTTAAGCAGACTTCCAATTCAAGGGTCTACAGTAGATGAACCTTATCCACCTGGAGACATTTTAATGTTTGAGGCAATTCCTACAGCACCCAAGAAAGCAGAAGAATTGTGTGTACTTTCTACAAAAGATCCAGTCATCAAGAAGGTGTCATACATGGTTCTTCATGGGTGACCTAAAGAACGAGTCGAAGAAGAGCTAAAACCGTTTGAACGTATCCGGAATGAACTAAGCTTGCACAAAGGATGTCTTTTGAGGGGAAGTAGGGTGGTAGTTCCACAACAAGCAAGAAAGGACATATTGCAGATACTACATGCAAATCACCCAGGCATTGTTGCAATGAAGGCGTGTGCAAGAAGTTATGTGTGGTGGCCGAGACTGGATAACGATATAGAGGCAATAGTGCAGGAATGTAGAACGTGTCAAGAAACCAGGAACAACCCACCAAAGGCACCTACATTTTTTAAGCAGGAAGAAGTTAATCCATGGCGAACATTACACTTGGATTTTGCTGGACCACATAAAGGTATGTTATTTCTAATCGTAATGGACGCTATGTCAAAGTGGCTGGAGGTTGATGTTGTGCGATCCACATCTACCGCTGAAGTAATAAGAGTATTAAGGAGATTGTGTGCCACACATGGGATTCCAGATCAATTAATCACAGATAATGCCACTTGTTTCACATCCAAGGAGATGTATGAATTTTGTGAGAGGAATGCAATCAGACTGAATACTGTTTCACCGTATCATCCATCCAGCAATGGGCAAGCCGAAAGAATGGTGCAAGATCTGAAGAAGAATCTAGAAAGATTGCCAGAAGGGTATATACACCTAAATTTGGCAAGATACTGATTTAAACAGCATACTACACCACACGCAAGGACTGGAAAGCTACCTTGTGAACTGTTAATGGGCAGACGCTTGCGAACAGCTCTAGATAAATTGCATCCACATAACATCAGCAAGAAAGAGACGGGTGACAAGGAAAACTTTAGGGAGCTGAGCGAAGGCAGTGGAGTGTACATTCGAAATTATACTAGTAATCAAAAGTGGCTAGCAGGAAAAGTGATGGAAAGAGTAGGACCGGCCACATACATTACACAGACAGAAGATGGCAGAATTATGAAAAGACATGTAGACCAACTACGTAGGAAAGTAGGAGCTGAACCGAAATTTCCAGGAGAAACTGCCGTGGAGCAACAGTTACCATAACCTTCAACACAACAAGCGACAGTTAGTGATGAAGTGCGCAAAGTGAATGATCAACCGTCACCTAATGTGGTTGTACCAAAAGTACCTCAACGTGTGCGTAATCCACCGGTTTATTTGAAAGATTATGTCGTATCAATCTAAGAAGGGAGGAACTGTTATGTATTGTATTTGGCAACAGGGCAATGGAATGGGAAAACTGTCATACTGCCAATAGTCATTATTATTAAGTTGCATCGTATCAGATTGAGAACAGTAAAACGTTTCTTACAAAGGAGTTATTATTAAACGGGCAACAAACATAAAAGATACATACCAACTTTCATTAGCAGTGTTGGAATTGCCTATTGGATGGTTAACCAGGTTAACACGCCGTCAACTAGAACGGGCAGCACCAATGAAAAACGCTTAAAAAGAAAGGTTTACCATAACTGCCGGTCGACCGCGCGTTAACCAGGGGGTTTGATTAACCTCGTTTTGTGCAACGGGGCCTTAAGGTCATGTATTGCCTTGTCTGGCGGTGCCAAACACCTTCCGAGCATTAACTGATTCCAAATTACATTGGGCAATTGTATCATCATAAGATGGATGTGTCTAACGTAACTATGTTTGAAGGTTAGATCTACAAGTATCTACTTCGCCAGTCAGTAGGAGATGCCAAGTTAAATCAGCTAAACGTATTACCAAAACGTAGGTTTATTTAACGAAACCAAGGACTGAGGAAGATGCCAAGACTTGTCTGTCGTATCATTCTGGTCTAACAATGCAAGACCCGACCTTCCTCAGCACTTGAATTCCTTAGATAAACCTAACATTTTGTGATACACTTGATCAATGTAATTCGGAATCCCTTAATGCCGTGTAGGTTTGGCACTGCCAGTTTCAACGCTGACCTAGACTATGACGACTGCATAACTCTAGTCTTATTAGACTTGATCGGGAATACAAAAGCCAAATTGATACTTTTTCCTATTGTGCAAGCGAGAGATGGGGTAGCAAGTATTGGTCCATCCAGCTAACATCTAACAGATAAATCTAAGTATATAAATCATTAAGCATATAAATTGTTTCTTTTTTGTTTATTGAATTAAAATTTGGTGTAGATCGTATCATGAAGCTGTGCTTCACTCGCTCCACCGCCACTGGGTGGCGTATCCCACCTGTTTGTGTATTTTAATACTGTTTCACAATTCTTAATATTTAATGCCTTGATGTTCTGAAGAAGAACCGAATGTTTTGAAATAGTTCTGTAAATTGATTATTAAATTCTGTGATACAACCTGCTGTTTATTTTATTTATTTATGGTACCACCACTCTTACAGAAGTGACAACTTCTTGCAGCTTTACGAGGATGTTACGAGAACGACACGCAACTAACTTATTCGTATAACCCGAAACAAACTAATTTTGCTGCCGAATACGTCAACAGCGATCTTAACGTAACGAAAAGGTTTACTAAAGACCATAAGTTGCAGTTAAGCCCAAGTGTTCTTACTTCTTAAAGTAAATCTTCACGAAGTACAATTATTTACACTTTATTATAAACAAATTGGCAAAGCTCTTTCAGCTCCTAAGAGCCATCATCAATGCTATACAAAAATACAAAAAAAATTATATAAAAGTGACGTTGCGCTTTGCCAATTTGTTTATAAGTGGAAATAGTTGGACTTGGTAAAGATTTACTTTAACAAGTAACTACTAAATTTCCACTTTGTTCAAATGCACCAGGGCTATTGAGATTTAAACGTGTAAGATGCCAACATGTTAATGAAAAAATGTTACTACTCCTTGATACTACTGTATAATATAAATACAGGGTTTCTATAAATGATTATTGCAACGCGCGCGGCGTTGATTTCTGAATTCTTTGTGCCTCCTTTCTGTAACTGCTGCCAAGCTACAATAAGCTATACGATAGTACTGAAGGTTGCAGATCAAGTTACAGTTACGAAATTAATGGCTTTATAAATATTTTCCAAAAATTTACCGTTCTATTTTTCTATCCATCAAATGTATGAAATTACTATAATTATTGTTATAGTAGGCTTGTGGTAAGCTCTACAGTCTACACTCTTGCACTGTGGAAGCTTTGTGTAGTGCAGCTAACGTTACTACAACTTAGTTTGTGAATTTAACCCTTGCTACCGTCTAAAAACATCTAAGTCCATGTAGTACAATTATTTAACAGGCTTATTGTAGCACAACCTCACAAATACGAAACCGTGTCACGCCCACAGCTCCGAAATGTGGGTATTCTGCAACCTTAAAGTTGATTATCCCACATAACACAACAGAATATGTTGAAAATACACGCTCCCACGCGTTTTCTCGTATTAAAATATATCAAATAATTCAATAATCGACAGATGAGAAGTACACGTTCACTTTCCTGAGAGGCAGCAAACTGATTCAACCGATATTTCGATATTATTCAAAATTTAAGGTAAGGAAAAAACTGTTTTTACCAATAATGAACTATTGTAATATCGAGTATTATTGCTTAAACAGATACACCAAGGATCGCATGCAAAAAATTCGGAACAATTGTCGGTTTGTGGTGTCGTTTTAGGAAATATGGCTGAGTATCTACTAGGTTAAACATGTGAAATGTGGTTGTATAATGTTAGCGGTGATACAATATGGATTGCTGTACAAACAAATCCTTCTACAGCCGTGTGGAGCAGGTAAAAACGAATGCTTTCATTCAGTCTCGTTGTAATTGGCCAAACATGAAAAATGACGTCGTCAGGTACTGTCAACAGCGTCGTTCATGCACTGAAAGGAAGACTTCTTCGCATCTCAAGAAGGCTTCATTAAGGTTTTGTATCCATTTAAACGAACCAGTATGGATATTTGTGGTCCATTTGTTACACCACTAAATGGCAATAAGTATATCCTAATTTTTCAAGACTAGTTTACAAAGTACATAGAAGCTTTTGCTCTACCTGATCAAACGGCAGAAACCATACCGTTTTCGTTACTGAAATTGTCGCTAGGCATGGCGCACCAAAACAATTACTGTTAACCGATCAAGGTTAAAATTTTGTTTTAAAGCGTGTAAAAAATGTGTCAATATTTATTTACATTTACTGTATTTACAATACAGAAAATTCAGACTACACCCTACCATCCTGAATAGAATGAATGGTACGATAGAACGTAGTCACCGTGTTTTCAAAGATACTATGTCACATTATGTAGCCAAGAATAACAAGATTGTGACAATTAGATACGTTATGTGTTAATGGCTTATATAGGTTTAATGTTCAAAGATAAACCGGGTTCAGTCTCTTCTTTTTATACTGTCGAGACCCAGTTCTACCTTTTAACGATATACTAAAGCCAGTTACTGTTAAGTACGATACTGATCACAATTACGTTTCGGAACTCATGAATCGATTAGACTGTAATGACTCCTTGAGGGAGTTTACAAATTCTTGCCGGGCAGCTATTTTATAAGCGAGGTGAGGCGTGGGTTCAATAAAAAAAGTTTTTTCCATACAAACTTACCTTTATTGTGAATTAAGAGTCGAACTGGTGATGTTTTGAGGGCGCCACCAATTTTTTTATGTATTATTGGAGTAGCTAATAATGCCACCGTGACGGAAATTGGAAAACCAACTGATAACACTGAATAAATGACGAATTGGAAAGATACAGATTCTTTAATATGCGATTCGTAAATGCAGGAGGTTTGTAAACAATATTGATGAATGTATATGTCTCAAAAACAGATTAAATTCGTTACTCTTCGCAAAGCTTTGCTCAGATTTACAATTTTTTGGTATAGCTTTAAATCAGACATATAGATAAACTCAATAACCGCTACGACGCGTATGGTGAAATATTGTACTGTGGTATTCACTTATTTGTATCCTCCCAAGTGAGAGTGTTGGTGCAGGTGGAGTTGCTGACCTGGGTAGTTAGTCAAATCAACTATTTTCGGTAAGTAATCAAGCGTCCCCCGTTTATGTAGCTCGGGCAGACAGAGGCCCTCGGTATACAAAATGAACCTTACTGCGACCTCAGCGTTCGACCCTAACCATTGAATAGGAATATTGTAAGAGTAATGTACCATAATGAATGATAAAATTTACCTCACTTTCCGGAGGGTCAACTTATTGGTAAGTATATCCGACGTCAGAGAGAATAAGGCCAAAAAACAGATACTTTTAATTGGAGCATTCCAATAACTTACCCGGAACCCTGAAGCACCAAAGGTAAGGCAAACGATCGCGATTAATAATGGTACATTACCTTAATCAAACTTGTAGGTATTTATAACACCGGATTCTAGTTAACACAATAATCAACGCTTTACTTTCAGCAGGAGATGGTTCAGTACAATAAGACTGCCAAGTCCAGAACAGTTGGCCTTTCAAAGAAATTTAGTAAACTTTTATATTAATGATTGAAATAAAGTGCCCTGTCACAAACAAAATTAATTTGCTTAATGGTCGTCAAAAATTAATCATGCATGCTAATCGGTTAAAGCCTTGCAAATTCTTTGAAGGAAAAGAACCAGAAGATCAAATAGAGAATCAAGACGATGACTTGAGTGACACTAAACAGATAGACAATGACCCTAGACTTTGGTATACATCCTCGTGATGTTACAACTAATAGCTCAAATATTCTTGGCACACAGCTTCAAGTACAACAGGCCGAAGGCCAGGAGGGATGAGGGTACCCTGGGTACTATATTCCGAGATGGTGTTAGGGTGTCTACCAGACTAGACTTTTTCAGAATTCGAGTGTTTATCAACGTTCTTCTAAAGTATTAGTAAAGTATTAGTAAGAGATGATATAGTTTAGTAAACTGTCTGTGCTGCATAGACTTCGTGCAAACTGTTACTCAGTAAGCTCTCAACCCCGGTAGTGGTGGTGCTACTGTACAAGCCGTGCGTAAGATTTATAGCGTACGGTTGTGATGACCGAAATGTTAACGTGAGTGTGGTGTCGCTAAAAGACGTTACGCAGTGTCCTGCGCCAGATGATAGGTATGGTGGAACCCAGATGGATGTTCAAGAGATACACCGGAACGAAATTAGGCAACAAGCAAAAACATGCCTCATAGAAATTACAAGAGTTTTATACCATTGTGGCATGCATAGCCATAGTTCTGTGGTTGTTGGAGGAATATCAGAGTCCATTTATCCGATGGGAGCGGAAAACTGTCGTGACGCTCACAAGTATGGCAACTTAAACATCTACCTAACTAACTATCAGTAAACTGCAGGTTAATTCAACCACTACAGATTCCGGCACTCCTATATGAGGCCGTAATAATAATGGAAAACGCGGTGCGGTGTATACTTCGAAGGACACCTTAGACAGATATGTCACTACCTGATAAATGTAAAATTAGAAGACAACGAAATAAGTCTACTGAGAGGGATAATTAATCCATACTTAAACGTTTACTGTTTAGATTCAACCTATGGCGAAACAGTTAGGAAGTAACTAAATTGGGAAAAAGGGCTTAGTCTGATGTATGAAGTTATAGCTTAGTTTATATCTATTAAACAAAAGAAAAAGTTCGTCGTTATCGAACAAGAAGATAGGATATTCGCATTATCTCCAAAAAAACATATACGTTGTGTGGAAGTGAGGTGTGGCAAACCAAGCATCCAAGATTATTGGTTTTAGTAACGCATAAACAAAAGAAATTGCACCCAAAAATGCATCTAATGCTACAAAACACCTTGTTATGTACGTGAACAGCAAATTGCTGTATGTCCAGTAAGAGTAAAGCCGGAAGTTTATATGCCGATACAGTACATCGCAGGCCTCTCATACACTGGAAAATATTTTAAAAATCGCTTGCTGTTTGCGCCTTTCGGTACTAACGCTCTCAGCACATTGATAAAGAGCAGTTTAGGATACATGAGAACAGTATTAAGAGAAGTTTTGTATACGATGAAGTGTATTCCAAATCCAGCCGAAATCCGAAGAACGAAAAAATATTTTGGTAAGGATTGTTAGATTGGATGCCGACAACCAAGAGTTTTCGAAATTACAACTATTTGATGCAAGCGAAATGAAAAATTTAGTAAGATCAACATTACAATATGTCTGGGGGTGGTTCACTGACTTAGGCATGGTAATGAGCGGTCTAATTGGATTTTATGTCATTGTCAGAGCCCTGATTTATATCATTGAACTTATGATAAATGGAATAGCGGTATATAACGCAGTGGGGTGTGGAATAGTATAAGTATATGGAATACGTTAGCTGTATGGGTTGTGCATCACCAAAATACTAAAAAGCAACTGTATTAATGTCCCAAACCAAACAGAAAGGAATGAGCACAGCTAACTATCCGGAACCACAAAACTAAGAGGCGGTGATATGTTTTAGGTAGAAAACCGTGCAAGTATTCAGATACGTGTCACACCGAGATTTTTTATGCGATCCCTTCTCGCGTCTATCCCTGGTCACTTCTCCCACTAGCTCAGGATAAGGAACAGAAAAAGAGCACGGGAGAGTGCATGTGAGCGCATATATGAAAGAAATGAAACAACAAGAAATAAAGATCCAACAGAGGGCCTTAGTCTAACAAGCGATATATGTAGTACGTACGGTAGCCAGATATCACTATATCCAGATTTACTTACCCACGGGACTGAGTTCGTCAACCAGCATTTACAAGGTTTCAGGTCTCACCCATTCATCGAACATTATCCCTGGTCTATCCAGTTGATCCTACAGCAATACACTGGGGTTGCAACCACCTATTTCCTTATTTAATTCCTTCCTTGACTTACAAATGATAGAGAAAAAACTGTATGTACATGTAACACCGATGGACCCTAGACACAATGACGGGGATCGACTGCTTCACCTGCTTCTTCCAAGAATCATCGCCAGAGGGATCCTGTGAGTGAAAAAACGTGCGGGTCAACGATTGAAAGATTGGCGGTAGCCAGTAATACAGCTTAAAAAACACATCTGTGACCTTGAGACAACACGTCGTGACGAAAGCTTTGTCGCTCGGATGCGATTTGTGGTTCTGAAAAGAACCGTTTTTTTTATTTTTTCCATGCTTGGTTCCGTTTTGGACGGCAGGCTCGACCTATTTCGAGCTCGTGTACTTGGTGACGACCTCGGTACCTTCGCTGACGGCGTGCTTGGCCAACTTTCCAGGCAAAAGGAGACGGCCGTCTGGATCTCCCTGCTCGTGATCGTCGAACGCTTGTTGTAGTGGGCCAGGCGGGAGGCCTCTGCCGCWATGCGCTCGAAKATGTCGTTCACGAAGCTGTTCATAATGCTCATCGCTTTGCTGGAGATACTGGTGTCAGGGCGGACCTGCTAGCACCTTGTAATTGTAAATGACGTAGCTCTTCTTCCTTTGGCGCGTTTCTTCTTCTTGTCGCTCTTCGAGATGTGATGCGAAATTATAGAACACTTGTAAGGTGGCTTTTCATCAATTATTACTTAGCTGTTCTTCCTAAGGAAGAATAGCACCTATAGCTATTTAGAACTTCCTTGAACTTATTACATTTTCTTTAAATTATTTTATCTAATGTAATTTGCAGTTTGTAAATATTACATTCAGAATTCGCTAGCTTTACTTTTCTATTATTTCAAAATGTGTCAATTTTGGGTGGGCGGTATGTTGGATCTTTATTTTTTTGTTGCTTAACGCTTTCATATATGCGCTCGGATGCACTCTCCCTTGTCCCTTTTTTTGGTTCCTTTCTTGAGCTAGTGGGGCAGTGAGCACGAATCAACGCGAGAGACCGCATGAAATCTCGGTTCAAAACGCACGTATATTCGAGTAGCACACAACTGTCCCGTAACAGTGACAACTCCTGAAAGAGATTACGCCACCAGTCCGCTTCAAACGAGCCCGCAAAAGAAAATACGATCGAAGAAAGCTCATTCCAAGTAAGTTCCTTCCTGTTAAGTGTACCGGCGTMTTTTTTGTTTCTTTGTTAAATTACAAGGAAGCTCCAACACTGTCAGACTAAGAAGGTACAAGAAATCCTACCAACGGAAACGTCATAACAGGTTATTTAACTACACAAAATGAAATAAAATTTTACTTACAACTAAAAAACAAAAGACTGAAGTAGAAACTAATGCATACCATTGTAAAGACGATACAGAAAAGTTTTGGTCTTCCGTTTAGGCGGAACCTAAATGGCATAATGAAAATGCTGGATTTATAAGCAGGAAATAATGCGCTTAGCAATATAGAACTAAAAGAATAATAGCCGACAAACAGCCACAAGCAGTAATCACAATGAGTGGACAACGTACACAGCTTCTGGTATGAGGCTAACCACAACACATAAACACCTTACGCAGATCATACATAATCAAGAATATATGCTCCTTTTTTTAACACAAGGTTGAATTAATATTATACCGAAAAGCACTAATCCAGAAAACCCAGCTAATTATGCCTCATTAAATGCCTACCTACCCTATATAAAATTATTACTTCTGTCGTAGYAGATATATGTAGATATTATGAAGGGTAATTAATGCCTGAATTCATTGTAAATGAGCATGTGATATTTTCTTGGGTTTTGCAGGCATMAGATGAAATGAAAAAGTTTTGGCCTTGACCGAGATTTGAACTCAGGACCTTTGGAAGACCAGTCMAACGGTCTACCACTGAGCTATCAGGGCCCTGTTCAGAATCGAGGTAGATAKCTAGACAGAATAGACACATACAAACACAGCCTAATCACTGAAGAACAAAAGGGATGTAAAAGGAACATGAGTTTTTTTAGAAAGGCAGTAGTAACAACAAGCTTACAAACAAAAAATAAATTTGTACACTTTATTAAATATCAAAGGTCGTTTGATTCAGTACCACAGCTGTCTAAATAACATACACATGCACATGTACCACTTACCTAGTACAATACGAACATTTCTAAACAGCAATTTATCTACACGTAAATGGAACCTGACATCACTACCGATGAAATACCTATTCGCTGAGGTATATTTCAGGGCGACTCATTGAGTGCACTTTGGTTCTGCCTCTGCCTAAACCCTCTGGCAAACACGTATTACAGTTACAAGAGAACATCGTATGGATTTCAAATAAAAGTAAAAAAAAATTATCGTTACTATTTATTATTTATGGATGATTATCAAATTGTATACCAGTATTAAACAACAGCTTGATACAAACGACTCTTAACTACAGTATACAGATGCACTTCGGGATCAGCAAATGCAAAACAGGCAAAAGAGAGAGGTTAAATAATGTATTAGAACCTATAGGTAGCCACAGCGACTAATGAAGAAAATGAAAACCTAACCGAGAAAAAATTCTCCAAATATCTAGGTTTCGACCAAAGCAAAGGAACACAACACGCATAAAAGTAATCTTAAAACCATATACAAAACCAAATTAACACGAATAGGTACTAAAAACAAAATCTATTCTATAAACATAACCCGTGGTATCAATACATATTATGCAATATCAACATTAACCATTCGTTTAGAGCAATAAATTGGTCAGAAATTGACTAAAGGAACTTAGTCGTTAAATCCGAGTGCTCTTGACAAGATATAGAATGCATCAACCAAAGGCTTGAATCGAAAGAATTAATACAGAGGTTGGAAGGAGGCAGAGGTATTGTAGATATATGTCTAATACAGCTACATAATATACACAAATGACGACGCTGAGAGACTACTTGCACACCAAGATAGACAGTTCACTGCACACCGCAATAGCACAAGCAAACAACCCGTCTACTCCACTAGAACTGAACGCAACCATACAACAAACCAGCGTTGACTACCATGCTCAAGCAATATAAAAATGGAAATCAAAGGCATTGCATGAAAAATACATAAGCTTAACATCACAAGAAGATACAGATAATTAACTTATATGTGGCTAATGCAAGGATAATTATTACAACCTGAAACGGAGGGCTTTGTAATAGCTATTCAAGATCATGTCATCAACATTAAAAACTATAGAAAACGTATATTAAAGGAAGATGTCGCGGATGATAATTGATGAAAAGCCACCTTACAAGTGTTCTATAGTTTCGCATAGCTTCTGAAAATCTCGATGAACAGCTCAAACGATTTTGGGAAACCGAAGAGGTCGGCCCTCCGCTGATTGTCAACTCAGAGGATGCTTCATGTGAACATTTTATTGATACGTTTTGATATGTTGTGTCTCCCATGCAAAAAATGCTGAGCCGTTTGGATTTTCTCGCGATGCCGCACTACTTCGATTCAAAAACATGGAAAAACGCATGCTTCGAGATTTTAAACGATTTCGAATACAACTTCTTCATGCAAGAAGATATCATTTTACAATTCAGATTGTACCCCGGTGCTTTATGCGCTGATATAAAAATGATGTACCGTTCTATTGAACTGAGACCCGAGGATCAAAAATATCAATACATTTTTTTGGAAGTCTTATAGTTCTGAATCCATAACTGAATATCATCAGTTAAATACTGTAACTTATGGGCTGGTACCTTCTGCATACTTATCTAAAAGCGTCATTATGCAATTCATTTGTGATGAAGGAGAAAAATATTCCGCTGCTTCTCATGTTCTCAGAAGGCAACTCCGATAAATCATTTTCAGGTAAACTGATCAAAGGAGCACCTATAAGAAAGTGACCGGGAGTCAAATAGTCTGTGTCCGCGAGATCCGCAGTAATCGGGCAAAGAGGTCTATTGTTTAAAATTGCCTGTATTTTAGAAAGCAATGTAGTGAATTCTTCGAATGTTAAGGTCTGTTCACCAACAACACGGCGAAAATGATACTTAACCACCTTTACACCGGCCTCCCATAAGCCGCCAAAATTCTGTTCAAAAGATGGATTAAAATGCCACTGAATCTGACTAGTAATTAAGTTATTATGAATGCTTTCATTGTGCTGTTTCAAGAATCGATAAATCTCCTTTAATTGGCAGTCTGCTCCCACAAAGTTGGTGCCACAATCACTATACAAATGAGCACAAAGTCCACGACGAGCAATAAAACATTCCAATGCAGCCAAGAAAGCGTTAGTGGTGAGGTCAGATACTACCTCCAAGTGTATGGCTTTGCAAATGAATCTACAAAAGTAAACATTGCCATATTTTGCTTTACGGCGATTACTTTCCTTAATTTTGAACGGTCCCGCAGAATAAACGCAGACGTAAGTAAACGGGCATGCTTGAGCCAAACGCGAAGGAGGTAAATCTGCCATCAATGGGGTGGTTGGCTTGAGCCTGAAGCGGTAACGTCTGGGACAACGAAAAACTTTGACGAATAACACTTCGAAGGGAAGGCATCCAGAATTGTCTTTGTACAATAGATTGAATGAGACGTGGACCGGCATGCAAATATTGCGTGTGAATGAAATCGCAAAGCAAATTTGTTAATGTACATTACCTAAGTACCTAAGGGATCGTAGATGCGAGCGATTTGAGACATAATTGCGCGCTTTATTGTTCCATGCGGATTCGGACTAACCAAATAAGTGAAGCAATCCTGCTGAGGCTCTCACTGTAATTTCAGAATCTTAAGAACGTTCTCTTCAGATTGTGGCGAGAGATGCAAGCATTTTTCACGATGGTCTGGTAGAATATCACGTAACACGTTCGCTGTTACTCGACCACTTGCGCAAAATAAATCCTCCCTTGTCCAATAACGAAATTAATTGAGACTGCAATTCTAAAGCTTCCGACACGGAATCTGCCCCAGCAACGATATCGTCGACGTACATTTGCGTACTGAGAACATGAGAAGCAGCGGAATATTTTTCTCCATCACAAATTAATTGCATGATGACGCGTTGAGATAAGTATGCAGAAGGTGCCAGCCCATAAGTTACAGTATTTAACTAATACTCAGTTATGGATTCAGAACTATAAGACCTCCAAAAAGTGTATTGATATTTGCGATCCTCTGGTCTCAATTCAATAGAAGGGTACATCATTTTTATATCAGCGCATAAAGCAACAGGGTACAATCTGAATTGTAAAATGATATCAGAAATATCCTTTTGTAATTTTGGACCAATCATAAGTCTTGCGTTGAGCGAATAACCGTTAGAATCTTTAATAGATGCGTCAAATACTATACGAACTTTAGTAGTAGAGCTAGATGCTTTAAAGACGGGATGATGGATTATGTATGAGACAGGATGAAGAGCAATTTCCATGTGCTTAAGATTTAAGTATTCTTGCATGAAGGAGTTGTATTCGAAATCGTTTAAAATCTCGAAGAATGCGTTTTTCCATGTTTTTGAATCGAAGTAGTGCGTCATCGCGAGAAAATCCAGGCGGCTCAGCATTTTTTTTTGAATGGGAGACAACATATCAAAACCTATCAATAAAAATAAAATGTTGTTCACACGAAGCATCCTCTGAGTAGACAATCAGCGGAGGACAGACCTCTTCGGTTTCCCAAAATCGTTTGAGCTGTTCATCGAGATTTTCAGAAGCCAAAGATAACGGCTTGTGTTAAGGGCTGTTCAGGTACCTTTCCGATGATTACCCACCCGAATACGGTATTTAAAGCAGATGGAGTACCTCTAATCACACTTAACTCGCAACTAACCAGTATGTCAGCATAAATATCTGCTCCAAGCAAATAATCAATGGGACCCTTTATGTAAAATGAGCTATCGGCCAGGTTCAAATGAGAAAACTGTTCACGAATATCAACTGGCAAATCTAATTTTAGGAAGGTCTGAAGAAATGTGCGATAAAACAAACCACTGCCTGTGTTCGAACAGTTATCGAATTTGTAAATAGAGCTCAAAGTACAATCTACCAATCCTCTAGATGCGGATGCGGAAAGACCGCCTATTCCGGATATGCTCACGAAATGCTTGCGCTTCTTGAGGCCTAAAGGCCGGACACCCGATTCAGTAATAAATGAAAGATGCGATCCTGGGTCAATAATTATGCGAATGAGTTGCTTATTGCCAAAGCAATCCTGAATGAAGAACTAAGCTGTGGCTAACAATACAGTACATGAATGTGCCCCGATATTGCAAGTCAAAACTTGTGAAGGTCCCGGAAGTGAAGAAACTGTTGCAGGTACGTCAAATGTAGGTTCTACTGTATCTAACTGCTGCGAATCTTGAAAATACAACAAAGTATGGTGGGTTCCACTATTGCATATACGACACTTATATGAATTACACATTTTTAACATGTGATTTCCCAAACAACTAAAGCAGCGGTGCAAATTTTTTTTTTTTTTGTGACGTTCTAACGGCGAGGCATCCAAAAACTGATGGCACTGATATAAGTTGTGTGGCTTGTAACAATAAGAACAATTATCCACCTTATTTTGACCTTTACTGGATATCGATGATTTCTAAGATTTTACAACGATTTTGTATAAAACAAACTAAATTTTCGTACTGAGGAACTTCAATTTCGGTATATTGAGCTTCAAATAATTTCAAAGTTTGTTCATCAAGACAACGCAAACCGAGTTGCAACATAAAGTCAGACAAATTTTCAAACTTAAGCGTTCTGAGAGCGGCAATATTGGTGAGAAAAACATCCAAAAATTTTTCTAAATCAGAAAGAGATTCAGCTGAAAACTGGCGAAAGTTCAAAATTATGTTTAAATAATGCAAAGCTAATAAGCGTTTATTCTGATATCGTTTCTGCAATGTATTATAAGCAATTAAATGAGAGAGGCGGGCCTTGCAGTAACGATTTAAGGTATTGCATTATTTCTATATTTGAGAGCTCGTTGTTATTGTGGATGATACTATTATAAAGTGAAAAGAAAGTGGGCCATTCTGCGATATCTTCTTTAAATAAGCCTATTTGAATTTTTGGCAATTTAGCGCGTACAGTAGCAGTTTCAGGAGATAGGGAATTATTAACAGACGAAATAGCGGAATTAGAAGGCTTCTTTTTAGGCAGAATGGCAAGTGCAGTGGCCTTTATTGTGTGGCGAGGACCGCGTCGGCGTCACTACTGTGAATGCCATCATTTCTGAATCACAATTTTCAGACAACAAAAAATGAATGTGAAGATACCACCATTTTGACACACCGACCCAAAACTGGTTCACGCAAATAGAAGCACAATTCATCACTGTAGGATATCTCATTTGAATATCAAGTATGTTATGGCAGTCAGTTCGATATTTGGTTGTTCTGTTAAGCACAAGTTGGTACAATTTATTATATATATATATATATATATATATATATATATGACCATAGGCACCATTTCTGGGCATAGGTCGCTCAATTTTTGAGCTCTTCTGATCCGCTTTATGCGGTGGATCAATCCGCTTTCTCATCATTTACAGGTTCTTCTGTGTTTTTGCTCTGTTYGCTATATTGTTCCATTCTTTCCTGTCCTTGATCTTTTCTCTCCAGTCTTTTACTTCCATCTTTGCTAGATCTCCCATAACTTGGTCTTGCCACCTGTTCCTTGGTCTTCCCCTTGGTCGGCTGGTTCCAGGCCTCCAGTTTAATATTGTTTGTATAACTTCGTCTGGTTCTCTCCGTCGTACGTGTCCAAACCATCTCAGTCTTTGGGATTTTATGTGTCCTATGACGTCTTCTCCGTGCATTATATTTCGTATTTCGTGGTTCATTAGCATTCTGTACTCATTGCCGTCCTTTTGTGTTCCAAGTATTTTCCTTAGGATCTTCCTTTCTTGTGTTCTCATTCTTTCCTCGTYTCTATTRGTCAGGCACATTGTTTYTGCTGCGTAGGTCATTACAGGTCTTATTGCCGCTTTGTATATTTTTAGTTTTGTTTCTTTACTTAGGGATCTGTCTCGTAATAGCTTTTGGTAAGTCCAGTATGCTCTGTTTCCCGCCTTAAGTCTTTCGTTAATTTCTGTACTTCTTTCGTTTTTCCCATTTATAGTAACTCCGAGGTATTTGAAGTGTTCCACTTTTTGAAAGCTATATTTTCCTATTGTTAGGGCGGTTTCGGTATAGTCGCTTCTAGTGCTGACGAGATATTTTGTTTTGTCTTGATTTATTCTAAGACCTCTTAATTTGGCTTCTTTTAATAAATGTTGTAATGCTTCCTGTAGGCTACATTTATCTCTTGCCATCAGGGCCAGGTCATCTGCGTATCCTACTACCTGTGTTGAGCTTTGTGTGATTTTTCTTTCCAGTCCTGCGTGTTTGATAACTCCATCCAACGCTATATTGAAGAGAGTTGTTGACAGACTGTCTCCTTGCCTCACCCCTACTTCAATTCTTATGCTTTCTGTGTCACCGTCCTTTGTTGTGATCCTTGCTGTTGAGTCGTGCATTGTCATTCTCGTCAACCTGATTAGTTTTGCTGGTATTTTCATTTCTGTCATGTCTCTAATTAGTTGCTGTCTGTCTATGCTGTCAAAAGCCTGTTCAAAATCAATAAACAAGATATGTAGTTCTATACTGTGTTCGTAGCATTTTTCAATGGTTTGTGTTAGTATGTGTATGGCGTCAATAGTCGATCTTCCTTTTCTGAAGCCTTGTTGGTACTGTCCTATGTAACTCTCTGTGTATTTGTTTAGTCGGTTTCGGATTATTGTGGTCAGCAGTTTGTATGTGGTATTCAGCAGCATTATGGCTCTATAGTTAGTACATTTAAGTGGGTCTCCTTTTTTAAATACAGGTGTGACTAATCCTTGCTTCCAGTCCTCTGGCATTTTTTCATTATTCCACACTTTAACTAGTAGTTTGTGTATTCTGTTTGCTAGCGTTCCTCCACCGTTCTTTATTAACTCATAATTAATGTTATCTGGCCCTGCTGCTTTTTTGCCTTTTGTTTCCTTAAGTACACGCATGAATTCTTCAAAACTAGGTGCGTCCTCTTCGTCATCTCTGGCATCTACAGGTTCATCAGTGCATTCTGTTTGTACCGTGTCGCTGTACATATTCGTAAAATGTGTCTCCCAGTCTTCCTTGCTTATTTCTGGGGTTCTTTTTTTGTTGATGCCAACTTGTTGCCTTATATATTCAAACAGCTTTCCATTATTTTTGTTGTTCAAGTCAAGTTGCAGCATTTGGTCCATGATCCATTTTGCTTTTTTCCCTTTATAGAACCTTGTAGCCTCTTGCCTTGCCTTCCTATATTCATCCAGCTCTTGTTCTTTTCCATTTTTGATCCATCTGTTTCTGGTTTGAATCTTCTTTTCTCTTTTGATCTCACAGTCTTCGTCAAACCATCCCTTCGTCATTTCCCGTTTTCTTAGCCCTACTGTTTTCTTTGCTGCTTCCATTATGGCAGATTTTATGTTTGTCCACTCTGTATCTATTTTGCCTTCTTCGTTTTTTCTTAGGATATTACTAACTTCTACAGACAGTTTGTTTTTTGTTTCTTCCTCTTCTAATTTTTTTATGTTCCAGAACTTTCTTTTGTTCGGGTTCTTTTCGTTTATTGCTGTTTTCATTTTAATTTTTGTTATTAACAGAATGTGATCTGTGTCTGCATTTGCTCCTCTGTAGGATCTTACATCATGAACTATTTTTTTCCATTTTTTTGAGACTAGTACGTGGTCGATTTGGTTTCCGTCAGTTTTTCCAGGCATCATCCACGTTATTTTGTGTTCCTTTTTGTGTTTGAATTTGGTGCTTGCTATATATGTGCCTGTTATCGAAGCTAGATTACACAGTCTTGTTCCATTATAGTTTGTATACTTATGGATAGTTTCTCTACCTGCGACATCTTGATTGAACTCTTCCTTCCCAATTTTGGCGTTAAAATCTCCCATTATTATAATTGCGTCATGGCTTGGTATCTTATCACAAGTCTTTTCTAGTTCCTCATAGAATTTTTCTTTGTCATCATCTGTGGCGTCTTCTGTTGGGGCGTATACATTTATTATTGTTATATTTGTAATGTTACTCTTTATTCTTAAATATGATATTCTCCCGTTTACTTTTTTAAAATTCAAGATATTTTGTTTCATTTTATTTCCCACCATAAATCCTGTCCCGTTTTTTCCTTGTTGATCCTCCCCTGCGTATAGCATTGTGTAGTCTGTCTTTTCTATCTCGCCTTCTCCTCCCCATCTAACTTCCTGCAAGGCCAATAGGTCAATCTGATAGCGCATCATTTCTTTTGCAATCTCCCTCATCTTGCCAGCAGCCAGCATTGTTCTCACATTCCATGTCCCGATTCTGATATTTTGTTTTCCATTTCTTCGTTTGTACCATTTCGTTGCCGTGTTCGTTACCATTTCTCCAGTCCAACTGTCAGTGTTGCTTAGTTTTTTGGGGGACGACTTTTCTTGATGTCGTTCCATGTATGTACTTTCTTGTCTATAATAATCTTTTGGTACCCTACTTTTGCTTCACTTCCTTTTTCCCTCTGCTCCTTTGCTAGTTGCCTGAGTTCTTTCTGTATTTTTCTCTCCTCTACTGTCATGTCATGTTCTATATATACGTTTGTATTCCTTAGTTTCTGTGTGTTCTCCATTATCATTTTCTTTTCTTTCCAACTTTGCACTTTTGCTAGCAAGATTCCCTTTGTAAGTTCAAAAGCTTCATTGATTTTGACCTCAACACTTAGCTTTTCCCTAATGTAGTCTTCTACCGCTTTACTACTATTTTCTCCTTTAATTTGTGCATTTTTAATAATTATGTTGTTTCTTTTTTTCTCTTTTTCTTGTTTTTCTGAATTTTCTTCTATTAATCGAATTCTTTCTATTAGTTCGTGCTTTTCGCGCTGCCATTCTCCTTCTTTATTTTTCATGTCATCCTTTATTTGTCTCAATTCTTGTTTTGTCCTTTCTAACTCTTGCTTTAGCTCTTCGTTCTGTTCGTAACAGCTCCTGAATCCTTCCCTCATTTCACTTCTCATTTCTCTAATTGCTTCGAGTACATCCTCCATTGCGTTGCTTGTGTCTGTTGAGCTTGAGCGTGTTGGTGATCTTGAGGTAATTCTGCTTCTTTGAAAGACTTTTTCACCCTCGTTAAAGTTATCTAGACTTGTATCAAGTATTTTCCGCTTGTTTTTGTCCTTGCTCATGGAGCTGCTTTGAGGTTTCGATTACAGATCTCTTTATTATCCTGTTATCGGCGCCAGCTACACCCTCCCGAGTCGACCTCTCGGAGGAAGATGTCGCTACTCACTACAGAAAACTGCGCTTGCAATTATCGGCTGTTCAATTTTCCTTTTAWCCTCACAATTTTCGTTGTAATTAAATTTTACTTTAATTTTTAATCTTCGCTAATCTGTGTCTAGACTAACCTTGCATATATTCCTCTTTAGATGCTTCACCCCACCTCTATCTATTCGTTCGTCTTTTGTCTGTTTATTCGCTCGAAATTAGTATATATATTTAGACCTGTCAGCCAGCTACCATCAACCATCAAGATACAATTTATTATTGTATTTAATATTGTATTTATTAATTAATAAAATGTTGAAGATTGTGTTAAATACATAATACATAACACAAATTGGCGACGAGGATAAACTTATAAAATAGTTTGGTGCGTATCAGAATGTCGATACCAAGTTCCGAAGGTTCTGTGGGTCACCTCGAACCTTTTGATACCGCAAATTCTGGGTGATGGACGGTGTATGGCTGATCGTCTCGCATTCTATTTAGAAGCAAATGGAATTGTAGACGAAGGGAAAAAGAGAGCTGTGCTCTTGAGTTTGTGTGGCGCGGCCACATATGAAATGGTACATTCGCTTCTTTCGCCGGATGCACCGAATACAAGATCGTACAAGGAGATTGTGTACCTGCTAACGCAGCATTTGACGGCGAAGCCATCAGAGATTGTCCAGCGCTTTCGTTTGAACAAGAGAGACCAGAAGCCTGGGGAAAACATTGCTACGTATGTAGCAGAATTGCGCAAGAAGGCCGAACATTGCGAATTTGGCAGTTCATTAGAAACCATGCTACGGAACAGAATCGTATGTGGGGTTTTGACAAGGGTGTACAACGCCGACTGTTATCAGAATCTAAACTTACTTTCAAAACGGCCTGTGAAATGGCCGGCGAGGCATGAATGAGTTAGCGACTGACACTCCATCTACCAGAGTTGTAGCAAAAATATCGAATCACGCCGTGACCAGCAGAAAAATTCAAATTGGTCGAATCGTACAACCGTGTGTTATCGTTGCGGAGGACAACATGAACACCAAGAATGTCGTTTTGTCGATGCCGAGTGTAGGGCATGCGGAAAAATTGGACACATTGAGCGTGTGTGCAGGAAACGAGGAAAAAACATTGAAAGACAAGGTGCCAGACCTAAGAAACCCTGGAATGATCGTAAAAACATTAAATCAGTGACTCTAGATGTCAACACATCAGACGATGAGGATTGCGCACACTTAAATCTTGTGACTGAGAAGACTGTAGCAGCAGATAGAATCATGTTGTTGCTGAATAACAAAAAATGTTGTAGCAGGAGATGCAGGCGTCGTAGCCACAGTTAATCATCTCCGGCGCAGTGGGCAGATGCCAGTCAGTCAAAGTAATTTTTTTGATGACATAATTGATGTCAAGGTGTTTCGCGTATAATAAAGTTTGTTTAGCATCCATTGTGTGAGTTAATTTCGGGTTCAAGAATCCACCCCAACCTAAACTGGCGCCCAACGTGGGGCCTGGAATCAACACGCTGAGAATGCCGAACAAACGCAGGACAACCGCACCGACTGCTACACACGTCGCCGATCAGGTGAATTCAGCGACGACGATGAGGACAGCCTCAGTCCCAAGTAACGTTATGTTAACGAACGATCAGTTTATTACGCTATTGAGTGAATTACGCATATCCCGAGATCATAATCTCAGAGAGGATGCAAGTTCACGTGCCAATACTCAAGTACCAACGCCGTCTGTAGGTGGAAGCTTTGCAAAGTGCACTGCGCGTTTCAATGGCTCAGATACTGCTAACGTGGACGCATTTTTGGACAGTGTACTTACTTTCAAAGACATCTGTAGAGAGTCGGACGACAACGCGTTACGTGGTTTATCCATGCTACTGGAAGATCGTGCGAGCAAATGGTGGATAGGTGTTAAGAGTTCAATCACGGATTGGAATTGTGCCGTGAGCTCTTTGAAGGACGCTTTATCTAAAAAGTTACCACCTCATGCCGTGTTTCGTAAAATTTTTGAACGCGAACAGAACATTGATGAATCAACAGAAGTTTTCATGTATGTGCGCGCGCTTTTGTCAGATTTGCCATATGAACTGCCGGAAAAAGCACAAATTGATATCGTGTACGGTTTATTAAACAGAAAACTCCGCCGACGTCTCGTACGTACCGGGATCGACACTTTTACGGATTTGTTACGCCGCGCACGCGATGTAGAACTTTTATCGAATGACTGGAGTGTCCAATATAAAACCACATCAAGATAAAGGTAATACACGCCCACGTTGTGTTTTCTGCAAGGCGTTTGGACATGAATGCCACAAGTTGAAGAAAGAAAGCTCCTCCAGCGTCCAGAAAACAGAGGTGCGTCCAGAAAAAGCCGAATCTGCTGTGAATAAACCGCAGCTTGTATGCTATGGTTGCGGTACACCTGGCGTAGTGCGAGCCAAATGTACTACATGCCAGAATAGTGGTGAGTCTAAGCAAACCTCAACGCATGCTAACGCATTAAGCTTCTATGGTACATCGTCTGAAGATTTGATTAATCGTCGAAGTAGACCTCTTCCCATCACTATTAACGGATTTAATGGTGTTGGTTACGCAGATGCAGGAGCACAAGTTAGCATAGCAGGTTCAACTTTGTATAGAGTTTTAAAGGAATCCGGATGTGAGTTTAAGACTTGGATAACGAATATAGTTACGCCGATGGAGTGCCAAGAGAGGAAGTTTAACGAACCAGAGAACTTTACTAGGTTGCGATTTTCTAGAAGACGCTCAGATCGCGCTAAACGTACCCCAGAAGTACTGGTACTTTTGCGAGGACATAAATGTCAAATATGACTTCGCTAAAGAAGAGTCGACGTTGATGAACCAGACGAAGATATTTGAACTAACCCTGTGCAATTTAAGGGATGATGAAGGTACTTTGCTGGATAGTAAAGAGAAGCAGCAGCTAGCTGCTGTATTAACCTCGAATGCGGACATTTTTCAAGAAGGGGGAGAGCCAACGGACTTTGCTATGCATCGTATCAAGACTGTGGAGGAAAATCCCATAGCAACTCCGCCATATCCCATTAGCGTGTCGAAAAAGGAATTTCTACGTCGAGAAATAGACAAGCTACTTGAACAAGGGATCATAAAAGAATGCGAATCTCCTTGGGCTAGCCCAGTCGTTCTGGTCCCGAAGAAAACAGGGGTCGTTTCGTCTGATTGTTGACCACAGACGGTTTAACTCCGTAACTGTAAAGGATTCGTATCCAATGCCGAGAATGGACGAGCTACTGCGAACAGCCCAGAGAACACCATACATGAGCACTATTTTTCTGGCAAATACCAGTCACGAGTGAGGATCGTGATAAGACTTGTTTCGTCACGTGTTTCGGTACATTCCGCTTCACGCGCATGCTGTTTGGACTGCGAAATTCGCCCGCGACGTTTATGCGTCTAATGGACAGATTTCGTGCCGGACTTGGTGAACGTGCAGTGTATGCGTATTTAGATAACATTTTAATACTGTCGAACAGTTTTCAAGAACATCTCAATGATTTAACGGCAGTGTTTGCGAGATTAAGACTGTTTAAGCTACGCGCTCGACGAGAGAAGTGCGTTTTCGTAAGAGACTCGATAAAGTACTTGGGGCACGTAATTTCGCCGGACGGTATACATGTCGATTGGGAAAAGGTGTGCGCGATTAGAAACATGCCTGTCCCGCGAAATAAACAGCAAGTGCAAAGTTTCGTACAGTTGTGTTCATGGTTCATATCGCGCAACCTGTTATGTATTTTCACATAGTATGCTTTAACTTAAGATTCTGAATATCGCCCGTTGTCAAGGCAACAACAGAGTTTATAATATACATGTAATGTCATGAAATAAAATTGTTGTTCTGAATAATTGGGAGCATCTATTAATTTATTATTATTGCGTGTAGTTTACGCACTACATGACACTGGCGACGAGGATATTAATTTACAAAGAATAAGAATCATAATCCGATCGGGTTACGGCAGATCGGAAATAAAATGGAAGGCAATGTTCAAATGCCACCATTTGAACTGCAGAAATGCTCATGGCAGGTATATATGCAAGTATTCAAGAATAAAATGAAGATTTCAAATATAGAAGAGCAATATTTATTAGCCAACGTGGGGTTCGAGGTAATAACCCTAGTTACTGAGCTCTGTTTCCCAGACAAGCCAGAGGACAAGCATTCGCAGTGTTCAGTTATTACAAAAACACCTTGCTAAAAAACTTATGCAAAGAAGTCAACAAGAACATGAAAGAGTTAGAGATTATGTTACGGCATTAAAGAAGTTGGCACAAACATGTAACTTTGGTAATTACTTAGAAAGGGCACTACGAGATAAATTTGTGAGCGGCCTAAGGAATGAAGCAAATCAAATGGTTATTTGCTGAAACAGCAGTAACTGTCCCACAAGCAGTGGACATAGCAGTCACTATGGAGCTAGCTGATAAAGAAGCAAAGATGGTAACTGGAGCAGAATCGAGGATAGTACAGAAGATGGTAAAACCAGTAATGAACCCAAGAACAATTACGAAATGTGCTTGTTGTGGAAAGCAAGGTCACATCAAACCAGTTTGCACATATCGAAATGATGAGTGTTACAAATGTCACAAAAGAGGACATTTAGCCACAGTATGTAGAGCTAAACCAGCAGGTAAGAAGAAACTGAAAATGCAAAAAGAAATGTATGTGAGCTAGAAGAAGTGGAATACAGTCTTAAAACTGGTTAGCGATGCTGAAAAATTCGAAGAAGAAGAAGAAGTAACGGAAGATTAAATGCTGGAAAATCTCCTTAAAGAGATAGAAGAAATACAAGAACAGAAAACAGAACTGGTGGAAACGCTAGAGATAGAAGAAATACAAGAACAGAAAACAGAAGTGATGGAAACGCTAAAGATAGAAGAAAGACAAGAAAAGAAAACAGAAGTGGAATTAGAGAAGACCACAATAGATTTGGTTAAACAAGTCGAAGGGGGCTCACCTTGTGTCAATCAAGTTAAAGAAGTCACGAAGATCAAAGAAGGGAAGCCTTCTCCTTGAATGACTACATTATGCGTAGGTGTAAAAATTCCTTTTGAAATTGATTGTGGGTCTGATGTTACACTAATTCCTTTAGGATTATGTGAAAATTTATTACCTTCGTTAAAACTAGAGTCAAGCAGTATGAACTTAAGGAGGTGTCGGTACCGTCCAACATTCATGATGTTTGGTATGTCACCTGCGCCTTTAGATTGGCAAGAGTTAATGGATCAACATTTCAATATAGCAAACGTGTATTGCTATCTTGATGATATTTTGATAGCCTCTAGTAATACTGATGATCACTTAAAAACTTCGAATATTGTTTTCGATAAAATTAAAACACTAAACATTAAGGTTGATAAAGAGAAAACAGTTTTATTAAGTCACAAATTGGAATACTGTGGTCATATTATTGATAAAGATGGTATTCACAAAACACCAGAACATATTAAAGCTATTGTGGAAGCTCCACAGCCAAAAAATGTAAGAGTTAAAAAGTTTTTTGGAACTGTAAATTTTTATCACAGGTTTGCAAAAAATGCAGCTGAAAATCTTCAGCCTTTGTACAAATTACTTAAAAAGTCAACATGGTGTTGGAATACTGAGCAGAGCAAACCTTTTCAAAAGGCCAAAGCAATGATTGCATCTGATCAGGTCTTAATGCATTACAATCCTAATTTACCGTTAATTCTTAGTTGTAATGCATCTAAGTATGGATTGGGTGCATGTTTATTAGCACATGAAGTAAAAATTAATAATAAAATAATAGAAAGACCGATTGCTTTTGCTAGCAGAATGTTAACCGAAACTGCCGTTATTCCCAAATTGATAAAGAGGCGTTGTCCATAATATGGGCAGTAAAGAAATTTGATTTATATTTAAAAGGTAGAACTTTTACTCTAGTAACGGATCACAAGCCTCTTATTTCCATATTCAATCCAAATAAATCGGTAAGTAGCATTTATGCAGATCGTATGGCTAGGGTGGGCAAATTCTTTGCAATTACAATTATATTATTAAGAATAGAAAGTCACAGCATAATGCTACAACTGATTTTCCGTCACGTTTGCTACTTCCTATTGGAGAAGGAGAGATTGTAGATACAGATATTGAACCGGTAGTACATAGCGTAATGTTAGAATCTTGTCCGGTTACACAAACAGAAATAGCGGAAGCTACACGGAAAGATAGATTGCTTACTAAAGGGTTACTATACATACAAGAGGGTTGGCGTAAGAAAGTAGAATCAGACCTATTAACATATAAAAGTGAAGAAACAGAATTACACATAATCAAGGGTTGTGTGATTTGGAGAGGTAGAGTAATAATACCCGGTAATTTGAGACAGACTGCTTACCGAATTACACTCAGGACACCATCGTTCGTTTAAAATGAAAGCATTAGCTCAAAATTATTTTTGGTAGCCAAACATAATATTCAGACATCGAGACTTTAACACAAAATTGTAACGGTTGCATACAGGTTAGGAACAGGCCAGCTAGTAAGCCTTTGCATACTTGGGAATGGCCTGCAGAACCATGGCAGCGCATTCATGCGGACTTCGCTGGGCTATTTATGGGATTTATGTGGTTAATTGATTGATTCTCACTCCAAATGGCCAGAGGTAGCTCGCATGAATAAAATAACAAGTTAAGCTACAATAAATGTTTTGCGAAGCATATTTTCAAGGTTTGGTCTTCCAGAACAGTTTGTTACTGATAATGGTCCACAGTGGACTTCAGATGAGTTTGCTTTATTTTGTAAAAATATTAATATAAGACATATTCACGGCACCTACCATCCTGCTAGTAATGGATTAGCAGAACGTGGTGTGCAGTCTTTTAAGAAAGCAATGTTATGTAAATTTGATGAAAATGACTAAGATAAAAGTTTGCAATCTTGGTTGTTAGCCTATCGTACAGCACCACATGCTACCACAGGCAAAGCTCCTTGTGAATTAATGTTAGGGAGAAATTTGCGAACACGTTTATCTTTAGTCAGAAAAGAGATAGTTATTCCAAAACACAGTACTAAAACATCAAAACAATTTATGCCTGGAGATAAGGTACATGTAGCTGCGTATGATGGCAAGCAGAAATGGATTGAATGGACGATTTTGAAACCTGTCGGTAGTGTTATGTTCCGTTTGGGCCCGTTGCTTTTCCTACTCTATATTAATGACTTACTTACTATAACAGATCATCTGTTGGGAGTCTTCGCTAATGACACCTCTGAGGTGATAAGGGCAGAGACTCAGGAACAGCTAGGGTGAAGTGGCTGAGATCTTGCAGAGATGTGAACGTTGGTTTGATTCTAATAATTTACAACTCAATATTTGCAAGACCCCCATGCTAAGCTTTTCCTTCGGGAGAGCTTCTCCGATCTGCGTGGAATATGGCGGCACTGTTCTCGAGTCTGAGGCTAGTTCGAGGTTTCTTGGAGTGTTTATGGACCATCAGTTGAATTGGAGGGCCCACATTGATTTTTTGGCGGGTAAAACCAGTTCCTTTGTCTATGCTCTCAGAGTAGTATCCAGTACCATCAGCGAGGAAGCAGCACTATCAGCATATCATGCATGTGTCCACTCTAGGCTAAAGTGTGGTGTTATTTTCTGGGGTAATTCTGTGGAAGCACCTAGAATTTTCAGACTGCAGAAGGCTTGTGTTCGTGCGATGTTTCACATGAGAAGACGGGAAACATGCAGAAGCGTGTTTAAAGAAAAAAAACCTACTTACCTTACCTGGTAACTTCATACTCGAATGTGCGTGTTTTGCTCATGAGAACTACGACGAAGTGATGCGTCTCCATGAAGTTCATCGTAACTACGAAACTCGCGAGTGCAGTGATGGAGTAAAATTGAAAATACCGCAATCTAAATTTACTCGAGTGCATCAAAATGTTGTGACGCAGATGATTAAAATATATAATATAATTCCAATGAAACTAAAGATGCTGCCAACTAGACTTTAGAAAAAGACTAAAACATCTATTAATAGTTGAAGCGCCGTATTCTGTTGCATCAGTCAATTTTAATCTGTTATGTGACTGTTACGGTATTTGTAATTATGCACTGTCTGTATGTTATATGTATGTAAGACAACTAAATTGCGTTCTTGACTTGTTCTGTGCTGTAAAAGGCTTTAAAGAATAATAATAATTATTATTATTATAGATGCTATGTGTTCATCCCAGGTGTCATGTTGATTCTGTACTAAGACGGATAGTTGGGTTTTGAGTTCACGATTTTTCTGTTCTACTGGATTACTTTTAGCGTGGTAAACTGGTGTATAAGCCATGTTAATATCGAAACAATAAGTCACCTTCTACATGACATCGCTTATGAACTGAACTCCATTATCGGAAATAATTTTTCGAGGAGTTCCGTACCTCAGAAAAATGCTACTCTTTCATTTTTGGTAAGTGCCTCTAGTATTTCATAGAGGGCAAAATAAATTGTTCTTGTTGTCGATCTTCCCTTCACGTACGCACTTTGCATTTTTGTTATAATGTTGTGTTTGTCTATAAATTCTAACATTCTAGCCCACAGAATCTTTTCAAATACCTTCGCCAGAACAGGAATAATTGGTCTATAGTTCTTCATTTCTGATTTTTCTCCAGTCTTGTATATCGGAGTTATCTTTGACAATTTTAAGTGCTGGGGAGACTTCTTGTTCAAAGCATACATTGATCATCTCCGCTATTGGTCGGGAAAGGGACTCTGCACACGTCTTCAACGCCGTTGTCGAGATTCCATCAACACCCACTGTCGAAGTGTTTTTTAAAGACAAAATTGTGTTGTAGACCTCCTTTGAGTCAGTTTGCAGCAGACTCATAGATTGGGCAATACCACGCACATTTCGCATATCTGGTACTGGTCTTACACCTGTACTGCATTGATTTATAAAAAATCCATTTATTTGGTTAACCACATCATGATTGAAGTCKTTTCCTTACGGCCAACYCTGCTACCGGAAAATTGGCAGCTTTAGGTTTTTTTATATTGCTAACATTCATGTAGATTTCACTTTGTCAATTGAATTTAATATGGTTTCAGAGTTCACGTTCTTTTTTGCTTTTATTATTACTGATTTTAATTCTTTGCAATAGTTTTTATATATGTCACTTGCTGTTTCCGACTTTCATTTCATCATATAAAAGTCTTTTTATTCTGCATTTATTCCTTATTATATCGCTAATCCAATTTTTCCGGTATTCTGAAGTATACAGTACCTTTTTTTCAGGACAAGTGAAATTAAGCAATTTTTGAAACGTACTTACAAACGATGTCATATTTTCATTTGAGTCATGCTTATCAACAACCGAGAGCCAGTTCAACTCCTCAGATATTTTTCAAATCAGATAAGTTCCTGTCATTATAATTTCTCCTTTGCACTATTAATTGTTTTTTATAATTCTTTAATGGTGTGTCAATTTCCAAAGACAGTTCAAGGCCAAAATGATCAGACAGCGCAGTATCATTCACTCTCGCACTGTATTTTTCACTATTTATAAAGATGTTGTCAATTGTTGTAGCGGATTTGTTACAAACTCTGGTGGGTTCTTTGATAGTATACTCTAAGTTAAACGAACGGAACATGTCAAGCATGATACACTAACATTACCATCTGCATTATTGAGAAAATTTACATTGAAGTCTCCACATACAACAATGGTAGATTCAATGCTTAGAGAAGAGAGTATGTCTTCCAGGATAGTTGACGTGTACATTCTATTACTAATTCCTTGCTTTTCTGTTTCAGGTTTGGCAGTTCAACGTATTCTACCTCTTGCTTAACAAAGATGCAGGATCCCCCATGGACATGTGCTGATCTAGCGAAGCAAGACGCTAGGGTGTAACTTGGAATATCCACATTGGTCTGAATGCTCGGCCTCAGCCAGTGCTCGGCAAATGCCATCACATGGAATTCCTTAGAGTTCAAAAATATTTCAATGTCGTAGGTTTTGTTTAAAATACTCTGTATGTTTTGATAGAATATATTAAATGTTCTGTTTTTGCTCTGTTTTACGGTGGTGGCAAAGTTACAGCAGTTTTCCGCAAAAAAGGTCGTCTGTATGGTCGTACGATAGTATTTCTCGGCCATAATGTTTCATCATAAAGACTGTTGACCTGACTCACATGCAGCAATTTTAAATGCTGCTATTGTTTTGGTGTTTATATCTAGTTTCACACAATCTGTAAATTCGATCTTGTTTTGTTTTAAATAGTTTATTTGTTCTACGCTGGTGTCACTTCTAAATTGAGAGACAAACACCCATTTCTTATTTTCCATCGTCGCGTACACCTCTGATAGTTTTGGAGTAAGATCGTTTGTTTTTTAAGGAAGAGCGTTCATTGCTCTTTGTCAATGGTATACGTTGCTTTACTTCGGCTTCTTTTTGAGCGCCTCAGAAAAACAGGCTTCTTATCGAAAGAGCTGTCCTGTTTTTTGTCATCAATATTAAGGTGGGCAGTGTTCTTGCAGACTTGGTCAATATTCTCTAAATTTGATGAGGCAGTGACCTCTTGTGCTGACTTAACTTCCTGGTTTGTATAGAATTGGATCGTACATCTGCTATCATCTTCTGCTCTAACCTACCAATAGCTAGATTATGATGCTGTACTTCGTTCATTTGTTTATTTAGCTGATCAAAACGTTTTCAAACCTTAGGGTGACAGTTTCTATAGCTGTCATTACTGAAGCCAAGTCCAAACCGTGACCATCCTGATTGCCTTTGTGGGCGCACTCATCACATACCCATCTCACATTATTCTTGTTGGATTCCATAAATCTGAGCTCAGTCGGCTTGTAACTTGAACACGAGTAGTGGCACACAGTTGCAGCAACCACGTTCGCCACAAACAAATATTTTATCACCTATGTTTTCAACTAAATTTGTACATTTTGTGCAGCGGTTTTCTGTGCTTGCCGCCATTATTCATACATAAGAGCACATATAAGGTTCGCTGTTAACTCTACTTCATGTCAGTCTACGGGTTTCACACCGGCTTACCTAACATTCGCTAGAGAAATACGAGCTCCTCACGATGCAGTCTATGATTTCCGCAAGGTTGTGGAAGCAGAAAACTTTATACCGGCCATTACTCCTTATCTGAAAGGCATGTCAAATATTCTCAACATTGCCAAACAGCACACCTGTAGGGAACAGGACCGCCGTAAGGATAAAGCCGATCAAAATGGTCGTGTAGTCTCATGCAATGAAGGTGATAAGGTACTTTTGGAAACCCATGTGCTAAGTAAGATAAGTGCAGGTTTTACATCTAAGCTGGCTCCCAAGCGAGACGGACCCTTTGTGGTGAGGGAGAAGGTTACGCCAACCACATATCTAATAGCTACATGTGCGGTTCCATCGGAAGTCGTGGGTCGTTACCATGTATCAGCCTTAACGCCCTACGTTGAACGGTTTGCAGAGGGAAATGTCGTTCCCTTACTGCAGAAAAAGAAGAGAGGCAGGCCCAGATCTTCCTGGACTCCTCCGGAGGGCCGAAAGCGGAGTCCAGAGGGGGAGTGTGTAGCAGGAGATGCAGGCGTCGTAGCCACAGTGGGCAGATGCCAGTCAGTCAGAGTAATTTTTTGATGACATAATTGATGTCAAGGTACTTTTTACACCTACTGGATATCGCGTTTTGTGTGACCGAAGACCACAACCACAGACCAAGGCAGACAATTCGAATCATCGCTATTCCGTTCTCTTATGTATTTGTTAGGAATCAAGAAGAACAGAACCAAAGCATATCATCCTCAAACAAATGGCCTTATTGAACGATGGCATCGCACTATTAAGACGTCAATAATGTGCCATGAAAATAACAATACAGTTCTTCTCGGGTTAAGAATATCTATAAAAGAAGATATCGGTTATTCACCGGCAGAACTTGTGTGCGGTACACAATTAAGGGTGCCTGGAGAATTATTCCTGAGAGATGAAAATGCAGACATGGATCATTCGACATTCATTCAAAATCTGCGTGATCAAATGCAAAGCATTCAACAAGCACCTACTGCTAATCATGCCAAAATTAAATATTTTATAAACCCAGCGCTTTATACTTGCACTTATGTATTTTTAAGAGACGACACTGTAAAACGACCAATTCAACAACCGTACACAGGTCTATACGAAGTAATAACAAGAACGCCAAAAACAATGGACATCCTAATAAAAGAAAAATTGACAAAGGTTTCTATCGACCGTGTGAAACCAGCTTTCCTGGTGCAAGAGGCAAGTAGCAGGCAGAATACCATCAAATCCGCAGAACAAGATCTCCAAGCAAGTAGGCAGCCAAATGACATGCCGACCCGCCACGGCAGGATTATGAAGCAGCCGGTAAGATTTCGTGACTACATGACGTTGTAGCCACTGGCGGGGGAGCACTGTGGCGACGACCGCGTCGGCGTCACTACTGTGAATCCCGTCATTTCTGGATCACAGTTTTCAGAAAACAAAAAAAGTAGTCAATCAAAAAATAATTTATAATTTTGTTACTTGTCATATTTAATAATAATTATCTGCTGTTTTATCGTAAATATAAAGTGCTGAACAATCCGTAGTCATTCCTGTA
Source organism: Rhyzopertha dominica (assembly GCA_025024175.1). Taxonomy (NCBI): domain Eukaryota; kingdom Metazoa; phylum Arthropoda; class Insecta; order Coleoptera; family Bostrichidae; genus Rhyzopertha; species Rhyzopertha dominica. The sequence continues at coordinate 35,511,453 of QCXZ01000137.1, forward strand.
CACGTTACATTATAATTGTATAGTACATCTCATCAAACGCATTTGATGCTTAGATAGTGTCTAATTTATCTTCATCTTTCATTTGAACAGAAAGACTTGAAATTTCATCTTGAATGCTATCAAAGCAATTATATATATCTTCAATTTTTTCATAGCGAGCTCGAAATTGCGGTAAATTAGTTTCATGTACTGATTTTGAAATATCAAATAGTGCTTGTAGACGTCCGAAAAACTTCTGACGTTTTTCCACAAGAGATAGCAATTTAGCTAGGCATTTTAAAACTGAAACCCTGAAGAAGCGCGATAAAGCTACAAAAACGCGAGGGATAAACAACGAACGTGGTCAACTTCTGATGCTATTTGAGCTACCATGAACAATATATGAATAGATCTAATTTGCGACGAATGAATACAAAATTGAGACCAAATATGCGGATTAACCCCTATAAATTACGCAATCCGGCCCGAAGCACCAATTAGTATGTTGGAGCTTCCTTGTTATTTAACAAAGAAACAACAAATACGCCGGTGCACGTAACAGGAAGAGTTCCTTGGAGCTTTCTTTGATCGTTTTTTTTTGCAGGATCGTTCGAAGCGGACCGGTGGCGGTGGCATAATCTCTTCCAGAGGCTGTCACTGTTGTGGGAAACTGTTGTGGCGACACGTTTTCAGTAGAAAACCAGTGCTATTCGAATATACGTGAGTTTTGAACCGAGATTTCATGCGGTCTCTCGCGTCGATTTGTGATCACTGCCCCTGTAGCTCAAGACAGGAACCAAAAAAAGGGACAAGGGAGAGTGCATCCGAGCGCATATATAAAGCGTTAAGCAACAAAAAAAATAAAGATCCAATAGACAGCAAGTTTCTGCTTTAGTGTATCTAACTTTTTTATTAGATTATCGTTTGCGTCTTTATTGGTAACATTTGTTTCAGTGTCTTGCGTAACTTGTTAGTCGTCTTATTATTATTATTATTATTATTATTATTATTATTATTATTATTATTATTATTTTATTATTTTTATTTTTTATTATTATTTTTTTATTATTTTTTTTACTATCACACTGTTGAGTGTAGTTTTTCAGTAGCCGGATTTCTCAGGGCTACTGAAGTTAACGCCTAGAGATCGTTCTTCGGATGATCGCAGTGGTTCCAAGAACGACTGCTTTCTGCATCCTCGTTAGGGCGTTTGATTGGACTTGAAGTTCCTCTAAATGTCGTCGAGTGTTTTTGTGGACTAGACCGTTGGCAGAAATTATCAGTGGCTTAATCTCAACATTTTGCATCTTCCACATTTCCTGGATCTCATCAGCAAGTTGCACGTACTTATCTTTTTTTGTTTTATATGATCTGCTGAGGTTGTCGTCAAGAGGGATAGCGAAGTCAATTATTGTGCATTTTTTTGTTGATTATAACCATATCGGGTCTATTATGGAGAACCTGTCTGTCTGTGTGAATGGTAGTATCCCAATAGATTTTAATGTTGGAATTCTCTAAAATGTTTTTTGGCTCGTACTTGTGTATTGGTGTGCCTTTGTTAGCAAGACCTGCATTCTGTGCTACGAACTGGTGGACAACTTTTCCCATGTTATTATGGCGGCTTGTGTATACAGTGGGTGCCAGGTAAGTACACGCTGAAATAAGATGTTGGACAGATTCCTCCTCGTGGCCACACAGTCGGCATGTGGTGGTTTCAACCGGTTGCTTTAGAATATGCCTTTTGTAAAATCTTGTTGGGACAACTTGGTCCTGGATCGCACATAAAGCTCCCTCCGTTTCCGGGAAAAGGTATCCGGAAGTCAGATAGCTGTTGCTTGCCTTAAGGTCGGCTTCTTGCTGATGCAAGCTGGCATAGAAGCGCCCGTGCATTGCTTTGGTTTTCCATTTGGTTCTCAACATCTCGCTATATTTTTGCTTTTCAGGAATTGGAGCAGCTAGGTTCAGCGGGGAATAGCCTTTATCGGCCAAGGCTAAGGTTTGGTAAAAGGGTAAGTTTTTTGTTTTGAAGTATTTTGTTAATCCAAGTTTCTCCTTTTTACAGGTTTCTTCTAGATTTAACATACCTCGACCGCCCTGATCTCTTGGAAGATATAACCTTTCAATTGCGGAGTTGGGGTGCAACATTTGATGTTTAGTGAGCATAGTCCTCATCTGCCGATCCAGTGTCTGGAGCTCAGTGGGAGAATAACTGAGCACTCCAAAAGAGTAGCTAATAACCGGATGTGCCCATGTGTTAATGGCATTTATTTTGTTTTTAGCATTAAGTAATGTCCTCATGATTATATTAACTCTCCTAAAGTACTCATTTTTGATTTTTATTTTATTTTCCGATTCGTCCAAATTTAGACTTTGGTAAAAACCAAGATATTTATAGCAATTCGAAAGTCCGGGGATCAATGTGTTGTCCATAAGGCAAAGATTCTCCGTTGTGGTGACTTTTCCGCGTTTGACATGTAAAACAGCGCACTTGTCGACACCGAGTTCCATTTTTATTGTATCGCTAAACGTCTTAATGATCTCCAATTGCCCCTTTAGTTGTTCGGAGCTTTTAGCGTACGCTTTAAGGTCATCAACGTAGAATAAATGTGTGAGTTTAGTATTAGCGTCAATATAGTATCCGCCTGAATTACTATTTAACATGTTGCTTAGACTATTCAAAGATAGACAAAACCACGATGGACTGAGGCTATCGCCCTGAAAGATCCCCCGACGAATATTGATGCACTCTGTCCTATACGTCTTTAGGTCCAACATAGTCCTCCAACTTTCCATAAGATGTTCGAGCAGGGTGACGATTTTAGGGTCAATTTTATAGATTTTTAATGTTTCTTTCAGCCAAGAATGCGGCACAGAATCAAAGGCTTTTCGGTAATCAATCCATGCTACCGATAGGTTTCGTTTTTGGCTTTAACCTGCTTGGTGACTATTGTGTCGATAACTAGAAGTTCTTTGGTGCAGCTAGATTGTTTCCTACATCCATTCTGCTCCCACGCCATTATTTGGTTTTGCGTTAGGTTGTAATTTATTTTTGAGTTTATAACACCTGTTAATATCTTATATATCGCCGGTAGGCAAGTGATCGGTCGATAGTTTTTCGGGTCTCTGTTGTCAGCAGATTTGGGGATCATATGAGTGATTCCAAGGGTAAAATACTTATGTGTTAGGTTTRGGTTTTCTAAAGTTTCTTGGAATTGTTTMGCGATAGTTGGATGGAAACAGTCCATTACTTTCCACCAATAATTAAAGATTCCATCCACTCCGGGGGAAGTCCAGTTCTTTAATTTTTTTGTTATCGTTCTAATATCCTCCCTTGTAATCTCCGTGTCTGTCATTACTGGGAGCAATGCTTGTTTCTGTTTTTCTCTATCGATCCAGTAAGCCGTGTCGTCATGTTGAACATTATTACTCCAGATGTTACTCCAGAAATCCATCATTTCCTGCTCAGACGGAGATTCCAATCCCACTGGTATGTCAGTGTTTTGCTCTAAGCTTCTGTAAAAGAGCTTTGGTGCATGTGAGAAAAGTTTGTTTTGACTGTATCTTTGAGTCCTTTTCTTGTACCTTCTAAGTCGATTTCCCCATGCAGCTATCTTTTGTTTTAAAATGTCGAGTTGTGTGTTAAGTTTTTGCTGGAAACGTGGATCATTTGTTTTAATTTGGTTTTGAGCGGCAAAAAATATTGCTTTCTTTTTTACCTTTCTACTAGGATTCTGGGAGTGTAGGTAAGTATGTATAATTCCTATTTTAGATCTTGTGTTGTTTATTCTTTTTAAAAGTCGTCTTTCCCAAGGTGCTGTAGTGGGAGATTCGCCGTTATTAACTTTCTGAGGTTTCGGAGTGTGAAAAATGCTGCTAATTGCGGCACCCGCGCAATACACTTTGTGGCATGTGTCCAACAGATCCGAGCATGTGCTGGCTATAGGTTTGAGAGCCGTATTCATTTTATTAACCACATTGCGGACTTCCTTGTTTATAAGCAGTTTAGGAAGTTTTGGTCTTACCTCAAGTGGCATCCCTTTGAATTTAAAATTATTATTATTATTATTATTATTATTATTATTATTATTATTATTATTGTAACACCACCGTTTGTTAAAATTACTATTAATACTTATGAAGGTAACTATCACTGACACCAATTACCGATCGGTAAGAAACTCTTCGGAGACTATCAAATTTTAATGTGCGGGACGACCCTATTGTAATGCTGCCAAAGCATTTCGTAACAAAAATCTGTATTTATGAGCTTTTATTTTCTTGTACCATGGATAGATTTCAATCTCTCGGCCCAGAAAAACCCTAACACTAAAATTTTATCTCAACATAAGCATTTGTTCGAAAAAATTAGAAAAAACTAACATAATATTTTGCATTCAACACCCTATATCTCTGTAAGTATCAACTTTTGGACTAAGATGAGTTTGTCTAAATCGCAATATTTTCACGTCAGGAATTTTGGCCCATTACATCGCGACCACCTTGTATAGGCATTAGTTATACCTTAATAAGCTGTTAAACTAACACTTAAAAAATTGTGAAAAGCCCTATTAACAAAATAGGGTGGCGACGACTTTTTCTTGTTTTTTATTAGGAAGGACTAAAGATTACGCATACGTTGTAATAACACAAATTGGAGAAAGCAAAAGTCGGCATCCAACTACGAAGCAACATTTATTATACGGGGTAAGGTAAAAAAATATTTACAAATAATTAACTTTATTTTCAGATTGCCACAATCGGCAAAAAAATTGGACACTCACTATGCTATTTTTAAAGAGTTTAAAAAGACCTACAATTTGACATATAACTTAAGTTGTACAAAAATAATGAAAGTACGAGCCTGGAGAATTTTAGGTGGCGGACCCTGTATGAAATAAAGTGATAGGTATACTGTCAAATCAAATCGCCTTCGACTTAATGCCTTCAATACATCTTCCTCACTAACAAACAAATGAAAATTTGTCATTGAAGTCAGATTTTAAATTATTAAAAAAATCGATTAGTGCCTGTTCCGAAATATTCTGAGTAAAACCAATGTTTGCAAAGTACTTGTTCACTTCGATTTTAGATTCCTTAGTCTGTATGCATGATAGTTTCGTTTCTTAACTTTTATTGCATTCGTAACATAATTACCTGCTTATAATACTCCCAGTCGCCATGAGATTTACCCCTGAATTTTCGTAGCACCTTGTTTCTCAAATCTATCATAAATTTTAAGGTACTTATCGGTTAGCCAAGGAAATAGTGGACACGAGACACTATAACGGACAGTTCTCAAAGATGCATGCGTATCAAAGAGCACAGAAAGGTAGTTACGAAAACAATTGATTATATCGTTTATATCATCTATACGATAAATGTTATGAAACGGAAGGGTTGTCAAGTCATTATACCGTCGTACCATCATTCCAGACATATATGCACCCTTTCCAGTAGGAAGGTGAACGTTACTAWCACTACACTACACTAACATTTAAACATTCGTGCACAGTTATTATATCAGAGTAACAGAGTCTCTGCAAATATGTATTGGTTCATCAACAATTTGTTTTAATACTAAACCTTCCAAACGTGAACCAAATTGATTGGTGATGGAACTTTCGCTATTTAATAAATCAATATTAAAATCACCAACATAAATATAATATATACTATTTTAATCCATACTTGTTAAGGCATCTTCAAACATTTAAAAAAAAACTTGCTACTTTTAGGTGGTCTACAAACAACACCCATCACCACATTTATGCTACATTTTCTCCCAGAGACTCTCACAACCACATACAGCAGAAAAGCCTTCAACAACTTCAATAGGAATACCTTTTTATATAGAAACATACACCATGCCCTCTAGCCCTCCTATCTATTCTAACCAAATTGAAACCATCCGCATATACATCTGTATTATAGGGATTACCAACGATAGCCAAGTATCAGTGACTTCAACGACATCACAGCAGCCCCGCAAAATCGTATCGTCAAATTCGTCGAAAGATAAGAGAATCGATCGTGTTTTGACATGAAGAATCCTAAATGGATTTGAAACTATGCGCAATTAATATATTATTACAATAATTGTGTACTATATTCTACTACTATAGTCAGTGAAAATTAAAAGTATAGCTATATTTTAGACCAAATCACAAAATTAAGCTAAACGCACAAGTTTGTGAGGCTGAGCTAGATTGCGTGTCCCACATTTCGGCCATCCACCATCCGTGCCAGCTCCACTTCATCCCTTGCAGGACATCTTGTGGTTCCGACCATGGTCCATGCACTGTTTCCCAATTTTTTCTCGGCGATTTTGAACAACATAAGCCTAGTTTTTGTCAAGTCTTGGGTAATAACGATTTTGGTACCCTTAAGTTTTTAACAGGATCAGACGGCGGGTTCTGTAAGCGGCGAATTTAACTGTTTTACAAATTTCCCGCTTAAATGAAATCTGTTTATGTCTGTTAGTCTGTTTCTTTCACATCTACACCTATATTTTCGCTGAAAAACTTTATCAACGCATTATCCGTATTTTCCCTGTGTTCCAGTCCGAAAATCCTGAGGTTATTGCACCTAGAGTATTGGCGCAAATTGTCTATTTCACAATGGGGCTGTCCCACAATTTTTTTTTATTTTATTTCGCTTAGCAACAGCATTTTTGGAGTTTTTTTCTCTTAATTTCAAAGCAGGTATCATTCTAACATTCTTGTGACACCTCGTTGTCTTTATTTTTKCTATCTCTGTGTGATTTGTGCAGTTTAGTGATTAGTTTGTAAAGTTTATTCATTAGTTTAGTTAATTTAAGTCTGCGGAACGATGGATGAAATGGTTTTTCTAATTCAACTTAGAAATTTAGAAGCGGAAAATATTTTTAGACCTAATCGTCAGCCGCGTAACCCCCCAAATCCAGTGCATGATTTAAGTGATGGCCAGTTTAGAAAAATGTTTCGTTTAACAAAAGTTATTCCATTATCTAGTGGAATGTTTAGATCCATATTTGCGTCAACAGCGTCGCAATTCGGATTTGGACACACAAACAAAGGTAGGTTATACTCGTATTATACATCTTTAAACAATTTGCATTATAAAAATAACTTTCAGATTTTGACTGCATTACATTTTTTGGTACTGGCTCCTACCAGACAAATGTAGGAGCAAACAAATACATTGACGTTTCACAAGCAAGCGTTAGTGTCTGTATAAAGGAGGTCGTAAAAGCATTAACCCAAGAGGATGTATTTAAAGAATGGATTTATTTTCCGCAAAATTTTGATGAACTGAATGTTACACGTCAAGGGTACGGCTACTTTATAAATGCTTCACTTTTTTATTTGATAATAAATGATTTTAGTTTTTTTTGACAAAAATGGATTTCCAGGGGTAGTTGGTTGCATAGATTGCACCCATGTAGCAATCATTGCCCCACATGGTAACGAGGGTGATTATGCGGAACATCTTTATGTTAATAGGAAGTCTTATCATTTTATTAATGTACAACTGGTCAATGTAGTAATTAAATGTGTTTTATCAGAATATTCTAACAATTTTTTTACAGATATGCGACTCTAATTTAAAAATTATTAACATTAACGTCAGATATCCAGGTAGCACCAATGATGCTTTTATATGGAATCAGTCAGAAGTGCAGGACGTACTAACAAATATTCACAGAGGACATAAAGATTATTGTTTGTGGGGTAAGTTATGGTATGAAACTTCTTAATTACATATTATCATATGTACATGTTAACTTTTTAAAGGTGATTCAGGTTATCCTTTAAGAACCTGGTTATTAACACCTTTTGCAGATGTTGAAGAAGGATCTCCCGAAGAATATTACAATATGATGCATAAACAAACACGAGCAAAAATTGAATGTTGTAATGGCTTATTAAAAGCTAGATTTTGATGCCTTTTAAAGCATCGTGTCCTACATTATCATCCAGAAACAGCTTGCAAGATAATAACAGCGTGCGCAGTATTGCATAACATGTGCATTCATTACAATGTTCCTGATCCAGAGGAAATTGAAAATGAATTAAACATCGGTTTTATGGAGGTAGCAGAAGATGAAGATAACGCTGCTCTGCGAAGAGTAAATCCAGAACTAGCTGATGGCAAGCAAGCAAGAAATAAATTTGTTGTTTTACTCAGTAATCGTCGACAAAATCCTGTATAAATCTTGTTATATAGTTTAATAATAAGTAATAAAAAAGTACTTATACAATTTATTATGAACTTGAATACCAATAGTAATTAAAAAACAAAAAAGGATCTAATTAACAATAAAACTACATTAGTTATACATATAATTGCAATATAAATATGATCATTTTGGTACGCATTCCTTATTGGTAATTTGTTTTAAAGAAGTAGAAATTTCTTTTAAAATGTTAATTTCTTGTTTCTTCAACTGGTTTTTTTCATGGAGCAATGCCAATTTTTTTTATAATAATCTTTTATTAAATTCTTATCTAACGATTGTTTATATGCGGTAACAGCCTCAGATGATTTGACTAATGCTTCAGTTCTTTTTAATTTTTTGGGGGGTTGAATTTTGTTATTTTCCTCCTGAACTGTGTCAGCAGATGGTTTTAAAATTGGTTCATTTGTATTACGTGACACGGTTGGAGAATTTTTCCCAGAATTGTTTTTTCCCAATTTCACTATCCACATGCTCAGTAAAAATCAATTCTTCTGAACCTTCATCATTTTCACCAAAATTAAAATTTACTGCTGATTCTGGAATTTCATATCCATCTATGGATACAGGTTTAATAATTTGCAGCACATTTTCTTCTATTTCATCTAGTGGGTCCTCCTCTGCTTCACCGCCCCCAGTAATTCTTCTTATTTTCCTATTTGCAGCTTCCTTTTTTTTTGTTCTGGATCGCAGATCCTGCCATGCCTAAAGATATCCAATATTTATATATACACATATCTTGTTTTGAGAACTGTAATACCTTGCGCCATTGCTTCCAATTTTTTAGTGCCCCAGGCATGCTATTTAATGTAAGGCCAATGTCTTCCCAGGCATTTTGCATGTCCTTTTGTGTAAGGTTTTGGGTCTGTTTTCCTGCAATTATTTCAGGATGCTTCATAGCAAACTGAACAAGCATTTGCTTTTGCTTTGTTGTTATATTAGATGCCCTCGCGTTTTTTTCTATTATATTATTCATCCTTTACAACTCAATACACTATCACAAAATTGTATTTTTACCTTTCCAAAGTATTTTTCAAACAAATGTCATTGTGATATTTGAAGTTCACTTGTAATTATTTTTAGTTCAAATGCGCATAATGTTCAACGTTGTCACATGAATCGCTCGAAATTTTACGAACACGTTTTTACTTGTAAGTCACTTGCGTGTAGTGTTAAAAAATACCAATTTAGACACGCATGCGCAACTTGTCACCCACAAATTTGCGAGTGATTTCAAAAATTGACCCCCACAGGCGTTGATGTGTCCTATGTGCAACGTAATAATCCTAACTTAATTGGGTATGTGCCATGTATTTATATTTTATTAAATTGCATATTAATAGGTAGCATCTAATGCACAAAACAGCTGTGACAGCTTATAAATTCGAAAAAATGGATCGTAAGGTGTATTTTTAATATTAAAAATATGAATATTTAAAGGGCTGCCAAAACGCGAACATATTGGCCGTGACGTCAGGTGTCTTGTAAATGGCCACTTGTTTACATCTGGGGTCAGCGTGTCACGCATCAGCCTCAGCCCGTCACTTTATCAGTTTGTTGTTTGTGTTCATTTTGTGACAAGCAAATTAAAATACGCCAAGAAAAAGTGAAATACTTATGAGTTATGACTTCTGAAGGCATGTTCATTGTTATGCAATTTGTGTACAGCGACGAGCGGTTCAACGCGGCGGAGATGAGGAACGCAAAAGTAAAAGCAACAGCATAAGTGAACTTTTCATCAAATTAATGCAGCATTGATAATTTGATCACAGTGGGTTGTTGGAAACATACTATTTGTAAACAAAAATGTAAGAATCAAAAACGTACCCTAAACTTAGCATTTATTTTAGAGGTCAGAATAAATTTAAATTGCCATTTATTTTCTAGGCTCTTGCGGCTCGTTTCCGGTCTGGCTAACAGTCGAATATATGGGGAACAACGTCGTTCTTTATTATAACATTTCCCTCTATAAACTTAAAACGCATATAATTTTTCATATCATCTTCAAGCTGTAACAAAATGGAAACTGAATGGTAAACACTTATAACCCAAAAAGAATAATAAAACTTACAGTAAGAATTAAGATGATCTTTACACAGAAAAACAAACTTTGCGATTTCGGCATATCAAATCTAGGGGCCTTAAACAACTTTTTCATACGTTGATAATCTCGAGGAACGGTTACAAAAATTTTGTTAGCTGTACTGACTGAAGTACTTACTTTTATAACCATGTACAAAGCAACACTTGTTTTGCTTTCCATACATAATAGATGCTTGTAAATCTACACAAATCACTTTTTGGTGCGACCTCTTACACCGTTCTTTCAATAAACACCACACAAAAGCTTTTCCAATTCAAGAATGATACTACACCATTAAACAGCACGCTCCTCGGTAACGTTTACATGATACTTGACGTCACGAGTTGAATAACCTTGGATAGAAGCATTTTGGCGGTGACTCTTAAGATTCGAATTTCAGACTTGAAATTCTCTACCTACAAATATTTTGTTTGTTTGTTTAACATGGCGTAAGATATATATGCACTTCAAGATTCATTTTACGTAATTTTCAAAAATAGTGATAATACCCAATTGTGAAATACCTGAATGTCTCACAATAGCAAAGAACGGTAGTGCAGTGACAATTACTTTGAATAATAATACTACGAAATAATACATTTAGACCTTCCACACCTATTGAAGTTGAAAATTTAATATAGAACTAATTTATCAAATAAACCTAAATAATTTTGATGACAATGCAGACCCCGTTTTAGATTTATCCAAAATTAAAACAAATCACCTCAATTCGGAAAGTACTCAAACATATTTTCCAATGAAAATATGCCTGTGACGTTCACCAAATTCATACAACCTCCCAGTATACACAAAGTCATGCAAGTATTCTATCATAGATAAACAAGAAGTGTGAAACCAAGTAGAAATTCACAGAAAAGAAACTGGCTTTGCAAAAGACGAAATAACACAAGAAATGCATGTTAAGTCGAAGTTTACATTCTACAATTATGGAACATCTTCGATTGCTAAATACACAAGGCTTCTTAAAAACGCCAATAAAAACTAAAATAATATATGCAATTCTGGCATATACTCATTTTATTCAATCGGCAACCAAAATTAAACTAATAAATGTCGTCAATGAACACATTAATTCAAATGACCCATTCAGAATTCAAATCAACCAAATTCTCTTATCGCTTACCTCAATGAACACCGGGAAAAATCGAAACTGTTATATTCAAAATTAAATACTGATCTTATACAGCATAAAGAAATGACAATTGAAAAAATTAACGAGAAACACAATAATCCAACGATATTCAACCCCAAGAGGTATTTCAAAAAAACATTAAAGGCAAAAGAAAGTGAATAAAGCTGGAAAACCCATCAAATTAAATCTATTAGGTACAAAAAGAAGACAGTATTGACAGATGATCATAAAAAAAGTAAACATGGACAATTTAAAATGTCTTCTAAAAGTAACATATTCTTTTAATACATAAAAAATTTGCTTTTTTATTCCAGACTTTTGGCAACTAGTGGCCTTCAAGCAAAACTTACTCTGTGAAATTTAAACCATCTCTGATTAATCAATCAACTAGAAGAATCCAACTAGTGGATTGGTACATTTTAGTCTGCCGAAAATTGTCAACCGATATGTGCTGATCAAGAAGAAACATTAAAATTACCCGCTGGGACATACATCATAGAAATCCCAGAAAACTGCTAAATTTCTACATCCAAAGGAATCATTTCAAACAGAAAAGCAACCAGTCTGTGCCAACCTGTACGGTTCCCCAAATTAGAGGAACCCAACAACGCAACTCCCAATTTAACCATCACCGTCCATCTTCAAAACTTAAAATTGGACGAACTACACTTCATCAAATCCCAAATAGCCGAAAATCAAGCAACCCTTTTGCAGTCATTAGTTACATACATACATAGTGTTTGAATCGTACTCATCCATGGACTTCTGGTGGTGTCCCTGGATTACTTTGGCTATAAGAAGTATTCAAAATAGGAGACAACCACAGAAGAAAGAAAATGGGGAAGAAGGAATTGAATGACCTTTCATCGATTCAAGTGCCTCGCTAACCTTCCGGAGTCGAATCTTGGGGGAAAGGAAAACCTGAGATCATGTAAATTTCAGCAAAATGCTCCTCAAGCTGTTTTACACTTTCTAACAGATCTATATATAATCTTGACTCATTTTTACCGGAAAGTTTGAGACCTTGTAACACAGACACATAGTTTGTAGCTCTGGCAATAAAAATTATTTTTAAACAGCAATTTAGGAAATCCAAATAGATTTTTCATGGCATAGAAACTATCTTGCCCTTGATATAGCACCTAATAACAACCTAAGACAACTATACCTTTTACTGGGAAATTCAAGAAATTTACAACATTAATTGTGTACAACACCGTCATTAGCATTACCATTACAGCCTTAACATCACAATTTACATTAACATGATTGTGGCAGGGTAGTTATGTATAATGGCATGTAAGGAAGAACACAGGAATAAACTTGTCATATTCAAATTAAAAGTGTATTCATTTTATTAACATAAAATGACAGAAAGTTCAAATGTATTCTATGTACTTTACTAATTCTGTTAAATAGTATAATCTCCCATTAACTGTACTGAGTGACACATCTGAAAACAAGCATAATTTATTTATAATATATAAACTTCTTTATACATACCTACCATAATTATTAAAAATTGTTGTGGGAAATATAGGATTTTCAGATTTTAGGAATATGGTTTTAATCTCGGCTGTACCATATTTTGAATTCATTTGTAAATGCCATGTTACTGGATCTCTCCTAAAATAAAGCGGAGCAATTCCTTAAAACAAACTAATACAAAAAATATCTATAGTACAAAGAAAATCAGTCTTGACCAAAATTACATTTAAAAAATCATATCTCCAAAATTACTGAATTTCATGAATATTGAGCTATCCAGATACCTATTCTTTTAATTAAATACTTCAATTTATAGGCAAAATCATAAAAAAAGGTTGAAGCAAAGCCACAGTTTCTATTTCTAATATGGACATAGCGCCTGTCATGTAATTTAGTTCACATAATTTTATTTATTTGTCATTTATTGCACTGAATAAAATAACACGCTATTACTGTTCCCTGTAACTAATACGGGTACCGCTGATTCTGTGATAATGCCCAAAAATTATGGAATACCCTAAGGATTACCGCAACGTTATCAGTATAAATTGCAAACAAAGCTTGTTTAATAATAATCGATAGAAGTGACAGTTCATTTGTTGCACCAGCACTATAAAGTGCCTTCACCATGACAAAATCCATCACCACCTTACTTGATCTGTTTTTTCTTTATGAACACCCGTTATAATAATTATAACGAAAACTAAAGATCTAATAAGGTAAAATGTATATAATGAGATAATGCAGCTGTTGCAAAAACAACAAAGCACTGTGCTGCCGTACTAAACCATTAAGATGTATCTCAACTTTTACCTGATTTTCCACTATTCACACTTACGGCAGCTAGGGATTTTTCTACATACCTACTCCATTAGCAAAATAAACGTATATCAACCAAAAAGTATATTAATGAGCTAATAAAGCTAGAAATATTGTTCTTCAGAAACAAAAAAATGCAATGCCATTTTGTGATATATAAATTTTTTTGACTTAGGCAGTCGGTATAGTTGCTTGGAAATTTCTACCTAGAACTGAATGCAATAATTATAAGTTCTAATTATACTAATATAGTACAGAACATGCAAAACTGACATTAAATGGTTTGCTAAGCTTTATGTACCAGATAAAAGCAATTATGCAAATGAGAGCAAAACATTGGCAGAAAATTTTGCTTTTATGTTACCTGGCTCTTGTATGAACAAAATTTTTAATCTAAGTGACATCCTGCATACACATTTTTGCAATATCCCTGATTAATTCAATACCATCGAACCCCAATTATCTGAGGACAGGTTATGTGTGTTACACTTGATTAATGAAGCTTGGAATAAGATGAAACCATTAACGCCAGAAAGGTTATGAAGAAAATTGTGGAAGCTGATGATTTTCTTGAAGAAAATATTCGGTTTTGCATATTCACAACTTACAATGAGGAAATGTTAGTGGTTCTGATTTTACATATTATGTATTTAAATGTGCATAACAGAAACGTCATGTTTCATATGCAACAAATATGCAATTTGTTTGGAAAAGTATGCAATTTCTTCTGTTATTGATTATCCAGTTTTCACTGAGCTGTATACAGTCAGCAAAAGCCTTTTTGCAACGAGTAGGTGTTACCGACACATTATCTTACTTCAGTTCTCCTTATCGCTAGAGGGTGCTATAGCAGACTTTTGCTTCAAACACCTAGAGAGGTGGACAATAGCCACCCGCTTTTCACCCCATCCGTAAGTTATTAAAATGCGTTATTGGTTAGAGGCCATAAATTACACTACAATAAGATAAACAGCCCCTAGTAACAGCAGGGGAGCTTGAGGAAGTGTTTACAGCAATTTCTTACCTGCTAAAGAAATACCATTGTGGTTTTCTTCTATGCAATTTACTTGTACAGATTTTAATTTAAATACTTTTATAATTATTTACCGTTTGATCCACCTAACATAGGTGCTCATTACCGCATAGCTTCAAAGTTGCTTCTTCTAAAAATTTGTCGACAGCTTTTGTGAACAGAAATATTACGCAAGATATAATTACACGTTAATAAGTATTATGCCGCAGCGAGCAAAAATAGCTTCCTCAAAGGTATAGCTAAATTAGTTTTTGATCTGAAGTACTTTCGTTAAACATTACAATATATTTGAAAACACTCTTCAAATGTAATTTTTAGGTATACTCATTCATGTGTATAATTGTATATGATAATTCAACTACCACAGCCAAAAATGTTTACAGTACGAAGAACAAGGCCAATTATGTTGTAACACATTAGTGGACGATTAATCAAATTTAAAATAAAGTTAAATTTTGAAAATATTTTTTTTGTTGCAGAATTTGTCTTTTTAAATTGAAATGCGCTTAACTTCTTTTTGTGGAATAAAATGCTGCATCATTTAGTTTAAGAAATTGTCCTGCAATGACCAAAATTTATATTTAAACATTTCTAATTAGAATTTCAAAACTTTATCTCTCGAAGGAAAATGAAAATTAACAGTCTGCCTCAATAGTTATCTACAGAATATAATGTGGATTAACAAAAGGAAAAGCGTGATCTAAGTTGCATGAATTTTAATACGTTTATGTAGGTAAGGAAAATTTAGACTGAAATACCAATAACAGGCGTAGTCATTAAATACTATGCAAATAACACCTTGTTGCTATTTTTTTCACATATTATCTTGCATTTGTTAGAATTATCGCCAACATTTTCCCATATCATTAAAAAAATATATTTATAAACACAGAATTACGAGTATGACACTTTATTTCCTGCGTTGGTCGACTTGTTCTCAAAAATACGTCAATCAACGTTTCCGGTTATTATTTACTTATTCAAATTTTGCTAATATGAAGTAAAATTTACCTTGCCATCCAGTAATACTCAGGCTCTAGTGTAACAAATAGTATCCAGAAATGTATCCGCTAAGGAGAAAAGCAATAAATTCTAATTGCAAGGATTTATTTGCTTTGTACCCATAAAATTTATGAGAGGTGGGCCACACAAATACCGGACAGCTCTTCGCTCTTGAGGGTCTCGACGTAATAACACATCTGCGGTAGCACCCTCTAATGACAGGGATTTTATTTTAAGAAAAAGAGTCGGTAAGGCCCTAACTGTAATTTCCTCGTTCCATTTCTACCTGGGCCAGCCGTACATCCTATCTGTAATTACCTCCAAATATAGTTTCCACTTAATGTTATTTAGCTGTATTTCTTTTCAAAAATAACTTAATAATTTCCATAAATTATCATGTCAATTTTTTTAAATTTACGAAACGGAAACAGCTTAAAATCCAGGTATAGGAGAKTTTATTGACCGTTGGCGGCGCTAGTGTGGCTTTGCAAATGGCGGAAATAAACAGTACTTGCTTTATAATATACTCGTCTGTATCGCGTAATGAAACACAGATGGGTTCGCAAATGAGTGTATTCAATTCAAATTATTACGAACGAACTGATAATGGTAACCAAAACACACTCGTGGCAATAACCTATGCAATAACTGCTTAACCACATAAACGCATATTACTATTACAATATAATATCACACATGCTTTTTGTTTACATGTATTCTCTTTTTCTTAAAAATATTCACTGCCCATAATTTAAAAATGCTAATACGATATAACAAAAACAGCCCTATTACACAACAATCCCGCTTTTTTCCAGCATTAAAGTACTGTTCTTAATATTTTATGTATCTGCCGCCAGATGTCGTGTCATTATTGTAAACTTGCAAATAGCAAAATAATATAACGTTTACTGCAGAGAATTACATAAATAAAATGAATGTAATTTGAAGACATAAAAGATTTGGGCCTTTTTTGCTATTATCTATGAGATTGAGACATGAGACTAGAATATATATTATTCCAAAACTTACCCTTTTGTTATGTCTGCAATCGCGGGAGTCAATGAGATTGTTAGATCATATAAACGATTCTCTTTTAGCATGTAAAAGCTTTCGATTGGAGATTTGTCAGATAAGTATTTATTACATGCCTGTTTTGCAACTGTCTGACAACATTCCTCTGAAAAACTGCAATGTGCTTGAGCCAGTAACAAGAATTCTACAACAACATGCATTCTAGCCAGATATGTAAGTTTCTCAATAGTATGCTCTGTATTAGTGTTTGCATTTACGCTGACTGTCACCCTCATTTTACGTGAATATCCAGGCTTTAAAGTATATCTTGGCTTCAGGTTAGACTCCTCTTCTTGTTCACTAGTTGCACATGAAGACAATTTCCTAAAGATAAGACGTAAGTACCAAATTATACATTTACTTTCAGCTAAATCAAAAAGGAAGGCAGGATTATGAAACAAAGTGG
The DNA here is from genome assembly GCA_025024175.1 of Rhyzopertha dominica. NCBI lineage: Eukaryota > Metazoa > Arthropoda > Insecta > Coleoptera > Bostrichidae > Rhyzopertha > Rhyzopertha dominica. The sequence goes on from QCXZ01000137.1 coordinate 35,528,702, forward strand.
GCACAGAAAACAGGAATAAGCCTGTTCATGAAATTTTAATCTTATGTCAGAAGCACTCGTATTGGCCGTAAAAAACCTACTGGCACAAACAAAATGGAAAAATTTCGGATAGATTTTAAATTTTTCTGTTATGAAGTTTGTGTGCCACAATAGACTAGGCTAGGTGTGTGATGTAGAAATTAATGGGATGTCATAAGTAATGCGTGCTAGAAACATAAAACTATTTATTTTTAAGGCATTAAAAAATGCATTAAATGTAACGACAAGTGTCAATTTCAACTGATTTCGTTAAAAAAATTGCAAGTTTTATACTTATCCCACTATGGTTTCTATGTCACGCACTAGCCTTATCGCAGGGTATCGTTTTCTAGTCTCTATCTTTAGAAAGAACTTTATCTTTGATTTATTCGTATGTTACTCAATATTTTCGAGTTTAATTTGCATCAATGGGAAAGTAGGCATATTTTCTATGGTAATAAGTTGTTTAAACCAACACGCAAAATTCTGAATAGCCCTTTTCAGTTTAATATGTTGCTAAAACATCTTGGAAGATCAAGATAAGCACCTAACGCCTATGAAAGTGATTCACCTTCCATTTTTACAGCTTACATAATGCTGCTAAAAAATGATTCATAAAATTTGGGAATGATATTACTCTCTGGATTAAACTTAGCAATGAGGCAAAACTCTTTTACCTCGTTGAAATTTAGTATAAGTCAGTAGTACTAGCCAAACGTGTTACCAGTGCACCATCAGTCACCAAAGTCAAGTCAAAGTGGCATATATACATTAAAGTTTATGAAATGTAACGCTAATGAAAGCCATCTGGCACATATGCAGCTAAGTGGCCAGATCCTGGCAACCAATATCTAGTTACAACTCAAATTATTATAATAACAGAGTTATTTCTACCTGTATGATATGTAATGATTAAAAGATATTTAATTGGGTATTTTTCAGGTAGATTTATTCAATGAAAAAGTATTGCCAGCTCTACCAGGTTTGAACCCGGGACCTTATGACTATTAGTCAAAAGTGCTATAACTGCACTGCAGTTTAGCTCCACAAAAGCCAAATCCACAACTTATGGATGAAGCAAATCATCCTAAAATGACCACCCTGATTGTTAGTAATTAAAGATTATACCACCTATTAACACAGAATGACTAGTACGGTCAAATAACTAAGCCAAATAAATAATAATTACTTACTTCCAATTTGTTGAGAGCAAGTCCTTTTGAGAAGGACTGCAAAAATGGCCATAAATATAATGGTAATCATTCTTTAATTTTTCCATTCCCAGTTCAATCAATAAACTCAAAGCTTCACTCAAACTAAGATTTGGTACTGCTAATTTACCATTCGAAAGCCCACTAATTAAAGTTCCAAGAGTACTTTGATGCCCTTCAGGTACCTAAAATGAATTCCTTTAGATGTGATTTTACACATGAAGTACTCACTCACAAAAACCTTATTGTTTGCATTTGCCATTTGCTCAAATAGGCGATGAAAGCACAACCGAAGGTCTGTCACACTTCCACAATCTGCAATATTTGAAAAATGTATATCCGACATACAAATAATCAGCTCAATCAACCTTTAATAATGTTCCATAATTCATCCATCACATTATTATCTCGTAAATGGTTCAAGTCCAGACTTTTTTTCTGTCCCCGCAGCTGAGGTCTTCGAATAAAACTTTTATCTGTTAATACATTGCTTATGTCATCACAAAGAATTGTAATATCTCTTGGTTCTAGAGAAAGCGGAGCTGCTAGTAAATCATCAAGTTGCTCACTTAAGAGCAACCCAGTGCAATAATCCAAAAAATTCAATTCATTCCACATACTATTCGCAGGCGAATCCACATGGCCACATATGACTTGCAACATCTAAAATCGTAAACCCACTTCTTATTGATTATTTTATTAAATCTATAATGGAGCACCACCCCGTTTAGGTTTAGACCTCGAACCCGGGTCCACTGAACAGATATTTGTAAAACCTTTTACAATGTGTTTTTAATACTAAATACTAAAATGTTTAGCCATTTATTGTTGCCGCTTTTGATTGTATAAGTAAACAAATATTAATGTTTCAGTTTTCATTCAATTTCTATTATAAACTTACAGTTAGATTTTACATAGTACAACCTGTTCTTGGAGCCTCGGGTATAAAGATCAGTAAGGGAAGAGATATAGAAGGGATAACACCAGATATTCGGCGTCACATGCAACAGAATAGAACACATTGCAACTAGCTTAGGGTTGCCATAAGTGGAGCATCAGTCACCCGGACAAAGTTGTCAAATCTCAAAATAATCAGTAAAAAATATGGAATTAGTAAACTGAAAAACACATAATATATAGAATAATACTAACTACTTCTATCTAACAGTATTTAGTAGCATCTACAATTTCATAAAAAAAGTGTTATTCATTTTATTTTCCTATAAAATGTAATACAATCAATAATTATTATTATTATTATTATTAAATTATTATTATTAAATTTACAAATTCAACAAAAGTGAAAAATAATACTCACCAAAATTAATTAACATATAAAACTACATATGTTGAAAAAATTTCTTTTTAAATAAACAATAAACTTAAAAGCTAAACACTCTTGCTTTACGCATCAACCACATATTTCCAATTTGTTTATCTGTTTCAATAATTCTGTTTGATTTTTAACATAGGTATTAATATAATTCAAAGTCAAGTAAAACTTTTCCTTGCATACTGTTTGTTATACTTTGAAACATATCGAAGGAAACTCAATTTCGCTCTTTGTGAAACTAACAAAAAGAAAATTCAGCATCTTCTCACAACGAAACTTTCATTTCATTCTTTAATATCAGTTTGTTGCAAACGGAACAACAAGCTGTAACAACTCTTTAGCAGATGTAAGTACCTTTCTTTCATAAACAGGGTATAGTTTTCAACTTTCTTCCATTCTGGATTTTAATTTAAAAGTATCCTACGGATGAAAAACTAAATACATTTAATTTGGCACAACAAGCATTCATGATTCATCCTGCTCCGGTATGGTTCCGGTGTACCGGGACATATGGCAACCCTAAACTAGCTGAACTAAACATGTATCTGTTAAGTTGTCAAGAAAAGACAAGATTATTCCTTTATTTACTTCTTCTAGCAAAATGAAAGTGAATGATAATATCATTTCAATAGATCCATTAGTGTTATTTCAGCATATTTGCATATTTGAAAAACTTGAAACCTACATGACTTTGGATTCAGCTGCTTATCTTGCATTTTATGACCTATTCCCCAAACTGTGAATGTAAATGATGTACAAGAATTTTCCTATGTAACTTATGGGGAGACTACACAATTATGGACACAACATTAGTGAATGAACTCGCCGCTGTAAAAAAATTTATGTAATGACATCATATTTAGCAAAAACTGGCCTTTAAAAATGTGGCAAGTGAAAGTTTTAGCTACACCGAACATAAGAGTAGACTTATAAGATACGTTATGAAACACACTTGTGGAAAATAAGATATTTTCTTGTCAAGCAGAAGCTGGTAAATTAATAAATGAAATAATAATAATAATAGATTGAATAATTTGCAATCGGAAAATGTTGTAGTATCCTAGGATGTGGGTGTTATAGTTGTACTGACTGCGCTTTCACCAACAGATCAAGAACTTTATTTTCTAAAACCAACCAATAGCTAAATACTACAAAAAGTGTTCTCTTCTAAAAGCATGAAAGCAATATTACCAAAGTGTAATCAGCATATGATTTTCTGAAATAATTTGACTGGCTGTGACACAACACCCACTTTTTTCCAACTGGGAAAATTTGTTTGCAAGAAATTTTGAGAAACGCCCAGACTTGCAAAATGCTGCAGCAGTTTTTGAACCTGAATGCAAAGATGTTAATGACAATTTTAACGCTGGTGTCACATGCACTTTTACTTTATATATGCTGCCTGTCAAAAATGAAAGATCTGTATGCACTAATGTATAACCCTTTCTAAAAGCAACCGCTAAAAATAGCTGCGTTAAACTACCATCTTTGGCACCTACTCCTGATGCAGCTTTTGGACTCTTCAAACATATCTTGGAAAAGAAATATCACTCACACGAATAAGAATCACACAGCTACCAGCTCCACAAAACTTACTGAAAATGAATTTTTGCTCATGCAGAATAGGATGTGGAGTATCAGACAGGTGCAGGAAAAGTGGACAAAATTGCACTGCAGCTTATTTAAAATGCAATGGCAATAGCTAGTTTCACCAATCATCCAAATTAATGATTAAAATTATAATACAGTAATAAATATTATTTGTTTGTTTATAAATCATGTCTCATTTTCATTAATAACGTACATTTTACCTATTTTGTTCTCTATTCGGTCCTGAATGTATACTTTGAGCAAATTGCCTTAGCACTATTTTTATTGTAAATTTATTGTATATACTATATAAATATAATTTATTTTGTATATATTAGTTCAGATATTACCCATGACTATCTATTAACAATTTAAAAACTTGGAAAAACCTTATTATGACAAAGCAGTGAAGAGAATCTGGTAAATGGTAAAAGATACAGCAAAGGTTAAACAGAGGCAAAGTCTGTGAATTTGTGCTCTCTTGGAAAGAAATGTGTTCCAAAGGAAGTTGTCTTTGACTATTAACCATCAACTTTGTTTTTTCATATGTGCCAGAACCATAACAGGTTTTGTCATTCATAAGTTGAATTTAGGAAGCAAACAGGTGCGGTTAACCTGAAAGCCTGATTAACCCACAGTTTACCACCAATTGGCACAGGCAAGACAAAACCAACACATATATTAACATCAGCATGACAACCACAGGTTAACCAGGATGTAGGTTAATCTTACTTTGTGAAATCGGTTTTTAAGCATGAGAAATTTGGGTAACATACTTTATATATATCGTAATTAATAACTACAGTCCATTTATTGAATATCATTCTCAATTAAGTATCTTAAAGTATCAGTAAATAATAACTTGCAGATTTTACTTACCATTTTAAAGTTTGCCTTGGTATTTGGTATGTCATATTCACAGCTATTCCACGATGCATCAAGTATAATACTACCAGTATGCTGAAGACTAACAAAATCATTACAATATTTTATATTGCTACCATAGAGAACGTAGCTACTTGTGACTTCATAGTCAATCTATAATATGTCCTAAATTACTATATATATGAAAACCACTCTAATTGATACTTACATGTGGATTTGCCATGTTTCCATTTCTGATATGTTTCTTCTTCATATAGTCCATTGAGAAGTTTTTATAGTCTGATGGAAAACACCCTTGCTCTAAGACTAATGTTCGCTCTAATGTTGTGTCTGTTGCAAGAACACCAAGTATAACAGTATGATCATCATCACTACCATCACATATACAATMAAGTGGTAGTCCCATACTTAATTTCTGAATATTGTTGTCATTGATAGAGATTCTAAAACAAATTAGTATACTATTGTATTAATATTATTAATATACATATATGATTTAGGAAAACTCTTCATGCTTGTAATGGATAGTTTTTAAAAGCTGAATAAAATACCATGAGTACTAGTCAGTGAAAAAGATAAAAATGCATATAGTATTTCAATTTAATTCGCTAAATAGGCTTGTCAGTTAATCCGGCAAAGATGGAACTCTTAGTGTTCACAAATAAACGCAAGCAGGGATCCATTCAATGGCCTTCTTTGCAAAACGTAACATTGAACACTGTGGGTGTGCAGACGTCTTTGGGGAAACAGTTGGGGACTTCAACCACAGGTCGCCTACTGACTGTACACAACTGTGGTGAGACATCTCATCACTTACGCCGCCCTGGTATGGTGGCGCTCTACTGTGAAACACAATATCAGGAAGGCATTAGGACAAATTCAACGACTGGGCTGTCTTATGATAACCGGTGGCATGAGAACGACACCTACTGCATCTATGGAGGCGCTTCTGGGACTGGAACCTCTACACGCAAGGGTAAAGTATGAAGCCCGGAAAGCGGCCTTTAGATTGCAGGGGTTAGGTAATTGGAAATCTCGGGGAGGAGGGCACCGTATGGCACTCTCTGTACCGAACGGAGATCAAGCTATTCTCTCAATAACAAGAGATAGGATTAACACGACTATGTGTTTTAACACACCATACAGAATCGTTTTTCCCGATAAGGAGGAGTGGTTTCTGAATGGTGAAACCAAGCTTGTGCCACAAGGACTTATCTGGTACACGGATGGATCTAAAATGGACACAGGCACAGGCGCGGGAGTATGTGGTACAGTGGCCTTCATAAGTAATGTCGTACGGGACGGTGGCGAAAATAACGATGCGCCTATTTCGCTGCAACCCGATATTCAGTTGCGGACGACGTAGATGTCGCAAAAGAAGAGATACATGCTGCTCCTTCCTTTAATCCTCAAGTGGTATACTCAAACAAGTTTAAGACTGTATTGGAGAGGAAGCTCGACTGTTGAATGTAAAGAAGTAGACTAAGCGGGCTTATCAGTTATTAAAGCACAAGTTAACTCTTTAAATTCTGGTGAAGGAAGCCCGTTTAGTTTACCCTTTACATGCAATATTAAGTACTAAAGGAAAAAATTTTTGATGTGGCCAGAAAACAGTTTTTAATAAAAATCATATTTTCTGTTCTACCATTCCACCTCTTAAAAATTTTTAAAATCAGCAGGTTATGTTCATGTGATATCTGTCTTCTTTATAAAATAATACATTAATAAAATTGTAGTAAATTCATTTAGTACAGAACAGCACATGTTGCAACCATATATGTAGATGATTTCTCGCATTAAAAAATATTTAGCTTACAGTGTTCATTGCTTTAATAATTTCTATTTTTTTCAACAAAAACCCATTTAATTTAACTTATTCTAGGGTCTAACTACTAATAAATTAACTGCAATATTTTTATAAGAACTTACGTATTTGTTAATTTTACGGCAAATATTAGATATATAGACAAACTGCAATAACACTTCATTAAATTCATTTTCAACGTAAATTGCTTTTTGTTTATAAATACAAGTATACCTCACAAAAAACATTGTCGACCAACTTAGACACTACTACTCTAGGTAAAAGATGTGAAAATAATCTAATTTTACGCGCAACTTTTAAGCAAAATGTTTCCATAGATTTTGGACATATTATTCAGCATTCGCGTATCATCCACAAAAAACGCTCATCATTACTTCATTGCCTCTCTAAATAATGATAATGAGTAACTTATTTATTTTTATAACTATATAATATAATTTTTACTTAAGAAATAATATTGTGTAAGTGTAGATAATTTTTTCTTACATTAAAGAAAAAACGTTTATAACTGAAGATAGAGAGGAAAATTTACAATTTTGGAGTAACGTGTTAGCTCGACGAATGCAGATAAATATTAATATTTATCAAACATGCAATTAAATTTACAGTTATACAATTTTATTATGGGAGATGCAACATAAACGCCCACCACTATATCTCTCGTTCAAAACAATTGTTTGAATCTAAATCTACGTTAATATAATCCTACAAAATGGCTAGGAAAAAATCCCGATTTTTGGCAGTAAGACGGAAAAAAGAATTCTTGTCCCCGCTATTTTGTAGTGTATATCTTACCTTACCAATATTTTAAAACAAGAAGAAAAAATATTGTCAAATAAGGAACTTATAATGACACAATGATTTCTGCTTTTTGGATACAAAGCAAAACAATTTAAGATTTACAACCCCGTTCGGTATTATTTATGGCTTGCAAATTAGCAATCCCAAGTAAACAACCGAAAGTGCAAATGCAAATGTAGGTGTTGGCCTTTTTCTTTGGTTCAGTCTCGGTATTTTTACTTTCACGGTGCAGAAATTACTTGATTGTTGTTTGATTTGGAATGAATGCAGATACCTACGTTCATATTCCAGGTGGCTGGTTAGTTACTTCTTGCCCTTTGCGTCAAGTGGTGTTTGGAATTTTTATATCTCGATTCGTGGTTTATTGTTTATAAATTCAATTTTTTAGCTATTCTAAGAAGTTAAATGTAAAATATAGTGCTTATTACAGGTATTAATTGTTATTTGTTAAGTGTTGAAAAATTGGCAGTCTAATAGTAATACTAATGCGGAGATAAGAAAATTAAGGAGCAGAAAAAGAAATAAGAATTGTAATAGAATTTAAGAAATTACTGGACTCAAAAGAGGAAATACTAAAAAATTAAACCTTAAAAATATAAACATTTAAAATGAATTCTGTAGGACGATACAAGTATAAATAATAATTAGGGTAACATCAATGTCGCATCAAAAATTAATCCCGGTAGAGCAGATTTTATGCAGGACAGCTCATCTAGCCATAATTTGATGGTAAATATCTGCAGATATTTTAGAAATGTTTAGTAATAGACAATGTTTTTGCGATTATTGAAGTAGATCTGATGGGAGGAAACAGGATTGTTGACTTTCAATATATATTTGCTCAATTAGAAGAAATTTGTGCCTATGGCAAAAGCTATCTATATGTTTATTGCAAACACCGCAATAAGTTTTTTGATAGACGCCGCCATCAATAATGTTGAAGAATTTAATTTTATTGTCGCACAATTTATTGGTAGTAAACAAATTAATTATGCTTTGAAAAATTTGTATGAAGCAAGATGTGCTGCAGCTGTGATATCTCACAGTACCAAAATACTTCATAGTAATTCGCAATAATATGGTAGTTATGGAAAAGTAGAGGTAAGACGACTATATTTATTAAAAAAGACAAAACCGGACAAGAAGAAATCAGTGACAAATGTATTTGCGAAGTAATTTACAAAAGACTGATGGAAATTATTATGGTGGAAATTGTCATCGCCCGAGCATGAATGAGGGAATATATAAAGAAGTTAATGATTTTATTGGTGAAAACAGATGAAGAAAACACCAGGGATCAAAATGTAACGGGGGAAAACTCCAGAAGCAAAAACTACATATACCTACTGCAAACATAATAAAGATCAATTATTGTGATATTGCATCCCTACAAGATGGAAAAAGATATGAAGATGTGGCCAGAGAATAAGTGAAGAGAGTCGCAAAGATTAACCGATGTGGGCTGTTCATTGACAAAAACATTTTATTTATAAGCTTCTCCGGATGAAGTGATAGATGACGATGTCGAAATAAATTTTATATTTACAGCATATAAATTAAATATTAGCCCATCAGAAGCAAATATTAAAAAAAAATTTTGGGCCATAAGTAGGAGATTGTTTCAATAAACAAAAATCACGATTGGTATTACCTAATTCAGGGTCAGCTAGACTTCCAAATAAAAAAAAAACATGCGCACTGAGAGCGTAGAGTACAAAAAAAGGAACTACGATTTTACAAAAAGGATGTTGGATATTTTAAGAAAATAGTTACTTTCTGAAATTATTGACCCCAGGTTATGTCGCAATATCGCCCTTAGGGGCATAATATGAAAATATTAAATATTTTAAGATTGATATTGAGTTTGAGGGGACTTTGCATATACAGTTTTGTGGCCATTTGTCAACAGGGGCGTGGGAATATCGACAAAGACTTGACTTCGGCTAAATCAAATTAATGTTTTCTCATATCGGGCACAGACAGATCCGAATGATTTGAAATCTGTGTGCCGTCAAGTCCCTATTGGTGATTTTGATATGAAAAAACATTAGCTAATATTAATCGTGTTAGATTAGTGACAGCAATTTTCCGTTCTATATTGTCCGTCTATATAATGTAATGTGATTCTGCAAAAGTACCTCTACAATTTTTTAAATGCAAAAATGTTGGCAAACACTTATTTCGTTGTGTGTAGATCGTGGCATAGTCCTGGTTTCATTTCTTTCCTAAATTTTTTGTAGTCGTCGCCGGAGATACCAATACCATTTACCTGAAATGCTTGGCCGCGTAGGCTGCTGTTTGGGATTTCATGGTGGGATTTTTGCACTGGTGGTGGAGTGCGCCTGTCGTCATAAACCCATAAATCGACCCTCATTTGCATGCGGTTACTTTGTTTGAAGTTTTACTCACTTCAGGTTCGGGAGAAACTGGCAGGCGAACAAAATTCTGTACATTTCAACACTGTTCATAATAAACGCTCTTAATAAGAAAACAAGAAATAATTTGCTCGTCATTATAATTTAGAGATGTAATAAGATAAGGATTGAGTGAGACGCAAAAGCTGAATAATCAGTCTAAAGATTGATGGAAAGCAGAATATACATTAGTTATTTTTCACATCGTTTATAAATAATAGTATTAGTAGCAAGGTTGATAAACAATGTTTTTTGTTATAGTTATAAATAAAGACTAATTTGCGTTAAAAATTAATTTGATAAATTTTCTAGCAATTATGTATATCTGATATTGACCGTAAAATTAACAAATACCTAAACTATATAGCTTTTATTAAAAATATTGTAGTTATTTCGTTAGTAGTTAAAAGCTAAAATATACTTAAATTAAATAGGTTTTTGTTACAAAAATAGAACTTATCAAAGCAATAAACATTAAAAATTAAATAATTTTAATAAAAGAAATCATGTATGTGATTGCAACAAGCATTGCTTTTTTACAAAGAGGACAGATATCATAAAAGATGTTCTTACAAATGGAAAATTTTACGCCTTTTATTAAAATTTTGTTTCTCCTTTCTTTCTGATTACATTAAAAATTGTATGCATGTAAGGATAAACTAAGCGGGCTTAGCAATCGATAAAGCATAAGTTGTTAAACACACTAGTCTTAAGCTTTCGGAATTTATTTCTATTCCTTCATCAGGATTTAAAGAGTTAACTTGTGCTTTAATAACTGCTAAGCCCGCTTAGTCTACTCTTTACATTCAAGTAGTCAGTCGCCCTTTCTCTCCAATACAGTTTTAATATTGCATTAAATACTGAAACCTGTCTGAGTATACCACTTGAGGATTAAAGAAAGGAGCAGTATGTATCTCTTCTTTTGCGACATCTACGTCGTCCGCAACTGAATATCGGGTTGCAGCGAAATGGGCGCATCGTTATTTTCGTCACCGTCCCGTACGACATTACTTATGAAGGCCACTGTACATCTCCGAGGGTGCAACTAAGTTTGTCACTAGGAGAGTACCCTAGTGTATTCCAAGCGGAAATTTATGCAATCCTGCCATGTGCTAATGAGAACCTCAGAAGAGGGTATTCCGGACAGCATATCTACATTTGCTGCGATAGCCAGGCGGCACTTCGAGCGCTTACCTGTATTAGGGTGCGCTCCGGCCTTCTACTGGACTGTCGTAACACATTAGTAAGGTTGGTCCAACATAATCGGGTTAACTTGATTTGGGTGCCTGCTCATGCAGGCATTGAAGGCCATGAAAGGGCCAATGAATTAGCGAAAAGGGCGGCGTCCGCACCTTATCTCGGACCGCAACCTTCCATTGCTATTCCAGAAAGCAGACTGAGGGCCGAGATCACAAAGTGGCTTGGTCGTCAGTTTTACCTGTATTGGGAAGACACGCCGGAACTGAGACAATCCACGGCCTTCATCACTGGACCTATGCCTGCCYAGGAATGCAAATGGCATTTAAGCCGGAGTCATTCTCAATTGCGAATAGTGGTGGGTGTCCTTACGGGACACTGCCGGCTCAACAAACACCTATATAATATGGCTGCAGTGGAAAGTAGCACCTGTAGGTTCTGCTCAGAAGAGGAGGAAACTCTGATTCACCTCCTTACCAACTGCGGACCGCTGGGGGGGCAAAAGGTTTGGAGAATTTGGGTCTCAATTTATTAAGACTAAAGATCTTTATAGGTTACCTTGGAAAGAGATACTGCACTTCTTTGAGAAGGCAGGACTCTTCTAAACTACGGTGCGGGCACAATGGATCCCCACATCTGCGGGGTTGCACCGCAGAAGATAGATATTTGATTTGGGAAAACTCTTCATGCTTGTAATGGATAGCTTTTAAAAGCTGAATAAAATACCTTGAGTACTAGTCAGTGAAGAAGATAAAAACGCATATAGCATTTCAATTTAATTCACTAAATTCTTGCATTTTTTCTTAAAACAAAGGTGTGTATTCACTTGTCAGTTAATCTTAACATAATGTTAGATGCAATTTTTATATAATAAAATATGGATATAGAGAAAGTATTATTCCAGAAGAATTGTTGCATTTTTTATATTATATTATATACTAATATGGTTACAGCCCTACAATTAAGTAACTACAGATTACAAGTATTTCTGTCTGCTTGCCTAGCTAGCTCTAAAAAATGTGCAGCGAAAATGTTTTATAATTATTATTTTAGAAGTCAGAGGTAGTGTATGCTACCAGAGGTTGACATATTCTACTACAAAAATTTAACGTTGATGCACTTGAACATCACAAGTGTGCCTTATCAATATTCTTTTTGCACAGAATACGCTTAATTAATATTGACTGTGCCCACTGGGCACATAGACCAAGCCCTTTATTTTATCTCTTATCTTACAGAATTAATGCCATGGTGAGGATTCCTATTTACACTATGTGCACCAACTGTAATAGAATAGGCAGAGTTGGCTTGATATTAATAATATGACTTTAAGAACCATGTGGCATAACAGGGAATTGCTAAAAGCCTAAAACTGTATTTCATTTTCTATTCTTTCATGTTAAAGGTTCATCAGATATTGGACGATGACTTGTTGAAGACCCGCATACTACCATAGGACAAATCCTAGCCATGTATTACTTCCTATTTATACTTCATTATACATGATTTGAGATAATATTACTGTATTTTGGATTTTTTAATTTGTCATATGCGTAAAAATGCACAATAAACTATTACTAATCTTACTATTACAATGTCTTTGTTACAGATAACAATTGATGACCAAAATGTGCTCTGCTTAATTTTTTGGGTCCATACATTGTATAAATAAAATAAGAACCCCATGAACCTAACCTGTGGTTCCGGATGCACTTCTAAAAATACCTATTTGCCGTTTGAAAAATATTTATACCCAACAAGAAAAGTTAGCGATGGTTAATGAATTTTGGATATTTAATATTGCATATTGGAAAATTCTGCACAGCGAAAAGGCAAATATTCAATTTAATATTAATATACTTCAGGTGAAATTAGGCTCACCACAAAGGACTATAAAACTGCTACCCTATCATAGACCCGAAAATTGTCAATCGAAAATATGTAGCAAGACATATGTTAAGTTTAGGTTGTAACTATAAAATTTCGTTTAAATCTAACTTCTGTAGCGTATTACACTACATTTTTAAGAAATCTGTTCCATACATTATATTTCTAAAAAAATGTAAAGCATCGAGATTTTTTCTTGTTTGCCCATTTTATATTTTCCATTTCTGCAAAAATAATCGAATGCTTGAAATAACCGCATTTTTTTTAGGTTAAAAAAATCAAGACGTTTCCAGGATATTCATGTCTTCCGGTCCAGTTCGAGACTTATTCTACTAAAAAAATTATCATACAAAGCTCTGCGGGTGTAATTTTTTTTTTTCGCTTTAACATATACTTTTTGATAAAATAAAGAAAACCATAGTGGCAATTTATAGCAAAATATAGCAAAAGCAAATTTCAAGTTTAAAAAAAATTAATACACCATTAAATTCTATGGAAAAAAATACTAATTAAACTGCTTTTCATTGTTTAATTCTTTACACACACTCCAATCATAAAGGAAGATTTGTTAAAACAATTTCTTGCAGCCACGAAATGATATGTGAAGGTAACAGATGTGGGTGTAGAAAAAAGGGGCGGTCATTGTTCGAAGTTTGAAAAAACTTTTGAAGGGAAATATTTCTGACGAAATTGTACGCCAAATCTTTGTTTGAACCCTGAGAATAAACCAGAAGAAGAAGCTGAAGTTAATGAAGGATCGGATGCTGAAAATCAAAACAAGAATTTGCCACAGAGACCAAGACGGCTAGAATTTTAAGTTGTATATGAAAAGTGTATGAATGTTAAGAATGTAATATTTTTATATGAAAAAAAATTCCTTACATCATGCTCCAGTTAAATGTTTATAGCAATACTACCAAAAAATAAAGTTTCTGATCAAACAATGAAAAACAGTTTTGTCGGTATTTTTTTCGGTTGATTTGAATAATTTTACCAATTCATTGACAATCATTATTGAAAAATTCATGGTTGCAAGAGTCATTTTTTACTTCTTTTGCATTTTTAAGCAAGTTCTTAAATCGTGACTATACGTTTCGTTATTTTATCAAAAAACGAGCACCGGCAGAAGTCTGTGTGTTAATTTTTTCTAGTATAATTAGTCTGAAAAAAAGTGTTTTGGACCGGAAATCATGAATAAGGCTTTTTAGAAAACGTGACTTTCGACGTGGTTGCCGGGGGGCACCTGACAAAACGATGCAGCTTCTAACATGTCATAGAAACCTCATTACTTAATGCCAACGTCAGTCACTAGAGCTGGGACATTCAATTCAATTCAAATCGTTCGATCAATCGCATAGATTCGGATCATTCAAGTCATTCAAGAATCATTACTGAGAACGAGTTATACCAGTTGTTAGAAGCTGACAGCTGCAACATGTGTCCCGTAACAGTAGTCAGCCAACCAACCGTCAACCATGACCAACGCTGATTTATTAGCTGTGAGCTGAATCAAACGAATCATGGCATGAGTCATTCAATTTGAACGACTTGGTCATGAACGACCCCTGAGTGCCCCCTGGAAGCCATGTTGGATGACGTAATCTTAAAAAGCCTAATATCTCCTAAGCGCCTTGATTTTTTTAGTCCAAAAAATTACGGTTATTTCAAACACAGAGAGGTATACTTTCACCAAGTTTCATTAAAATTGGATTATTTTTGTAGCAGTTAAGAATGAAGAAGTTGTTGGCTTTTTGGTTATGCTTAAATAACACTTTTTTATTTCCTTTAAAATTAATTATTGCGATCGGTCTATATAAAGATTTTTTAAATAACAGTATTTTACATTCAGCCTTTTTTCTTTCAAAAATATTAAGTTTTTAACATTTACACACTTTATTATACAACTTAATAATCTGCACCAATCTTGGTCTCTTTGGCAAATTCTGCATTTGATCTTCAGTGTACATTCCTTCATTAACATCAGCTTCTTCTATTTTATTCTGATTCATTCTCCAAGTCAAAACAAAGATTTTGAGGCTTGATTTCATCAGAAATATATTCCGAATTAGTAATATCTATCTATCAGTTTTTTTAAAGTTTGAAGAATTGTCTAAACCACAACCACATCTGTTGCTTTCACAGCTCATTTCGCAGCTATAAGAAATTGTTTTTAACAAATCTTTTGGCATGATGGGAACATATGTAAAGCAAGCGTCAGTTTTTCAAATTAGTCGCAATTGTTTCTTTCCAGCTTCGCTTAATTGCGCTAATTTTKTTCATAGTTTGATGCTTTTGGTTTCGGAGGTGACTAACCCCCACATTGAAGATGTTTTAACTTGATGAATCCATAATTGATTCCACGGCTCGCTTTTGTAGTTGCTGATTTTAGTAGTCATGGATTTTCTCAACGTTTCATCTTTTTCTTGTTCAGCCCTGATGAAGGTATAATAAACTAATACCGAAACGTCGGCCGAAACCAAAACGGTGTTTTGATTACCTTTGTCCAAAATCCTACAAACATCAAACTATCTACCATTTTGAGACACGAAAGCATCACATACAGTTATATTATAATTTTGTTCAGTTTAATGTTCTATAAGCGTGTTGTGCAACAGAAGCTTATAGTTGTGTTTCCATTCCATGTGAACCCAAACATACAACTTTGAAAAGAATCACTGTTTATAATTTAGGTAAAGTAAATGCTTAACAAAAGTCACTATATATGGAATGATCTATCTTCGTTGAGATAGGGATCTTGGTAATTATTTAGTATACCGGTTATTTACYTATTTAAACATATTGGTACTTTGTTCTATTTTACTCTTAAAAAATGCTACATTGTGAAGCTTTATACCTTATGACAAGCAATCTAMTKCAAAGCACAAAAATGTTCTGCTCAACCCTGCTGATGTCTGGCAAACCTATCCTAGTAAGTATACACATATTAAGTACCTGGCTTGTTTCAGAGTAATGGGAAAATGTAAAATCTCTTCTTCCGTCCAGTTGCTACCTCTGTCTAATAAGAATGAAGAACAGGTATCATCACCATGTAAATCAACCTTTAACGGTGATCCTGTAAGGTCTAATTCAGAAATCGATGAATTCTCACTACTTTTATTACTTTGTGTGTTGGTATCGCTACTTTTCACCCTTTCTCTCTAAAAACAAGTCATGTTGTCCTCTAATTATGTGCGGTTACAGGAATCAAAACTCACATTTTTATAAACCAAACAAATTTCTTCATTTGCTTTCAATAACACTCTCAAATAAGAAGGCATTTTTAAAATACGGTAGGTTACACCATCCAACTCGTTCATGACTGATGTGTAAAAAAATGACACTAAAACAAAACTAAAAGCAATTTTTTAATAAAGAATAATGTACGGATTCCAACTTCCAACCTTTAAGTAAAGAGAAAAACAACAAACATACACACACCACCTTGAACTTGAAGCCGAACTTGAAACTTGAAGGGGGTAAAGACAAATAATAAAAGGATAACAAGAAACACAAACAGCCGCTTATACAAAGCGCAAAGCGGGGTTGATCCGTTAATACACAGAAATCAGACTTCAGATATGAATCAAGCTACCCCGATTTTAACCGTCAACAGGTTAATACGCGATTGTGGCGCCAAAGGCCAGGGACTGTTGCCGCAAGGCCGCCGGCAGAACCAATGAAGAACGCGTTTCCATGACAACTTCTTGTTTGGTTAACAACGCGTTGTGCAACCGGTCTAAAAGCGATAACATTATAACATGTTTAATTATTCAAATGTTAACTGACATTCGTTTCAATGATACCTGGAAAAATTTTAAACCTCTTCTTCGTCCGTTGTTACCTCTGTGCTCTGTGTAATAAAAGAAAACAGAATACAAATGTCATTACCATTTAAAATATTTAAATTAACAGTTGGTTAACGGTTTGTCTTCGGCTATCTTCGGTTTAGATTTCAGGGCAGACAATATCCGGTGACTAAAAAGACTAGAAACAATACAATTTTATAACAATTTAAAAATAGTAACAGCTTACTAAGTGCTACCAAAAGTCATTAAATTGTTTACTAATTCAGGTCCGTGCCGGAAGACCCATAGTTAGAGGAGGCCAGAGTGGACATTGCCCACTGTGAAAGGAAAAATTGCTCACTGTAAAAAATCACTGTCTTAGTGTCTTAAACAAAAATATTTAATGAAAATCGGACACTTTTTAAGTTTTCAATCAGTTTTGTTCTGGCATTGCAGTTACAGGTTTTGTAGTTTTTCTCCTTAAGGCTGGGATCCTGGAGAGAGAGGAAAGATCAATCCGAGATAACGATAGAAACAGAACCACAATTATTTTACTAAACAGGACCACTCCATAATTACTACACCGATAGCTTTGAAAATATTCTTATTCAAAAGCTCGTACACGACATTTTCACGCAAGCTTTTATTTTATTATTTTATTGGTAAATATTCAGTAGTTTTTATAGGTAGTGCTGTTTTGTAAAAATTGGTTATTTATTTCTTTCATTTATTTATTTCAAAATTAGTACAAAAAGGTCTGTATCAGTTCTCAATTGTTTTTTCTTTCAATAGAGATATATCATTTATTCATTTGTATGAGTTTGAAATGTTTATTCTGCTCACATTTTCTAATTTACCTATGTGATAAATACAATATAGCCACATACCTAAATTTATATCATATATATCTCAGTTTTTGCTAAGTGACGAGTGTTTCACATTGAATTAAAGTAACTCTAAAAAATAGGGAAACAGCAAGTTGTCAAGAAGATTATTCAATAATCACAAAAGGTAACTATAATAATTTATTAATTTTTTTAAAATAAAACTTAATTAAGCAAGAAACAAATATTAGTGATTGAAAAATTAATTTTTTCCATTACTATAAGTATGTGGAGGGCCACACATATAATACCACTGTGACAGTAATTTTATAATAAAGTAGTGAAGATGTTGATTGTCACCTCTTGATGGATATATAAACTGGTACACTACTGGTCTGTGATAGGTACTGGAAACTCCTAGTGTGCTTTCTATCAACAGTTTTGTGATCAACATTGCATGTATGTTCCACTGGAACTGAACTAATCTCAGTCTCGATCAGATCTCAGAATGGAGATACTTAAAGAAGTTTTAAAGGTGATGTTTATATATTGAATACATCAAATGCAACTTCCTCTGGTCTTTTATTTCAGAACTATCATCATATTGTAACTAAGTTGAATATGTGATTCCATATCAAATGAATTAACACTTGGTTTCATGAGTTAAATTAAATTAAAATATGCAGGATAGGCCTTATTGACACTATAAGAAATCCTCTTTCTGAAGTGTTTTTTTGACACTGAGTGCAAAGCCTTTAGGTAAATCGTTATTGTTCGCTTGGTAATGTTGCAGTAGAATTTATTTATTTCAGAAACCATCCAATATCTTCCACCATATCCGATTCATAAGTGAACACTATGAATAATACCATTGATAATACCAAAACAATTCTTCATTCGTTACGTATCACAGAACTACCTATATATATTCCCCATGTTTCAACTATAGGTTTAATTAGATAGTACCTAACATACATACCCCTAAAACAATTCAATGTTCCGTTTTATAATCACTAGTCACTGTCTAATGGACAATGACTACATCACCTGGACAATAATGATTATTAATATTTCCCAAATTATATGGCCAATCATTATGAATAAAAACAAGTTGGCTGGACATTATCATCAAGATATATGTATATGTAGACCAGTATAGCATATATCTGGTTTTAATTTATTTCTTGTTCCATATTGCAGGTGAAAATTAACAATTAAAATATATTATACCTATAGGATAGAGTAAATTTAAAGTACTAACAGCATGGTACCTAGTAACAAATAAATGTAGTTAAAAAGGAGTAAGGTCTGTATTAAATGAAATTAGCAGCATTAACATGTAATTCTGAGGGTCTCAAACTGTCCTCCGTGATTAAAGATACATGTAAATGTGATCTTTCGCAACATAACTAAAAATTTATAAAAATAATATTATTAATAATTTGTTTCAATATGTCTGATAGTAGATTCTGGAGCAAGAAACTGAGTACTGAGCTTATTGAGTTATACAAGGCACATCCTCAGATAGAATCTCAGGAATTTTTTAGAACTTGCAATTATTCTAAGCAATCCAAGCAATAATACAGAAATAACTAATTTGATGCTGTGTGGGAGTCTGTATTGCAAAAAAGGTTACATAGGATGAATCTGAATCAAACTATAATATTTACATCTGTGGATATCATCAGTTTTGAGAAAAGGGTTGCTAAATAAATTGCCGGACCAAACTAATCTATGTGATTGGCATTATTGAAAACAAACCTTCAGCTCGGTACCATCTTCAAATGTGATATTTGTCTTTTTTAATAATAATTCAAGAAATGTAATACAGTATCTAGTATTTTTTCTTTGCTTCTTGTAATACATTTTATAGCTTTCTTTAGTAAGTATATATATGATAAAAGTTTTGTATTACATTAATTAACTTTTGTTTGTATAAAGAATGTACCTTTTTTTACTATAGAATAGTTGGATTTACTTAAATTCATGCATTTATCATTTAAAGATTCATAAATACCTCAACGTGTCAGGATTATATAGAGTTGAAGCGAACGCTGTTTCTGGGACTAAATTTTTTATCTTCTGAAGATAGTGTCATGTTGGTAAATAGCACAATGCTGCAGTTAGTCTATTTTCTGGGGAAATACTCTCTAATCCATCCTCAAGCACTTTCAGTAATCTTCAGGAGTTTACTTCCAATTCAAGGACCAACGGCATTTATCCACATATTTATTTCTGCTTCTCACAATATATTTTTGATTCCATGTATGAAAGGCCTAACACATATGTGACAGCAATTTTTTATTCTATGACTAATTACACAGGTCAGCAATGAAAAAATTTTTTACATAATTTTACCTGAAACATATGGATTTTGGGCTGCTGATTCCGAATATGAATTTAGTTTTTGCGTATCACGTCACACTTTTTTTAATGATGGATGCCTGTGTTTAAAATTATTTTTTAAATAGCAACAATTACAGTGAATAAATAATTCCATCTCTTTTAAACGATTACACATCATACATACAACTTTCTCCCTCTTTCTCGTCCCGATGTTTTTTGTTATATATGTGGACAATGTACCTTAGTGAAACAAAGAAAAAATATAACAGACTGTGAAAGATACTTATTTTGCTTATTTCGAAATTCGATTAGGACAACAAGATAAACAGTGGGTACCACATAAAGCATGTTCTTTTACCTTGAAACACTGAGACAGTGGATTTACGGTATACCAAAATCATTGCCATTTGGAACTCCTATGGTCTAGCGAGAGCAAACAAATCAAACTAACGATTATTATTTTTGTTTAAGCAATTGAACGAGATATAACTCTAAAAACCTTCACAAAATCGTCTATCCTAATGTTTCATTGATAACAAAGCCAACTCCGCATGGCATTGAATACAAAACACAAAAAAGGAGACTATTTATAGTCTACATATTGCCAATAAATATGTGTCAATACCTGTCGCACATTCAGTTCAATTTAAAGAAATTTATGCCAATTTAATAAGTGTTTTGGAAAAAATAAATTAGATTAAACACAATTAGCTAATTAGTGATGATTAAAAATTTTGTACATGCTTTTGGTCACCAACAAGGCTATACAAAGTTTCCATGTTATATTTCCGAGTGGGATAGTAGAGCAAAAGATATACACTAGGAAAAATCAAACAAGCTGCTTCGAAAAAAAAAATGAAGTTGGAAAAAGAATGTTATCCATGCCTATTTCAAGGCTTTACCAAAAGATGAAGACACTTTCATCCATCTCTGTTCATGTTTTCTTATATAATTTATCTGATATCAGAAAATTGTAAAAATGTTATGACTACTTTAGAAAGAAAAGCTTGGATTTCATTTTAAAATGTTATCTCGAAATTTCTAGGCAACATTAATGATCCCAATTACAAAAACCGTCAAAGAAATCTTAAACCGTTATAAAAATTTAGGTTGCAACATGAGTTTGAAAATTCATTTTTTTATATTCCCACATTGACCGTTTTCCGGAAAATCTTGGAGTTAAGTTAAGAACAAGGGGAATGTTTTCACCAAGATATTAAAGATATGGAAAAAAGATATCAAGTCTATTGGGATGTCAGTATGATGGCTGACTATTGTTGGATGATCCATAGAGAAACGATGAACGCCGAAAACGAAGTATTTATTTAAAAAAAGATAGCAGAGTATTTAATTCTGTTTATTTTTAAGTGTTTGTATTGATTCCTCTTATTGATTAGAGTTAAAAAATTGAATATATGTAAAGATTTTATTTTACCAGAAAATACATATTTTTCTTTAAATTTTAAAATTACCTATATTTGCTAAATGTGACGTGATTGGTATCATAAAATAGGTGTTTTATATTTAACTTAGGACAACTATAACGAACATTAACCATTCAGTGAAAAATCTTTTAAAAAGTTTAATTTTGCAGTTTTTTCTAGAAATTAAAACCACAAATTTATTCCACAAAGCACACTAGTCATGAAGGATTTAAGTTTCATTATGCACATTTAAGTTTGCCATATCCGGTTTTAAAACGGGAAAGAATGGAAGTCAAAACTTCAGTTTTCATTAACAGAATTAAAATGCCCCATTACCATTCATGAGTGTGTGTTCTAAGCATTTCTTTTGGAGTACCTGTGAAAGTAACTATTCAGAAAATCCATAGGCCATTTGCATCAAAAAGTAAATCAGTAAATATTAAAATGTTCTGTTCATCATGATACATTATAACTAAAGAATGTGATTCATGTAGTGCAGTGGTTCTCAAACTTATATGACCTACTGTCCCCTTTCCAGAAAAAATATAGCTACTAAACTGAAAGCTAAATAATGTATTGTTTCTACCTTTTTTCACAAAGAAAAGATAGTA
Organism: Rhyzopertha dominica; assembly: GCA_025024175.1. Taxonomy (NCBI): domain Eukaryota; kingdom Metazoa; phylum Arthropoda; class Insecta; order Coleoptera; family Bostrichidae; genus Rhyzopertha; species Rhyzopertha dominica. Next base: position 35,550,853 of record QCXZ01000137.1, read on the forward strand.
AAGAAAACTAAATTAGAAACATTGAAGTCTGAAATTATGAAACTATTTATTGAACTCAGAATAGAAAGGTAACACAAAAAGTTAAAACAATCAAAAACATCTTAATGAGAATAATGAACCTGTAATCACCGTAATCGGTTTCTTATTTTTGTTATTAATCACCCCTAAATGCATCATCACCACACCCCTGGATCGCTACAGCACCTATTTTGGGAATGGTTAATTGAGTGGCACTGCTTATTGCTCTTTAACATACTACAGCAAGATAAAACTGTATTCGCTTTTGTTAATCAACTTAAGGTTTAAATTTCAATAATTATCTTAAGCAACAAGTGATATTTTGAGATACAAAATTGTGCAATCTAAAAATTAATTTTCTAATTACAAAAATTTCTCATTGATATGCTTTATATAACTTGAAACTTTACAAAAGAATAGGAAGCTTTATTACATTCTTTCATAATTTTTAATTCAATATTTTATTACTTATTTTCTTTCCTCATATCACTTTCTGCATTTCAGCTACACACAATCATTTATTACCAAATGAATGAACATATATAAAAAATGTAGTTTATTTACCATGAAATGAAAGAACACAAAATGGTTACACTCTTACAGATATAAATGAACATTTTTTTAACTACACCTACAAGACAGGGAACTACATGAAATAACAAAAACTAAGAGAATAGTATCGTTTGTGTCATTAAGTGATATTTTTTTTATATTTAATTTGAAGGCACATTAAACAGAACAGCAGTATTAAATAGTACAATGTACCTAAAACATTATGAATTTTTCTCCCTCTTCTCATTAGGTAAGAGAGCAGGTAAATTCAAGTTATGTTTAAACACATTACACACCCCTAAACGAAACATATGTACTGCAAAATAGTAAAGTTCTTTTAACATTACCAAGACATCTGTGCCCAACAATATTAAAACACATTATTGACACATTACTTATTATATACAGCAGAAATAAGTTTTCATCAAGTCAGTTTTAATTTCTCTAAGCAGGCTGTGAGTGAGCCCCCTTTTTGCCAATTAAAGATTTGTGAATATGCGGAATGACACCACCTCCCGCAATGGTTGCCTTGATGAGACTGTCCAATTCTTCGTCTCCCCTAATGGCAAGCTGCAAGTGGCGAGGAGTGATTCTCTTCACCTTTAAGTCCTTACTGGCATTACCAGCCAACTCCAAAACCTAGTAACAAAAATAATACTGTAACTGTCAAAAATTATTGCACCATAAGATGTAACAATAATGTACACAACAAAATGAGCTTATAACAATTTTAAAAATTAAAATTACTGTAGATGAAAGGTGTTTTAGCAACATCCAATGCCAATACTAAATCATTCAATCACGTAACTGATACATGTCTGTAATTGATGGTTCATAACCTGCAAATGTACTTCAATTTCAGTAATTTACCTCGGCAGTCAAGTACTCCAAAATAGCAGCAGAATAAACGGCAGCGGTAGCACCAACGCGTCCATGGCTTGTGGTGCGATTTTTCAAGTGTCTGTGGATTCTTCCCACCGGAAACTAAAAACAAAGAATTGACGGTTAGTTAACCTATACGGTCATGAATATTACTGAAAAATTGCAATTTTAAACAGATCCACGATTAGAGTAACAGATAGTTACGCTAATTGTGATCGTTTAAAACTACAATGAACGACGCGTACCTGCAACCCAGCTCGAGCCGATCGCGAAACCGCCTTCGCCTTCGCTTTGCCGGAATCTTTACCTGCCTTGCCGCCTGCCTATAATATAGAATAAAACACCCTTGTTAGTTCAAAACATACATCAGTAATACTATTTCACTAATATCGCTACAATTTGATGCATTTTACAAATGATGTATAAAAATAAGCATTATATATTATTGAAAACTTACCATTTTTACTAGTACGTTCACCACTGCGCGTCCTCGTTAACACAAATAAACGGCTAGAGAAAATATGCGCGCCAAACTCTTATTTGCAGGAAGTACGCAAGCGCCAGTCGCACACGTGACTGCTGCCAGCCAATTAAGTCCTAATTTTCCGATGCAGATGCAAGATGGGTGTTGTATATCGATTGAACAGGGCTCCACGTTTCGGTTAACTCGAAGCTTGGCTTGTTGGCTTGGGTTCGACTTTCTACAGTGTTGCATTTGTATTTATAAATCCTCGTGCAACGGAAAGTGAGACACCTTTATTTATTGTCAACAGCATTTATAAGCTATTTGTTTACAGCTTAAAAATTTTAACTGCACTGATTTCAATATACAATTCAGATAAATAGTAAATTTATTTGAATTTCATTTTGTAAAAACTCAAAGGTCTTTTCCATAAAATTTTGTTTGGTACGCTTTACGTTTGCCGCCACTGCTACAACATACCTACATCAGTACAGTTTATTTTATGTTTTAAATGAAGTTTTAAATTTTGTTATCGCTAGAGAGAAGACATTGCTTTATATGTATTTTTTAAGACTCGCTATAATATAAAAAAATAGGTAATGGGTCCAAATATTTAGAATTTTATAAATAGGTAACTTGTATTTTAAATAATATGTAAGTTATGCGTAAATAAACACCTCACGGACGTATTTCTTAAAGATGTTTTTTACCGATCTCAATCAGTAAACAAAATGTAGAAAAATTAGCTAATTTCAGTAGGTATACCTATATTAAAGTCATTTATACAGACTTATTATGATGTAGGTAATTTATTTGTCATTAACTTATAGATTAGCTTTCCCTGCAACTAAAAGATGCAATAAATGAAGATCAATAAAAAAGTATCTCAAAAGCTTGTTCACTTAATTATCTTTAGTTGTTCATATCAGGAACTGCATTCCTAGCATTGTTTAAAATTTTAATTTTGAATTAAACTACCTAACATGTTATTTGCATAATAATAAAATAATAATAATTAAACTCTATTTGTTAAATAGTCACATAAAAGCTTTAAGTAGGTATACACACATGTAGCATGTTATAAGTAGGTATAAGAAACCACATCAGTGTGCTATAAAAAATAATACATGAATTTACTGAGATACAGTTAGAGATCGAAATCTATATTTATTTAAGCATTCAGTTATATATAATTAGAGATATATTGCACCCAAATAATAGTGATGACTATGAAATATGGCAGAGTGTAATATTGTAAATAAGTAGCATTGAATATTATAATCAAAGATAGGTAGGTATGCTTAGATACATATCACTATATTATTATATAATAACACCATACCTGACAATTTGTTTTAGTTAACATATTTGAACACTTCATTGCAAAGTTTAATTTATTCTGACGAAAAGTACAAATATTGATGTAGTTATTCATCACTATGACATAGATAACTGACTTGTCTTGAATATTTATTACTGCTTTTCTTTAATGAGATCAAATTTACTCAAAATCAATTCATACTCGCCAAATGGTACTTACATATGGGTATATGTAATTGTCTATGGCAAAATACTCACTTCAAAACTAATTCAATGACAGCATATTATTTTTAATAAAATGTAAGGTACAGGTATCTGCCTGTGTTGTACCGACAATGAACAGTGATAAAAGAATATTCACTAGATGGAAACTTTACAGTTTAGAACTGATGCCTTTAAAATAGAGTTAGAATATGAAGAATATTTTACGGTTCATAGACAAGCAAAATTGAAAATCAATCGCAATAGACATATGTCCGCATATTTGATACATCGTTTTGACATATTACATTACATCTACTTTGAGCTATAGGTTCTTTGTACTATGTACAACTTATAACATACGGTTGATCCTCATATAAGCCTGGGGCTTATAATGATGTATGTCAACCACCTGTTTTTTTATTGTTAACTTAATTTTTTAAAATACCCTACCCTAAAGCTAGCAAAATTACAGACTGATAACTATAATATTTGAAATTTCTTTAAATTGTTTGAATACATTTTGTCTGATGTGTTCTCCAGTCACTTTTTATCTTCAATTATTGCGAAACAGCATAATTTTATTAAAGATAAATCGACCCTAACTTAAGTTAGTAAGTACCAGAATTGTCTAATGGGCGTCCAACTCTACTAGAGATTCGAATAACTTACACTAACATGTCCAAAACGTTTGATCATGGTACCTAGACATTCTCATGTGCAAAGTCAATCACATCCATCTATGCACTGGTACCGTAAGATATCTGTGCAAGTAATTTTGGCTGAGCAGTAGATGCGCAGTCGCCCTGGTAGCAAACTGCTTATCGGAGCTCATTTTTGGCCTAGACTTTGGAGCAAACAGATACTTAGAATGCAAGGGTCTATTCAGGTAGTTTTTCCTTACTTTATTGGGGCCACTGTCTTAAGCTTAAGCAAGCACATACAATGAGTTAGTTGTATCTAATGGCTTTTAGAATTACAAACACTGAATTGTAATGTGCAGATTAAAATTAAGGGATTTTTCTCAGAAGATATGGATAGAAACCTCTCCTGAATTTCGAGTAACTTGTTAACGGCATTTAGAATAAATGTAAACATTCCATTGGAAGTGTGCTTTTAGTGTATATCTACCTATGTGCAGTGCGTGTTTCAATTTTATCATGGAATTTTCTCCAGACTGAAAAATAAAAAGTTGTGCGGTCAAACCCGAGAAGTTAACATAAATGTGATACTGCGGTAGGAAGCAGAGTCCAATTAACCCTTAAAAGACCTCAAAAAAGTTCAAGCATGCTGCCCTGACGACTGGTGTCAGTCTGAGGAGTGTGCAGAATGTCGCTAAGGAAATGAAAACAATTGAAGATGGTGAATAAGGAAGTTTTTTGATGCCAGACAAAAGCGAAGAAATACTGCAATCAAAACGGGCCTAGATTTCTTTAACATGGGGGTTCTTCATCGCACATCACCAATTCGTACACTGTGGAAAAAAGGTATGGTTTGATTACAGTCATGGCTCCTTTCTATTATGAAAATATGCTCATAATTATTATATTTGTTTCGCTAAAACATGCTCTCTTCTAAATTATTAGACACCCACAGTAATGAGAATCCACAAAAAATTCAAGAATGAAAATAATTATACGAGTTATGAAACTACTATTAAAGTGATGAAGAAAATGGGTTTTTGATGGGTGAAGACAAAAACTAATCGCAAGCTGCTTATAGAAAAACCACATATTCAATAGATGTATCTTAATTATCTGCGTAAGATAAAGGAATATCGGCAAGCTAATAGACCAATAATATACATGGACAAGACATATATTCATTCATCCCATACTCATTTGAAATCCTGGAGCAATGATACATACAAACGATTTTTTGCGCCAACCTGTGTCTAAGGGCGAAGATTAATAATTTTAAACGCAAGGAACAAAAATGGATTTATACCAAATGCTTACCTGAGGTTCAAGTCTCTACGTAAAACTGGTGATTACCACAATGAAATAAACTTCCAAAACTGTAAAAAATGGTTGGAGCAAAAATTGTTACCAAATTTGCCACAGAGAAGTAGGCTGGTAATCAAATAATGCGCCTTACCATAATGTGGAAGTCAAAAAAAGCCCTAATATGTGTGCAAGGAAGAAAGAAATGACGGAATGGTTGCTAAGCGAGAAATATTTCATTTTCACCGAGTATGTTAAAGGTCGAGTTTGTTACGGTTATTTTGTTCATTAGGATTCAATTTCATGATATTGGCTTCAGCGTCTGTTTTTGCGGTCTTCTTTCGCCTACCTTGGCTCCTTTTTTTGCATTCGCTTATCGCTTGGTCGTACGCCGATTTCGGCAGTTTATGGGCAGATCTAGTGAAGCTGACTTGGTAAAGCCGATTTAGGGATTGCAAGTGCTTCTATTTTTCCGTTCAAGTTTGGAGTACTTCTGTAGTTATAGTAGTTGGATTTTGCTGAATGGAATTTCACTCAATTGTGGATTTGAAAATCTGCTCATAACTCGACTAACCAGCCGTATTCGTCTAACGCGGCGTTGCCCTCTATACGAGGTAAGTTCAAAAGGTTGTGCGCTTCGGTGTAACGAGTGCATTATTTACACGCTTGTAGGGTTTCAAGTACCGACGTATTTACATCCAGATTCGAATACCGACGTATTTGCATCCAGATTCAAGTAGCGACGTATTTACGTCAATATAGAAGCACCCACGTCGTTTCACGTATTCCAGTACGGACGTGAACATTCTCCAGTGCCAGTTAGTAAATTTCCAGTGCACAGCTCGACTGGGAAGTTCCTGTTTCCGAGACTGCATCACAGAACATCTTGACTGCACCTGGTAGCGGCGACATTCGTGGTACTTACCTGATTTGGTTCCGGACCTTGGGCCACCTTCACGAAACGTACTCGTCGTGGACTAAACAGCTAAGTCTAGCTATAGATTGGTTATATTAAATACTGCTGTTACGTGCGATTGGTCCTTTTTTTTACGTAGCTAAATTGAATTATTGATGCAAGTTTCCTTACCTCGGTGTTTGATATTAAAGTATTACATTTTTCATTCGTTGCTTAATTATCTCGTTTCTTTATTCGTAACGCGTTTCGTTTGACATTTATAGATATACATAAATACTGTTCTTGGTTTTGTGAAACCGATATATGTACATATATGGGGGGATTAGAATTCATTTTTGTTGCATTTATAGTGATTTATGTTAAGAAATACTTTAACTTCAGTATGTTTATTGCTCTTTAAATTACTTTCTGTATTTATTAAATTTAATATATGTTTCGTGGAGCTTCCGTTATCTTTTGTTTTACTTATAGCGCCATTAACTAGTTTTTGAGCACATTGAATAGGTGATCCAGTTTGTAAAGCAACCATATTTCGTGATTTGAAGCTTTGTGTTGCGTTCGGTGGAGATATTTTAAATCACGTGGCGCCTGTTTCTTTCGTTTATCTTCTAAATATTACTGGGTATTTTAATTGTTGCACTTAAAACCCACACCCCACACCGACTGTGCTAGCGGCCACCGGAACCAACCCCGGTTGTTCTCTGTTATATCGTAACAAGTTGTACGAGTTGATTAAACTCCATAAATCCCGTTTCAAAACATATGGCATCAACAAGTTGCTAAATGACAAGGGCCACAATGTTCTCCAACTTCCACTCTATCACCCCTACTTGAACCCCATTGAGGTGATTGAAATGAAGCACTTTGTTGCCGAAAGAAACATAGACTTTAATTTGGACAAGGTCAAATCGCTATGTGACGAATTTTTCGATACATTTGCTGCACAAGATTGGGAGTCAAATTGCCAACATGCCAAAACAGCTGAAGATTGTTTTGCTGCTAAGGAATTTTTACTGGACACTATATGTGACAGTATAATAATCAGTTTGCAAGCCGACATTGAAGTTTTTTTGATTCGACTGATTCAGACAGTTCTAGTATTAAACATTTCTTGCAGGTGACATTGTACAGAGGATAGGTATAAGTATGTGTGTCTGTATATATGTATGTATGTCTAATGTTAATACATTCGGTCTTAAAATGTGAACACCTCATTATGTGTATGCACAAATTTCATCTGCACACATATTTGATGGTATCAGTAATAACTATATATGTTTTAATGTTGATTATACGATTAATAGTGTTAAAAATAATAAAGATGCAAAAGCAAATTATTCTCTTCGATTCAAAATCTTAGTGTTTCTAGATTGACATGTTATTTTTTTTATTCCAATACTAAGTAAATTTGAGAACATGCTCTAAAAGTGATCAGGTTTATTTAAAAAAACATTAATGGTTTCACAAATGTTGATTTGCTTTTGTCGTTACACTATGGCTTCATTATAAGTAAGTTATAATTTTGTTTTTTGGTATCAAGCCGTCACTGTAATAGCACATATGTAACTGGTTTAGAGGGAATGACTGAAATGTCTTTATATACTTGCACTTTTATTATTTACAAACATTTCCTGCACAGAATATTATTTCTTAATGTTTTTGCTTAAGTTTATTTATGGCAGTATCACATTTCACTCATTGCTATAATAGCTAACATTTCAAGTTGCTAGACTGTTTATTAGACATGCAAGCTGATGCTGTTAATAGTATTTGCCTTCACTATAATTTATCATTTTATACTATTACAACTAGAGTAAAATCAACCAACACTTCCTTTGCTTTAATAGCTATTCGACATTGTGTGTACACAATTTTTTTTTCTGTCTTTATGTTTCCATTTCCTTCTTGTGATATTTTTGTTTATTTTGTATTTTATATTCTTTTTGTATAAGTAGCTTCCTAGCTTTTTTAAAGTGAAGATACTTAATTTGCTTTGTCCTACTACATTATCCTGTAGGTACTTATATATTCTCGACATGAAACTGTAAGTCATTTTTAAAATTTATTTCATGGTACCATCCTTACCTGACAATTGGATAGCTAATTACTTGCATTATGTAATAATATTTTATATGCATATGTATATATGTATATGTATAAATAGAACTTACACAACGTCCATGCCCAGGGCGGGACTCGAATCTGGAAAGACTAAATGTATAACCCATGCAATGCTAAAATGTGACTTTTAGATTGCTTTTCCCTTGTAATCTTTAGATGTTAGCATACTGAAGAAAATTTTGATCAACTAATTCAAATGCAAAATGAAAGAAATGTAGAGTAAAGCAATCTTTTATCTCACATTCATGTAGTCGTACAGCTTCATACACAGTAAAAACTATCTGTCCTAATTATTCAATCGATATTTACATATGTCTGAGGAGATGATCAGCGATACTCATAGTAACACAATCTGAAAGAATTATATCATAAGAGGGTGAGAATAGATTTAAAATGGTTTGATAGAACTTTGAGAACTGTTGCCAACAGTATTCTCACTTTTGTGTGGTATTTGATAGATTATTTTTTGACTGCTCTAAAAACCAATAAAAAAATTCAATTTCGATTAATTGTCATTTTGAACGAATCAAAACACAATTATAGTGGGAATTTTCACAAGAGAAAATTCTCGCTAGAATAATTTAAGGTAGGTTTTGCATGGCAACAAAAACTGTTGGCTTGACGTCTGTCATCAAGCTTTACTAAAAATGAGTGGAACAAGATTTAATACATCTTCACTCAATGAAATCGATAAGATCATTGAAAATATATGTAAAAACACTAAGGCTAGCAAAGTTATAATATTAAAACAGTGTTTCTGCTTGTTACATCAAAAAATAATCCTTCGAATACCACTCGAGAGTTTGATGAATTTGAAAATAATTTTTCAGCTATTCTCTAACATGTTGCCCTTCAGCAACAGCCTTCGAGCCCTATGGGCTCTCGTGTCTGTTTCCGGGACAGCGCGTTGTCGAATTTCTATCAAGTTAGTTTCCATTTATTCTCACTATCTTGTGATAGAATTGCCGATAATAAGCTTTTGTGTTTATTGCCAGTATAATAGTGTGTTGAATGGCTAAAACATACACAAGTGGGATGAAATTAAAACTTTCTATTGGTTTTTAGAAACATTAAAAATAATCAATATAAGAGATGTCATTAATTTGTCTTTAGATGCTAAAATTGAACAACATCCAAAAGAAACATTAGATCAAAGAAAAGCAATATTACTGTTAACTGGGCAAAATTAGCAAGCAAATGAAGAGAAATAAATGTAATATAATTATTCATTGTTTGATATCAATCAAAAAAAGAAATTCTATTAATTTATTAAAATATATACAAAGGCAATTTCATTTACAATAAAGGCAGTGTACTCTCGTCATTATGTTACAACTTAAGTATTATAAAAACAATGTGATTAATGTTTTACCTATTGCAAAAAGTAGCACCAATATATTCTGCCTTAAAAACTAAGTTATTACGCTAATATAGCACTCTCTTTTGTAGATTTTTATTGGTTATCTTCCAAAAGGTCTTCACATCGATCATCAATGTCATCCTGTAATGAAACAATAGAAATATAGTTACCCATTGCCCAATTAACTACGACGGGTGCTTACCTCTTCCAGTTCTAAGCACTTAGCCCACTCTTGCAGAGTAATTTTGTGGTTGTTGTCTGCATCACATGTATCCAAAAATGGAGCAATGCAATGTTCTAAAGACATCAGGGGTGCACGAATTGGGAATAGCTCGTGTCGTGATACAGACCTATCTGGTGGATGCCCATCTAAATCACAGAACTTCCAGACAGCAGCATTCGTCCACCTTCTTGTAAGATTTGATTCAGCTTCACGTTCCATTTGCAAAAAATGTGGAGTCAATTCTTGACGATCAGCCATGTCTCTCATGATGTTGAATAGCCAGTCACGCATACGGCGAGGAAAATCGGCCATTTCATCTTTAGAGCATTCCTAATCAAAATTAATAAATTTAACAGACTGAACTTCATTTTAGACCAGTAATTGCATTTTAGCTTAAATAAACTTAAAGTGAACAATATTTCAGCCAATAACAATTGGCCACACTATGTATGTATATATTTGTAGCCTACAAATAAATATTAATGGCTAATAACTTTTCAAATCTTTATTGAGTGTTCAAGTTTATTTAAGGAGTTGTAACAAAATCTTGACAGTGAGAGTTTATAAATATAAGAAATCTCAATTGATGTTATATCAGTGTGGAACTTTCAAGATTACTTAAAAATTAGAATAAAAATTACTAAACATAAAAAAAGTTAAAAACTGTAAATATTTCAAATCTTATACAAGGGTGAGTGCTTTCAGAGTCCATAATGTAAGATAATATGTTTTGGAAGGGATCACTGTCACTATAAAACACTGACAAAAAATTATTAATCTGACGTTTCGATTATGCATCTAATCTTTGTCAAAAATGAGAATCTCAAATTATCGTCTGACACGCGTTCAAACAAAATTTTATTTCAGTTCGACTCAATTATTATGAAAATGAGAGGAATCATAGCTTCACATTATGCCTGTGTTTCTGCATATAATTATGATTTTCAGAATAAGAATGGAATACGATTGCCTGAATCCAAATAATTCCTTTTTTCCAACCGGCCTTTGCAGCTGGAGAAAAAAAGTTGTATTCTAAAACAACTGTTATATTATTATACGTAGAAAATGTTACATTATCCAAAAGCTGGCTATAGATAGCTTTAAAACAAAAGACGAAACAAAAATGGTGATGGTACAGATCAACTAACAACAAAAAATTAATACAGAAATGTCGATACCGCAACGCTCAACATGAATAGTTACTGAGGACACCTTGTACTTTTTTTCCATAATAAGGTGTGAGATATGATCAATTGTTTTTCAACCTCAGTAGATGATATACTGCAGAACTGGATTGAGGAGCAGGTCCAGAGCAACCATTGTTTCTATTTGATGTTTATTTTTTATGAAGTACAGATTTTTATTTGTAAATTTAGTGTTACCTCCACTACAGAAATGCAAATATGAAGATGATGAGCAAAACAGATAAAAAAAAAGATCGCAAGTTGCAAAAACGTATTCTCCCTTTATGAACTTAAAAATTGAGAAAAGAGCAGCTGGAAATCATCAATGAATGCATTTCTGTGGAAAAATCTTTAAAATTTGGAAAAAAGCACTTATAATATCGATCTCTGCAGCAGTAAAACAAATAAATAATCTAAATTACAGAACTATTTTCTTTAGTGAATGAGAGCTACAGCTCTCAGCTCTCTCATATTTGTATTGTACTGGACTTGTTTTAGTTCATCCTTAAAGTGACTTTATTTACAATAACTAGTGCAGGTAATTACTTATTTTATTAGCCAGTGTGCGATCAGTTAGTTATGATGTTAAATAAAAATGTCTTGTTCAATTAAATACAAGTAATCTAACATTATTTGCTATAGACCATCCTATCAATTACAAATCTTTTAATAGTCTATTTAATAGTCTATTTAATAGTCTATAAAACGGACTTAAAATTTTATTACAAGGATACAATAACCTACTTTAAGTAGCCTGACCTGAAATAGTTCGTGCATCGTTTCCTGCATTTTTATGGATCATAGAACAAATAAAACAGAATAACAATTCATAAACTTTAACACATGCATTAAAATTTTGGTAAATTTGTAACATCCATAGATTCATCTCACATGCAAGAAACAAACCAATTTTTATGAGTACCTACTTATAAGGACTCATTACCAAAGCATAACTTTCAATGTAATTAAATGCTAAAAATCGTTTTACAAACAATAATTTAACTGATAATATTTTCAGTATAATGCAATTATTGTATTTACCGGCATATCCCTGCATTCTCCATAATACTCAATGTGCACATGTTTATAGTCATCTCCTTTACAGCGATCATCACCTTTGTTGCATAAACACCGTTGCTGGTATACAGAACAATCGGAAGGCCAAGTTTCATTATGGTTGGAACAAACTTTTCTACGAGATTCAGTTTCTATGGGGCACTCAGGTATACATATGCACTGAGGTTCACCTAGTGAGTCAACTTCACATATTCTACCAGCCCCACAGTGAACCTTCATGCATGGATCTGAAAATGTCATTTGTATATTAATGTTTTATAAACAGAATTTCTTCAAAAGCAACAAACCAATTAATGGAATTCTGTTGTCCACTACTCCAGAATCTGGTTCGATGGGGTTTTCCACTAGATCCATCGATTGGGCCTTCAGTTTTGCATCCTTTTCATCATCTTCTAAGATTTTGAACTCATCTTCACCTTGCACTTCCTTTGATTCTCCCTCTTCAGTAGAAATGGGACTGATGCGATGCTTACGATACTTTTTGTATTTTCTCTATGAAATTGTAATATGTAAATCAATTAAACTAAGAACACTAGGACTACATGCTTTAACTTACAGGTTTTTCTGCTGTGGCACTTACTAGAAGTATTACTACAACGAGTATACCTAGTTGAAAGGGCTTCATTGCAGCTAGTAAAAGATACTAGGTTGGCAATAAAAAAGCGTGTGCTCTGCCCCTAAAAATAAGAAACAGTAAAAATAGAGAGAGTTATATATTATTATATAAATGAGCATATGTGATGTTTTATAAATGAATTCAGGCAATTATTATCTTTCATAATATTATTATTATACGTATATATTTGCAGAATATATAGCTAAGGTAAATTCCCGATTTTAATATTTCAGCACGCATATATATTTTATGTAAAGGGTATTCTCTTTTTAAAAGGCAACAGTTTATGTTATTAACATAAAGTATTACCTAATGGTAGTTGTAAGTGGCTAAAAAATATGTTAAAAACAATATTTTAAAGGTGTACTCCTTTAAAAAAAAATTCGTGCTCTGCCATGCTAAAGTGCTGTCCATATAAAACCCAGGACAAACGTCAGTATTGCATTTCCTATGGTGCTGTCTTTGATTTGTTAACACTCCAATAGCAAGCTTTAATAACACAAAGTGGAATTTCACAGCTTATGTAAACGGTAATATTTAGCACATTATGTAGAAGAGATGAAAATTATCAGATAGTGTCTCAATTGCAAATGTATATAAGTAATTCAGTTGCTTTAAAAGTAAATACTCTATAAAATATAATATGATCTCCAACAATCTATTAATTTTGGAACACATCAGAGTATGAAAACTAACTCAAAGAGTTTCCATCAAAGAATAGTAAACACACACCAATAAACCACTTATAAACGATATGTATTACTGAAATTTTATTAAGGTTCTTTCAATTTGCTTATCAAATACCTACTTTCAGTTCCTTTAATTTGTTGTTACAGTCTTTGAAACTTATCAGACCCTGAAATATATCCTCAACATTGTGGCTACTACTAACCACGTTTTTCTGCTAATAATATTATCCTATGTGTTGAGTAAATACAGGGTAGGTACCTATTTATAGTTGACTTTCTGATAACTTTGTTTTAGGGATATATAACATTAATTATTTTACAATTTCCTTACAATCCCTTTGGAATAAAAAGTGAGAGTTCTAAAATGACTGTAGTAGAATTATAGGGTTTGATTTATGGAAAATTAATTTTTGAACCCAAATGTTGTGTGTGATGATAAGAACTTCTAATAAATAATACTCCAACTGCTTTTCAGTACAATGAATTATAATTTTTATTTATTTTTTTTCTGTTATGGAAAGAACTTGATAAATGAGAATTGATGGACAAATACAATAAATATTATCAGAAATATACTTTTTTCAAACAACTCTATTATATTTTGGTACCTGTACACTTAAAGTAGTCTCTTATATGGCCAAGTGCACTTCACTGCACTGAAATTTAATAAGGTGGAAGAAACATTTGATTGTAATTCAATAAAATGTCAAGTTGACATTTTCTGGAGGTGTTAAGTATCTATATCCGATCTTGTAGATATTCCCAGAACCAAAAATCGAGGGGTGTAAGATCCTGTGAATGTGCAGGTCACACAATAGGACCGGATGTTCCTATCCACCTGTTTCCAAATTGGGTATTCAACCACTCAGTATTTCCTGTGGTGTTGTGTGAGGGAGTCACATCTTGTTGATAAAATACTCTATTTAAATCTGCCAAAGGTAATTCATCTGAAGATTTTTCCTTAATAAAGCGTGATATTTTTCTTGATCTAGGCAACCATCTATGAAAAATGGACCAATTAATGATTCGCCTAAAGGGCCACATCAAACATTTATGCTGAAACGTCTTTGAAAATTATTTTCAATGACAAATATCAGATTTTCTTGGCTCCATTGGCGATGTATGTTTCTGTTAAAAATACCATTGTTGCTAAAAGTGCATCCATCAGAGCAAATTATCACTCTGTAAAAATTCAGATCGTGTTCTAATGCATTTAAATAAAAAGGAGAAAACTTATTGTTTAGTATAGATCATTTATTTGTTCTAATGTATGAACTATGGACTGTTGTTTTTGATATCCCAATATTTAAAAAAAAGAAGAACATCTAAATTCTTATTTTCGTATAATCTATGTTATTGTGCTTTTGGCTTTGTGAATGATCCATAATTTCTTAAATTCATTTCAATTCTGTGAAATATTTTCAAATCTGGGACTTCTGTGTTCAGCAAATGAACACTGTAATGAGAAACTGTTTGAAGACAATTTTTATTACAAACAAAATACACTTGCAACATATATTTATCTCGTTATTATTCACTCTTACAAAAATACGTTTAAATAGGACAATAAATCAAAGATTTGATTAATGGAAGCTCACACTTATTGACATTTCTCCAATTTTCATGGCACATTCGAAAATTTATAAATAATTAAAGACAATTGAAATTTGTTAAGCATTTTAGTTTTTCAATAATCATTTATCAAAAATAGGCATATAAAACATCGCTGGAAAAAAATCCACTCTGAATATGTATAGCAAAAAAAACTATATGATGCTATTGCCATTGAAAATAAAAAAGTTGACTTTCATATTTGACATTACTGAAAAAAAATATTACCATTATGTAGTATTTTTGATGCCATTATTTTGTATGGTACACCCAGTATAGTGGTAATGAAAATTCAAAAGTTAAATTAAATACTTCTCTGCACTGTCAAAAAAATATATTGTTTCTTCTTCTTCAGCTGTCCATACCTCTAAAATTTTAAATAACTAGATCAAGCCATGTTATAATAAAACTAAACTTAAATGCAATACCAAACAATAAAATACTGAACTCGCTTTTTTCTATGCATATTATATATATAGAGTGAGAGTGTTGTTTGTTTATTGCTAGTGCTAGGACAACATTTGCAAAACACATCTTTGTCTTAAGGAAGTAAAAAAGCACGAAACAGATGACTCACACACAACTGGTTAATCTAATATTATTTTAGTGATGGCCCCAATAGTATTTATATCAACACATGCTACATTCATTAAGATTTTACAGACTGGCAGCAGTTAAACAGTAGTAGTCCTAGTAAGATCATTAATATTACTGCTAATAATTATATCAAGAACTATGTGTGCTTAATAAAAATTATCAATGTATTTTTGATAACTGGAATGGTAAAGTTGAAAGATCATTTAAACAAAATAATTTTTATATGGCCATTATAATATATAGATTGCTTAGTTTTTCCACATGCATGATATGTGAATAACCATTTCATATGTGTAAAATAATAGCTACTTAATACTGCTGCACCAGAAAAGTAGTAAAAATGCATATTGTGTTTTCTATTGTGTTTAAAATAGTAATGGATTCTAAATGATTTATTATAATAACTAAAATCCTGTTACTAAAGCTGTTTTGACCATATTTTGGTAAAGAAAATTGTTCATATTCATATTCCACAATTTTTAGCAGTGATGAGACAACATTGCCACATAAAATAAGAAAGACTAGGTTGTGTTGCAAAAGTAAAGGGGCTATGCCATGAAACAATTAGATGAAGTACCCAGACAGAAAATCGTTTGGCTTGCATAACTGACTTTAAATTATTTTGATTGTCACAAATTAAACACCACACACACTAATTTTGTTTTTTTAATCAATATTAATAATTTTTTTAGATAAATACAATATTCAACTCAAGGATGTCTATTATTTTATTTGTAATATCATTTTTAGATTGCTGTTAAATTTGTCTAAGTATACTATATTTTATTAGTTTTTAACAGCAAAATTGAAAAGGAAAAACATTGCTTGAAAATCTTATAAGCAGTACTAAGCAAACTTCAGAATACGGTTCGAAGTACTGGAAGTGCTAAGGGTTGATGAACATCATTCAGCTATAGCGGTGTTTTCACTGTACTTACTGCACTAATGTGATACATTTCTTCAGAGACTTAAACAAATCTATTTTCAGACATCTCGCTCCGCATGTGTGTGTACATTAAACAAATCTTTATTACCACATACCCATGACATCATTTCTTATTCAAGATTCATCGTGTGCGAAATGAAATTTACGATTTCGGATAGATGCAAGAACAAAAACAAAAACTTATACGATAACACACGCATGAAACAAATTTAATATAACAGCTTCTCTTCTGGGAGAACATTCAATAGCTTTATTGTTTAAACAAGCTCAAGACGTTTTCTGTGTCACGTTATAAATAGCCAATTAAGTACAACGCCAATGCATCACCGCTAATTTTACGGTGGCAATTATTAATTGCGATCGTTACTTATCATCTAATATTTTATGCTAACCGTATAAAGACAGCTTCGAAACAATGAAATGCGTATTTGCAAAAGCCTCCAACTCTTTACTATATCTGAGTTAACTTCCTCTGATTACTATACATCCTGGTGTACGCACAAAACTGGCGATAACGATAACCCGTTTGCTCCATTTAAATAGCAAATATATAAATGTACATATAAAATATTTATATTTAGAGAAAACATATTCCAAAACCCTATGCTATAAAAACGCGTTTCAATAATTTTGTAGATAAATAGATACGCCTAATAAATATAATAACCACGTGAGTATCTTCTTGTGAAAATTCGTGTGGGTATAAGAACAAAATATGTATGCAACTTGTTACCTACGTGACAAATACATACCTACACATTATAAACAGCTATATCATTTATAGGGTTCGTAATTTATTGATTCAATTAATTCAATGCGAATGATTTACTTACCCACCTGCTCCTTTCCAAGCAGCCAAGAACGCAACGCCCAGACGACCGACGACACCCAACTGCCGAAGTGTGCAGCAATCTAGAGCATTACCACCCTCTCAGACTCAGACCGAAAGCTAGATGTCGGAGGCCGGAGATGCTGGCCTTTATTACAAGCCAGACCGCGACCCACGAATTATACGAAAGCGATATGGCTCTTGGTACAGCATAGGTAATATAAACGCAATGACGTAATACATCGAGGAGAGTTTTAGCATAAAATAAAGCATTTCTTGAATTTGCTTGGTTTAAATTTTACGAATTACCTACAAGCATATATTTAATTATTTATTATTATTGAGGCAATAAATAAATAAATAACTACATAAGAATATCAAAAAAGTTTTTTTTCGACATCGGTTGGTTCATTGCGGTTATTTGCTATTTATAAATTAATTGCTGCATTTTCCGCACTAGAAGAGTCAAATTTACATGGAACCTAATATTAAATGGATAATTACTTTACTTAGGTATGTGTTTTGGAGCTATATTGGTAGTATAAATTCAGATTTGTAACCCTGAGTACCCTGTGCTAACTTAGTGGAGGTCGAAAAAAGAAACAATTTTTGTGCACTTGTGGTTTTAAAATAACATGCGTTTTTGGGAAAAATGTTATTTCTTTTTTTTTTAACAAAATGAGATTTAATTCGTTTTATAAGTCTGGTGGTTACCAAGATATAGCTCTTCAATTATATAAAGCGCAAATTTTCTGTTTTTGTCATGTCCGGATTGAAATACCGAAATGGTGTGCTACATTAAAACACTAGCCGAGACGATTTTTATAACACAGTTCAGCCTATTATTTCTACAATGCTAGTACCCTTCAGAAAACAGAAAAAATATTCATAAAGCCCTTATACGTTTACTTTTCAATGAGTTCAATGGACTTTTTATATTGAATGGTAGTAAACATTATGAGAGGTCTTTTAAAAGAGGTTCATTTTAAATAAAGGTAGTCTAAAATGGATTGTTTATAACATTAAATTGATTCTGTTATTAAGTCTTCTTTTGTTTCAAATTTTGCCAAATACCTAATTATTACAAAACAGGAGACTTCGGTAATAGGTACCACACACAGTGGTGGAAAAATCGGAAAAGCTTGCCAAACTTCGAAAGTGAATCAAAATAACTGTGATTGCTAGACTTACAAAGCAAGAAAATGGATTATTTCAGTGAAAGTGCATATAATTCAATTTTGAAATCTGAATATTATCTATTTCTATAAATATACGATAAACTTTACTCAATTAATTCAACGTATGGCAGAAGTTAAGCGTTGTGCACTGTTCTGCCTAATAAAAACGTGCATAGTAGGTATCCAAGATAGGTACATTTTTCTACAAATTTTTGAAAAATTCAGCTGCGTATAGTTATGGATTAATAAAGCAATCGCACCATCTGTTGTCATGTCAACAAAGGTCAGAAAATCGGAAAAGCTGGCCAAAGTTTGAAGGTATCGTTTTTAACGTCGCCGATTAAGACACTGAAATCATATTTTCAAAATTCAAAATGGCAGATAAAATATGGCGGACAAATTTTGGTTAAATATGTTTGAAATTCGATATTTCAAAGCTTTTTAGATTGCTGGCAGGGTGTCATTCCATCAAAATATAAAAACAACGGAAATATGCATATATCGAGTCAATAAGTCATGATAGGTGATTATTATGCCCCTTTATAAAAAGAATGAGAGTAAAAAACAAAAAAGTCTTTTCAGCGAAAGAGATATATAACGAGTCATCAAAGAGTCGATCGGTTAAGCCGACAGAACATTAGATGGACAAAACGCGGATAACATAAACAAAGTGGAAAATGTGTAAAAATGAGAATTAGTGTATTTCAAATAAATATTTTTGATACTTTTTTCTCAAATGTCAACTCAATATAAATTATATCTTATAGTAGTCGATATACTTATTGGATTATAAAAGACTTGTGAAATCACTTTTTTAATAAATTTTAAATTGTACCATTCTATATGTATGGTTTGTCTAATGAAACAAGAAAACAAGTTTTGTTGGCCATTTTTATGTTCAGATAGGTTCATTCTACTACAATGCTATTCAGCTTTATGTTACAACAAAAAGTTGTTTTGCCGGCCATTGAGGTCGACAGAATGAAATCTATAGGTAATTTATTGAGCTTTATTTTTAGCTCAAGTAGTAGTAGTAGTAGCAGCTCTAGTAGTCTATTCAGGAAATATAAAAACACGAATAAATGAAACATACTTTTTTTTTGCTGAAAGTTGAGAAACATTGTTCCATGCACCAACCAAGAGGGTGAGTAATTGAAGTTTAGACAAAAAATTTTCTTATTGCGGACAAAATGCCGAGGGACGGGAACACGTGGGTGGTAGTAATCTAGTAATAAAAAACCAGACATTTGGAAAAGTCGGATTMAACATGAAGACAAAGTCGTTACGTKGTAACGCGCCGGATAAAACTATAGAGAGCCGCGTGCGAACTGGAGATGTCGTTAAGGATGCCGAGGATACGCTACGGCGATCGGCAGCCGGCAGGTGACAGCACGTTGCTGTTACGCCAAAAATGAATATTTTTTTCGTTCTTTTTTCGCTGTGCTGTAATCGAATTCTATAGTTGTTAATAAATAGTATAGTTTACCGTGTTCCCGGATTTTATTCAGTGACTGGCAGGAGAACCCACCTCAACTCACGAGAAGTGTGCAAGGTATAACGTCAAGTGTTAATAGTGCCATAAAAGTGAGGGGACGAAAACTGAAATTGACTCACTGACAATATTTCAGCGACTTAGCACCATAAAAAATCTCTGACACAGAGCTAAAAAAACAGTTTCAATTATGAATTAGCCTCCTGTCCCACGTCGCTGTTCGTTGAAGCTGGTATATATGAGAAAGTGATCAAAATCAGCTTTGTACTCATCATTCAAGCCTCTTTTCACGAACACCTTTAGAGACACCCACACTGCACGTTGTTGTTGATGGAAGCTACGTCTGTAAAAAAGGATTGTTGAAGCCTTCATCAATGATGTTCTTGCACGTTATACACAAGGTGTACCCGAATTTTATTGTTTAATTCGTAACACTTAAAATAAATGCATAGTTCTTGTGTTGTAATTAAATGTGATAAGTGGTAATATTAAGGATGGTTTTCAAATAATAAAAAAACTGTTACAATAAGCTATTTAGAAACCACGACAGTATTCATGACTTCTTCCATTATGAACTTCCAGCATTACCAGAACTCTTTTTCAAAGTGCCGTGTTCTCTTAAGTCTTCTACCAATAGATGTTAAGGATCTTATGACTGTGGGTTCGGATACTGCTCCGCATGTAGTCGTGCTGCAGCGCGACAAATCGTATCAGCTTTATCCAGTTGAGATGCAGGTTCATAACTTCAAAAAATGTGTAATTCATAATTTAAGCTTGTCGAAAGAAGTACTAACAATAAAAACAAAACGAACAAATAAAGAACAAAAACAAATTAAGTCAGTTTCACAAGTACGGCTTATAATACACTTTTCTCACAGCCAACTATCAGAACTCGTAACACCGATGTCGCGTCAAACTATGCCGCCTCGTAGCAGATGATGTGATGATTTCGAAAATACTTTTTTTCTCAGAAACCGTTAGCTTTAGACAAATTCTCAAAAAGGCAAAAATTTTAGATACAATGAATTAATCTAGGTTACGAGAAATTACTATCCATAAAAGTTCTGGGTGTTCCAAAGTGTACCCCGGAAACGTAAAAACTACTTCCGGATTGCAAAATTTTTCTTGACTAGTGTGTCTAAATGAATCATATATAAATTCAAAAATTCGTTATCGTATGTCAATTGTTTACGAAGTTATTAACAACAATCCAATTATTCTCTGTTAAACTGGAGAGCGGTAACTGAAAAATGAAAAACTTTTTATTGAACTTTTTTTCGATAAATCGTGCTCATTCGATCCCCCTAATCTACAGTTAGGCGTTTCGGTGTAATTTCGTGACACCCTATCCTATATATGATGTCATAATCCATTTTGGTACAAATGTTACTGTGGCGTTCGACGGGTGCCCAGTGAACGTCGCTAAAACACTGTATGCATGGATGAACACGATTAAGCCCTGAGTATATTCAAAGTTTCTGCTGGAAAATAAAGTAGAGTTATAGTGGATGTCTGGCTCCCCTTTATCACCTTTCTGCAGTAAATTGTCCACACGGAAGCCCAAGCCGGCTAACAGAACATACAGGTCCACATGTTCTCTGATGGCATTGACTTTCTTAGTGGAGGCAGCTTTTTTTTTAATTCTGAGTAACTTATATCAGCTTGTGCTTGTTATTTTCGTTCGATAAAAACTTATCTTGTGTAATGCCATAGATATGATTTAATAACAAACACTTGTCTATGATCATACTTCCAAATTTTTATTTTGGCAAAGCCAAATACCAGCATTTTAACCGCCAAGTGGCCTTCAAAAGCTTAACAGGTGTAACTAAATTGAAACAGTACATAAAATTAAAAGTTTGGAAATACGATTATAGACAAGTATTTTATTATTATTATTTTACCACTTCAAAAAACTCTACTATTCAACATTAATTGATAAATTAATTCAACTATGGTAAAATTGCATAATAGTTGTGCCTGACAAAACAATTTCACTGATCTAGAAAACAGAGTAACGTCTAATAAATTCGGCACTTTTAGTACTTTTTTGAGTGGCGTACACCTGATGTATCCGTCAAACACAATATTCATACCAAAATGGGTTCTGGTACAATATATTACAGTGCCATACATTATATTATGTTGTTAGTAATTAAATAAAATTACTTGAAAAAGTAATTGATTGCTTTTGTGGTAACTGAAGCAGGAATTAGTTACTTGCTCGACAATTGTAATTCATTTTTAATTGAATTACCCATTTTATTACAATTACAATTAGGTTCATTTTCACAATTAGATTCGATAGAACTATTTCTAATATTTAGTTTGTGGAAAGTAGGCAAGCAGATATTGAAAATACCCTTTCCATAAAATTCATTACAGTGCTTTAGCAGAACTTAATCTATTTGGATTAGTGTCAGTAGATAGACTAAAGCTTCAGATGAAAAAGAACTTATTTGTGCTAAGAAATTGAATGTACCATGCCCTACAAGATGGAATTCACATTTTGACTGTTTTAACTATCCTCACTTAAAAAAAATACTTGGATTCGAACTGTGGTGTAATCAAAGCAACTAAACTTAAATCGGCTAAATTAGATTTTTTGCATGAACACCTATTTTATACTTATGAAACCATAGGCTACTGCTATCGATACTCTTCAGAAAAAAGCTAGTTATATCTGGGATACAGTGTAGCAAAGCCGGCTAGCTGGATGGTGGGTCTTCGGTGTTTTTAAATATAAACAGGCTTCTGCAGCTAGGAGACGGTTTTATTTCTATTTCTCTGGTACAATCAGTGTAGTGAGTCTAAAATCTGTTATACAAGATCGTTACATATTACAGATAATTATGGCTATAATAAAAACTTGCTCACCTGTTACCAGGATTATTATTGAATTAAGAACAATAACAATAACCAGCTCCGCGGGATAACAATAATCCAGAGGTCATGTACGCCGGCAAACCACCATACAAATGCACCTCAATATCCTCCCGTGTGTGCGATCTGTTTAATTATGTACAAAACTCTAAAGATAAAGAACAACGGTACTGTACAAAAGAACGTACCGTCCAATACAAATTTATTATGCTTCAACACTTTGCCAACTATTTTTTAATTAATCCAAAGGTAGTCAAGGAAAATTTAAAATCGAAAATTTTGTGCTGAGCTCTGGGGTCAATTATTATAACGTATTAAAAATGTGTTTCCCATATTTTAGATTTCAGTCAGTTATTAAGGGGACTATACATTTAGGCAACTTGTTCCTTACCACAGTTTAAACTTAAATGGATTCATTTTGGTGAAGATAAAGAAAGTTATGTCTTTGCAATTCACCTGTAGAATATACATATATGTATATTGCAAAACTTTTTATTATATGAATATTCCAGAGCCGGAAGATGTCAGCGAAAATGCTTCACATATACAATTTTTAGCTTGTCTGAAAGTAAAAAATATCTATCTGTAAAACACTATCCTGCAATATTTAAGATTGAAAAAAATACATCATATTAGCCTTATCCACGCCTGTTGAGCGAATGTTTAGTTCCGGTGATTAAATTTTGAAACCTAGACTAAACAATTGATCAGATGAACAATTTAAACATAATGATGATCTGTAATCAACATTAATAAAATTAATAAGTAATATAAGTCAAATTGTTAGTTACTAGTTAGGAGCTGTAAGTTTGCATATAAGAATAATTAAGAGAATTAGTCCTGACTACAACTAGGTATGAGCGAGATTACGAGTAACATATTTTGTTTTAAAACTTTTACCAACTTTTCTACCTGATCCTATCCAAAGAGTATATGTACTTGATAATTTGGAATTACATAGAAGCTTGTAATTGTAAATGATTACAATTTACCCACAGTCATTGTAATTGTAATTAATTACACATTGTGAAGTAATTTTAGCATCACTGCATACATACTTATGGTGCAAGTAGTCACCATTAAGAACAATGTACGGGTCCCCTAAGATGTTCGTGGAGAGAGGTTTGAATTTACAGTGCAAAGCTAATTTAGGTCACTCATTCCAGCTTCTGTGAACATCTACATGGGGTAATACGTAGTTGAAGTGATTTTTTAGTTATGCATCAGACTTTTTGTGATGCTAACTGACTGGAATATTGTCAATTTTAGTTTTCGTTCCTCTCATTGTTATAATTGTATTAACACTAGTCAAGGTAAAAACTTTGTTTTACATTTGAATCTTACTTTTGTGAATGTCTGGTTTTCCATTATTTCAACCCCACATGCTCCCAATTTCATTTTATTCATAACAAGAAGAGGAGGATGATTTGTCTGTTGAAACTTCAGTTACTAACCCTTTGGGTGGTCCATAGAACGATACTCTAAATTTTGCCAAAAAAGGATGTTCTTTCTGGCTACTTTTAATGTGGGACACGTCATTTCCACGAATCATTACAMACACTAMAATTTTTCGATGTAAAAAGAAAGACATCTATGTCCATCTTTACTATGCAGATTCAGTTCCCTATGACCCCCTGAGCAAGCATAGGCACTTATGGKTCGTCACAAACCTTTCTCACGCATGCCATGAGAATTAGCCATCTAGATACTAGATAAGATGTCTGTCATTTGGTGTGCAAAAATTTATAATAGAATAATTTAAAATTTATAACAAATTTCGCTGTTTCATTTGCACCAATAAGTTTCTATAACCACAAAGAGTACACCAGACACAAAATTAAAATTTTATGTTATACAAGCCTATTATAAGAAATCTATTTTTGCCTGGTACTAATTTCATTTATGGCCAAATCAACGTTTTGAAAAAATTTTCATTTCAGGTGGCCACCACCACTTCTAGACTGGTGTAGATGATCTATATGTTGTGCAATAAAGATATGTACCTGAGAAAAAATAAAAAAAAATAAACCATTAATAATAATAATAATATGTTTGTCATAGATAAGATTTCCATATTTTGTAATCCTAGTGTCCTACTTTTCGGGGTTGGGCTCCCACACTATATAAACTCATCATTTGTTCATTTTGTTTGTCCAAAGGCTACATACAGTATTATTCCTAAAATACGATGGTACCCAATTTAGAATTTTGTTCTTAAGTGTATGTCACACACCCACAGTGGCGGACTAACATCCTCGGAGGCCTGGGGCAGCATCTAATATTGGGCCCATAACCGTACCCTGTGTAAGACATAAAAAACTTCCCCATTTCAAAAATCAATAAAAAATCAGATTGTATCCATTATCAGGGCCCTCATGGTATCTCAGTTTGCAAACAATCCTCGTACATCCACCTGGGGTTTAAGGAGTCCTCCTAATAAGGGAGCGTTACTATTTGTCGCATATTCACAGGATTATTGAACATTATGGAAAGAGGTTTCAATCAGTTTATCAATAATGTAAACTTAAATTTACGGAGAAATAGAGACCACTCGTTTTCTCAAAGGCAATTTTAGACCACAGTAACCATTAAAAATCGCTGCAAACTGTATCAATACTTCCACATCAAATTGTCAAAATGACATTTATGCTTTTATTTCTTATATTATACGATCAGTAATGAGGTTTCGAGCATTTTTTCTCTCTACACATTTTCACAGTTTTCGTGATATTAGCAAAAATCTATAAATTTTTAAAAGCATTTTTTTTCTAAATAACTACAAAATTATTAACTTAACAAAAAGTGCTTTTCGATCAGAAATTTAATTTTCCATATACGTACTAGCAAAATTTAAAAAAATCGTACAGACAGGGTTCAAAATCAAGTTTGTTGGAAATATTGCGAAAATGTTATAATTTTGGAAAAGTTTTTTAAAACACTTTTTGTGAGAAATTTTATTTCCTATCTAATGCTATTTTCACTTTTTGAATATATTAAGTATATTAAATTTTCTGCACCGAAAATTTATAGGGGCGAAAAATACTCGCAATTCAACTACTAATCACATACTATAAGAAAAAAAGAAACATTTGCAAAAAGAGTAGTTACTCCCCAATTTCACCCCCTTCCCCATACCTACTTACCCCAAAAACAATAAGTCGCTTTGTGTAGTTGAGATTTATATGTATGCCAAATTTCAAGTTCTTATGTTAAGTCCTTCAACAGTTATCGCGTCCACACGCAGACCAACAGACACACACAAGAAATTTGTTTTGCTTAAAATTTGTTTTTGGACGTTTCGAGCATTTTAAAGCGATTGAGCAAATGAAAATTTTCAATTTTTTTTTCGCAATACAATACTTACCATCCGTTGGATGTGGAAGTAAAATTAAATGTTATCACTTGATTGGTAAATTTGTATATACAATAGATTTGTAGTACTAGTGTAGTATTTACGTAGAATACAGAAGGTATATATTCGGAGATACCCTGTCACCCATTTAAAAACTGACAAAAAATCCTATTCTGACGTTTTGATCTCTTCACCAATATTTGTGAAAAAAACTCCAAAAAATGTTTGAAACAACAGTTTAAACAAGTTTTTAAAGTAAATAAAGAAATCACCTAGGAAGCGAGACTTCATAGAAATGACATGCCAATCTGAATAATCTAATCCGATTACAAATGCCACACAGATTTAAGTGTAGGTGGTTTTGATCAGTTCAGATTTTGTTATATTGTAGCGTTGTTTCTATGACGTCAGGCCTCCCTGATGCTTAGTATTTAATTACTTAAAAAATTGTTTGAACAACATGTATAAAACATGTTTCTTGGAGCTTCTTCGACAAAGATTGCAAAAGTAGTTAATCAAAATGTCAGAATAGTGACTTTTGTCAGTGTTGAAATTAATGACAGCATTTCTCCAAAAAAAAAAAATATTGGTTTGCTTCACCTAAAATTAAAGGAGGCCATATATTGCTTCTACACAAATAGTTATAAGAATTCATCTTGCTATGTCCCATGGTCGGAACATAAATGCTGAATCGACTTCCACATATAGTATGCTTATTATGTTTGGTGGTTATACTTTTGTAATTTGACTGCTCAACTGTATTAATAATTGAAACAAACTTTGCCTCTCAACCTGTGACTAGTTAACTAATTTAATATCAGCTAATATAATGTATGTTTTGGATACTTCCTTTTTCCATTAGATCACATAGCAGAGATATTAAATAGAATTAATATAGGTACGATTGTTCAACTCTCTAATCTAAGGATTCAATAAAAACACAAAGTCGTATGGTTGGTACCCATTAACATTATCTTTACTAAAGCCGATGTTAGCTAATATTAAACCCGGTAACCATACAACGCCTTCAAGTAAAGCAGTCGGTTCAGATTTGAATGACGGGATTTCGATGTTAACTTAATACAGAGAATAGGAACCGGCCACCGGCGCATAAACTATTTGTATTAAACATTGTCACTACATACAAACGATGTCCCAACCTCTCCATAGTTAGCCATAGCCATAGCTAGCAATGCTAGCACAGCAATGTTGCCACATATATTTTTCTAATTTCACACACAATAACCTGCAAAACTAATTAATTGCTTAACAGATATAGTGTCAGCCAAGGTGTCTGCTTAAATAATAGGGACATTGGTAGATTTGCCTATAAATATTACTGGTTAATGGTAATTTCGTGACACCCTATCCTATATATGATGTCATAATCCATTTTGGTACAAATGTTACTGTGGCGTTCGACGGGTGCCCAGTGAACGTCGCTAAAACACTGTATGCATGGATGAACACGATTAAGCCCTGAGTATATTCAAAGTTTCTGCTGGAAAATAAAGTAGAGTTATAGTGGATGTCTGGCTCCCCTTTATCACCTTTCTGCAGTAAATTGTCCACACGGAAGCCCAAGCCGGCTAACAGAACATACAGGTCCACATGTTCTCTGATGGCATTGACTTTCTTAGTGGAGGCAGCTTTTTTTTTAATTCTGAGTAACTTATATCAGCTTGTGCTTGTTATTTTCGTTCGATAAAAACTTATCTTGTGTAATGCCATAGATATGATTTAATAACAAACACTTGTCTATGATCATACTTCCAAATTTTTATTTTGGCAAAGCCAAATACCAGCATTTTAACCGCCAAGTGGCTTAACAGATATAGTGTCAGCCAAGGTGTCTGCTTAAATAATAGGGACATTGGTAGATTTGCCTATAAATATTACTGGTTAATGGTAGCTTTTTTAGGACTAATGCTTTGAGTTTATTTGATTACCACATTTTAATTCACTTATTACATTCCGCCCGGGGCGGACCGCCCCTGCCGTTGTTGTTTTTTCTGAGCATTACTAATATATTTTTTAACAGTACACTAGCACATTTTTGTATTAAACAAAGGCT
The DNA here is from genome assembly GCA_025024175.1 of Rhyzopertha dominica. Classification (NCBI taxonomy): domain Eukaryota; kingdom Metazoa; phylum Arthropoda; class Insecta; order Coleoptera; family Bostrichidae; genus Rhyzopertha; species Rhyzopertha dominica. The sequence goes on from QCXZ01000137.1 coordinate 35,579,380, forward strand.
ACTTTGTTAGCAATACATGTGTTCTATTTTGTACAGTTTCGACCATATTTGAAGATTTTTGAAAATACTGGTTTGCAATACGCTGAAAAAGGCCAAATATAATATGATAATGTGGTTTTCTACTCCCAGATAGGGAATTAAAAAAATCTTTAACTACTATATGAAATATTTTAGATTTACTGCACAAATCTCCTAGTATGTATCATGGATGACTTTTTTAAATGGAAAGGATCATTAAAAGCTTATTGGGATTAACTTCCTGTTGCTAGGATGTTTTAATTTTTAGAAATCTGAAAAAAAAAACATGAAACCATAACATATAGCAAAGAGGCAACAAATAAATTAAGAGAGTCATAGGTACTATTAGCAGTAAATATTTTTTGAAAAGTATGAACTGTAGAAATGTAGGGCTACAAAAAAACACCAGAAGTGTACCAAAATGTTTTTTTATAGACTTGTTTTGTTATCTCTTCCAATAATTTTCAAAAACAGATTTCATGTGAGAATATCTTATTTTTAAAGTCTACCAAATAAGTTGCAAAGCTAATAAAAGATTTTGACTACATTTTGCAACTACACACAAAGTCCTGTCAATCAGTTCATTACTTGTAGGAGATAGATAAATACAGTAAAATGATTATCTTGGGTAACTCAGAAAGAAGAAAAATGAAGCTGAACAATGGTACCTGAAGGATGGGTGTTGGCACCACTGCTTTTCAGTCTGTATATACTATATAGCCGATAGCCTGAAACAATATCAAGGAGATTTGGATATGCAGACTACTGGGCAATAGCTACACAAAATAAACATCTTGAAGTAACATAAAACATCCTCAATGAAGATTTAAAAACCTTGGGACAATATTTCCATAAGTGAAGGCTCCAAACAAGGGCAGAAAAAGCTGAAAGTTCATGTTTCCATTTAAATAATAAATTAGCCAACAAAGACATTGAGACTTTCCTTGAAGAGAAGTTACTGAAACATAATAAAAATCCCAAATACCTCGGAGTCATAGATAGGACACTTTTTTTATAAAAAGCTCTTAATAAACATTGCTGCTGAAGTCAACACCAGGAATAATATTCCACAGAAACTGTAGTGTACATGGGGATCTTCAGTGGCTACTTTGTGTTCTGCAGCCTTAGGCTAAACACATAGTGGAGCAGAGAGCAAAGCAGGACAAAGTGAGGGAGTAGCGTWGTYTAAACCTTTTCTCTGCTTTCATCGCCGTGCCAATCACCCAAAACAATGGAGGTGGAGGAATTAATAACTTCTGCTTAAAAAGATCCCCAGCATCACAATTGCCATGTGTTGGACAAATTATGGGACCAGGTAGAAAATTAAATGAAGACAACAATTAAGTGTTTTTATATTTTATTTTGACATACAAACATTTTATAGGTTTCTCTAATAAAACTGACATTTGCACTTGGCCTGATATTTTCTCACACACTTCTAACATTTTCACAGTTGTTCATCTTCAATGGTAATGCCTTCCAGATCAATTACTATATTATGTAAAATGCATGTACACTTGATAATATTATCTGCTTAATCTGGAGATGCTTCTAGCTTCCAAAGAATACAAAACTTGGCATTAGATATCCCAAAAGCACATTCGACAACACGTCTTGCGCTTGATAAGCGCATCCAAGTTCCTTTTATTGAAAGGCTTTGTTAGGTTATTTAATAAAGATAGGCCTGGTCTCTGACGAAAATATAATGTTCAGTAATTATAGKCAATGGCAATACATCATCTTCAGGAATATTTAAATGTTTATTKTCAGTTGGTTGAAATAGAGATGAAGGTCGGAATGTATCCCCATCACTCTGCTTTCCAKACCCTCCAACATCAAGCTTTGCGTTGCATCAGCAACGGCTTGAAGCACAATTGGAAAAAAAGTGTTTGTAATTATAGTACATTGTTACAGATTTAGGAGGATATTTTACACGAATATGTTTACCAACCATTGCCCCAATAAATTTAGGAAAATTCCACTTTTCATAAAACTCTGAAGCCATTTGCTTAAACATATTTTCAGTTGGCACTTTCATGTATACTGGTTGCAATACCATCCAAATAAAAATTTTAAAAGATGATCCTGTGGCCAAATACCTACAAAAATATCATTAATAATATTTTCTTTTATTTAAAAATCATCAAAATGTCTGTGTTGAATCCAGAAGTTTTACTGATTTTTAAATAATTACAGAAAGCAATGCTAGAAAATGTTAAAAAAATGTTTGATATTCTTACTTTTTAGGAAATCTTGTGAGATCTAAATGGAAGACACTTTCTGAAAGAAATTAAGAAAAATGCCTATAACTAATTAGAAATCTGTATTTTCTAAAAGATCAATTAATTAGTTTATTTAGTAGCATAGGAAATCTTCTGCAAGTCGAATCAGATGTTGCGATCAAAGATGCTACTGAATCAAATGATTCAAAAGAATTTGAAGATAATAATATTGCTGATTCAGAATCAACAATAAAACACTTCAACATGGAAAAAAAAGGAAAAATCATGATGACATTGGAACTGCTCTTCTAAACCTAGAACAAAATAAAGAGAATTTTGAAAAAATAAATATTAAGATGAACATTCCTTTGAAAATCAATTGCCATATGTACGCCCAATTTGTCCACAACAAAAAATGGTATTGAGAATGAAAATGTAGGAGCTGGTTTATAATTTTGTCTGTGGGAAAGAAGACAATGGATCAGATGTCGGCACTCCAAAACCTGTTCGAACTGCATCCCAGTACCAAAGTGACCAACCACATTTTTTGATAGAGCTTCAAAATATGTCCGACTATTCAAATTCACCATCATTAGGATCTTATTAGTGCAATTTTTCAGAATAAAATCTATCGAACACTTTGCAATATTTATATGTTATTGCGTCTTCTGTTAATAAAGTTAAGAATGAAATATTTTTATAATTTTTGAACATTTTCAAGCTTTACTTTGTTGAATTATTCCATAATTATTTAAACACCAATAAAACTTCTCGATTCAACGTCTAAAAAATATCTATTAGATAATAACAGTTGTACAGTATATTATCGTCAGATATAAACAATCACAGCTGTCATGATTACCTATATATCTGTTAAACTTTAGCGTTGAATTGATAAGTTTTATTATTTATTTTTAAACCTTTTTTTCTTACCTCAGAGTTACTGCTAGTCATTCTGTAGGATTAAAGTTCATCCAGGGTCTCATTAATCATGGTTGAATTTGCTTCAAAATATAATCAAAAGTAATAAGACATGTGAAAATAGGCATAACATTTTTCTTTGTGTTTGCATAACCACTCGTACAAATGTCAAAATTCTCCATGCTTATTGCTCGTTTTATTTATATTGTGAACACTGCAGCTTCTTACACTTTTAAATAAATAATACATTTTCAATGAAGAATTTTCACTGAATAACGAGTCCATACTGACATGTTGTTTTCCGGGCTGGTTCCCACGTTGGTTATTTGACCTTAACGTTTCGACACTCAKGTCAGTGTCTTCCTCAGAAGTGGCTCTGAAACGGTGGGAACCMGCCCCGGAAAACAACATGTCATCGACAACAACCATGGAAGCCTTCAAACCGAGCCCATACTGACAATTCCAAAATAATTTAACAACTTTTGTTTATTAAACTCGCTGCCTTATTATTGTTAAACAGAAGTTCACCACTGCTCTGCTCTTTCACCGCCTTGCTCTCTGCTATTATCATCGCTTTGCTCTCTGCTGTTTAGCCTTAAGATTGATATATTCGGCTACGGAGTACTGTACGCCAAAATGGCTAAATAGTGCACACACCAGACTGGTAGATTACCAACTTAACAATACCATGTGTCTCATACCAGCCACTATCAAATCTAGCCCAGTTGATTGGTTGCATGTTTTGAGTCATATACCACTTCCAGATCTCCGAAGGCAGCATGCGTTCCTAAGGGAATATAGAAAAATAGTGCATAACCCCGAACTTCCAGCCAACTTTGTTGATTTGAGCGATCTGCGAATGAAACTTCGATATAGACACCGCCCTCTAAGGGAAGCTAGTTTACTTCACGGTGAAAACTGCAGTATAACCAAGGCCTAGAGAGAGAGATGCGAGATGATAGTAATAGAGCTGGAAACGAATTTTGGGAACATGCTTTAGGCAAGTTGCAATGTCAAAAAAATAGTATTTGACAAATAGGAGAAGAATCTTAAACCGTAAATCAGGCATAATATTAAGTTCCATGAGTACTATCTTATAGACAACACCTTTCCTTGCTATAAAACTAATACATCGGTCTCAGTAATCTCTATTACGGAATTTGATAATAATAAATAATAAATATAAATAATAAATATTTGTGGTAAAAAAAAATATTTCAACAATTCGATGTGTATGTCTTTGAATTATTCCTGTTAAAATGCAAAATGCTTTGGTAAAAAAATCTAGTTTTTTAAGAATTTTCATAACACATTTTTGCTATTAAATAATAAAATTTATAATTCATTGAATTTTACTGTTTCATTACTGTTGTCATAACAATTACTCTTTGTGTTAATTCAAACTAATTTTCCCAAAAAAAAATAAACTGCTTCAAACTGCTCTGTTGTGTACAGCTAGTAAACTTGAGTCACGTAATCAACAGCCAATTACAGCTTGAGAAGGCTAAAGCCCCGGCAGCTGCCCGAGGGTCTTGATAAACTGTCTCTCTCTTACTAACTGCTACGCATAAGACTTTTGTCACATTCATTTAAAATCTTTACTTGCATCAGGGACTTATTAAAAACTGTTTAATTCATCTGGCGATTTGTACATATTTACAATAATAATCAATAAATAACCATAAAAATTCCAGAAAGCCTAAAGAATATTGTTGGCGTTCATTAATTAAATGCATTCAGAGGCGTCAGGTCATATTTTAAAACTGACAAAATAGTTTGGGGTTTTTACATTTGGACTATACATATACTAAAATAAAAGATGAAAAAAATTCCAAGTTGCCTAAAAAATATTTTTCTGGGTGATTTTTTTTGCAAATTTTATATGCTGCACAGTTGTGAAATAATTGCAATCACTCTGTCTGACTTAGGCTTTAGAGTTCTTCTAATGAAATAATATTTTTTCAATATTACAACTTGCCTAAAACAAGTTCCCAAAATTCGTCGTCAGCCTTTAGACTATGATACCGAGCATATATAACGAAAAAGGCACCGGATTTTGAACTACCATGGAAAACCTGGTGCACATAAAACAGAATCCAGACGAGCTATGGAATATGCAGATTCCCTATTCAAATGGGAGAAAAACCATCCCCCCAGTGTGACTACAGTGTTGGTAGACAAATTGTCAGGCACCTTGTGGTAGAGCATGCGTTAAGATCGTACGGTGGCAATCTGACTGATTTCCTGGTAGCGACTAAAAGTGATTAAATATCCTAGAAGTTTTTATCAATATTTATGTTTTTTGAGATATGTAGTGACATGATAAATAAATAAATGTACTACAACCTTTAAGTGAATATCCTTGAATAAAAGTTCAAATCATTGTAACAATGTCCTTTAATGAACGCTGATTTAACAATCTAGTATTACAGGAACAGAACATTGGAAGGAATATAATGTCCATCTGACTAGTGGAACCTGCATGTCTTCTTCCAGGGCGGACTGATGTCTCAAGATGCAAGCAACTGATAAGGTAATATACGAACTACCATCACAGGAGAGAAAATGTAATATTCGATGAAAAATGAAAGATCATTAAAAAACTAAGCTTATTTGAAACAGTCCAATCAATGACAAACTTATAAAATTAAAAGTAACACGCTCAAACAGTTGATAATGACTAACTTTTATGCAGATAATTAAACTGCAATTAAAGGCATTAGTGAAAAAGCCAGACGTAAAATGAGCTACAACACGGAATCTAATTTAAAAACAGAAATTCCGCTTTGACAGTCATTTGAAACTGAAAGTGATATAACTCACTTATTTTCAAATTACAACTAAAATTATGTAAATATATACTTAAACACATATATTAGTAAGTTCAGTAATATTACGAGTCAAAAAAAGATATAAAAAATGTAAAACAAGGACGTTCCAATAATAAAGATAAGGCAGTTAGTTAATATTATTCAAACCATTCTATATTCAGGTGTTCAACTGTTTTATTATACCAATTCAAGAATTTGTCATTTAACATTCTAAAAATGCAGTGAATTTTATACCAACCATGTGCACAGCCAATAACTACATCAAACTACAGATTTGATTGGAAGAGAGTCTACATTATTAGAATGATAAATCAAACCGCAGGATGTTTCACATATGGAAATACCGCATGCAGTTACGAATAATGTTACATGATAATAAGCACTGTAATGATCCATACAGTAAGTTAAACTGAAATCTAAATATTAATGGCTGTTTAGAATACTTTCTTAAAATATGTATGAACTGATAAATGACAGGTTCTAAAGTTACTGTAATGAAAGTTGCATTCATATCGAATTTTACGAATATTGGTTTATGGAGGGAGAAAAATGAAAAATATGGGACATTGAAACGCATCTGCATTTGAAACCATTTATTCAGCAGATGTGGTTATTACAACATGGTTTCTACATCGGAATAAAAGCAAACTTTTGCAGAAAATAATAAGTTTACAAGACCTAGCTTACACAACTACAACTACTTTCTTCAAAAATTTGCCATATTCAGTGTTAGTTATCGAACAAAAAAAACTAAGTTACTTAAATTTATCCAAACTGGACAAGGGAATTAAAAGGAACACTGCTACAACTGTAAAGAACTTTAAAAAAATCATTACTCACACAGGCAGTGCTCTATCACTTTTTCATTCGAAACAATACCCACGCTACCTGGTTGGTCAAACTTACTTCAAAAGAGCACGAAGTATGTTTCTACTTCAAGTACTATTATTTACAGCCACAAAATATCAAATAAAAAATAAATAACAACCTGAAAAAATGAAAATGAATGTACTCCTATGTGTCCAAAAAGCACTATTCATTTAACTCTTAACGCCGGTATTATTTCACTTTTTGAAACACCCTGCTCAGAAAAGCTGACACCCTTTGCTGTAGAATGGTTTGTTAACACTTGCCGCTTCAAAAACAGTTCACTATTGGCACTATTATTTTTTTTACAGCTCCTTGTATTCAAAAGAACACTATCATGTCCCACTCATGTTTCGCTCAMMCAACTAGAATGATAAGTGTACAAAAGKGCTGCCCCTCAACCAGTAAGGGCAGAAACGATGCTGTAATGTATACTGGGCTAGCGACGGGGGCCGTATGKGTTGTTGGGACCTCGGTTCTGAGGTGGCCCACCCCTGGTATAGCTGCCTGGCCTGTTGGCTCCTCCCGGTCCACCACCCATATTGCCTCCTGCACCACGAGGAGCACTCCCCGGTCCACCCTGTCCCCGCCTCGGGCCGTTGTCACGGTTTCTAGGCCCATCCGTGCTCATCCTGTTAGGACCACCGCTGTAGGTACGATCTTTCATCTTCTTCTCTTCTACATTCAATGGTGTGCCAGTGGGATCATTTTTCGGGAAGTAGATAGGCTGTAGACACAAAGATATAAATTGTAAACACATTATAAAAAAAAGACAAGCAATAATCACATCATTAATAATGCTAATGCTAAAACAAAAGCTGTGTGCACACCATGTGCCGTTCGTGCTTTTGTTGCTTATATGGAGTGGCATTTAGGACATACGTCTCCTGCGGATTAGACATACGTGCCCATTTCACTCTCTTTCTAATATTAGAAGTCATGATGTAAATGCTGAGCAAACGTATGTCGTCAACTAATGTCATCACTGACATTTCATCAGTTGCGTTGTATTATTTGTATTTTAGTAATTGCCTCGTGGTTTGTTTTGTGTTCTTGTAAACATTATATTTAACCTTTAGTGACTACAGTTTATAATAAAAGAAAAGAAAAGCCTATCAAGCGATGGTTGGTATTCATAGATTAAACTTGGGTATTTCAAAAAGGTGAAGCATATAACTGCCGCACGGGCCGAGGTTGGAGATGTGTGGCATCCTCGTGGCCAACACTTTACTTAAGGCCGAGCTGCTGGCATTGGCCAAAGAACATGCTTCGGCTAAGCGATATGTAGTAGATGAGTACCTTAGAGAGCATGTACACAAGGTGATTCGCCTGCCGCTGTACAACTGCCATTTCAGTGCTACTGATCCGATCTGGGCACAGGTAAGACAACGTGTTAATTATTGTTTGTACCCTAGGCTTATGGAATGTTTTTCATAGGCAAAGCAGTATTATGATAAACACATTGGCGAAGAGGGCAATGCTGAAGCACATGTGTTGGGCATGTGGGCACCTGCACTGGAGGAGTGCTGGTGTTTATTTGTCCGGCACCTTAAGCAACTGATTAACTCTTTGTAGCAACGGGTGCGAATAAGTGATCCGGAGCTTGTCCCTTACACATGCGCCACCAGCAACACACATTATGTATAATTTGTAGTCCGCTAAACAGCAGGCCACTGAAAAAAATATGACAGCGGCTTTCAATCGATTTGAACCATACACTTTAGATTTGAGGCTGAACTTTCAGCTCACAGATTATATCAGTACAGTCTTGTCTGCAGATGAAGTGAATAAATATTTCTCAAGCATCCCAGGAAAATTGGTAAGAAATATTAACGAGCAATATAATGTTGCTGTGGTGGGGCTCCAGTGTCCAGAGGACACAGGATTTACTTTCAGTCTTTTTCAATGCAGTGAGAGATATGATATTAATAGTCAAAAAAACTTGAATGGCTGCAATGTAAATAATTTGTCTTTAAATATAATTAAAATTGTAAAAAAATTAACCTTTATACCCACAAAGATAAACCCATGTTTGTGGGAGAAGACATCAACAATCACACCAGTTTTTAAAAAAGGCACTAGACAAGACCCAACAAGTTGCCACAAATGTTCTCAAAAATATTACAAAAAAATCTGGCAAAACAGATTGTCAAATTCAAATAACTTATTCTGCTATAATTAATTTAGGTTTCGTAAATGTAACATTAGCAATGGTGAATAAAGTGCATCCTGTACTCATTGCATTTGAAAATAATTAATTAATTTTGTGTGCTTTCTGCGACCAGAGTATGGATTTTGACAGGGGGTCATAATCTTATCAGAAAATTGGTAACATATGAGTTTTCAAATAATAGTATAGAATTAATAAATCCTATTTTAGTAATTGGTTTCAACAGACTAAAATTAATAATACATTTTCAAGTAAATGGCCTATCAAGCATGGTGTACCATAAGAATCTATTTTGGGTCCAATGCTTATTATTGTTAATAATATCGATACAAATGTTAATTATTGTAGCACAGAAACCTCAGTCTTATATCAGCAAACCAATTCTCTATGAATAGATCCATAAGGAAGATTGAAACAAAAAAATTAGGAATTAACAATGAGAAAACGGTTCAAATGATATTTACACTACTACAAGATATTCCTGATAACAGACAGACTAATTAAGGTTTTTAGTGTATACAGTAGAACCTAGTTAATCTAAATCTTCAGTAAACCGGCTTCTTCAATAATTCGGAATAAAAAAAATTAAGATCAGCACAGCATGCCGAAATGAAAAAAAAAACTGTATGCCTAGTTCTGTGGGCAACGATCAATGGACGTCAGAGACATGGTTAATTCTTTATCTCAAAAATACCTCACTGAAGAAATAAAAGGTTAGATCGAAAGTGATGAATCTTTATTGCCGCTTGAAGATAGTGGGGTGGAAATAAGCAATGATGAGGAAGAGCAGGAAATTGGTAATGTACTGACTGAAAAATGAGCATGAAATTAAGTTTCAATGTGATCCCAAAGTGGACAGAAGAAAATGGAATTCCCTAGAACAATATTTCAGTCCTACAAAGACTGAAAGAGAGTGCTTTCTTAATAAATCACAAATTTCTTTTTCAATCAATAGTTTTCAGGCATTTTCTCATTTTGTACTTCTTAAAATATTTAAATAAAACATGCTCCATTAATCCAGATTTTTTACTAATCCAAACTAACCTGGTTTTTATTGGTCCAGATTAACGAGGTTCTACTGTATTTTGAAGTCAAGCTGTCTTAAGACTATCAGATTGATCCCGCTGCAGTACACTTGTGTTCAGGTATTTTTGTTTTGAGAAATTTAGTCGGGGTAGTCCCCAAGGGTGTGCCTAATGTATGGTTAATAAAGTGTCATTAAAATTTCATAAGGAATGCATATACAAGGAGTTGCTTTTAAAAAAAGTGTGTTTCCAGTACAACTGGAAGTTAGCCATTTTTAAATTTTGGGTATACTACTCAAAAACACTTTTCTGCATTTTTAACAATTATGGAGTTATGGAAGAAATATGTTCACTTGGTCCACACTCGAAATTGTTTGCATACATCCTGTAACTTGAGGCCATAATGAAAATACATATTCCTGGGGTGGTTATAAGATCCAAAAAGTCCTTACGTTCCGTGAAATGTGAACCATGGTGAATAATCCAGAAAAGTAAATGTTTGTGAATATTACCTCTCAGGAACATTTAGAGAGAATTTTAAGGCCACAGAGCTATTTGCTTATTTTATTTTTTATATACTGTTTATATAACATGAACATATATGAAAAGGCCCACCTTATGAACTGGACACAGACTACACCTTCAGAAAAACCATCTAGGTCCTTACACGAGCAATACAGCACTTGAAAACATTCGCAATATCAGCTAAAGAGCTAACAATTTAACAGTAACTCAGAAATTAAGCTTCATATTAGAAGCTGCAAATGTACTATGAATGGTTAAATTTAGAAGAAATAAAAACAACAAGTTACAGGCATCAATTTTATAATGGAAACAAACCTTTGCATCCAGACAAGTCTGTACAGCCTGTTGAGTTWCGTATGTTATRAAGCCATAGTTGGGTGGCATCCTTGCACCCATTGCCCCTTTATTAGCTGGWTTACTAAGAATTCGCAAGTCCATAATTGTCCCGAATTCCTCAAATATCTCCCTCAAAGCATCCTCTGTTGCAATATGGGGTAGGTTTCCCAAGAACAACTGGTTGCTGTCATTATAGGAGTTACCCTGAGACCTCCTACGTTCATCTAAACAAAAAACAAAAAATATATGTGTAGTTATTTCAATGTCATTAGAGATTACTTTTAAAATTAACATGTAACAAAGATATATAACTCTTTGCTGTTATATGACCAGTTGGAGAGATTACTCCAGTAAATTATTATGCCCTGACATTACACATGACATTAAGTCATTATTTACCAAATCCGTATATATCTTGTTAACAATCCCAGCAATACACAACATTTACTACTTGAATAATAAGTATTAACTCTTTAAAAAAAGTGGAATGAACATTCATTAACAGTACAACGTAAAATAAATGCGAAAGACACAGTCTAATAAGAGGTTATATACATTTAAGTGTCACATTAATTTTCTATAACATTAAATTTACGACATTTTTCAAATGAACATTACTTAATATAAATATATATGTATAATTCATTGTAGTGGTACTATATTTATTTATACATGTATTACTTTGAACAGTTTTACAGTGGAGGTAACTTTTTTGTACATGGCAAATTCTCATATATTTCAGTGAAAAACTAATAAGCATATTTTTATTATGGCATAATAAAAAAAACCAGTTTAAAATCGTGCTTTTGAGTTTTGATGTCAATTATACCCAGGGGAAGCCACTGTATGTTATACTGTTTTTTGATAAACCTTCAAATTAAAAACAAAAAATCTGATTATGATGTAGCGTAAACAAACAAGTCAATTTTGTAAACTTTTTTCTCACGACACAGTGGGTTTAACTAGTATTTTGAACTTATTCTGTGCTGACATCATAGTTCCGTCAATCGTGAAAATGCAATAGTTTGAACTGTTTGTGTCAGTGTCAATTATAGTAGATGTGCCGTGGTCAGTTGGTAAAATAAGTGCGATTATGAGGCAGTTAATGTTGTTAAGGATTAATGATAATTGCCAGCAACTGGAACAGTTATCTATTGCAATTTTGGTTTTTCCACAGTGATGAATCAGTTGAGGACTGTCTGACAATAATTAATTTGGCAAGTAATTTTGAACATGTGAGGATGCCCGGATACTGCAACTGGATAAATGGTTTCTTAGACTATGATTTCTTCTCCTTATTTAGAATTACCAGCCCAAAATCTTATTCACAAAATCGAACTGTACACATCGTTACTTTAAACGTGGTTTTGAAACTCTTCCTGAATAGCAGCAATTACTTATGACTCTGTGGTGGCTGGGTAAAGGGGAAGTTTTATTAAGCTTTGCAGACAGATTTAATGTATCTGTTTGTACAGTTTACAAATCTGTAGAATTTGTTTTAAGTAAAATCATTACTTTCCAAATTACCGTCTTCAAACCCCCAATCCGGAACGGTACAAATCGACATCAATACTTTTAAACGTTTTCAATTCTGACGTCATTATTTGGCCACGAAAATGCAGAGGTTCAAACCATTGTGAACTATTTTCAACCCGCTGCGTCGCGAAAGAACACCTATAATGACATAAAACAAAACTAAATAAGTTTTAATGCATCAACAGCAACATAGATACCTTTCCTTGTAAATCTGTTTCTTTAAACCAGCGTACAAAAGTAAATCCAGTGAAGGTTAGGTTTGCTGACCTGGGAGGTCACTGAATTGACTCATTTGTTTCTTAAAAATTGAAAACTGATCCATCTTCTCTAAGTGGAGTTATTAATTAATTCTTCTAAAGAAAATATTCTTAAAGTGAACTTCCACTTTATTTTTACAATTGTAAAGCGCTTTCGGCTACATGTTAGCCATCGTCAGTACAAAAATTGTTAGTTTCCTTTTAATTTTTGTACTGATGATGGCTAACATGTAGCTGAAAGCGCTTTACAATTGTAAAAATAATTAATAATTAAGAATATTTTCTTTAGAAGAATTCATTTGTTTCTATCGATTGATTATTAAAAATAGTACTTAGAAGTCATTTAGTACCTGTGTAATTATGGGCGTGAGCCCCAACCTTGCTGGATATACAGTTTCTGCTTGCTTATAAGGTCAAGTTTATCTAGGATATTATTAAGAATTTCAGTCTAAACTCCATGTATCTTACATCAGTCAAATTATTCTTATGAAAGAACAGACCCACAACTCTTGAACCAATTAAACCACACCAAATGTTAAAACTGAAATGGGCCAGTGGAGCCTCTTAGATCCACTAATAAAGCATCTCTTGACCAGTAATGATGATTCTTCATATTGTAATTATTATTTCTGAACTGAAAAACTGTATATAGGCAAGTTTACAATAGTGACACGACATCTGGCGGCAGATACATAAAATATTAAAAATAGTACTTTAATGCTGGAAAAAGGCGGGATTGTTGTGTAATAGGGCTGTTTTTGTTATATCATATTAGCATTTTTAAATTGTGGGTAGTGAATATTATTAAGAAAAAGAGGATACATGTAAACACAAAAAGCATGTGTGATATTATATTGTAATAGTAATATGCAGTTATGTGGTCAAGCGGTTATAACATGGGTTATTGCCACGAGTGTGTTTTGGTTACCATTACCAGTTTCTTTGTAATAATTATATTGAAAATACTCGTTTGCGAACCCATCTGTGTTTCATTATGCGATACAGACAAGTATATTATAATAGCAAGTACTGTTTATTTCCGCCATTTGCAAAGCCACACTAGCGCCACCAACGGTCGATAAGCTCTCTTATTGCAGAACTGAAAAATTTGACATAAAACAACGAAAACTATTTACATTACAGCAATAGAATTAAAGTTACTAAGTAGCAGAAAAATGAGTCCTCTCTGAATATCTTGCTAATAGTGCTTGAATTGGTCGTCAGTGATAAGGGATACATTTACAACATTTTAGAATCCTGTGAACACTACCACCAGACAAATATAAGCTTGAATTACCAAAAATCACACTTCTGTTTGACTCAGAGTTAAAATATTTACCAGTTATGTACAGTATTTTTCGATTACATGACTTTAAGGGGTACTGTATAGCCGAATGCTGAAGTTATTTCTGATTATATACAAAATTATTTGTTTTAAATTAAAGCTTTACCAGAAAAAAAAGCATAATATACAATAGCTTTCGTTAACAAAATATATATACATGTCGACACTGCTGCATTTCGCTTGAGAGACGGGGACTTCCCCTCTTTGTGACTATTGGGTTTACTGTGGCAGGCAAGCAAGAGGTCTGGCGGAAGCTAAGGATGTGTACTACTCGAGTCAGTGGCGGCTCGTGACCCTCTAAGTAGCGTAGGCGACACCTTATACTCGTATATAGTATAAGCAATTATAATTATTGCCTTCGATCTTGGAATATGTGTATTTTAATGGTAATGCCAATCATTTATTTTTATTTGTATACCAGCGCACATTTATTCGTTTTCTGCTTTAAGCGACCTTATATTTCTCCAAATCGAATGTTAAACAAAAAATTTAGCAAAACTCAAACTATAATTAAGCTCAAAAACACTAAAAAAGTAAACGAAACTTGTGAAACAGTACTTAATTTAAATAATAGAGCACCTAATCTTAACCGTGTTGTAACTGTTCAGAGCATATTGAAAATTTATATAACATATTCCTATGTAACGCCTTCCTATTGCATGATTATTATGATGTTTCATTTTGAATAAGACGATAAAAAATGTAAAAATCTTACACTTGCAAGTTGCTGCCATCTACCGGTGTCATTTAAAATCTCTATGCCCTCTTTCGCAATGCGAATAGCTCGAGTCCATACAAAGTTTGTCGTAGGCGACCGATCATTCCGCCTGAGTCGCATCTATATGCGCGAAGATTTTACTATGTTAACCATTAAACTGCGGTCATTAACGGTGCAGATTCTGAAGGACGTGAACACAAATACAAATGAATTTCAGTTGGTCAAGTTGTGTCGCCTATTCCCAATTTAAACATTCGCCGTAATAACGCGGTTCGTAATTTTTGAGCGGTATGGGTAAACTTGAGATGAAATATTAAATAAACAATGGTATAAAAACAAATTGCATTAAAAAAAATTATAAATTTCTAGCTAATTATTATTTATTTTTTAAAGCATTGTTGATTATTGCAAGGTAGCTGGTGCCTACCTTGCCTACCCCGAGGAACCGCCACTGACTCGAGTTTCATATAGAAACATAGGAACTACCCCGCGTGCGACAGGAATTATTCCCATATATGGGACCCGTGATTGTTATATGTGAGGGTCAGATTGCTGGTTTTTGCTTAGCTGCCATGAACTCTTTACAAGTCCAGCCTAGACTTCCTACCAACAATACAACATACACTGACATCAATACTCTCAAACACGACCCTCAATTATTGTTTTTTTAATTATTTCATAACAATAGGCGTTAAAACTACTACTACTTTGTCAAATTATCCAATTTTGTATTTTTGATAATAAAATAATAAAAAGTTTTGATTAACCTGTACAAAAACTTAACTTAATGCTTCAGGGATTTGATGTATGCAGGTAAATCACTACTTACCATAAGCAACGCCGCCATCATCATTGATGCTATTGCGTCCCGGTCCAGAATTGCGGGGTTCCTGTCTTGGGCCTCTTGGCTGATTTGGACGCAATCCTTTATTAACGTTCCTCTGTCCCAAACCACCGGTATGATTGCCGGATAATCCAGAAGACTGCAAGTCACGACTGTCATATCGATTTGGAGGCTGAAAATCCAATCAATAGCAACAACCATCTTCAATGTGCTCTAAAATACTGTACTTACAGGTGATAGTGCCTTCGGAGGTTGGCCCTGGATAATATTGGTTTGAACGTATCCCGAATTTCCTCCAGATTTCAAGAGAGTAGCATAAGTTTTCGGCTCGTTGGAGAGAACTGGAATGATTCAAAATATAATAATGAATAAAAAAAATACATACATTTAAGGAATGACAAAACTAAAATTTTCAAATGGTAAAAGTCAACTTCCATCATGAAACTTCTAATATTTGTCTGAATAATTGCCTCCTTACATTTTAATAATTGCCAACTCAAACACTTCTCGCACTCAGATTTGAATTATTGAAATTTTGAATACTAATTCATAAGTTTTTATTACAATACAGTTGTTCCTTAAGGAAGTTACATTTACAGTGAAGTAAATGCACTTTATTCTAAATTATTTCATTTTTTTATATATCAGTTCTTATTTAGCACACTGTTTTATCCATAAAGCATTAGGTCCAAAT
Organism: Rhyzopertha dominica; assembly: GCA_025024175.1. NCBI lineage: Eukaryota > Metazoa > Arthropoda > Insecta > Coleoptera > Bostrichidae > Rhyzopertha > Rhyzopertha dominica. Next base: position 35,595,689 of record QCXZ01000137.1, read on the forward strand.
TAAAAATTTCTATACAAAAAAAATTCCAGGCCAACTTAACCAAAGTTTTTCATTCTCGAGGGAATTTCTATATCACCATTTGACACTTAAAGTCATCGTTTTATTGATTATAAGCTTGTAATTTATGATGAAAAAACTATGACACTATTGAAGAATTAGTTCAAGTACAGCTGAACTCATTTAAATTATAAATGCCAGATTAGTCATGTGCTGCACGCCTTTAAACACAGAGATAAAGTCAAATTACCCTTCCACTGTTCAAGTAACTCTCTATTATCATATTTGGTGATTTATTTGGAACAATAACAAAAAAATATCAATTATTGAAGTTCATAACATTTACATTACAAATACATAAAGTTAGTAATAGTTTTCCGTGAATTTGACTGAATATTTCTTTTTTCTTGCAAGACAGAGAACAAAACTACACCATTAGTAGCAGCAGAAATGGAACATTGTATTATGACAACAAAGCTGTATATATCAGACACCTTGCAATTCATTATTCGGTGTACCTAAAATGCTACTAAACTTGGTACTATGTATTTAGAGCCATTTCATAACATTAAACTTATTAGTTCTGCCATCATTATTGGCTATTAGGATTATGCAAAAATGTAGATATATCACATCACCACACAATTTTGCAAGTTTTGTATAAGCTGCAATGCTATGGAGATCAACACTCTCTTCTGGTAAAACCACCCCATTACAAATCTCTTAAGTTATCCATCCCGCCGACAAGAAAAGCTATATACATACTATGTTTCTACTACATAAAGTAGATCTGATTGCATTAGATCCGCTTAAAGCTTTTAGTGCGGCTTAGTTGAAGGACCATTTATATCATTATGAAATTTCAATCTTGTTGCTAAATGACCACTAAAAAGTCAAACTGTTTAATTGTCAAATGTAATTTTTGCTGTATTTCTATGTAAGAGGGTGTAATATCTGAATATAATACATGCGCGAGAAAGTTTAATATGGGTCTTTGTATCTAGTGGATTCAGTTGAATCGGACGTCCAAGTGGAAAGGCAAATTGGTTTTGAGAAATAACTCGCTTAAATGTGAAGTCTGTTGAGTTTATATTGAAATGGTTTACTCAGACTCAATGTTTAACACGATTAAACTTGCTGTTTAATGGCTGCTGTACTTGTCTCCCCAAGTAATCTGAATCTGTAATGGTCCATTGATTTAAATACACATACCTAATAAAATGTTTCTAGAAATAAATAGACCCGGAGTTAGATAATAAAGTACCAATTTAAACAACCCTAGTGATGGTATCCCACAACTAATAAACACCAGTCTATATACAGCTTTCTCTCTGTCTCCTAAAAAATATGTGAATCACTGACCAAAAGATTCAGCTTTCTACTCACATTCAAATGTAAAATTTATGTAATAATTTACATGGGATWATACTAAACACTACATTTTTCCACAATTTGTTAACATTATCTACCACAAGGGCTTTGAAGGAGAAACTCAATTACTTACAATATCACACCGTATATCATAAATAATCCATGTCAAACAAATAGCTAAAATGTGGAAGTATTTAAAAAATAATTTTTGTATATGCAATTAAAATTGTTATACAAAAAGCTACACCAGGTGTATAGTACTTTATTTTATTTGTTATATTTTTTAAAGCCATGCAGTGATATGTTACGAACAATTTTGATATACTTCACAGAGTAATGATGTACTGCCAGAGTGTTTGAAATAATAGAAAAGCTTTGTTTTCATGTTGGTTGCTATTTCTACATTGGTGCCATCATCTTACAACTAAGATGCAAAGGTATATTTAAATTAGAGCGAATAAAACCAGAGCAAATAAGCAAAATACAGCAGATGATTTCATTTTACAAACGGATCATTGACAAAATGTGGAGATATCTACGAATGTGTTCCTTCATTTGATTGTTTCTGTTCACACTGGTTTAAACACACCTTAACACATCATGTTAATAAGAGGTTTACCTCCCACACCTATTATCAAAATGCAAATCAAGCCATGACAAAGTGCACACTTCTTTTACCTGGCTCCTGAGCTACTTCTTGAGGTTCAAGTTCTTGTTCCTGCACCTGGTCATGATAACTGTTGTCCAACGGAGCTTCAGCTGGACATTCCTCCAGTGGCTGCTGGTTATCTTCAACAACAGCTGGTGGGGCAGCTGGCACAGAAGGTGGAGGMACAAGTCCTGGTTGGATGTTGGTTATACCAGAGCTTAAACCTTGAACTTGAGGGGTTACATGAGGTGGAACTTGACCTGTTAAAAAAAATTGAAGTCATTTATTATTCATTAATAATTTTATTTGTAAATAAAAATGAAATTCAAACACTAATTGCAATCATTTTTAGTTCATTCATTTAGGAAATAAAAGAAACTACCTAAAAATGATAACACTACATTCTTTGTGTGAGGATTCTATGAATTACAAACCAAAGCTGACTTGTAATCAGTAAATCTTGAATACAGAGGTGAGTCACGAAGTTGAAATCTGGCTATAACATTATGTACAATTGAATCTACCAAGATACAGTAAAATGTTCTATAAAATCCGCAGATAGTAACAAAAAACATTTTTAAATGTTCACAGATTTCCATTTGACATGACATGACACTAACTTTATATTATCTTGGAATAAACCATAGTAGTATTACTATAAAATTATTATATTACTGGAATAAACGCATCACTTATCCTATCACTCACAAAAACTATCGCATTAACTTTTCGATTGCTGTAATTGAAACATTAGTTTAATAGTTTCTGTTAGTGTCTGGATCAATGACAGTATTTATATTTATTATGAAAGCTAAAAGTAATCTGAGTTTTGAGATCGTTCCACAATATTAATACAACAGACATATATAGCTTAAAAATTTATCAATATCAATATTTACAAACTGGAATCATTATTTTCTAATAGAATAGCATATGACACCATATTTTTCTGTATGTCATAGAAGTAAACAAACTTTAAAACACTTTTCATTTTGGATATTTCAAGCATTCCAGTATCATTAGCTGTGAATCATGTTTAACAATTTTGTTTTGCCTCACATAGCTGTGCTATTTTCATCTGTCCAAATTTTGTTCATCATTCAATAGCGTTGCTATGTCAAATTATGGAATTTTTTGCTTGAACTAGACCCTATATATATGCATATATAAATGTACATTTTTATATGAAGCAATATATTCAGCATATTATACAATAATGTCAAAAACAAAATAATAACAGAAGAATACTATTGACAGCTAGTCTATATATCCCACATTGCAGATGGTCTGTTATATTCCATTTCATAAAAATAAATTATGTGCAGCGCTATACATTTTAAAAAGTCAATATAATTAAAACTTTACAATTTTTAAATATTTTTGACATGTCATTTTGATATACTAAATAACGTTATTCATTCAAAGCTATAAAATTTGGATCACTTAGGACTTCATATATTACAAAAATTTATAAACAATCCAATTTAAAGTGTTACAAAAATATAGAGTTGAAACCTCTATATTTTTGTATCACTTTAAATTGGATTGTTTATAAATTTTTGTAATATATGAAGTCCTAAGTGATCCAAATTTTATAGCTTTAAATGAATAACGTTATTTAGAATATTTATTTGTTTTTGTGTTACCAAATAGCAGAATTACTGAGAAATTAGTTAATAGTTACTATACATATATTTTGCTTTTAACAAAACTTACATGTTCCTCATGTACCTCAAAAAATTGAATTACTCAAAACCACACCAACAATACATTGAGACTTTTATTTTTTATCTTGGACATTATTGTTGATAATATGAGTAAGTGTTTATTAAGTGACAGCATTTTTCCGAAAACATATTAATCTCATACTGTTGATGTTAGGAGAACGCAGCTTATTTACTAAATAAGTAATGTTACTGATTGAATGTTCTGTAATCTGCATGTGTTTTTAAATCAACATAATTCACTTGCTGTTTTTATTTTTTGAGGATAGAAAATGTCTTAATGTTTTTTCTATAGCTGAATATATTATGTGTATAATATATTTTTATCTATTAACACAAAAAATTATTTTATTACACAAGTCAAAACAATTGATGCATTTATCATATGGTGATACCAACTTTTTAATCCCTTCTTCAGAGCTTTGTCACAAATGAGGTCAAGTACTTCTTATCTGATGGTCTTTGATGGTAGCAAATGATTGTCCGCCCAATGGAAGCAAGATACAGTGATAACAAAGAAAGTTTATTGTCAAACATTACATAAACAAAGAGATATGCTTTTCTCTGGCATTGTTTTGATACCCAAAACAACACACCGCCGCACTGTGCCAACATGATAAAAAATGTTTTGAACAATTCAAACAGGAAGTTTTCAAACGTCCATTGTATTGTACAGACCTGACACCATAAATTTTTATCATGGTTGAGGGGACAACACTTCACTACCAATGGAGAGCTTCAGAAGACTATCAAGACATACCTGACCTTGTTAGTGGCAAAATTCTTTGAAAAGGGGATTGAGAAGTTGGTGTCATGATATGATAAATGCCTCAATTGCTTTGACGATTATGTGGAGGAATCAGTAAGCAGCTACTCAACCTAATTTTTTTATGTAAATACCCATCGGAAACAAAAACAGTGCCATACATAAACCAAAATAAAGAAACAAACAAAGTAGACTTCACAACAAATAAGGTATACAACAATAACTGGGAACCCGACAGTTCCAATATGTGGCATTTTAAGGACAGTAGMTATGTCCACAGATTATTAATTCTTTTCTACTTTAGTAACTTCATATAAACTGTTAAAAATTGTTTTTAGCTCTTAGAATACTTGTGGTTGTATTAGGCAGTTTTTGGGTGCTCGAGTTTAGCAATGTTTGAAACCTCTAGATCTACGACTATTCCCAAATAGCAGTATTTTCAGGTTTTCTCAAATTTTAATCATGTTCTCCGGCAAAAATTTAAAAAAATATGGCAGTTTGTTAAACAAGTGATTAGTCCTTTATTTTCCATGTTTGTTTTTAACAAAGTTTGTACTTTAATAATTACCATTTGTTGAGTTTCTTGGTATTTGTTAAGTTTTATGGTTTTTAAAACACACAAAATGGACTCGTCTGTGACGTACATGTTTACCATAGCAAATAGGGACCCTACCTGGTAAAACATTCATTTCATCAGGATGAACACTCCCATTGACAGTTGGCACCTGCTGAGAGTTTAAGACATGCGGTGGTGGAGGCTGAGTATGGTGGTGGGGTACAGCAGGCATGTTGGTAGGTAAAGGAGCATTAGATGGATTATAATAAGCCATAGGTTGTTGAGTAATTGGCTGCACTTCGTTGATAACAGGGCGTTCTTGATTAACGTCATCTTCAGGCTCAGATCGACCTTCAGGCTCACACTCCTCATCAGAAATAATTTCATCCTACAAAAAAAGTTTATTTATTTCAAAATGAACAGATTATGTCTAACACGCCAAAAAGAAGTAATAATGAAGTAATCAGACTGAAATAAGTAGCACTGATGTAATTATTAATAACAAAAGTGGACAATATGATTGTCATGCCAGCAACCGTGACTTAAAATCAATATGATCTAGACATTTGGCTAAGCATGCAACCTTTTACACTGTTTTTAAGAAATAAAAGATTAATTTATGCTATTTGGCAAGATTAATAGCAAAGTGATTTTAAAGAGAATATGATTTTGCTGTTTGCCAAAGTCACATGACCAGGAAAATGTGGCATGCTTTTTGTTTGATGACATGGCCACATTGTTTTTGTTTCTTGCATATGCTTGCCAAMGAGCTAAATTGCTAAGACACCTGTTTTCTTGCATGGTGCTTACGGTGCGTAATGGTTATTAGTGGTTATTGTTTAACCTAGAAAATCTGGTCGGTTAGCACTTTTTCATGTATGTGTGCATTGCTATTCACAATTTTTGGTTTAATCTATATACATACAGGGTATTTTTAAAATTGTGGCTAATCTCTTAAATGGTAATCTCCGAAGAATTTCAGGCCAATTCACCCACTTTCATCTATATAGAAATGTGTATCATAAAAAAGTTATAGCCCTTCAATGTTGTGTTACATGACCAGGTTCTTTGCTAATAACTTTTCAACTGCTGGTAAAAATGATTTGAAATTTCGGACATCAGTTACGAATATCAGACATTTTAAAAGTAAAAGTATGATTTTTTTTAGTAAAACAGGGTAAATCAAGACATTTAATCATTTATGAATCCAATATTTTTTTGTCTGTCATTATTTAAAGTTTTTATCTCACATCAATGATAGACTGCTTTATTTCAAAACTTTCTGTTGTCTTACAAGTTTTGGATTGTTACTTCCATATGTGAGTAAAAAACCTAGTCATGTAACAACTTTAAAGCGCTATAACTTTTTAATGGTGCACTTTTGTATATAGACGAAAATGGTTAAATCAGCCTAAAATTCGTCAGAAATTACCCAGTTTAAGAGATTGGCCGCACTTTTTGAGACACACTGTATAATATAAAGAAAGAAACTGACTGGCTAAATGATTCACCGACTAATCGAAAGCTGAAACTGCTGGGTCGCGAAGCATGAAATTTTGCACAAACGTTCCTTAAATGGCGTAAGTGTGCACTAAGAAGGGATTTTTGGAAATTCATCCCCTAAGGGGTTAAAACTTTATGAAATTTTATTTTAGGCTTTTCATTAGAAATAAACGAATGAGTCTTCCAGCGTTTTTGTAAGTTCCGCCCTTAAGGAATAAAATAGAGGATGAAAGTTTGTATAAAAGTCAGTTATTTTTGAAGCTAGGAGCATGAAACTTTATTTTCAGACTTCTGACTAGAAATAAATAAATTAGTGTTCGTTTTTGTAAATTTCTCCCTTAAGAGAAATAGGGGATGAAAATTTGGTCCGTCATTTTTGAAGCTAGAAGCATGAAACTATTTCCGGGGCTTGATTAGACATAAATAAAGGTGTATTCTAACGATTTCATAAATCCCACCTTTAAGCGGATAAAATAGGGGATGAAATTTGATCCATCATTTTTGAAGCTGTAAACATGAAACTATTTCTTGGGGTTGATTACACATAAATAAAGATGTATTCTAACGTTTTTATAAATTCCACCCTTAAGAGGATGAAAGTTTGGTCTGTCATATTTTAAGCTATAAGCATGAAACTTTATTTCTAGGGTTTGGTTAGACATAAATAAAGATGTATTCGAACGTTTTTAGAAATTCAACCCTTAAGGGGTGAAATAGGGGATACAAATTTGTATGGAAATCAACTATTTTAAAGATAGAAGCATGAAACTTAATTTTTAGGCTTTTGATTAAAACTAAATAAACACAGGGGGTTAAATGAAAGTTCACTCATTTTCGAAGTTCAAGGCAAGAAACTATTATTTGGGTTTTTAACTAGAAAACAATAAGTACACGTTTTTTTTTAATTCTAGCTCAGAGGGAGTGAAATAAGAAATAACATTTTTTTAAATTGAATTATTTACGAAGTAATTAATATGAACTATGTATTTAGGCTATTGCTTATAAATTAATAGATGTGCATATTTAACTGTTTTGGAAATTCCAGTTCTAAAAGTATGAAACATGGGATTACAATTCATCTGATTTACTTGATTTTCAGTCATAATGATAAGTGACCATATGAAGCTTTGTGTTCAGGTTGTCATGCTAACGAATGGTACTAGCCACATTTAAAAGGGGGCGTCGTTTGCCTCCAATTTACAACGATTTTTTTTGTGCATTAAAACTCCATAGCGGAGAGAAATATTTTGGAATTAGCATTAGCATACCTTTAGCTTCACAAAAAATAATTTTCCAGAAAAGTGTCTTATACTACATTGCTGCAGTCCCATTTCCTTTTGCTAAACCTGCCTATCGTCTCTATCGATGGCGTTAGCTCTTAAATTTCTGTTGGTTACATTAATATACGAACGAAAAACAAAAGTTACAAAATCTTTGTTATTTGAAGGGAGGATGTTCCCCCTAAAGGTCATGTTAAGAAATTAATATAATAATGTTTTATTCTTATAATTTTCTAATAACATCCAAATATCCTGCTTCTGCCACACTCAAATTTCCCAGTCTTTTTGGAGAGAAAATGGCGATATTTGTGGTACTCTTTAAATCTAGGGAATTTGCTCATCATCTCTTGCTCTCATGTGTCAATGGTGTTTGAATATGTTTGTGACTACGTTAGTGACGAGTTTACAACAGTGTTGGCATTAAAATTTCAAATGCAGTGTTGATATCACTTTTTTCTTAATTAATAAGCTTACTAAAGGGATAAAAAGAAAGCTATAATAAGGGGTGTTCATAAAAAAATAGGTCAAGTAAGCAAGTGATGGTTTTTATAGTCGTGAACATAGTTCAAACAAGTTTTGCTTGCCATTTACACTATCGTTGTGTTTTTTTATTGAAGATTCTGTCATTTGTAACTGTGTTTGTCCATATTATTCATAGGTAACAGTAATAAATGTCTTATTTTTTCAGTGCAATAAACGACAAATACCTCAAATGGACGAAAAGACAAATGTTCATCAAATTATGTGAACCAATTCACAGGCCAGGCCTTACGTTCACGTTTGTAAGAGATAACCATGGTTTATTTGACACTTTTTTATGAACACCAATTAGAAAACTATTCCAGTAAGATAAAAAATTAATTTCTTTGAATTAACTACATAGCCGCAGTCTTTGATTTTTTTTAATTACAAACTAAAACTGGCTCACTCACCATATGTGTCTTACCTGATAACGAAAGATGTCATTATGGACGTAGTACTTCTTCGGACTTTGAGCGGCCAACACAAATGTTTGGGTGAAGCGTCTCATCGGCTGTCCAGCATTGGACAACTCGCCCGTTACCTGAACTACCACACCATTTCCCAACGTAGCCTGAGAGTCGACCTGAGTAATCTTAGCATGACAATCTCGAAAATTTAATTGTTGGATTTTCTGATGGATCTGCTTTTGACCAATCATAGGGCTGCTTTCACGGCTAGGATCCAACCCACCATGAATGAAAGATGACTGATTGTTGTAAAACCTGAAGTATACCAGAATATAATTAAAGAACTTTATAATATACTACCTTTACAATAAATTGCTGTTAGCTTTCCCTGCCTTAAAAATTAACAACTATTAATCATCTATCTTGATCACATGGATTTATATCTTAACTTATACCCTCATTAAATATGTATACTACAAACACTGCTGTTGTGAAACAATAATGAAACGATTCTGTTTGTGTCAATTTAATGTAATTATTTTGTTATGCACTTCTATCTGTAGATGAATACCACTTTTGAAATAAAAGTAGTTGATGCAAGCATGTTGATGGCTAATATGATCAATATATAAAGATACAATAACAGTGACCGACATGATCTTTGTAACACAATTCAGCCTATTGTTTTTAGAATGCTAATACCTTTCTAATAATAGAAAAAGTATCCATAAAGCCCTAACACATATACTTTCCAGTAGACCCTTTTATATTGGTAGGTAGTAAATTTTATGAGGTGTGATTTACAAGGTGTGCATTTTAAAACAATAAAGGTCACCTAAAATGGATTGCTTTTAATATTAAACTTATTCTCTTATCAAGACTTCTTTTTTTTTTCGAATTGATTGATTAAGTGAAATACCTAATTATTAATCTAATACAGGAAGCTTCAGTAAATTAGCGGCAATATAGCACACACAGTAGTCGAAAAATTGGAAAAGCTGGCTAAACTCAAAAGTGAATCAAAACAACTTTGATTGCTCGATTTACAAAGCAACAAAATAGATTTTACCAGTGGAAGTGTGTACAATTCGATTTTGAAACTAAGAATATTTTATCTTTTTGATATATTTCTATAAATTCTAATGTTATAACGGGGATACCGACTTTTATTTAGCTTTAAGAATACTCTTTATATTTTAAACCAAGCTTTCAGTGGATTTATTTCGCACCTTCTTCAGGGTTGCTACAATAATATAACTACAATATAATTTATGGATTGTTTTATAAAATCTACTTACAATATGTGAGACATCAACTTCAAAATGACAAGTTATTCAATTTGTTTTCCTCTAAGATTACAATACAAAACAATGAAAAAACGAAACAGCCTGGTTCAGCAAATATCATCTTTTTAGCAAAGAACTATTATTCATACAATTTCTATAATTTAGAATATAAAATAATAGGGAAGAATTACTGTACCAAAATTATAAAATTTGATTCATTTCTTATAATTTAGTAAATAAGTATAAATTACATTCAAATTTTGTATATCGGTTTTTTGTTAATACTGTTATTACACCTGTTAATATTTATCATTTCCAATATTAATATTTTGCCTAAATTATGTTTTTTTGCTACTATATTTATATTTTCAAAATCAATTTCGTGTTGAGAGTTACCTAAAACATGGCCGGAAAGAGCACACCTAACACGTTTTAAACGGATATCACTTTTATGTAAATGCAGCCTATTTTTTAATTGCTGGGAAGTTTGACCTATATAAGAGCCTTGGCAAGATGAACAATTAATTTTGTAAATCACATCAGTATTATTTAGTAATGGCATTTTATCTTTTAATTTTGTATACAGCAAACCTACTAACTTCGTACTCTTTTTTTGCAATATTTATGTTATAATCTTTTAATAAGTTTATTAACTTTTTTGTCAGGTTATTGTAATATGGTAACACTGCAAATTTTTTTTGATTCACTATTTCCTTGTAAGTTATTTGTTACGTCAATTTTCTCACTTTGCACTCTCTAATTGTTACTATAAAGTAATTTAGTTACTAGTTTTCTTGGGTACGCATTTTTTATAAGTAATGATTCTAAAATTTTTTAATTTTTGTACCTAAAGTCTTTATGATATAGTGTTTCTATTCTATTTTTCATTTGAACTTTAAAATTCATTTTAACTTTGTTTGAATGGTTTGACTCATAATGCAAGTATCTATCTGCCTGTAGATGTAGGTTTTCTATACCAATCGAATTTTATGGTGTTGTTTTTGTCTCTATAAACTCTTGTATCTGAAAAAGGAACCGATCTATCACTTTCTTTCTCTATAGTAAACTTAATGTTTGTATCATAATCATTAAACACTTGCACTTGCATTATCTCTTCAATACCATCAAATAGAGCAATTAGTACTAAATTGTCGACAAATTTTTTTATGTAATTTATATTAAACAATAATTTTGGTATTACTTCTTCAAGGAGTGTGTCCATTACATACTGAGCCACGATTGGACTTAATTTTGACCCCATAGCACATCCAAATACTTGCATGTAGAAACTACCCAGATAGCTAAAATAACTGTTTTGTACAATAGAGGATACAATATTAAAAAATGTAGTATTTATTTTCACTATAAGGTTGAATTTGCTGCCACTTCTTTTCTATTAGATATGTTACTAATTTCAAACTAATATTGCCAAATAAATTAATCACATCTAAAGAGATTATAACATGATTGTTTGTCATTTTGAAGTTGATGTCTCACATATTGTAATTATATTATTTGTAGCAACCCTGAAGAAGGTACGAAATAAATCCATCAAACTTGGTTTAGAATATAAACAGTATTCTTAAAGCTAAATAGAGGTTGGTATCACCGTTATAACATTAGAATATAATCTTAACGACCATTAATTCTACTCAATATTTCTATAAATATAATATAATACTTTTGTGGAAAAGTATGGAAGCAAAACTACTCAATTAGTTTAACATATGCCAGAAGCTTATCATCATGTAGTATTCAGCCTAATAAAAACGTGTGTACTATACAAAATATGTTGCGATGGGCAGGGTGAACGATTCCATTATGATATAAAAACAATGGAAATACATTACGAAGGATGATGGGGTTAAGTTATGATGGATGATTACTGTAGGTTTTTGAAAGAAGATATATGTAACCCCCCATAACATCATAACAATCCAGTAGATCTTTTTGGCATATTGTGACAATGGACGAAACATGGATACACCAGTATATCTCAGAAACGAAACAGCAGTCCAGACAATGGATTTCACATGGCAAACCAGCTCCCTTTCTCCCAAAACAGCAAAGTGGGTTGTCCCTCTAGAAAGGCGGCGTCAGCTTTTTGGAACACAAAAGGAATTTTCCTTATAGCTTATTTAAAAAAGGGAAAAAGCACTACAGGAGGATATTGATATTTGCATGCCTTTTGGAAAAATTAAAAGTAGCAATAAAAGAAAAACGTCAGACAGTGGCTAAAAATAGCGTTTCTTCACCAGACCAGTGCGCCAATGCATTCAAGCCATGTTGCTCAAAAAAAAATTGGCATAGCGGCGGTTAGAATTTCAGCTCGTGCCTATTCACCAGATTAAGCTTCTACAGACTTTCATCTTATCCCTAAACTAAAAACTTTCATTCCAGTCGAATGAAACGTTAATACTGGAAGTAACTAAGTACTTGCAAGCCTCGATGAATCACACTTCCATTAAGGATAACGAAGCTGGAAAAACATTKGGGCAAGCGCATTGAACTTCATGAAGAGCCCGTCACAAACTAAAGAACATAAAACTAAAATTTTTTCTTTCATATCAAACCACCCTTGAAGGTACTGCTTATCACAGTCGGATCATTATTTTTTCCTTTTATTTACCTATACAGGGCGATTCAGTTTTGGTTCTCTACATGGGGATCTAGTAAACGGTAGGAAATAGAAAGAAAGCTAAATGAGGGCAAAGTTGCACATTTTTAAGCCCTTTCAGAATCTGGAAAGAAATGCAATCTAACCTGCTGCACTTTTTGAGATATTCCAAAAAAAAAATTTTTGATTTTCGTTTTTTGCTCAAACTTTTTAAGTATGTATCCAATCCAAAATTGGAAAGAACATTCTCAAGTCACTTTTTTAGAAGCTATCCCCTAGTGCTACCAGTAATTTAKTATGTTTCGTCTGCTCACAATTATCATCAACTTTATTTTTTCTTATGGACACCATATACTTTTCGGTGCCCTTTTGTAAACCTTTCATACAAAGTTAAATTTCTGTCGAATTTCAAAGAAAGGGTTTTGTGAGGCTGCACCTTTTCTGGATACAGCTCAAAATACCTTTGGCTAGCTAATTCGGCATTACAATTGATTAGGTAATACACCTTCATCATAATCTTAATGCTCTGTATCGGTAAACATCTTGATACTTTTCAGACATTACTTGATTTATTGTATTATTAGTTTAAATTAATTTTTTGCACTTATTTGTGAATAAAATACTAAAAAGTGTGATATATCGTTTTACTGAGAATTTTTTTTGCATCGAACAGTGTTATCTTACAATATGGCACCCATAAGGAAAAACGAAGTTGATAATGATCACTCACTACCGAAATGTACTAAATTACTGCTAACACTAAAATTTAGCTCATAAAAAGTATCTTAGAAATGCTCAACTCTTTGTTCAATCCGATCTCGGATGCCTATTGAAGAAATGTAATATCTCCAAAAAATGCAACATATAGATAAATAAGATTTCTTTTCAGACTCTTGATATAATTTGATATGATAGGTACGCATGTGTATTTTGGGGTACCTAGAGGAGAGTTTATCGACTGTTGGTGGTGCTAGTGTGGCTTTGCATATGGCAGAAATGAACACTACTTGCTATTATAATATACTTGTCTGTATCGCGTAATGAAACACAGATTGGTTCGCAAACGAGTATATTCAATATAACTATTACAAAGGAACTGGTAATGGTAACCAAAACACACTCACGACAATAACCTACATATGTAATAACCTCTTAACCATATAACCGCATATTACTATTACAATATATCACCTATGCTTTTTGTGTTTACATTTATCCTCTTTTTTTTAATTATATTCACTGCCCACAATTTAAAAATGCTAAAACAATATAACAAAAACAGCCCTATTTACACAACAATCCCGCCTTTTTCTAGCATTAAAGTACTGTTCTTAATATTTTATGTATCTGCCGCCAGATGTCGTGCCACTATTGTAAATTTGCCTATATGTGCTCAAAATTGTAGCAATTGTTTTCAAGGACTACTAGATTTATTATGTTTTATCATTTTCAATATGAGTTTTTGGTATTTTTGGATTTATTTGTAAAAAGGATTACTACATGTGGTATTTCAAATTAATCAGAAAAAAATCTTTAGTCAACAGTACCCTTTTTAATATGACGTCCATAAGAAAAAATTAAGTTGATGATTGCGAGCAGACGAAACATCATACTAAATCACATACAAAATGCCTTAAGAATGTGCTTGCAAGTTTTGGATCGGACATACTTAAAAAATGAGTAAAAAATCAAAAATTTCGGTTTTTTTGGATTACCTCAAAAAATGCAGAATTAAATAAGCAACTTTGCCCTAATTTAACCTTCTTTCTATTTCTTGTCCTTAATATTTTATTATAACCAGGGCCAGTACTACCATTAAGGCAAACTAGGCAGTCGCTTAGGGCACAAGGCTAAAGGGGGCGCAAATGCTGCAAATTTGGTCATGTTTATAGAATGCCTTAATAGATGTTGATACAATTTTTGTTAGAAAGTTTGTACACACTTTAAGCGCTTTATAAACAAAAATCATTTCTAAATTAATTTGATTTTGTAGTGGAACGGGGGRAGGGGGGGGRGGCGAACCAATAAATCTTGCCTAGGGCACAATATAACCTCACGCCGGCACTGACTATAACAGTATTTGCTTAAACTTTCACAGTACTACAGATTTTTATCATAATTCCGTTACAAACTATTCTTAAAAACGATTCATTCCAATCAGTATCAATTCCAATAACATAGCCATAGGATATACAAAATACGAATTTAAACACATTTATCGTTCTCCCAGAATAAATTCACTACTATCAGTGAACTTTTTAATATTCAATTCAAAAAACATCCTAACAAATGTTTTTTGCACCTGAATCCATAATACATAATAAACTGCAGTGGATTTATTTAAATATAAATTTATTATGGTAAATGTTTGAAATATTTATCTGTTATTAGAGTAGCGGTACCGAGTTAAATGCAAAAATAAATCCTAAAGAAAAAAGACTACAAGCTTTTCAACAGAAGATGCATCAATAACCTGGCACGACCTTCAATTACCCCGACTAGGTTTTAAATGATCACTCAGAACTAATATTTAACTAATATATTACAAGACTATAAAGTTGTTAAGCCTAGGTTTTATCAAATAGATTTTTAATAACTTTTATCTTGCTAAATATCAACATTACAACTTTTTTTGTCAACTCATCAAACTACAAAACAAAAAAAATCAATTCTCATAATTGATTTTCATAACATACATACATACATGAATAGTGATTTTGATAACTAATGTAGATAAACTATAAATTGTGTATTAATACTACCTAAAGGTCATACCAATTAGATGCTCATATTTTTACTGTCTCATACTTTTACATGTGTATCAATGCAATATATCGAATAGATTATGAATTATGTTACATCAAAAGGAACAATTGCTGAATTTATTATAGAGCAATAAATATAATATTATTTTGTTTAAATATGCATATTATTTAATAATAAATTTTTTATTAAATGCAGAATGATGGATGATTAATATCATTTTACAACATACCTGTGAAGATGAGTGGGTGCCTTGTTCAGCAGTGTATAGTACTGCCGAACAAATTCCCGTCCAACACTTTGAGGTGATGGGGGTGCCTCCATGACCATTCCTATTTATTTATGGAGTAGTAATATTTTATATCCTTGTAAGACAGGTAATCCAAGATCTGCCAGAAATAACCTGCAAAAAAACCAATACCTTGATCAGCAAAAACAAAACGTATAAAACTGACCTGAAATATCAAAATAAAAGCACACAAAGGAGCATCTTTTCAAGAGCACATGGGCAATGTTGATACTGTTAAACTTAAATTTGCAACAACGGGAAAACAACCATAAAATCTTAAGATGGCGAATAATAAAAACGTTTCAAAATTGATGGCCGAACCACAGATACATCAGAAATATTATGCTAGCTCAACTTTTTGTTCTTAATACTAAAACAACCATACCGAGCCGTTGGTCACCTTAAACCCGGTTTTGAACCTAGTCGTGGAATGTCAAATATTTTGTCAGGTACCTTACCTGTGTTGCTGTTTTGAATATGATGATATGATCACAGTTTCCACACAGCCAAAACTACAACTGTATGGTTTTGTAAAATTGAAAACTAACCGAATTTATTGAAACGCCGAAAATCAACGGGTGTAAACTTCGTGAACTCTTCGAATGGTTCAGTTTTTCTCCGCGAACAATGATATAGCGCTGGTTTCACTGCACCGCCATTATAATCTCGAACCCAAAGTCACTGTTGAGGGTGCGAGGCTAAAAATAATCAAGTGCGCATGTGCAATTAACAAAAAAAGGATATCCGGAAACACCCGTGAGCCCGCACTGAAATTCAAACACAATGCACAATTCTTCAATCCTACATACCTATGTATGATAACTTGACAATTATGATCACTAGCGCTGATTGAGCACAATAATAATAAGTATCGAACTACAGTTCATACCTGCAGTACATACTCGTAAACTACATATTCGATTCAAACAATGTCAGATTACTGCAATTTGTATTAAATCATAAATCTGTTTCAATTTTTTTATCATCAAACAAAATGGAGTAGGTAAAGGTGGAATATGCTGGGCTCTTATAATTTTGAAAGTTTTTTTGAGGCTGTTTATATATATTTATTGGATTTCGCATTGAATTTGCAACCAAAAAACTAAAAATAAGAGAACAGCATTTCAGTCACGTTACGGTTAGGTATTTTTGGCTGAAACTTCAGAATTTATTTTTTGTATTTTTCCCGTTATATAGTTTTTTTAAAACTGTAATAAGCTCTAATAGCAAAAGTTTATCATTCTCCAGATAAATTCGACCTGCCACATATATAACCTGCAAATTTTGGTATGGTTAACATTCAAATAGTCTAAACTCTAAAGAACGTTTCAGCCTGAAATAACCGAAACGTAACTGAAATACTGTTATATTATTTTTGTTTTTTGGCTGGAAATCATTTGCGATACCCAATGAAAAAAACTTATTTTTACATTATACCTAATAGTCTGCTAAGCAGTGCTCCAAATAGATATCTTACATTATCATGCAAATTTACCAGCTAGAGCTAATAATGCTTATTTTTTATATATCTCATTTCATTAATGAAACAATTTGCACAATACGCAATAACATTATATGCCGATAGGTAAGATAAAAATAAAAGTTTTGAGCACACATAATAACAATTATAATTCAATTGATCCCATATATTTATTTTTGTTTGATCTTGAACAGATACAAAATATTTTTCTAAAAGTGCTATACTCCATATAACTGATGGGGATACAAAACATACAATGAGTGGATTAATTTGTCTAACCTTTTACAGGATAGGTAACCTTTGATTTTGAGGTGTTGCATGTGCTCCTATACTCCACTACTGGTATATTCAATTGATATTATAAAATGGAAATTTTCATATATTCAGTTTGAATAAGGAAAGCTACGTTAAGTCTTATTACTGTAATACCTAACTATAATTTTATCTCCTTATCGTATTCCACTAAGCTTCAAACAAAAAAAATATATATATTCCATTTTAGCAAACATAAGATTATACGTTTCTTAAACATACCCAAGCACTAATCACCAAAATGTAAAAATTAATTTTTCTGTTTGCTAAAACTTAATATGCACAAGTAGGTACTTAATATATAACTATAACAGAAGTATACCATATATATTATATAGCATACCTACCAGTTACATAATTATATTTTGAGTCAATGTGGCACCACCCTAATTCTATAATCTAATCATCAAGATTAAAGATTCATTTAGACTGCTAAAACATAACATAAATATTATGTATAGGCAGAGGTATAGTCAAGTAGCTACCTATATTTATTCTTTACAGTTAAGGTACCTATTTTTATTTTTTTAGTTGCTCATACTGCAACTTGCAATGTAGGTTATTCTAGTCATACCTACTATGCAATTACTTTTTACAGAGCCATTTCTTCGACAGCCTACTTTTATCATACCTATATACATATTTGTGTCCAACACACCCCGTAACACAAAATCTGCAGCATCTGTTTTATAGTGAAGTATTTAATTTGCCTTTTTAGAAGACATTGGATGAAGTGATGTCATGTACATGTTTATTCTTATTGTTCTATTTAACCCAGTTTTCCAAGTATTTTTTCGGTTTCAAACCAAAGGCATCTCTAAACTTATTTGGCATATGTTATCTATTTCTGGGATAGAGTGAAAAGTTGTATCATACATAATAATCAGTTCAATTTGCTCAAAGGTTATGGTCAAATTTTCTTTGATTCCGTTTAATGATACTAAAGAAATTATATTTCTCCAACTTAGATAAAATTAATTATTTTAAAGATATTTGAAGTTAAACTTATTTATATCACGTACCACTGAAAATTGTAGACATATCTTTAAGTCCTCAAGGTATAATAATTATTCATAAATACATCTCGTTTCTATTTTACTTACGTACATTAAAGTATATAGGTATATATGCATATTATCATCATTGATATGTGGCTGTTACTAATTACCTGCTATTAAGTATACTGTAATGAAAAATTTAACTAGTGCATGCCATCTTAATATTCTATTGTAGTTTAGAAACAGAAGCTCTTAGAAAAAACTTAATTCTGTTTTTTGACTTATTTTAATTTATGTCAAATCACTAGCATACTTACCTACTACTCACACATTGATATCCTCTGTACCCAACAGAAAACAACGCAGCACGTTTAAAATAAATTTCACGTAACTCATATTCCTTCATGTTGATTGTGTCATAAAAGGTTTATCCAAACTTACTGCATAAAATAGGCTACCAATCGCTATTTGCATTGGTCTTCTAAATTTATTTATCTCACTGCAGCAGTTTCCTGATCAGAGAATTTGACAATTAGGGACATTTTCTCTCGTCTTGTGTTTTTTTACTGACAATATAGGATATTTTTAAATTTAAATGGCCTGTATTCATTTAATGCCAATTATTCTGTCCCTCATACGTCATACCTATAGCTAATCTGTCACATCTCCTAATACTATGCTGATGTAAATATATGTACAGTATTCCAATGAAAATTACTCAACGGGTAATTCTTGACTTTAAAATGCAAGAATAGTTTATGCTGCCAGAACGGATTACACAAATACTCTCAAGTTCTGTATTTTTTGTCAGATGAAAACAGTATCATTACTTACATTATTATATCATAAGATATGCAACCCACTTCCTTTTATTACACAAAAAGAAATTAATTTCATTTCAACATAAGTCGATTTGATTCTCGGCCATACATTTCGTTGCGCACATGTTTTATGGTGATTTAATTTACCTTCGATTATGTGCCATGTATTTATTATTAGCTTTGGATCATGCTATAGGAAACATTTTCTGTACCTACTAAATTTTTGACAGTTAAATGTACACAAAATATTTATTCAGAAATTGATAGTAGTGAAAAAAACCATGTTACAATTACTAACAAACAGAACTACTATTAAAAAAAACATTCATTCAAGTAAATATAATACTTTTTCATCAATTCACCCCACCCACTTGTCTGGATCCTCACCTGTGCAGCATRTTCATTGATTTACTATGGTGTAGCTGAATTTTCTGTAATATGAAGACAAAGTGTAAAATGACCTCATCATTGAATAGCAGTATGCTTAAATACTCAAACCTACAGGTTACTTAAAATTTTGAATGATTAATCTTCAAGAACATTCTGTTCCAAAAACATGTTTTCACTATCATACTGTCTGAAAAAAAAATATTTTCTACTTCAATCAGTATTTTTTCATGTGTAATAGCAAGAAAGAGGACAAAGATAACACAAAGGTGATGTCCACATTAAGCCGTTTACTAGTAACCTACCCTTATCAGATCATTTTATATTATAAAGCAAATTGTAAACTGCTAATTTTTTTAATATTGTAAGAAAACAATGATATAAGCAGAAGTAAACAGACTACTAAAACAAGATTTGCAGATTTCTTTAGGGTAATGAAACCACGGCAATTTGAAGTTAACGAAGCAAGCAGCGAACATTGCACAATAAACAAAGCTAAACAAGTGTTGGTTGCAAAAATTTGTCATAACTTTCTGAAATTTCACAATGATCACTACTCTTACTCTTTGAAAGATATACTGAATAAATGACATACCAGAGAGCAAGGATCTGTTTTGCAGATCAGATTTCTGTAAAATCCTCTCGAATTTGTATGAGCATAAACAACTACTCAAATGCTTAATACGCAAAAGATTACAATACAAAATCACAAACACTGAAATGCATGTTGAGATTAAGTTTGAAAATGTAATGAAATTTAGCTACGAAACTCATATGCAGCTCTAACCCTTTCGCTGCATCTATCCCCTACTCCACTTATTTTAAAATTGATCTCATGCATGACATCAAACTAAAAAGACCATCAAATGTGGCACATGCAAGATAAAACTACATTTTAGCAAACTATATTCAATTCACTTAATACCGGTAAATTTAAAAATGAAATAGTACTTGCCCAAAATCTATCAGTTACTAATAACCATCCTCCTTCCCACCCAAGGTATTTGCACTGAATTGGGTTAAATCACAAAATTGTAAAACATGTATAAGGCAGCAAAAGGGTTAAAACACAATGAAAAAAGGGGTATGTACACAAAGACTTTTATTAAATATTGCATATGTATGGAAGTACAATGCCATCTGCACTCAAACCTAATCCTTACATGAACATGTATCATAAATGTTAATGGAAATAATGGTTGCCTTACGAGAAAAAAGATCACAACTTTTAAATTATAAATTAGTATGGTTGATGCCTCTGATTACGCCCACCCCCACCTCCTCTCTGTTTTCCACCGGTGTATCCACCTGCACCACCAGCTCCTCCTGTAACATTACAGCATTGCTAAAGTACACAGGGTAAATTAACAGTAGACAGCACTATAACAAACATAAAAAAAACAAATCTGCTCATGTGTCCCACAAGGCATGCTTAGGTATGTTTCATGACTAGTAGAAAAATGGAAGAAAAAACTGATTGAAATAAAATAAGAAATAGGTATTTGAAACGATATCCACACGTGGAAAAGAAACATACACTTTTGCTTGATAAATATGTACCTTTTCCCCTGGCACCACTGCGTCCACCGCCATAGCCACCTTCATAGTTACCATAGCCACAATCTGCTTCCGCACAAAGAAACAAAGGCATAATGAATTTCTAACAACTAACTGCTACATGATCAATTTTTCGTCTTTAATTTATAATAACGAATGAAGGCACGTCTTCATGCAATTAGGAAAAGGTTGAATGGAAAACACATTATGAAATGAAGTTCAACAAATGCTTTATTCAAGCTTTAAATATTTCACAATGTTTTTCCAATGTAAACATGCAAATACGTATAGGAACAAAACAAGTGTTGACTAAGATATTTGAGTAATGCGCTGTACCGCATCACATTTTATGAACAGAAAAAGTAATTACAATTTTTTATATAACCAACCTACGTTGGCGAGCAGTAGCAGCGGGTCAGGGGCATGAAAGGCACGAAGCTCTACTGTACGCCAACGTTAACGACTAACTAATGCCTGTTGGAGTATTTACCATAGTTGCCATAATTTGAATAGTCGTAGCCTCCATATCCACCATAGCCACCTCCGTAGTAGTCGTAGCCACCACCGTAGCCATCATAGCCACCGTAACCTTGTCCATAGCCACCATATGGACCACCATAGCCCTGGTTTCCCCAATTCTGGCTGCCGTATCCACCTCGGCCTCTACCACGTCCGCCCGTGCCACGTCCCATGCGACCACCTCGCATTCCACCCATCGCATCAGGTTTGGGAGTAGCTTTCTTTACATCAACCTGAGAATGTGCCAAAACTATTAATACAAGTAGACACACATAACACTACAGAAGGCATGAGAAATAGATTTATCAGTGGTGGTATTTTTCAATCAAATATTTTCTGAAGCAGAACTGACTAAAAATTATATCATCATATAAATTATTTTGAGAAAAACTATTTAATTCCAAAGCAAATAAAAGACCATCTAGCATTTGAAGAATTTCGAATAAATTTTAAAAATAAATGAGCTATTGGAATAACAAAAACCAATATGCATACCTCTTTATCATTAATCTTCTGTTTAGGTGTCTTCAGGAGCTCATTAACAACCTGTTCGGAGTCAAAGGTGATGAAGCAGAATCCCTTTCTCTGATTCTTTGTCTTGTCAAATGGCATTTCTACGTCCAGTATCTAAACATACAAAATTATGTCAAATTACAAGTTACAGTTAACTCGCTTTCAATATTACCGTTCCAAACTGACTGAAGTAGTTCTTGATGTCATCATCTGAAAGTTCATTTGAAAGTCCGCCTACAAATATTTTGCCGTGCCTTGCTTTAGCCTTCTTGGGATCCACTTTCTTGTTATTAATTATGTGGTCTCCAGCTGCTACTACTTTGTCAATAGCTTCAGCATTGTTAAACACGATAAATGCGAAACCTCTGGACCTTCCAGTGTTTGGGTCTGTTTTAACATTTATACTCTCTATTTCTCCGTAAGCTCCAAAGTGATCACGAAGTTCCTCTGCAACAAACAATTCAAGTTTAAGTTTCGTTAAAATAACCAAAACAGAAAATAATAGTGAGTGAGGCCCACTACAGAGTGGACTATTTTCATTGGGATTGCAGGCCACAGGCTAGATAGATAAAAAGTAATTAGTAATACAATCTCTTTTTTCAAACACAGTTAAGTGGTGTAAAAACATATTTTATCGACACATTGTAATTATGTACTTATAAACATGTATCGAATTTTTTCAATTCTTTTTAATACTTTAACATTCTCAGAGATATAACATGCAAGCCCTGCATATTTTGATGTCATTAAATTTCTCTTGTCTTCACCTACTCAAAAATGAAGCATGTTCAAATACAGAATTTCATTTATAGTTTATTAAATATTGAAACTAAAGTAAACATGAATTTCAAAAATGATTAGTTAACAATTTTTGGAAAACTGCAATACAGATGACTTCAGAGACTTACTCCCATTGTATATTAATTTCTATTTCTTGTTCTAAACTAAGGTTTAAAAAAAAGGTAAATAACAAGATTTAAAAAAACACCGAAAGGTGTCATTATAACTTAACACAGCTGAAATATGACTAAAAATTAATTTCATATAATTATGTATGTACTGTTTCTGGGTACATAAAGACAAAATGATGTAGGTATAACTACTCAAAATGTATTTTAACAGTCTTTCAATAACTCTTAATAGCAATCAAGATAAAAGAATCAATAGAAATCAACTGAATTTATGAAACACCCTATACATAAAAATGAATCAAGTTAGCCAAGATGTCTGCATCACTAAACTATGTTCGAAAAGAGATACCTACAATAGTTTTTGTTTACTGCTCACCATTCAGCATGTACCCTGCAAATCTAACAAAAAAAAGCCGTCCTGTACACACTAGCAACTATTAATAATATTCCACTATATAGTACTGCCGTTATAAGCCTGAATGTTATAAAACTTATTTTGCAAATTAGCAAAGGTTGAAGTTTAAAAAAAAAGATTAATATCTTTAATAAGCAATTCCTCGACAAATTTTAATTTTAGGATATATGGTTTTTACATACTTTTACTGAACACTTTACGTGAGAACATTATGCAAAACAAATCTCCTTATAATTAAAGAAGTACTTGCAAACCAGTTACTCCTAATTGCTAAATCAGTAATTTACAATCAAAACATTTAGAAACATATCTTTTTCATCATTATTATTTATAAATCAAAACCTACATATAAAAAAAAAACAGTGGAAGGTATTCAGCATAGGCAATAAGTAGTAATTGCTATCTTTACATTTTTAAATAGAAAAAGTACTTTATAAACTATCAAAGGTACTTACTGTCTGTGGTCTCCCAACTCAATCCGCCAACAAATAATTTTCTGCAAATAAAAACACCAATATCAAGGTATAGCCAAACAACTCAAAAATAAGCATTCTCTAAGACCGGTTTCAAAAGTAATACTTAAAAATTAGTTTAGTTTAATACAATGAGCAGCAAAAGTGACTGATCCTAGTTCAATCAAATGGATCTGCAATCTCTTAAAAAGTAATCTGTAATCTAAAATTCATTATGATCTAAGGAAGTTTGGACTTTAGTGTATGGCTATAAACAGCCTTAAGTTAGGAATGTAACGGAGTTTTACTAAGTTATCGGCAGGTGGGTGTGCCCAAGGATAAATACCATGGGTCCAGATGTCCAAGTCCATGAAGCCACATCATCCCTTACACCAACGGCTGTCACCTGGAGAAAAGGAAGCATGTTTAATGCATAAACATTGAACGTAAAACCTGTTGGCCTACACCGTCCAAGTTAACTGAGTGTAATAGTCTATGAACAGTTACGGTCACGGTCGGCTTTCGTTCTATGAGCGTTTAGCATTACTTTAGAAACAACCACTGGAAAATAAAAACAATATTTGTTCACCTGAAAATGTGAACGTTTTACAATAATTTTTATAGCTGAAAGAAGAAAACATCTTAATGTACTGTATTAAAAAGATCACAAAATATTGAAAAAAACATTGCTTACAAGGTACTGCATACAAATTCAAAAGTCGCGCCAAATCTGACCACGCCGGTTCAAGCCGCCATTGCAATGCGCCATTTTCCTCGTTAGTGACCAAAGCTTCATTGTGTATGATGTACAAAATAACTTCAACCTAATAAGTACTAACGACCAAAAATACAATACCAACTATATTTAACGTTACGAAATGTACAAGAATTCATTAACAGATTACACAACAAGATATTATAAATATATGATGGCCATAGATTCAAGTACAACATAAATCCGGTCCAAACTTATGAACTACGTTCGCTACATTTATACTAATTTACCTCTTTGTTATGAATAACAGGTGTCCCAAAACCAATTTCTTTTATGCAATAATAAAAATTAGTGAATAATAACTCACCTATCATCATCACGGCCCGGGGCATCAGCACTGCCGCTATCGGCCGGAGCGTCACCACCACCGTTTTGTCCGTTCATTTGATCGTCTTGTACAAAATTTTGCTCGGCTCTAACGTCTTGTGAAAAATCTTCGCCGTTTTCCATAGAATAATCTTGATTATTTGCCATTTGTTTACAAACAAATCTACTGTTCAAACCTTATGAGACGACGAGCACGCGTCCGACTCACTGCAAAGCACGAACAGAAGAGAAAGGTCGACGACGCTTTCCGCGTTCTCTGAGAACGTCATGCATCAATTCAGCAACCACGCGCAGCCGTACTTGTTACCTAGCAATGGGGTAGGGTGCGGCGGTCAAACCTAAACCAATGAAATTTGAGAACTCAATTGCCCCTGCTAACGTCGACGCGTAGGAGGCGCTACTTTATGTCGCGTAGGTAGAACTTGTATTTTTAACTGCGCCAGTCAAAATGAAGTTGGGCTTCCAATATGTTTTCAAGAGACCAAGTGACGCATAAAATCTTTTGCACATTTTGTCTCTAATCACCTCTTTAACCTATCAGATAATCTTTTAATTAACTACCTATTTAAAATCAGATCGTGTTTGTAGTAGCTATGCCTCCATTTAGACAATATCCCCTGATAGTTCCGCTAAGGCGGGGTTTTCAAAAACAGGGTTCTGTAATTGCAACTGCGATTTTATTTAGAAAAAAAATAATTTATTTTACGCAATTGTTAATTAGCTGCCAGACTGACGGTTATGAAATTGCATGTGAAAATTTGAGGGATTTATCGTTAGTTAAATTTACCGAAAATGCATTGTAAAGTAAGGTCATTCGATTATTTAACGAAATGTTGGTTGATCTGCACTGTAAATTTCTAGGAAATACGTTTGGGTGATGTGTGGAGAACATGCAACAAAATAAGAGCTGCCATATTTCGTCTTGGACTGAATTTATGGGACTATTTTTTACCATTAGATCCAAACAAAAATTGTTTAATATCTGGTATGCACTGCCAATTCAGTAATTTAAAAGTAAAAACTGAGTTCGTTCTCCTCTGATAGAATCACAGTTTATTTCTGTTTTGGCTGGTCCTCTCAGAAGTAATATTGGACTCTCGGATCAAGAAATTGCAGAACTCGCAGATTATTTTAGGGTACAAGATGGAAGAATTTTTTACACTCAGTTATGTGAAGTCATACACGACAGCGGTACTATATGCATTATAGATGATCAATTTGTTTGTTCATAAGCACATGTTACAGTGCCCGATTTTACAAAAAATGAAAATTTGGTTACGGGGTTGGAGTGGGATGATCCGCTTCAAGTCAATCGATTGAGTACCAGCGAGGAACGAAGGCTTAGTCTTCTCTTAACTAAAATAGCTGTAAAAGTTAACATGAAAAAGTTGGTCTTAAGGCCATATTTTCAGGATTATGAACTGGTTAAGTTCAAAGCGGGAGCTGTATTTTATTATAATAACAACTTTGACTACTTTACAGGTGTCCAAAAACGTAGGAGCTGTGACAATCGCTCATTTCGCCAGAATTCTGGCTTATCTGGGAATCATGGTGTCAGCCGATGATTTTAATTTACTGGTTAAAAAGTATATACGGAACAGTTACGCTATTAATTACATTGCTTTTGTAGCGGATATACAAAATGCCGCGAATTACATGGATCAGCATGGAATGTTAGATTTAGGAGGAGTAAGTTACTAATTTGTTAATTTAAATAGCAAAAAGAGAATACAACCTGCTTGTTACAATAACGCACTGAAAATATGAAATTAAATTCAGACCACGAAAATGATTCATATTGTAGCTAAATAATCGATTCATAATTTTTACGGTATACGCAGGTACGTGTTTTATCTCTTAGAGTCCGGCAACTTGTTAATAGCATCGCAGTTCAAATTTATATGCAAAATTTATAAGAATTATTAATATTATGGTAAAATAACCGTAAATGTTCTAGTGAGGTTTTATGTTAAATAATGAAAGTGCGAACTTACGTACATCAAGTTCAACAAGTAGTATACCTTAACAATAATATTTTAAAAAACCATTTTAGAACTGTTAATTGTTACACTGAAAAAATGTGCATAGGTATGGAATACAGTTGTAGTATTGTAAAGTAATAAGCAACAAAATAAAGAATTGGCCGTATGGCATTCTCCGCTAAAATCATTTTGAAAAAGCCGAACTTACACTTTTATAATTACAATTATAATACTGCTGTCCGATTTAAGTAGTTTGGTAGGTATGTGTATATTACTACAAACTTAACTATGCATTTTATGGCGACTCCAGAATAAAACAGACGACTTTAAAATTTGCGTCGGTACATTTCCCATATAAGTCGTTGACCATTGCAAGACAAACTAGGTACCAATCTACCCTTTACCTTTTGAGAAATGGAAACTGTGTTTTCTTTAGGACTTACTCGGTCAGTTTCCTGGAAGGATTATCGATGCCGAGTTACCCAAACTACCTAGACCTGAGATAGGTAAAATAATGGCATCCAGTATATTTGGAAAGCAGACAATATTTCATCCTGCTCTCAATGCTAACAGACAAATGGAGGACTTATTGACACTCATAAAAAGGGTGCAAAGACACGTTATGCAAAATCGGTTAAGAGTTCGTGAATTTTTCAAGGTAATATGCAACAGTAAATCGTATTGCAATTTTTGTGACAAAATATTTCAAAATTAGGATTTTGATCCATTAAACTGCGGGAAAATAACAGTATCCCAGTTTCACCGTGGTTTGGATATATTGGGTATTAGTGGAATACAAAGGTTAAACTTATCACTGCCCGAAATAGAACTATTGATGATCCAATATAGAGATCCGTGTGATCCAACAAGAGTTTGTTGGAAGACTTTCGAGGACGATATTGACCAAGTCTTTACTACAAAGGTATTTAGGTATAGATTGCCGTCTGATACTACAGTTGTTATATTTCTTTTCTGGATACTATGGATAGGAACTGGAGAAGTGTCCTTGTCTGGAAGTAAACCCTCCTCCCAGAGATGTTGTCGAACTACCAAAGAAAGGAGCTAAAGGTTGGCAGAGTGTGGATCCAAGTGCAAGGGACATGTGTGAAGAAGCTGTCCATAAAGTAAAACAAAGAGCGATGAAGAGGGGAATATTATTGAAACCATCTTTCAAGGACTATGACAAGTATGCCTTAAACATATAATCATAAAATTGCAAAAGATAAGTTTAATACTGATATGGATATACCCACGGGTATGGTATACCACACGAATAGTAAGGAATCAGACGCCCGAAATTCGATCATAGGGTGCAAATAGGTGCAATAAGGCGCAAGAAAATAATTTACGAAAAAGATTGCATTCTTGAAAATCGCGGGATTTTATCTTTGCATTGCATTTTGGGGCTTATTTCTCAATGCATTGTACCTAATATTTTTTTTATAATAATAGTAAGCTCGTTCCTTCCTCTTTCCACTGGTATTAATCTTGTTGTGATATTGGCCTATAGTTGTGAAGCGACAGACTATTTCATTTTAGAAATAGATGGMATATTAATCGAGACAAAATGTAGGAAATTAACCAGGGAGTTCTTTTTAATATTTTTTTGATAGATAACCTTGTTTTGTAAATATCCGCACAGTTTCATTGGAAAACGGTTGACATTGTGCGAGTGGAAAGGAGATGGACTTATGTGATAACGCTTGGATTAGCAGTAAACAGACTACCACCTCAGGAGCTAGTCACAAAGTAGGCAATAGAATTGAGATCCGGGCAGCAACACGTCACTAAAAAATCTGAAACTTCTGTTACAGTGGTACTATCGCAATAGTTCCTGCACTAAATTTTTCTGCATCCTTTTTGGCACATTTCTAACTAATAATAACTACGAAGTTTCCTCGATGCTGAAATTTGCAATACACGTTTCACCTACTCTTCAACCAAACAATTACTGTTGCTTTTGTTTATGCAAATATCAAATATTAATACCAACGCAAAGAGGAAGAAATATGCCTTCTATTGTTGCAAAAACCATTAGAATACGAAAAGAAATAAGCCGGAGAATGCACTGCAAAGTTTAAAATCCGCGATATTCAAGAATGCAACTTTGTTCGGAAATTATTTTTTTGTGCCTTATTGTAATTGCGGATCTTTGGGCGTCCTCAACAGTCTGACTCGCTATGTCATTATTCACAAGTTTGATATTTTTTTAACTATATGTTTCAATTTAAGGTTCTACATTTTCTAGTCACTATCGCGTTTGATTCCTGACTAGAAGGTGGCACCTACTATAACTCGAGAAATACGCGTATTAAAATTTTAGTAACTAGGCTTTTGCGCATTACATAGCTACTAAGCGCTATTTTACTAACACATTTTTGCAAAACAGCATTCTGAAATTTGGGCCCTGTGTTACTTAGAAGTGTTTGGTGGCTCATGGGCGTAATTCTGAACTTCATTGAAATAATTTATTTCAAATATCCGTAGGGCAAGTTTAAAATGTTTTCTGTATTAATTGCTGTATTTACTGTTTTCCAGGAAAAAACACCAGGTCTATTGTTTTGCTACTTTTGCTTTGAGTGAGCTGTTCTTTTTATAGTTTTCTATAATACGTTTAAGGATTTTTCAGTGACGGCTTCTATTTTTCAAGGTATTGAGCAGCAAACACACATGTTCATATCACTTTTGGTTATTTTATATACCTATTATTCAAAGATATCATGTACGAAGTGCGCGGACATTGTTGACAGGTCTTATATGAACTAAATAACATTTCGTAATGGTCAACTATACAGGGTGATCTGTAAGCTTTATTCCACACTTGAACTGATGAKGATAGTCTAAAAGTAAAAAATGTTATATGAACATATGTCCCTTTTCTTTTAGTTTAGAAGTTATAAGCATTTTAATTATTTACATTTATTTAATTTGAGTAAAACATTTTTAATAAAAAGCTAAATATAAATTATAAAAACTGCTCAAAATAACCACCTTCCGCTAGAATACAAGCTTCACATCTTCGAACTAAAAACCGTGTTATGCGCTGTACAAAATTTGGATCGTTTCTTATTTCATGGCTTGCATTTATTATTCTTTGTATTAATTGCTCGCGATTGGTAATGTTCAGCTGCTTCATGTGACCCCACAGGTAAAAATCTAAGGAATTTAAATCTGGCGAGCGTGGCGGGCAAGCTACTGGACCTCCATTACCAATCCAATGATTAAGAAAATTATTATTTAAGCAGGTAGTTACTTCTAAGCCTCTGGTGCGCCGACATGCGGGTACCACATATTTAGCAATCACATTAAGTGGTACTTTGTCTATTAAATCATAAAGAGTATGCTTCAAAAGTTGTCTGTACAACTCTCCATTTAAGCGATCATTAATGATCTGTATAGACAGCAAGGTATTATTGAAAATGCCACATCAAACATTCACACTAAAACGTCGCTGAAATCGCTTGGGTCTAATGGCATGGGGATTATGCAAAGACCATACATGTTCGTTATGGAAATTTTGTTATGCCATCCCTAGTAAAGTATGAAACATCTCACCAAAGAACAAGTTAATAAAATTAGGGTTTCGTGCATTTTGCTGAAGAATCCATTGGCAAAATTCTAATCGCTGCTAGTTATCTTCAGGATGTAGTGCTTGTACACTTTGACTATGATATCGATGTAAGACCTCTTTATTTAAGGTTCGCCACACAAAATTTTGTGACAATTGTAATTGATTTGCTAGGCGGTGCGTGCAAAGTGAAGGGTTCTCCAAAATAGCATCTGCAACATTTTCTTCATTTTGTACATTTTTTTCAGTGCCGGATAACCCGTTTCCTTAAGTCGGCGAAATGATGCAGTAAAAACTGACCTAGCAAGTTGGTGTCGATTTGGAAATCTACGTCCATATTCTCGTGCTGCACGTCGAGTATTACCAATACCTAATCCATAGCCATAGGTGTAAATAATGTCTGCATATCTCGTAGTCAAAAATTCATACATAATTGCTAACTCAGAAAAACGTGTGATTTTGACAAATAAATATGGATTTGACAATTAAGTAATCATTCAAAGCCACCTTAGGTAATTCCCAAATAATAATTCAAAGGTAACTGGGGAATTTCAAATTGCATAAAATTTTTAACATAAATAATGTAAATGTTTATCATAACTTCTAAACTAAAAGGAAAAGGACATATGTTCATATAACATTTTTTACTTAGAATATCTTCATTATTCATCTATTCAAGTTTGGCACGGGTAGAGCTTATAGATCACCCTATATTTCAGAAACAATGGCTAATACGATTTTCTAATGTAAAGCCGCATTTAATTACTAACCGGAGAATAATTTTTCGTAAATAAATAAAAAATAAAGATATTTAGTTGTATGAGGCATTATAAAGATGGTCTTTATCATAAGTGCTGAATAATATTACATATAAAAAACTGAGCATCTTCATTTGTAAATTTTGAATTTCAGCTCATACGAGTACCTATTGACAAGTGTTAAAAAAGCTATATCAGGATAATCGCGTTTTTGCTGTTTTTGTTAGTTTAGAGCTTTCGTTATAAAATGACAAAAAGCCGTTATGAAGGAAATGCACACATACACCTATAATTATCTTCATTATTAACTATAAACATAATTTTTCTACGTTTACCTACTAAATTTCGATTTTCTAACTTTTGTTTTTCTTATGGGCGAAACACTGGAATTTCACATGGTTCGAAAAAAGAAAGAATAAGGAATCCGATGATGTATCACACCTTTATTTTAGTTGAAAACTAAACTCTTACAGTTATTTTTCTTTTAATATCCTAATCGTAATTTTAAAATTACAAGCACAAAAAGTGCATTATTTAATAGAATCAATAAATTAATTGCAATAAGTTTACTACCTAGTGCATTTTGATAAGCAACAAATATAAACAAAAAAATTATGAGTTGGCTGATACTATTAGACAAAATATTTTTGTTTGACGTTTATTCGGTTTTTGCTTGCTTTTTATACACTTATAATTTCGTGCGTAGATATACTTGCTGTTCGTACTAAGGACATATAATTGATGGTTATGGCTAGCTACAGTGCTGATGAAAGTTATGATATGTTCTGTGCTTAAATCTCTTGCGGCTGGAATGCAGAACAAAGTGCTTAGAAGTATCTAAGGGAATATCCCAAGGCAGCAAGCCCCCTATCTCTCACTTTAGAAGCGTTGCACTACAAGTTAATTAAACATTTTTCAAATGTTAAAAATGGACGTGTTATTGAACAGACTGAAGTCCATATGCTGGCATCTTCAGCAGTAAACATGGTAGAGCATCATCGCGACAGCTTGCTCAAAATGCAAGCACCGGTCAAATGACTGTAATTCGAGTTCTGCATAAACACAAATATAAATCATATCGCAGGAAAATTGGCCACACACTCCATCATGAACAGGTCTTTAAATCAAATAATAATAATAATAATAATAATAATAATAATAATAATAACAATAATAATAATAAAATTGAGTAATTGGACGTATTATTTATAATCAAAATTTAAATGGCAAGAGATATTTAATTCTTCTGAAAAACGAAGTTTAAGACGGGTTAGATGAGCTAGAACTCGCACAATTAAGGAAAATAGGGCGGAGATCCAACAAGATGGCGCTTCTCCCTAGAACACTTTCGTTGTTCGGGAATTCTTAAACAATCAATTTCCTGAAAGGTGGATAAGTAATAACGTTGCAGCTTAAGCCCAGCGAGATCGTCTGATATTACTCTCTTGGATTTCTTTCTGTGGAGGACCGAATTTACAAAAGAACGTACAATATAATTGAAAAACTGCAAGAGGGTGTTCGTGATGAAATGCTGCTGATAGTGTCGCTAAGCCCTGCAATCAATGTTTGGGGAATAAGGGAGGCTGTTTGAATATTTGCATTAGTTTAATTTTGTGTTGTTGATTTTAGTTTGTTCAATTGGTTATTAATTTGTATAATTTTTAATTTAAGTTTGTGGTTATTAAAAATAAATAATTTTTAGGATTTATTTTTAATGAAGGTATAAAAGTGTCTTTTTTTCAAATCATGTAGAAAGCCAATAATATGGTGTCCATAAGAAAAACAAAAGTTAGGTCAGATACTGATATTATGGACGCTGAAAGTAATCACTCTCGTAAAAACAAAAGTTACTATTTGTAAATCAAAATCTGGTAGGCGTAGAAAAATTCTGTCTGGCTAGAAAACACAAACTAATTATGGATGTATGTGTGCTAAACTTTCGTTTTTCCCAAATTCCTATAAACAAAGCAGCTATAGCAAATTAAAGTTTTCGCAATTTTTTGTTTTTTATATTTTGGAAACTACCGAGTATTTTTTAATTTTTCTGGAAGCACCGTACAGTTACAGGATGCATTATTTAAAATAAGAAGGTTGCGGTTAARTTCCGAATATAACCTAAGGTGTCATATTTTCGAAAGTAGAGCCTAAGACAAAACTAGATCTTTAAATTTTATGAATTTTAATACCGGTCTTTTTTTTAAGTTAAGGTGGGCCTCCATATTGAAAATTTATGGCAATACTGTACCTTTTTGGACAATAAAGAATACATTTAGCCTGCACTCACTCGGTACAACTTCCACGCTTCTTACTGTGACAAAAATAGCACCCGACGCCAAGCGTCGCGACGCCTTCTCCCCGATTTTCTAGTCGCCTGCTACTCGGCGTCGCTGTTTTAGGTAAAGCAATCTATTAATACAATCGTACAGGCACCCTGTAAAGCCCTACTCTTCAAAGCTTTATTTAGAACTGTCCAATGCGATTCAGTTCATAAGGATGAAGTACGTATCTATAGGATGCGGCGCTTAAACCTGGGCAAGTTAATCTGTTTTTTTTATTGTAAAAAATGATAAAAAAATCCTTTTGCACATCAGTTTTGTGACCTGTCCAAAGTGGAATTATTCGATATAACCTCTCTCAGCTTCCTTCCTTGGCCTGAAGCGTTCGCATCCTCTCTTTAAAGCATAGCTGTCCCCACATTAGGGTGTGTGAACTTGTTAGTAATTCTTTCAATTACGCTCCATAGTAATCGAGGGGGTTCAAATCCGGGCTATTAGGGGTCCGAAACTCTTTAGATCAGAACATATCCACATTATTCGACAACCAGTTTTTGACTAAATGGCTCGTGTGTGCCTGTGCACCAGCCTGTTGAAACACATGTTGCCATCCACGGTTTCACTACATTCCATAGTGGTACAGAATTAAAAATTCCTGGCCCAAACCCCCAAATCGAAAGCTATCGAATGAGGTAATCCGCCATAAAATCTTGCATAGAAGAGGTCAAAGTAAAAAATCCCAAAAGGTTAGGCGTTTAGACTAACTGGTTTGCATCAGTTACCCTTGCGGAAGAGGGCTTGCGGTACTGGCACTCACTTGTTTTAGAGTTATCGCAAAAAATGGAGAATGTTTCTGGAGGTACATAGGTTATTTCCATTATATTTTATCTAAGTTATTAAATTACAATGTAGTCGTGAATAAATTTAAAAGTTAGTTTAATAAAATCTTTTTTCCCAGGAGTGCCCGAGTAACAAACAATAGTTTTATGCGTGAAAAAGTGTTGCGATTTAAATAATGTGATTTCCGAGTTGCCTTATTTGGGTATTTGGGTCTACGTGCGTCTCTAGTGAATTATTTTTTTGGCTCAAAGGTGTCAGCACAAAAAGTAACAGTTTTATGCGTGAAAAAGTGTAGAGATTTAATATTGTTTTTTTGTATTTAATATTCAACCGCTTGACAAAAACATTTATTTTGAAGTAAAAAAGTTTTCGAAAGAGATCGCGAAAACTGGATAAGGTTATTCATGTTTGGCTTTTTGGTCGATAATAGCTTCGATGGCGAATAGAGTACAGACGCGATAACGGTAAATGCGTGTACGTCATTGATTTCATTTTCTTCCACTATGGATTTACCAATGTAAACTTACAACAGAGCAGTCATCTTGTCACTTGAGAACTTCTTCTTGATTTTGATATTTATACACGGTGTATCGTACTTTAATTTGATTCAGTGATCAGTTAACTAAAAGAAAATAATATTGTATGAAATTTAAAATAAATATGCTACGCCCTTGCTGAAAAAACACGAATTTTTTTAGCAATATATAAAAGTATATAAATAATTTCGTGTACTTTTTCACTTTTAGAAATTATTACCACTTCTTGAAAATTGTTGTAAGAATTAAAATACGCTATGCGGAATCAAAAATTTAGGAAAATATTTAAATCACAACCGCCAAGATAAAAGCGATTTTATAATTCATTATTAAATTAATTGTATAAGTTAGTAGTACAATGAATATTTCATAGGTGTGTATTTCTGTTTATCGATTTATGTTTAATCAATGAAGAATATCGTCTGCTGCGTTTACTATTAATGGACTCTAAATATGTATAGAATATAGAGATGTTATCCAAATCTCTTTGGCAAAACAAACTGGGCTACTACTGACTTAAAAAACACCTCTAGGATTTAGTGCTATTATCTAGTTTTCTAATAAGTTAATAACATATTTTTGGCAATAAGAGAGGCGTAAGCTCTTATTTTTATGTTTATCGAATGAATAAATAAAATTGGCATTTAGAACACTACTGTAGGTAACTGGAAGAAAAAATACACTACAAGTACACAATCTGAGCATTTTTAATCTAGGGATTTCTTGTTGTACAGCCTTCTCAAGCAAGCACTGTTTAAAATCTCAGGAGCTTGCCTATGTATGTATATCTCTGTATGACACATTGACCCCCTTGTAGCCTAAATTGTAAAACTCGGGAGCGTTGCGAAAATAAATAATAAATAAAAAATAATAAATAAAAATAAAGCAAACATGAAAAAAATTACTTTGTATCATCACTATGAAGGACCATTGAAAGTAATTGTCCTAACGGTATTAGAATTTCCCGATTTTTGATCATTCTACATCCTCCTAGCGCTGTAGGAGTAAAATTTTGGTTACCTTGAAAAACAATTCGACAAACAGTTCAGTGTGAACAAAGTAATGAATATTGCGTCGACTTTTTTTTTGGGGGGGGGGGTTAAAACAATTCTTCAATTTAGAGTGAAAATAAAATTATTTTATCTACACCTGTGTTATAAGAGCTTACTATAGGTATTATTTGATTTAAGTAATGAACCCCATTACACCACCGGTGGTGGTATATTAAAAAAAATCTCCAATCTATAATTTCTCAAATTGTATTAAAATTAAAAAAATGCACATTGATAGTAAATTATTTATTTCTGATAAATACGGAATAACATTTTTTTACAATTAGTAAAATTAATGGCCGAAGAAGCCATTTGATCTGAATTCTTGCTAACAACATCTAAATCTAAATGTCTGCCATAGCTTGAGAAACAGAAAGCTCTCTTCAAAGAAGGCTGAAATCTTGACAGGAGGTGTTGAAAGCATTCGTAACTGCACTGTCAGTAATCTCTCCTCCAAAAGCTAGGCAAATGTTGGATAGAACTTGTATATTACACGTGGGCTAGAACATATTACAGTAACTGTATTAATGAAGCTCGGGACAAAACACTCGTCATTTGCAGTCATCACACTCTTTTTAAATGTAATACTGTTTCTGTCCCACTACTAGAGTAAATAGCCTTTCAAAATACCTCTGTATTAGAACTAATAAATCAGTCAGTTTTATAAATATTCGGTATAACCTGAAGACTAACTTTTTTATCACTTTCTCTGTTCTTTTATGCACGTTTTATTATCAAGCTACTTACAGTACACTGAGAGACACAATTATTAGTGACGCTGAAAKCAACAGCGGAAATACCTAGTTAAMTTKGCAAATTGCAAAATACATATTATCTAATCTTAAATGGGCKATTTGTAGGCATAATAACGGACATGTCTCGAGATCCCAAATGCGCCAGTGCCTTTTAACAAACGGAATTTTACTTTCTGATGAAGAATTATATGCCTTGGAGGAACGATTCAACGACGATGTGGGATTCAATTACTTCTGGTTCTTACACGAAGCTGAACCTAAGAGACACGAAGAACCTTTGGTAAGAGATTTTCTTTATTTAGATTTATTGCGTTACAAACCAAGGAAATGAACAGTGTTAGCAAATAAATCGGTTTCTAAATAAGGCGTCGGTTTGCATTGCAGCACCAGCCTATAACGCGTTTAAAAATTCAGTTGTCTGTAAAAAAAATTAG
Organism: Rhyzopertha dominica; assembly: GCA_025024175.1. Taxonomy (NCBI): domain Eukaryota; kingdom Metazoa; phylum Arthropoda; class Insecta; order Coleoptera; family Bostrichidae; genus Rhyzopertha; species Rhyzopertha dominica. Next base: position 35,633,084 of record QCXZ01000137.1, read on the forward strand.
GGACGCATTTTTCTGGAAAAGCAGTACTTATCTTTGCGGAATTTTCAGAACATCGGATGTCATAAACCGGCGTGAAAACAGCTGCCAAAAGAAAGCAGCCTAAATTTCTGAATATACACGAACATACCCAAGAAGTACTAAATATAAATAGCGGCTCGGTTATACCCTACGGCTATAATCATGAAAACATAAATTACGGTTGCATTCTAACGTATTTATAATAAAACAATTAAGAAAAATATGCGAATATAAACAATCGTTTATATCTCGGGGAATACAGCTGTTGCCGCATTCCGTTCCTTAGCAGAACCTACGTGCGAGGGGTTGAAGGGCACCCCTCGCTCGGCTCGCCGGCGATGCTCTCTCTACCCTCCTTGAACGCTTTATACCGCTTCTAGGTCACTTCATTCATAACATATTCACCATACACCAAGCTGATAATTTGTACGAGTCTTTTTGGATCTTCCCGGGTTTCACCCAAAAATTTTACGTATAATGTTGCTCTAACTTTGTATCCATGCTGGACATGGTATGCGAATATCGGACACACTACGCGAATTTTGACATACCTACGCCCACTCACCGCACCCAGACTGCACCTGTCTACTTCAAACTTGGTATGTAGATGGCCTGAAGAATAGGGTACATGATGGTATGAAGTATTACCACGCTTCGCMACACATTTTATCCCGGGGTCACTATTACCATTACTTTTTGAACAGCCCACGTATAAGGTTACCTATCTGCACATATTTAACAATTCAAACCTTTTATACCTAAAGTCGATCAATTAATTGATTGATTAAACCAGCGTACGGTCAGCATTTATGCCACTTCTCGGGCCGGCCGTCTAGGCTGGGCTTGAGGGGTACATGATAATTGCTAGTAGTGCGACTGCCTAGCGCATGTTAAGGAAATATAAGGACCGGAATGGGAAGGTTATATAGGTACCTTCATATTCTATGTTTTCTTGGTGCTGTTGACATCATCGGTCCATTTCAGTGTCGCTTGATTATTTCCTTGTTCCTTGTCATTTATAGCCATTATTCTTCGTTCTTCTCTGACTTCTGAATTATCTCTATAGTTGTTTTCCATGTAAAGCACGGTCTTCCTTTTGTCATTGGTATCCGTTTAGTTCCCAGGTCTTCCTTAATATGTGGTCCGCCTCTCGCCTTTAGATGTGTCCCGAGTGTTTCGTCACTTATGTCTCTATTCTTTTTACGATCGTTATGCCATCCAAGAGTTCCGCTATTGCCCCACGGGTGGTATGCATTTGGTTGAAAGATATTTTTGCCTTAGATATACTTATTTTGTTATTTTTTGAGTTATTTACTTAAGCACTACGTTCGTTCTTCTGTCGGTTGGGACATGTACACCTACTATGCATACTGTATGACTTTCAATAATTGTTTCAGCTAGCACTACATTTTCGCTAATCGCCGTTTATTGATTGATTGATCCAGCGTGCGGTAGGCATTTCTGCCGCTCCCGGATATACCGCCGGGCCGTCTACGTCTACGTTGGGTTGGAGGGATGATACGCTTGCTGCTAGTGGGCTCCCACGCCATGTAGCTCACGTTACGGGAAGCTGAGGATTGGAATGGGAAGATTTGCAGGGTGTACCCAACCCTTGAATGCTTTTCTTAGACATTTCTTTATTTGATGTCGGTTTGGCTCGGCTATATTGTTCTTCTTGTTGGAGGTCGATTAAGAGTGCTGAAATTCTGTTGGCAGTTGCCATTGAGTTTTACGTTGTTCGTGGCTTCCGTATGTCCCATCTAGATGGATCCATAGTTTTTCTACTTATTTCTATAGTATGGTTTTTGTATTCTTTTGTATATTTGTTGAGCCAGTTTGCTCCGAAGGCAGTTTCCGTCTTCCAGGATTTTATGTACCACTATTGTGTAATTTTTTGTATACACTTAAACTATATACACGAAACTACTTCACTATAGTGACAGCAACAATAATAATAGTAACGCAAATATAAGTACATAACTCTAAGGCACATTGTGCATTAAACTCTTAGAATTTTATGTGTTTGTTCGATTTATGTATCTCATTTAGGTTGCTCTTTCCTGATTATGTTGACGTTTCCCATGATAGTCTTAGTAGCATGGACGTTTCCTTGTGTGATTTCATCTTTGTCCGGTCACTTGCTGAAGCTCTAGATGGGGGATGTTCCCATATTATATCTATTTCGTGAACCAACGTGCTCAGTAGGCGGTTTCTGTACCACAATTGTGTAACTTCTAGTATACACGACAACAGTAACAACCGCAATACAAACACAAGGATGCAACACTAAAACACGTTATTAACGAAAGTTCTAGAATTGAGTAGGTATGATTGTTTAACGCGACGTTTATCTTGGGTCATAGTCGTATAATATCGTTTTAAAAGGTTTCTCTCTTTCCTTAAATCTATTTTGTCTTCTCCTCTTTCGGTTTCGTTGAGTTCTTGTAGCTGTAGAGCATCCTTTTTCTTTTCTTCTCTTTTTACTGAAAGGGCGTCTAAAAAGACGAGGCTTGCATTTGTTATTTGTTGGTTAGTTGGTCGTTCTACCTCGTGCTTCACTCCTTTGAAAGGGTGAAAAATAAATTTACAAAGTAAGAAACGAAGAAGGGCCTTTTGTTTGCACAGTCCTTTCCCCGTACGAAGAGAACATGCACCTATATGGAATGCATAAATCTTCAGTCCCTCTCATTTGGAACGGACTATAACAGTGTATGCTGTAGTTGACCAATTTTTAAACATTCCGATTCTGTTATTCTGGGGTGCAAGGTTAAAATCCGTTGTTATGTTCCTTGGCACTACCGATGTATTTCGGTGTCTGTTTTATGTTTGTTTTCAAGGCCTTTTCTAGCTGGGCGGTTTATCCTTGGAGAGTTTTATGGCACCAGCTTGGGCTAAAGTTGGCCGTGTATATTTTATATAATGCTGATTTTGTCATACAGGAAACTGACTATTACTGATCATGCACATGCAACATGCATAATAGTTATTATTTTAGTCAACGATTTTGCTATTTTTTTTATCTGGCTCTGATTCCTTGTCTTATGAGGTACTTTATCCGGTCCGGTGCGTTCTTATCACACATCTATTTACATCGAGGCGCATCCGTCTATCACAGTCACACACAAAACAAGACAACCTGTCCACGATCATACAGCTATGTAATATTCACAAGATACGCCGTTTTTCACGGTTTGTTTTTAATACAAATAACAATATTGCAATGCAAGCACACTGCGCGTCCTTTTCACGTACGAACCTCACGGGAACCCCAAATCTTTTATACCTAAGGTCATTTATTAAATATGTTGCTTAGCAATTACTAATTCAATATAAGGTTAATGATCGTTTTTATTTAGTACACAGGATTTGTGTCCGCAATGAAGAAACTGAACGCAGCCAAACCTCCTAAACCCGCTACTCGTGATGATAGGGATATTATCAAAATACTAGCTAAAATTAAAGGAAAAGTCGTACGGGATCGAGTCCGTGTAATGGAATTCTTGCAAGATTACGATTATTGCAAAGAACAGGTCATAAAGAGGGAGAACTTTAAAAGAGGACTGAGTGTATGCGGCTTTGATCTAAACGAAAATGAAGTTGAAACATTATTGGACACGTAAGTTTATCATTATCTCGATGCTCATCTTTTACCTACACTTCCAACAACTGAAGTTATTTTCAAGGTGTACTGTAATGCATTATAATTCTCTATACCTAGAATGTATTACACACCAACCGGTAAGTTTTAAGAATTTACAGATAAAATTTAAAAAATCGTTATATATTTTTGAGTGTAAATTTCTCGTACATTTCTACGTTCACTGTCAGAATACCTAATATTTTACAATTTCATGTCCGATGTTATGTGTTACATGCTATATTTCCTGTCGTTTTCTCTTTAATAGAAACGTAAAAAGTTTTCTGATGAACATTAATTTATTATAAATATAATAATAGTACAGAAAATTGGTTTAATATCAATTTTCATGAGCAGTGCAACGAATATTTTTTTTTAATTCAAGACGTTGTAATCATACATATAGAAAACTTATTTGTTTATTATGCGTGTGTCCAAGATACTTTAGACACTGCTATTTCAGCTCACCGCCATTTTTGTGTCCAAATCTATTGCAAAATTTTAGTTTGACAAACTCATTAGATGGCAACACTAATCCAAGATACTTCACTGAAACGTCAATATTTTCATTTTTAAATATTTCCTAGTTTTATTTCAAGCAATTTACATGGAATTACAACAAATTACATTACAGTTCGATTTTCTTTAAGCTGTTTCCATTATGTATTGGTACATTCGTTCAACCTTGTTTTTTGTTTCTTTACTTTTTTTTCCTGACAAAAAAGTATTTTGATCAACATCTTTTTTGCAATTTCTCGCGCATCTAATCTTTGGCGATTCGTCTAAAAGTATAACAACACAGGAAATGACTTAAAGAATTAAGTAGATTATTTCTCATATACGACCAATTGTCAGAACGCCGCAAGCAATAAATTAAGCTTCCAATATCAACTAATTTTATACTTTTTCTTTCCCCCCAGCTTTGCTTCGCCGCTTAGACGGGACTGCATCGACTACAAGCGCTTTTCCGAAGTCGTTGAAGAATCGTTCACACAACAATGCTTGGAAAGAGCTCCTCTTATTATGCCTATGCAACATATACCTACAAGGGATTGCGAGAGGAACTTCCTTAACTTCGAAGAAAGATTAACTGTATCCGTGGGCTTGCAAAAGCTGTCGAAGCATCCCGACCTGAAAGTCAATATAATGTATATATTTAAAGTAAGTTCCGAATTATATACCTATATTATATTGAATGGAAGGTTTCAGACGGCATGTCTGAAAGAACTAAAGAAAAAAAATTGTTTCTGTAGGTTATCTATTTGTGAAAGGCTTATAGGACAAAGAAATGTTTGTTGATGTTATAGACTTTAGTTGATCAATGTATGACCCTAACTAACTGGGATTGCGGAATGTAAAAGTGGAAACTCAACTGGCAGCGATGAGCACAACCGTTCTGCTCAAGATTTGCAAATTTAAATTGTCTGGCCCTGGTCTACTGTTTCTAATAATGAGCCCGTGATATAAATATTTTTTCTCTTATCATTTCTTGTGGGAAATGTGGATAGATATGATATTTTGTATAAATCTTATTACGCGCGCGGGTTCCAAAAGTGCTAATTCTTAGTAGATTCCGTTTATTTACTTAGTGGTAGATACCGAAATACTCTAATAAACGATAAAACTCTTAGTACAATACATTACTATTCCAAGAATACTAATTCAGTTAACCAAACTATTCAAAACATAAAACTTCATTACAGTCTCTCCAAAAAAATTTAAAACACATGGATCGCTTTGTTCGCTTGTTTCACTTCTTTTCAAATCAGATTGATTCTAAAGCGTGATACAAAGAATACACATTCCTTGTATCATACTCTAAAGCACTTGGATAGCCTTATTCGCTTGCTTTACCGCTTTTCAAATCAGACATGCATCGCGTGCTATGTGTCGCGCTTTAGGCTTTATATGACAGGCTCCTAAGTTCGCAATTGGCCTATATACCTAGAGTTTTCGAACACCTTTGAGAACGTTGGATGGATCGATAAAAAGAAACGTCGTCTTATCCCTTGTCATTCGTCAGTCTGGTGGCCTAATCCTTGGCGTTGGTTTTCCCACATCAACAGTATCACATCTTTTCTTACATTAGCGCGACTGCGAATGAAATCGTCGTGGTGCTTATAGATCTCAATAGAATCGCAGTTGTAGGAGGGTATGGTAGTGTCTGGTAGTACGGATCAAGAATACTTATCTGGGTGGAGCTAAGCCCATGTCCCTGTTGGGACAGCATGCCCATCTGCAACTGTTTATTTTTCATTTTGTCCTAGACGGCAGCATCTCTTTCAACGTACACTTGTTTTTTCTTTTATTTTTCATGGCTCAAACAAGCCCGTGTTAAAAAAATCGGCAGGTAACATTCTTTCTTGGTTATATAGGATCGAAACGAAATAATTCTGAGGTATGATGAAAGTACGACTGTGTATATCTAAATTAATGAAGAAAATTGTGTAAAATCACTTACTTATTTTCAATACTCAAGCATATAATGTACAGTAGTTTGCTAACCATATATAATTTTGTAAGAATTTGCCTAACCAGCTATCTCGCACAGGCTTTTGAATAACCAATAATCAGTAACGATCCTATCTAATAGAAAGTTTGATAAATACTATTTTAAGATTGTGAGTAGTAACGATGTCTCTGATAATTTTCAAACCAAATAGCATAAGTACCATCATAATGAGCATCAAAAATGACGTTCAACGACACCCAAGAAAAAAATAAAGAATTTTAGCACTTTTAGCTACCATGGTGTATGTCTGTCATAACCTTAATCGAAATTTGACTTGCACATCATACCCAGCATCAAAAATCATTGTTCAACGACATCCATGAAACATGGGCAAAATGAGTGTTTTGATTTTGACCCTACCAAAAAGGAGTTGTCTGGGGGGGGGGGGGGGGGGCACGGCAATAGACTATAAATTACAACCTAGCGAACACCCAAGGTCAATCCAATGTTTAGGAACCGAGACCCTCACTATCCACGGACGGACGGACACCGAATGGAACTTATAAACGCTCCTATTTATACCKAAACATTATACAGGGTGCCCAATTAGTGCGATAAAATAAAATAACTTGTTTATTGTTAAAGTTAGAGAAAAAAGTTAATAAATAAAATGTTCCTGGTAAAAAGGTACATAATCTAAAATTATCCAGACGTATACGGGGTGTCCCATTTACATGGTACAGCACTTAACTCTGATTTTTTAAATGGAACGCTCTATATATTATTGCATTTTTGGTTTCTACATCAAATTCTAAGGTGACTTTATTAAGTGAATATGTGGTATAGGATAGGCCATTTTGGCGTTATTTGGCATTTTGTGAAAAAAATGACGTTTACAGGGCTCTCGAAAATAAATAATATCTCTAAAACTAAAAAAGATGGGGAGATGGGGTTTTCGCAGTTTTATAGGTCAGATCTAATACTATCTAACAAGCTGAAGCTGGCCTATTTTTTTCTTAACAATTGTGAAAACATAGTGTCTTCAATTTAGATAAATTCGAACATGGCTACTTTATTTTTTTAAATAGAACGCTATATTTATTTCTACGTTATTAAGTGCATCTTCTAATTTCCTTTCAGTTGATACAAGGGTGCCTCTAGGTGTTACTAATACTTTTAGAGAAATTTGCAAAAAACTGGTTTTTTATCTTTTCTGCCATAACATCAGGCTGTGCCAAACTACATACTTTCGTTTTTTAAATTTCAGACGGTTAGTTGTTTTGACTGGATTTTTATATGGCGGCGTTTATTTCAATTCATGCAAATATTGGACAAATCGTGAAGTTACACATAACAAATCAAGATGTGTCTGTTTATGACAAGTGGTACAGATCCTGGACGTGCCTAATACATTTAGTTCTTCTAAAATAGACTGAGCACAATACTGATGATAGATCAGCAATTTGTTCTTCTGCAACAGATCCGCAGGTATATTATCAGTTGTGCGATATTAATGTAATGCCTAATGTTAATTGAATATCTTTCTTAAAGTGTTTTCAGATTTAATTATCATGGCTGCATACAATAGTTTACTATACAACTTATATAGTAAACTAATATGTTTTAAAACTTTGTTAGTAATTAAATTTAGCTTTTATATAAAACCGTTGTAGTCATGATTGGTCCAAATATGCATCAAAATGATGTACCTATAGAACTGATATGACCGTAGGTGTAAACATTGTCGACATAATGACGACACATCTTGAGGATGTTCCTTATTAAAAGTTACGACCTAAAAGACAACAAAATAAAGTCCTGATACAACACGGCTGACACTACATCGCAAAACTTTCCTGCTACATTCGTTATGGGATATTCTCGGAACCTAGCTTCATATAATACGCCCCCTTAGAAAAAGATATACTATCCTTATCGTTCATTCCGATGCAGTGACCCTGCCTTTTGCTCGATATAATTGGTATGACCATAAAGTGCAGAATAACCTATATTTATGTCGAAGGTTTCTTCTCCGATTTGCGACGGGTAATCTGAGGGGTTAGAATAGAAATAGGTGTACAAGTAGAATAACTATTTTTATTTTAGAAGTACGTGCATATAGTTTATCTTGCCCTTAGGAAGTGCGTTTTTAAAGATGCTATATTTTTAATGAAATAAATCAGATTTGCATGTTTTAGAAAACTACTATACGTGCTACCTATATACATTATTATTATTAATAATTTAAATATATTAAATTTATTGATCTTTTTCAGGATTTCGATAATACGAATTGTGGTACGGTCTCTCAAGAGCAGTTCTTAAAAGCACTCTCCCTGAGGGGCATGTACAACCTCATATCAAGAAAGGAGTTCGACATGATATGCAAATGCTTCAGCTTCGAAAGGGGAATGCGTGACGAGGTGGATTACAGAGCTTTTATTAAAGCTTTGGACATATTACATGCTACTGACAAGTACAATCCGTTTTAAGTTAAATTACGCATGTGTAATCAGATTAATAAATATTCGTGTGCAAAGAATATTTGTAGCGTTTTACGTCACATTTTAAATAGAGATTTCGTATCAAAGTATTTAATAATGGTTGCACCAAATCAAGTTCCCTACGTTATAAAATTAATTTCGATTATACGGCAAGTACAATTTTCTCTTGGAGCTATTAAACTTTCATAAATTAAATAAGTTACGCCCACTTCGTTAAAAACACATAATATGTAGGTAGGGAACATGTGGTTATATTTAGCATATTTTCTTTGTCATCAAATATTTTATAGTTATTTATGTATTAAGGGCATAATAAGATTTTAATGGTCCGAGGCACTATTTATACAAAACTTATAAGGCCACTGCATATACAGGGTCGCTACAAAATATGGAACCAGCAGGATATTGCAGGTTCTGTTCGACCGATTTTTTCTGAAATTGTGCATGGGCCTGTTGATAATTAAAATGCATTTTCTTGAATTTTTTCAACTCCGGGTCAGCTCTCATTTCCGAGATATGGGCGCAAGTTGCATTTTTTTAAATGGGAAGGGGGGATCAAACAACATCGAAAAGGATATTTTTTCCTGATTTCAAAAATGTATCACACTTGTACAATTTATTTCTTCTGAGTTGAGAAAAGTGTAAATTAAATTTTCTTTAACGCTAAAATGGACACAAAAGCCAGGTATTAACATTTTTCCTTGACTGGTGATAATTTTCGTCTAGTTTGATCAATTTATTGCAAATCGGGTATCCAAAAAGGAAAAAAAGAAAAATATGATTCCGTGAAAAATACAGAATTTTTCAGAATTACATTACCGGAGATGCTCAAAATCTTCCCCACTTACTTTCTGGTAGTATTACAGCCTTCTAATGTTCTTCGTAGCATCATATTTAGAGGTAAGTTCTGAATTTTTGCCTTGATTCGTTCTTTTAAATCTTCTGCATTATGTGACCGATCAGCATAAATACGATTTTTCAGATATCCCCACAGGAAAAATTAAGCTGGCCATTCTATCGCTCCGCTCCTAGCAATCCATCTGTCTGGAAATATTGCATTCAAATATCTACGAACGTTGACTATAAAATGGGGAGGTGCACCATCTTGCTGAAACCATATATGTTCAGAAGGACGCGCAGCATTTTCACGATTCGGGAACAGGCGAATAAGTTCTGCTACAATGTGTTCGCACAAGAGCTGTAAATACTTGACCACATTCAAATTTCCATCGAAGAAAAAAGGCCCAATAATGTCATGCTCACCGATAATACCACACCAGACATTCTCTTTCTGAGGATGTTATGTGTGTGGACTTGTTCCATCCAATGTGGATTTGTATCCGACCAATATCTGCAATATGTCTATTCACATTACTATTAAGGCAAAAAGGCGCTTCATCAGAAAATATAATCCAATTTAAAATGTTTCTATCTTCATCTATCATCATGTTCATAACAATTTCGCGGTGTTGTGTGTGGATTTGTTTCCGATCAATATCTGCAATTGTCTATGTACAGGGTGAGCAAATAAGAGAGTGACCGGTCATTCGAGTTTGTAACGTGACCGCTAGAGGGCGCTGTGGTACCTCCAAATTACAAAATTAATGATTGTGTCATTTTTAGCCTAATAAATGTCTGCGGCATTAAACATTTTAAGATTGTTTGGACTAAAATCTACCATTTTTGTTCAGAACATTTTTTTGTTAAATGTCAATTAAAGGAGTGGGGGAGGTGAATATTAATATAGAAAATCGCTTATATTTCAGGTTTGGCTTGACTGATTTTAACCAACGAGGTCTCATTTTCAAGAGCTTATGTGCCTTTATAAAAAGCAATTTCAAGTGTCAGAACATAGTTTGTGTGTTGACCGCAAGAGGGCGTTCTTTGAAGTTACTACCTAAATAACAATTTTTCTCGAAAAATTTCAAATGCAAAGTTATAAGGCTGTCTACTTTAGTAAATGAACAATTGAATATATACTAAAATGGTGAAAACTAAAATGGTGAAACCCGTACCATTTAAAAAATTCGAGAAAAATCGATATTTAGGTAGTAATTTCAGAAAACTCCCTCTTGCGGTTAACATAGAAACTATGTTCAGACACTTAAAATTGTTTTTTATAAAGGCCCATAAGCTCTTGAAGGTGACACCTCGCTGGTTGAAATCAGTCAAGCCAAACCCACAATATTAGCGGTTTTCTATATTAATATTCACCGGCCCCCACTCCTTTATTTGACATTTAAGAATAAAATGTCCTAAACAAAAATGGTAGAGTTTAGTCCTAACAATCTTAATTGCTGGAAAATATTTTCGAGTTGGTAAAGTGACCACCAGGAGGCGCTGTGGCACCTAAAAATTACAAAGTTAATGTTTATATCATTTTGAGCCTAGTAAATGTCTGCCATATTAAAAATTTTAAGATTGCTTGGACTGAAATCTACTATTTTTGTTTAGAACATTTATTTGTTAAATGTAAAATAAAAGAGCGTGGGGCGGGTAAATATTAATATAGAAAATCGCTAATATTTCAGGTTTGGCTTGACCGATTTCAACCAATGAGGAGTCATTTTCAAGAGCTTATGTGCCTTTATGAAAAGCAATTTTAAGTGTCAGAACATAGTTTGTGTGTTGAGCGCAAGAGGGCGTTTTCTGAAATTACTACCTATAATCGATTTTTCTCGAAATTTTTAAGTGGTGCGGTTTTCACCATTTTTGTATATATTAAATTGTTCTTTTAATGAAGTAAATAGCCTTATATCTTTACATTTAAAAAATTCGAGAAAAATTGATATTTAGGTAGTAACTTCAGAAAACGCCCTCTTGCGGCCAACACACAATTAATGTTCTGACACTTAAAATTGCTTTTTATAAAGGCACATAAGCTCTTGAAAACGACACCTCGTCGGTTGAAGTCGGTCAAGCCAAACCTGAGATATTAGCGATTTTATATATTAATATTCTCCCACCCCCACTCCTTTATTTGACATTTAACAAAAAAATGTTCTAAACAAAAATGGTAGATTTCAGTCCAGACAATCTGAATATGTTGAATACCGCAAACATTTATTATGCTAAAAATGACACAAACATTAATTTTGTAATTTGGAGGTACCACAACGCCCTCTAGCGGTCACTTTACAAACTCGAAAATATTTTCCAGCAATTTCTCTTGGCCACTTTATACTTAAGAAATATTTTACCTCAAAGCTCTAGGGCTACTGGTTTATGAGATATGACCGGCTACCTCTCTTATTTGCTCACCCTGTACAATACCATTGAGGCAAAAAGTCGCTTCATCAGAAAACATAATACAATTTAAAAGGTTTCTATCTTCATCTATCATGTTCATAACAGTTTCGTAAAATTTTATCCTACGATCGAAATCATATTCGCTCAGTTCTTGTAATAATTGAATTTTGTATGGATGAAACTTATTTTCGGAACAGATCTTCTGCTCATATGGTGAGTGAGAGCACGCTGTTGTACGGAAGCTACTTTCCTAACTCGTATCAACCTATGGACATCCTGGTTTTTGACGATTTTTAACACCGCCGGTTTCATCAAAACGTTGCAATGTTTTAATAACTGTGGATCTGGCAATATGTTTTTTTTTCATGAATTGCATTGTAGAGTGCAACTACTTCCGAATAACTTCGCCTTCTATCTCCATAACCAATCAGCATCAAAATCTTGGTGCGAACATGTTCAGTTAACTGAGGCATTGCGATTGCAAATAACAAAGTAAATGACCTGGAGTTTTTGTTCTTACCTAGCGATAACGAATATGGTTTTATCCCGAAGCTTTTGCAAGACCTAAGTTGATTATCACACTTTTCTCAACTCAGAAGCAATAAATTGTACAAGTGTGATACATCGAGAAAAATTATCCTTTTTAATGATGGGCCTTTTAACCCCCTATCCCATTTAAAAAATGCAACTTGCGCCCATATCTCGGAAAGGAGAGCTGACAAGAAGTTAAAAAAATTCCAGAAAATGCATTTTAATTACCCATAGGCCCAGGCACAATATCAGAAAAATCGGTCGAACAGAACCTGAAATATCCTGCTGGTTCCATACTTTGTAGCGACCCTTATAAGGTACCGCCAACGCTAGTTTCTGGCTTGATCCGGTAACAAAAAAGATTGATACTTTTCCCTATGGTGCAAGTGAGATATGGGGTAGCAAGTATTGCTGCATTTCAACTTCGCCTAGCAACCATCGCTGTCCAATCCGGCATTAACAAACATGGAATTATAAGGAACAATATGGAAATTATATAAGTGGGAATCGTTGTCCCTACCTTTCAAGATACAGCGACCTTATACAAAATTAGCTGAATGCGACATCTACACTGGAGCATATGTAGCAACTAATTCATCAGCCTTTCAAAATGTAGTGAACAACTCTTTATTACAACACGATTGCGCGTTTGTGATAAGATAAAAACGTTGATATGAGTGAATAACGAAGCAATTTTAGAGTGTGCAGTCGCTGAGCTATTAGATTGGTGCAAAAGAGGTTTCCTATTTTGAATTAATTGTTGCATATAATTGTATGCACTTCAAGACCTTACATTTTCCTGTCAGGAAATAAAAACACCCACAAATTCCAAAGGTTTTGAATTATGAATGAGTCATTAGAAACGAAGCTTTCTTTTTATTACACTTACATCCATTAATGTACATTATTTGCCATACTACAACACCCACGACTTCCGAACACAATTTCATGTTTAGCGAAATGAAACTGCAGTCGTTAAGTTTATTGTCTCACTAAGTTAATTTTTACTGCCCGCTAATAGGACTTCAGTCTGAGAGCTACAAGGAAACCACAAAAATAGATTAAGGGGGAACTTGACTGTAAACCTACATTTGACTTTAATCACATATCATTTTAAAATAATACTTAATCTGTGTGCTCATTGCTCAATATGTTTGTACGAAAGGCATTCGAAGATTATTTTCTTTTCGTTCAATCATTTACTGGACAGTAATTACTTTCAGTAATTTTGTTTTAAAACGCTGATCACATGTATAGGTATAAATCAGTAATTGCTTCCAAATACCATTTCACTAAAAAAGAGTACACAAAAAATACGAAAATGAGATCGATAACGACTTCTTGTTTCCATTTTGTTGCGTGCGTCTCGTAAATCCCGTAGAGCCTACTCGTAGTTTTTTTAAGTTACCCAGCAGACAGGTTCTGTACTCGGAAAAGAAAACCTGTAGCCTTCTTAGACCATTGGTGAATCCTTATTCGACTTTTGAAAAATTAATTAATACAAAATTTATATTCAATGTTTAGTTGCAAGTAACTGAAATCTTATCTAGTGCTATGGATTCATCAATTTCTAGCGTCGACCATGAAATATTACAAAAACTTTTTAATTTCCTTTTTTGTGTTTAATAGACAGTTACCTGTCAGTAGGTAATTATTTGTAATCGATAGTTAAATAGTTAAAATCAATTATCGCCCAGATACCTAGTTCTGACATAAGGTACACTTTTTAATATTTAACAATTAACAAAAAGCACTTGAAAACGGTGACCCAAAACCGAAAGGGAATAATAAGGGAATACAAAATTAAGGGATGGAGTCCTAAAACCATAAACACCACAAGACAGATCCAAAACTTCATTACAATTTACAATGAACCCTTTGCATTCGATAAATCATAGTTCATTTTAGAAATATTAGGCTACTTCAGTACTTCTCTTATAACACATTTGCGTACACAGTGCAAAAAGGAATTGTTTATTATATAATATATTTATTTCTTATCTATATTAAAGCATGGCCGAACGGTCAGTTTTGATTTTCAGTGTATTTTCAATGAAAATTTTTCTACAATTGTTTGAGGTTTAGGTGCTTATAGAGACAATTTCTAAAATATGGAATCGCTTGTCGCAGTCTGTATCTTAAGGGTGATGAAATATCTTTGAAATAGAACATTTTGTAGAAAACTTTACAGCATCTGGTTTACCGTCAAATTTTCTTAAAGTTTTCCACTAGTAAGTATAGACTAAAGCTATTTTCATGTTTATCGATAATTCTACCACTTCCATGAATTATACCATAGATAAATTTCTGAAGAAATCACCATCGAAAATAGATGTGACCAGTAGCGGCTCTTAAAGGAGGGCTCATGTATTTATGTATTACGTCGCATATTGCGCATATTTACTTTCCTTACTGGCCCTAGCTGTTTATTTTTTGCATTATTTAGGTATTGCTTACATATGGGCATTTTGGATTCTGCTGTGCGTCCACAGTCAGTGTTGCCGCATTAGTACATTTGTATCAAACGCAGTTGGTTGCAGCGTTGTTTTCAGGTTTGATACGATGCTGCTAGGGTTGTCTGACTATTAGTTAATATTCAGACAACGGTACTAATATAAAGCTATTTCGGTACATTTTCTTATTGATTAAGAAAAAATAATTAATAAATCACATGCAAACATAGAAAATAGCTTAATATTGAAAATGTATTGACTGCAGTAATAATTTGCTAAATAAATAATCCATACATCATTAATAACGTTTACTTCAACCGTTTGAAAACGTGCCACTATAGTAATACATGTCCAGATGAACGGTTGCTATTATCATTAACTAAGTATTTAGCAAAAATTCTGTTGAATGTCACAAAATGATATATGAGAGACAATTTAGCGCCAACGTTGTTATTAACTAGTGACTTTAAGAGGGATATGTGTACAAACCAAGAGTTTGGTGAACAGTATCCTATAATTGCATTAAAAAATATATGTTGTTAATTGTATTCTTAGGATGTAAAAGGTTTTAAAAATTAAATATTTTGAAGAAATAAATTGTCATGTTTTAAGGTGTAGGGAATAGCACTGACGCATAAACGTATACAACCACTCATTTTGGCGGTTATTGAACTTAAATTCATATCTTTTTTAGGGTCAGACTGCGCATTTTGCATTTATTTTATAATGTGCTGGGTGATACAATCCATTTTGAATTTTGTTGTAATTGTATTACACATAGTGTTTCTTTTTTTCAAATGAATCGATATTTATTTCCTATTGCACTGATCTATATAACATTTTACGGAAGTACCTACAAATAATTTTGCAAATATCTTCGTATTACAATGCACTGCATCTTTAACAAGGCACAAAATATTATCTGAATACATATACATATTATGCCATCAAGTATCAGAAAGGTCTTGACAATAAGGCAAACTTTAACCTTCCTTATGTATAGATTCAGAAAAAGTTTTATTTGAGTTGGTAATTGGCTATTGTTTTCCTTATATTTCTTTTAAATTTGAATGCCTAAGGTAAAAAGTAGGAAAACCAAACTAGGGCTTGGGACAGACAAGCTAAACCAAGGGCAGTAGAGATATATAAGTACCGTTGCGGGGATGTTAGATTTCATGAAGACTAGGGAATTCTTGCAGTAAAAAGTAACACAGTAACTAGAAGGTACAAAATAAGCCGCAATACATTAAGGTAAACTACAATTGCCATAATTTTTCACTATGAATTTGATATTGGGGGTCATGCAATGTTGAGTAAATGATTTGTATTAGAAACCTACCTACTATGGCATACACAATCCACCATATTTTTCTGAGAAGTATTTTCTGGCATTATTAAAATTATTATGGTTGCAGATAAATGCTTTGCAGCATTATTTATTCTTATACCTGGCACCTCACCTAATTCTCAGAAGAAAAAGGTTTATTGGCTGCCCAAACTGGAACTTGGGGGACATTCGAATTGCCGTTAAAATGAAAGCTGTTAATACCTGCACTAAATATTAGCGGGATAACTACGTCGGTTTACAAATTTACCTGTATAGTAGCCTTTCTTAGAATGAGGGGTGAATAAACTTTGCGAATTAAATGAGAAAGTAGCTTCAATAGTAAGATGACAATGTAACAGTTATTCTAATTTTATTAGGATTACCAGAAATAAATAATAACCATGGAAATAATTCAGGCCCTTTTTCTCATAAAATTTAGATCTAACACAAACGTTTAATGTTTTATACGGAAGTTCAGCTCGCTAGAAAAGCAGCTGCTTTTCCACTTAACATCACCTACATAAATCAAAGAGTATTATTACATATTACCAATTACGCACATACACTCAGACAAGATAGTGCCGACTAAAATAAATGCTCATTAGTTTGTAATTTGCTCATATTATTATGTTATGCTATTGCAGAGATTTTATTGTTTTTCTAAAGCTGGACAGTGAAGGAGATTGAAAAGCATGTGAAAACCCATTATAAATTTTGTTAATAACATAAACAAATCATCTTGCCAACCTCTGAAAAATGCTACCTCGGTGTCGTAAGTTAACATTATATGAATATCCGTATGGTGTAATTTTTTTTAATGAGGTAAGGATGTTTAACCATTCCAATTCTTTTAATTTTTATGAAATTCGATCATATTTTCTAATCCCAAAAATTAAACTGAGATAAGAATTGTGCAATATACAATAATAAATGAATTTAAACACGAAGAGAATATGGTGAAGACAGTATAAGATTAAAGTMTATAAGTATAATGTATCAGAAAAGCATATTAGGCATCCATCGTTTAAACAATAATTCTCGTAATTTAAGTAAATATGATATATCAGAATGTAATACGACTGAATACAAAAAATGCGGGTTTTTATTCTAATGTCTTGACATGCGATTATAAAATAATAACTGACGGAAACGTGGTTGAGCGATGACGACTTGCCATCAGAATAGTTTTCACACCAAGGTATATGTTGTTTTTCGATCTTTACAGAGGACATAGAAAGGTTCAATTTCTGCTGCGCATGCAAAATATTTTTTATATATTTTTAACATTACATCATAATTGACGTATTACAATTACCATCACAATATGCCCGTGAGTACAAAGTAGAGAAAATGACAGTACTGATTTAAGTTTGCATGAGTGTACAATGTTGAAAATAATAGTTGAGTAGAAAATAAAATACTTTTCGTTCGTAGCATGTATTTTTATTTTATAATAGCATGTTAATAGGTTCAAAGTTGACAGTGACGACTGACACACAACCAGCACTTCGTTTTTCGCTATTAGTGCCCGTGTATTTAAAAGTTTCTGGTGTATATAAATGATACAACTGAATTGAAGACCTATACTAACTGTCTAAAACATTTAACAAAGTATTCAAATGTATTTTGCCGGGAAAGCTGTATCAGTACGGACTTTGTTACGAATTAAAAACTTATGCAGTCTGCGCTGGTAGGTATAGGAAGGTATAKGTAGGCAGGTAGGTAGGTAGTGTTGTCCAAGGCTCAAATTTAAGAACACTAATGCTTATTATATTTATTAATGATTTAATTGACTACTGTAAAGTGATTGAAGCGGGTTATATAATATATCTACATGCTTATGGTTTAGGATGAGGTACCCATATGAGTCAGCATACTTAATTTTACAGTTTTTGGTTTTTATAAATGTAATTCTTTACGGTTGAAGGAAAATATGCATGTTTTATTCCAATTAAAAGTTTTTTTGGCCTCGCAGTTATTGCTTCGCAAATAATGTAAACTAATTATTACTCGTTGAACAAAATTTTAATCCTCATTAAACAATCTACTATTAAAAATTATATATAAATGTTTTATTTTAACCTACTTAAACAATTTTTATTAAAAGGTATTTCTGTTTCTCCTTGCTTTAAAGGCAAGATGGTACTACCTATATATACTACCTATATGTGAGCTACTGAATGTTCTTCGACTCTCGTCATATCCAATACTTGTACTAGTATTAATTTCTATAAAGTTCTCAATTGTGAAATACAGGGTTTCTATAAATGATTCATGCAAAGCGGGCGGCGTTGCTTTCTGAATTTTTTGTGCCGCCTTTTTGTAACCGCTGCCAAGCTACAATATGCACAGAGATATAGTACTGAAGGTTACAGATCAAGTTACAGTGATATAAAGAGTTTCCAACAATTTACAGTTCAATTGTTCTGTCAAAGGCAAGAAATTACAATAATTATTGGTATAGTAGGTTTGTGGTAACATCTACAGTCTACACCCTTGCACTGTGGAAGCCTTGTGTAGTGTAGTTGACGTTACTACCGCTTTGTTTGTCAATTTTACCAGTGTGACAGGCTAAAAACATCTTTTAGTCCGTCATAGCACAATTATTTAACAGGCTTACTGTAGTCACAACCTCACAAATACCATACATAACCTAAATGTTATACGAAACCGTTTCACCCCACAGCTCCGAAATGTGAGCTTTCTGCAACCTTAAAATTGCTTATCCCACAAAATACTACAGAATATGTTGAAAATACACAGTCCCAAGCGTTTTCCCATATTAAAATATATCAAATAATCAAAAATCGACAGATGACAGTTATACTTCAAGAAAATAGTTGTGTTCACATTCTTGAGAGCCGGAAAACTGCTTTAATCGATAATTTCCATAAGCGCCCTGGATGCATGAATTTTTTATAAAAACCCTGTATAATTGCAGAATTGCACATTTACGTGAGATTTATAATGGCATTAAATTATATGGAAATGTTGAATGACGGCTAAATATTATACCACAAGAGCAGAGAAAAACTTATTCTTCAACTAATTCTTACTTTCTATTAATTCTTGTTAAGTAACTTCACTAAGTTAAATCCAAAATACCTTTATTCAGGTAAAGCGCTTTCGGCTAATATGACATCGTCAGTGCCATATTACAAATTAGAGAAAAAAGTTATATAATATGGTACTGACGATGGCGTATTAGCCGAAACCGCTTTATCTAAATAAATGTAGGTATTATGGATTTAACGTGGTGAAGTTACTTAACAAGAATTAATTCAAGATCCAATCCACGTAGAGCAAAATGGATCAGTTTTCAACGTCTTACTTTCTGTTTATTATTTGCGGAAATATTTCCAAAAATTAGACATCGTTGCTTAATGGATAAGTACGTTATAATATTTTTGTTATCGCGTTCATTACTAATAATGATCATACATAATGTTTCGCCACTTCATTTTGACTTGCTTGTTTGTATTCACGATATTAGTATAACATTATAGCATTATAGTATGTCCTTATTTTTATATTTTTCATTAATTTCTATTGAAAATGACAACTTACTGAATAGGGTAGGTGGTTTAAAAAATGTATGCAGGTGTTAGTATTTACACTAGAACTGACTACGTATTCCTAAACGTTGTAAAATATGAATATGAAGATAAAAACTTCCATTGGGATGTTTTTTAAGATAAGGAATTTATGGATTTAGTAAGGCAGTTTTATCGTTGAAAGCTAAAATAATTACGTTATTTAATATTTAAACTAACAAGAGAAGTAATCCAACTAAAGAGCTACCAGTAGCAAACACTTTTGCCGTACGACGTAAAATAACGTCCGTGCAAAATTTATGGTACCAATTGAAGACCGCTGTTTACAATTCAATTTATAAGAAGTAATTCTTGTGGGATCAGTTGATATAGCAAGCGGCTGCGCCATGAAAATCCGATTCGAAATGGTGGAGGCGGCGGTGGACAGTGTCTTTCCGACATTCTTCCATTATCCTGCTTAAACCAAAGCTTTCCTTTATAATTTGACCTATGGTAAAATAGGAGCCTTACAGTGTGACGAAGAGGTGCGTCAAAGCGCGGTTACAAGTTTTAATTTTCTGAAATGAGGTTTCCGGTTTCGACGATTGCCGCACTTTTTATACTTCTGGAGTTTTCCGACACAACTCCGCCGGATAACGAGTTGGATTTGGTTTTCAAAGACAGGTTAGTAATAAAACGTGTGATACTGGAAAGTTACATCACTACGTCACGTATTGTTGAACGGTGACGTCATTATGGGTTTTTAATTTTTTTTTTAATTCGCTTTAAAATGGTCAAATACGCAAAAAAACAAAACTTGAGCAAAAAAAATTCTTGTCTGTGTCTGTGGTTTTGTTTGTGGACACGATAATTGTCGAAGGACTTTATATATGAACTTGAAATTTGGCAAACATATAAATCTCAACAACCCAAAGCGACCTATTTGTTGGGTAAGTAGGGTATCGGTAAGGGGGCGAAATTGGGGGGTAACTACCCTTTTTGCAAATTTTTATTTTTTTATCGTTTTAATATGTGATTAGTAGTATAACTGCGAGTATTATTTGTTCTTATAAATTTTCGGTGCAGCAAACTGTTTAGAAGATAGCAAAAAAGCATCACTTAAAGAAAAGGGTTTTTGCTAAATATATCCGAATATATTTAATATATTCAAAATATGATAATACCATCAGATAGGAAATTAAATTTCTTATAAAAAGTGTCTCAGAAATTTTATTCAAAATTTTGACATTTTTGAAATATTTCCAAAAATTCTATTTTGGACCCTGCTTGTACGATTTTTTTTTAATTTTGGTATATAGAAAATCAAATTTCTGACCAGAAAGCACTCTTGTAATTTTTTGTTGAGTTAATAATTTTGCGAGTTATTTGGAAAAAGCCGATTTTAAAATTTATATATTTTTGCTAATATCACGAGGACTGTTTGTATCAGAAAAAAATGTGTAGAGAGAAAAAATGATCAAAACCTGATTACTAAATGTATAGTACAAGAAATAAAAACGTTAATGTCATTTTGACAATTGGATATGGAAGTATTGATTCAATTTGCAGCGGTTTTTTTACTGTTTATCTATGGAACTTCTTATTACTTAATTCGAACTGTAAAACTTTTTTATAGTGCGCTCAAAAATGTCAGAACTAATTTGCTCCCCTCCAGCGCGAATTCTTTAATGTAGAACATTTAAATTATTTGGTCTGTTGACATAAACTTTTGATTTTAAATAACCCTACATTAAAAAAGGGAGTCAAGTCTGAGGAACACGGTGAATACTCAGTTGCTCCTTGGCGTTTCTATTCTAGTGTAAATGCAATTTCTTGGAAGAAGTTTTATGTAAGTACAATTTTTTACATCATCATATAAGTAATAAATAGTTTATGGAAAAACGGTAAAAATGGGGTTGTCGTTAAAAAAACTCATGATGACGGTCGTTCAACAATAGTTGACGTCATAAATAAAATTTTTACGTCCTTATTTGACTATTTCAAAAATAAAATTGACACGTTCCAGCGTTTTAGTCGAAAACGTTAAATAACGCAATTATGAATTATGTCCCAAACTTTATCACGACACTGTATTTCGTGTCCCGATGAAAAGATTCCAGATATCACATTTGTTTTAAATTCAACATTTTTAACCATAACACAATAATATCACTCAGCTGGTTCAACTTGCATCTAGCAGGACTTTATATTAATATTTTTGTTATTTTTATAAATACCAGTCAATTAAGAACACTAAAGCAAATGACAAAAATGATTTCAGCCTGCTTCAATACACTATTGTAATCTACGTGTATCCATTTTTTTGCATTATTATTATTAGGGTCTTGGAATCAGAACCCTATTCAAACTATTTTCTTTAATCTTATATCCGAAAAATCATTTGACATTTGAAGTACTATTATTACAATAGTGTGGCATTTTTCTGTAGCTTTTTTATTGAGTTCTAGAAAAAAAAACTTTACCTAAAACAAATTTATTTTATTGTTAAAGTCTTATTATAATCTAAAACTATTCTCCCTTTTCTGCTGCACTGCAGCTACCTTTTTATTCTAAACGGAACACCCTATGAAAGCATTACTGCATTTTCAAATTCCTTATTGAAATTGAAAAGCACTTTGCTGAAAACTATATTGCTTACAATGACCGTTTCATCATTGTTTGGTGTTTTTACAAAAGACGAGTGCTGCATATTAAAAAATGATTAATATCTCGGAAAGTAAAGACGATGGCAATAGGTATGCGGTTTTTTCAATCCTTAGGGTACAAAAAATTCTATCAAAATGTATCAAAATAAAAAAAAATATTTTCTTAATTGTTATACGTTAATTTTTGAATTTTGTAAAGTTGTAGTATTATGCATAACTTGATTTTCTTTAATAGAATTGTATATTTTGTTACATGTGAAAACGCAAAATTTTTTTCTTTTTCCATTTTATTAATACACATTATAAACCATCCTTGACCGTTTTTGCTGTATTCGCAATTTTCTATGTAATTTGATTTATCGTTATTGTTACATTGCTGCGGMAAAACAATTTATTTTGCTTTTTGGTCAGTTTTGTTGTACTTAATTGTGTTTGAATCGTGTTTGTTTCTTTACGTTTCAAGGATGTTTTAAACGAATAATACAAAATGCATTTTACGAAAGGCAAAAGAATTAGTAGGATCGTGATGGAAGTTGATTGTTAACGTCCAGGATTTACCAAAAACATGCAACGAAACGATATTCAGATTTTAGAACATTTTGAGGACTAAAATTAGCATTTGAAGTAAGTGGTAGTGTTGCTTACACAAAATTGGAAAATTCATTTATGAAATGCGAAATTTGGTGAAGAATCCGCACACGAGCACGAAAGAGTTAGAGAGGTAGTGAACATCAACAGCGCTAGTATTTGAAGAATTTCGAAGAAAAATAAATGGCATCCATACCACATACAATTGGGTATTTGCCATGAATTTATATTTTATTAAATTGCATATTAACAGGTAGCATCTAATCCACAACACAGCTGTGACAGCTTATAAATTCGAATAAATGGATCGTAAGGTGTATTTTTAATAATAAAAATGTGAATATTTAAAGAGACCGCCAAAACGCGAACATTTTGGCCGTGACGTCAGGTGTCTTGTAAATGGCCGCTTGTTTACATCTGGGGTCAGCGCGTCAAGCGCCGGCCTCAGGGCGTCAATTTATCAGTTTGTTGTTTGCGTTCATTTTGTGACGAGCGAATTAAAATACGCCAAGAAAAAGTGAAATACTTATGAGTTATGACTTCTGAAGGGATGTTCATTGTTATGGAATTTGTATACAGCGACGAGCGGTTCAACGCGGCGGAGATGAGGAACGTAAAAGCAACAGCTTAAGTGAACTTTTTATCAAATTAAAGTAGCATTCATAATTTGATAACAGTGGGTTGTTGGAAACATACTACTTGTAAACATAAAATTGTAAGAATCAAAAATGGACCCTAAACTTGACAGTTATTTTAGAGTTCAGAATACATATAAATTGCCATTTATTTTCGGGGCTCTTGCGGCCCGTTTCCGGTACGGCTAACAGTCGAATATATGGGGAACAACGTCGTTCTTTATTATAACATTTCCCACTATCAACTTAAAACGCATTAAATTTTTCATATCCTCTTCAAGCTATAACAAAATGGAAACTGGCTGGTAAACACTTATAACCCCAAAAAGAATAATAAAACTTACAGTAAGAATTAAAATGATCTTCACAACAGAAAAACAAACTTTGTAATTTCGGCATATCACGTCTAGGGGTCTTAAACAACTTTTTCATACGTTGATAATATCGAGGAACGGTTGCAAAAATTTTGTTAGCTGTACTGACTGAAGTACTTTTATAACCATGTACAAAACAACACTTGTTTTGTTTTCCATATATAATAGATGCTTGTAAAACTACACAAATCATTTTTTGGTGCGACCTCTTACACCCTTCTTTCAATAAATACCACACAAACGCTTTCCCAATACAATACAATACTGATACTACACCATTAAACAGCACGCTCCTCGGTAATGTTTACATGACACTTGACGTCACGAGTTGGATAACCTTGGATAGAAGCGTTTTGGCGGTGACTCCTAAGATTCGAATTTCAGACCTAAAATTCTCTACCTACAAATATGTTTTTATTTTTTTAACATGGCGTACGATATACTATATGCACTTCAAGATTCATTTTACGTAATTTTCAAAAAGAGTTATAATACCCAATTCCTGCAAGAACTGTGTCCTAAAGAATGTAGTGAACGGGCTATAAATGCAATTATAAAAGATCCTCACTTCTTAAATTACGTTCTGTTCAGTGTTGAAACCACATTTCATAAATATAGTTCTATTAAAAGGCACAATTTTCATTATTATTCAGCCAAAATCCTAATCTGCTATCAACGTCTAGGGAGGAATTGTAGAAGATTATGTTAATAAGCTTTACTTTTTCAATAGTGATGTGAATGGGGACAAATATTTTTTTTATTCAAATCATTACCGGAACTGGTCCCTTTTTATATTCGACAAAGAATGTGACTACAAAATGAAGGTGCGCCACCTAATTCCTCTCTATGAATACGAATTTTTTAAATCAAGAATAGAAACACAAATGGGTCTGTAGATACATTAAAATATTGCGTACCAAACACCACCTACTACAGTTGATCATATGAAACAGAGAATCAGGACATTTGACAAAAAATAAACTTTGTGCATCTAAAGTTGTTTAATTTTAGTTATCACCCTTTTTACGTTTTCTTTAATTCCTGGGTCGTCTTTATTAGTATTTTTATTACATTTGGTGTAATTTATAAATAAATTAAATAAATAATTGATTTTATGAGTACCTTTTTCTGCTTCAGCAGGTGCTTTATTTTCTATTTTATTAAACAAAGTATAAAAAAGGATAATAACAAAGAAATTAATACAGCAAAGACGATTAAGGTTTGCCCTAAATGTATATTAATAAATCGAAAGAGACAAAATTTTATAAAAAAATTAAGTTATCCCTGGTACAACTTTCCGATACAAAAAAAATCAGCAAAAATTCAATTTTAGTAGAAATTGTATGTCCTAACGAATTGCGAAAACAACATATCCCTATTTCTTTTACTTTCAGGGATATTCGTCATTTTTTAATAGATTGTAAACGTTCATGATTACGAAAATTATGATGCAGAGATTGTGGGCTTTGAATCTTGGTTGGGACGAAACACTTTCTTGTAAAACTGAAAATGAATGGATTGAATTTAGACGTTACTTAGAGAATCTCAACAAACTTAACATATCTCGCCAAGCCTTGTTTAAAGATTGTTATAGTATTGAGTTGCATGGATTCACAGATGCATCTCAAAGGGCATACGGAGCTTTCATATATGTACTTACATAAAATCAGTTGATCGCAATGGGTGCAGGTCTCATTTACTTTACGCAAAACGTCGTGTTGCACCTGTAAAGGTCATCAGTCTTCCAAGACGAACTATGTGGGCTTTCCTGCTCGCGTAACTCGTTCAAAAGATAACTAAAGCACTCACATTCCAATTTGGCATATACTTGTGGTATAATTCGACGATTGTTCTTGCTTGGATAATAAATTCTTCATTGAATCAGTTGCAAACCTTTATTACGTATAGGATGGCCGAAATGCAGAGACTCACTAAGCCTGACTGGTGTAGGCATGTTCGGTCAGAGGAAAACCGTGCTAATCTGATTTCTCGAGGTTACAAGCCTAGTATTCTTTTGGAAAGTAAAGTTTGGTGGCATGGTCCAACTTTTTTGCTCGATGAAAATGACTTATATGCTTTACAGAACAATTGCGATTGATTTTCTGTAGAAGTACCGGAAATGAAGGTACATTGTAACTCCTCTTGTCAAAAAATTAAAGGTGATTCATTCGAAAGGTTTTCACCTTTTAATCGTTTAATACGCGTCGTTGCGTACATTTTTTGCTTTAAACATGATAGTCGTTGCTCGGCTAATGAGAGAATTATTGGATATCTTACCGCAAATGATTTATATGCTTCCAGGTTATGCTTGATTAATATGCCGCAAAATAAACATTTTATAAATGAATTAAGGCAAATTAAAGAAAAATGGCCTTTAAATACTAAAATATGTTATTTGTTTAGTTGATCTTCTTTCGTAGATGATGACGGGGTATTAAGAGTAAGCGGGCGTTTGCAGAAGACTAATTTTCCTTATAATAAAAAACATCAGATTTTGATATCTGCAAAAAATTGGTTTACAGTGCTTTTATTTAAATATGAACACCTTAGGCTACTCCATTCCGGTTCACAGCTTCTTTTAGCTTCCATTAAAAATAATTATTATCCACTTGGTAGCAGAAATTTAACAAAAAAGATAACACGTGGATGCAATACATGTTTCAAGCATAAGCCACATCAATTTTACCTAATTATGGGTGAGTTACCTCGCAACGTGTTAGTCCTTCCCCTCTTTTCGGCGTATGTGGAGTTGATTATGCGGGGCCTTTTACGTTAAATTACGTAAAATGAATCTTGAAGTGCATATATATATCGTACGACATGCTAAAAAAACAAAACAAATATTTGTAGGTAGAGAATTTCAGGTCTGAAATTCGAATCTTAGGAGTCACCGCCAAAACGCTTCTATCCAAGGTTATTCAACTCGGGACGTCAAGTGTCATGTAAAAACATTACCGAGGAGCGTGCTGTTTAATGGTGTAGTATCAGTCTTCTATTGGAAAAGTTTTTGTGTGGTGTTTATTGAAAGAACGGTGTAAGAGGTCGCACCAAAAAGTGATTTGTGTAGTTTTACAAGCATCTATTATGTATGGAAAACAAAACAAGTTTTGTTTTGTACATGGTTATAAAAGTACTTCAGTCAGTACAGCTAACAAAATTTTTGTAACCGTTCCTCGAGATTATCAACGTACGAAAAAGTTGTTTAAGGCCCCTAGACGTGATATGCCGAAATCGCAAAGTTTGTTTTTCTGTTGTGAAGATCACCTTAATTCTTACTGTAAGTTTTATTATTCTTTTTGGGGTTATAAGTGTTTACCATTCAGTTTCCATTATGTTATAGTTTGAAGGGGATATGAAAAATTATATGCGTTTTAAGTTGAAAGAGGTAAATGTTATAATAAAGAACGACGTTGTTCCCCATATATTCAACTGTTAGCCAGACCGGAAACGAGCCGCAGGAGCCCCGAAAATAAATGGCAATTTATATTTATTCTGACCTCTAAAATAAATGTCAAGTTAAGGGTACATTTTTGATTCTTACATTTTTATGTTTACAAATAGTACGTTTACAACAACCCATTGTGAACAAATTATCAATGCTACGTAAATTTGGTAAAAAGTTCGCTTATGCTGTTGCTTTTACGTTCCTCATCTCCGCCGCCTTGAACCGCTCGTCGCTGTACACAAATTCCATAACAATGAACATGCCTTCAGAAGTCATAACTCATAAGTATTTCACTTTTTCTTGGCGTATTTTAATTCGCTTGTCATAAAATGAACGCAAACAACAAACTGATAAATTGACGCGCCGAAGCTGACGCGTGACGCGCTGTCCCCAGATGTAAACAAGCGGCCATTTACAAGACACCTGACGTCACGGCCAATATGTTCGCGTTTTTGCGGTCCCTTTAAATATTCACATTTTTAGTATTAAAAATACACCTTACGATCCATTTTTTCGAATTTATAAGCTGTCACAGCTGTTTTGTGGATTAGATGCTACCTATTAATATGCAATTTAATAAAATATAAATACATGGCAAATACCCAATTGACTTCGGAGGTGTTTATTGTCAAATTCAGGCGCTTTGTTTCTAGACAAGGTAGAACACAAAGTTTTTAGTGACAACGGCACAAATTTTGTTGGTGCGTTTAATAAGCTTAATGAAATGCATAGGTTTATTAAAGGATTTGATATTCCAAGAATGATTCTTTTTCAAAAGAAGGAATAACTTGGAGTTTTATTCCCGCTCAGTCCCCAAATTTTGGCCGTTAATGGGAGGCCGGCGTCAAGGCGGTAAAGCACCACCTTTTGAAAGTAATAAGTAAAGAATTATTGACATTCAAGGACAGTGCTAAACCAAATCGAATATACATTAAATTCGCGTCCCTTAATTCCACTCTCTTCCGATCAAAACGACATTACCGCACTGACCCCTTCTCATTTCCTAATCGTTCGACCATCTACTTCTTTGCCAGACCCTGATGTAAAGGACGTGCCAATGTCATGCCTGAATCGTTTCCAGCACCTGCAAAAACTTCACCAGCAATTTTGGCGACGCTGGCGCTGGTCATCGCATTTTACACATCAGAGCTACAATAAAGTTCAAAGTGGAAAGCCGGTCAGTCGAATATTCAAATAGAAACATTGGTCATGGTCAAGGAAGACAAGTTACCTCCATCCCAGTGGCTCTGAATTGTCATAGAACAATAGAACTTCATCCTGGAAGCGATAATATCATACGTGTAGTCTCCATAAAAACCACGTGGTGGCATACGACGTATATTAGTAGTAGAAGAATTTGAAGAACGGAATAACAAATGGCATTGCACTCTTTAATTCAATATTGTATAGTGTTTGCTCACATTTAGAGTTTTTCGTGTGTTAGTTAGTTTAGTTTCTCAAGGGCGGGGGTATGTGCAGAACATTTTAAATCCAGGTGCCCAGAATTACTTTTATAAAGAATTTGCTATGGAAGTGAAAAAATATATATATTTCAAATTCCTTTCAAAATACAAATCTTGATGTTTTTCTTCAATAAAATGGTGCCAGATATACAAAATGTAATCCCTTAAAATTCTCCCACACAATTATTGCATTCTAAGTATCCGTTTGCTCCAAAGTGAGACCCAAAATTAATTCCGATAAGCGGTTTGCCACCTAGGTTACTGCGCATCTATTGTTCTGCCATACAGATATCTGATGGTACCAGTACTTCAAATTATTTTTGTATAGTAAAAATTTCCATTGCAACTTCCCTTAATAAGCGGGATTTTTCATTAAATCTCTAGCAACTTGAGCTACAAATTCAATTAAATCATGTGCTAAAACATTAAGGACGAAATGTATAATTCTGTAATAATCAATAACAGTTTTACTCTTTGATATACTTACTACTTTTGTGTAATATTTTTTAGGTCACAGTCTGAATGGCGTGAAGCATGGCACAAAGAAAAATACACAAGATGCCGTGATACTCTGATAAGCCATTTATTTTGGGCATGTGAAAAGGACATCTATCGCATAACCCGCAGAAATCAACAAACAGACTACAGCTCAATCTCTAGTGAAGATGAAGAGTGTAAGTGCTATGCCAGTATTTAAATGATTGATTTAAATATATTAATTTACCTAGATCCCTGGGTATCTCCAAAGAAAGCTAAAAGATTATTACGTGTAAGAAGAGGTACCAATCGCAGAGGAGGTTCATCTATAACGACTGAATGCTGCAGTTCATCAGGATGCACTTGGGAGGAATATGCTGAATATTGTCCAACAAACAAACGTCACATAACAAAGTTTATTTAATTTTAATACTTTCCCAGTTAGGTACTCGCACGATGCTAAACAATACAATTATATTATTAAGTAAATTCTAATGTTATATCATATTATAAATACCCTATCATGTGTATGTTTCTCATTATAAACTTTTGCAGTCCATTAAATAATTACCTTCAGAAAAACTGATCTATGAAATTTTATGACATGAAGTATTATTTTTATAATGCTTTACTATTCTCCTCAGGGCCCAATTTAAAAGCTAAATAGATTTTCTACAGTTTTATGATGGTGTTATCATATGAAATAGTAAAATAGTTTTAAAGTTGTTGGTATAAATTCATTTATAGCTTGCAGAAAATATAGTTGTATAAAGAAGGTTTATAAAATTCTTAAAATCTGGATTTAAAAAATAATCCTTTGTATTTCAAGTGAATTTACACTTAACACTATTTTATTGTTGATAGATTCCTACCATTATAAATCAAATTGTGTTTATAATACACTCAAATGTAATATAGTTCTATAGAAGTTTATCAGAGTCAAAGGGTTATTGTTACCTTTAAAATAGGTTTTAAAGCGTTTTTCAAATTACTTTTATTAATATAGGCAATTTTTATACAACTCGATTAAAACTATTGATTTTGCTATTAAGTATATTTCATAAAATTGTGTTAGTTTTAAAATTGCTTTTGGCAGACCAAAAAGGAGAMCCTTGTATAACAAATTGTTTTAAATCTAGAAAATCTTCAAAACTATGTTGCTATTTATATGCTGAACATGGTTTACTTTATTGTAATGTCTACTTTTTTGGACAAGTGGTTACGTACAAAGAAAATCGGCAGTCTTCATAGAAAAGCACAGTGTGCAAGCTTTTTAGGTTAAAGTTTTCTGCATTACTGCCGAGGCGCTCACATGGTGTTTCTGCAAAAAAGTAACAAGCGTAAAATACACCATAACACTATTAGGCTAGTCACAGACAGGACTATAGTTTTATAACAGGCCTACAAAAATCAACAAGGTATTATTGAAGTGTAAATTGCACTATATAAAGCGATTTTTACTTATTTGGTAGGTATATAATTAAATAACTGTTAAACCGTTTTGCTTTAAATATATCATACTTTGATTCAATAAGGGCTTAGCAGTTTTTTGGACATCTTGTAGGATGAGAAGAAGAGATAAAACATCGGCCATATTTGAAATTTAGAAATTGTATTTAAAATAAAATATTGAATTAAATTTCCTATCAAAAAACTGTAATAAAATAAAATCATAAATAAATAACACGTTCGCTCACTTCAGCCAGGTACAAGACTGGTGATGCTGTTTACAGAAGTACAAATAAAAAAATATTTTAATGTAAATATTACATATTTTCGTGGCGCATTATTTTGTTGTATATATTGTCTTTGATTATTTATATATGTTTTATATATATTCTGTATTCAAAGCTATCGTATCGCATTGTATCAGAGAAGTGTGGTTCATTTGTTCTTTTCGGTTATAGATTCGCGGTTTCATCAGATGATAATAATATATATTACCTGCACCTATAGGTATTTATATTAAAATGTCTGTCTGCTAAATCATTAAAGAGAATAATAAATGATATAAGTGGCGGTCATAATAACAAGTTAAAAACAAATACATTATTTATAATATTTTAGTTCAGTTTTAAAACTAATAGTTTTCAGTAAAACTTTAAACTCTTATAAGAAATTTATAATTAATTTACATATAGCTTTATAGTTTACTTAAGAGGTATTTTAAAAATGTAATTAAATAACCACTCGGTTTTAAGATATCTTTATATTTTGGTCTTTAATAAGGTTGTCCTTAGGTTCGAAGCCATATTCAAGGAATATTAGTTTTAATCACAGACAATGAAAAAAGATTTTGAAGCTAACCTGTATAAAATAATAAACCTTAAATTGTTACTTGGGGAGGGAAGTATGAAACATTGATTTTATTAAAAGGTAGTAAACCAATGTTGGGAATACTTTTGAGCATCTAAGAGACTAGTGTTCTTAGCACTTTTCTTTTCTCAATATAATATCTCTTGAAATTCCTACAAAAATAAAGTAAACTGAACCATATTCTCAACAAAAACACAGAAAAAGGTAATTTATAATTTACAAATTTTTGTTTTTAAAATAAACCCTGCTTTTATCTTTCAACATTTATTATCGGTGTTTGCTATACTTTCTGATAATTTTAGACAACCTTTTTTGGGTGAATCAATAAAAAAATAAGTAGGCATGGAACAATACGAACTGTTGGAAGATACAAGGATAAAGAATTTTGTTATTGTTGCCTCCCACAAAATTTAAAGTTTCCTACAAAACATGTTTTTTTCTTAAATAAACTATATGACCACTGCAAAATTCTTTTAACTATACATAAATATAATTTAAGGTAAAATTTTAACACCAAATGCCACATGCAGTAGTTACATATGAGTATGTGTGATCTTCTTCTTAACTAAGAAATCATTGTGTGGTAATGCATAAATTATTATGTTATAACTAAATTCTTTGCACCATTTAGATGTGGCGCTCAGTTAATAAGACCAGAACAGCATATTACAACTGTGCATGTATAGAAAACAAGTTTCAATGTATTAATTAAGCAGCCTTTAATCTTAACAGAATAAAAATTGGCCACTCATATGTCTCTTTTTACTTAATTACAATTTAAACGCTAAATTGGTTTTCCACAGTTTTATTTTAGCTTTAAAGAGTAAAACAGTTTGAAAGTTGTTGGTATAAATGTATTTATAATTTAAATACAATATAGTTTTATATCAAAAGCTTATGAAGCCCTTAAAATTTGAATTAAGCAACCTTTTGGATTTTAAATCAATTTGCACTTAAAACTACTTTATTATTGATAGATTTGCTACCACTATAAATCAAATTGTGATTTAAATGCAGTATAGTTTTATAGCAGTCCATCAGAGTCGAAAGGTTTTATTGATATTTCCAAAATAGGTTTTAAAGCCTACTTCAAGTTGTTTTGATTAATAAATTTTGAATTGACTCTATTAAAACTATTTATTCCGCTATTAAGCATTTCAGAAAACTGTATTTGTAATGGTATATTACATAATAAGTGTTCTAAAAAGCATTTTACGCACAAATAGAAAAGTAATTCTATTGCATTACAACACGTATTACGTACTATACTTTACCTACGACCACTACTGTAAATACTTAAGAATACACCGTCTGCGATCAATGTAAGATACCTATTACGAACCGTAAAAAAAATCGTACAGCTGGATGAAAAAATTGTACAGTTTTCATAGGAATCGCCTAGCAACGGACCGTTAGAAGACAATTATTATTATAGACATAATATCAAATAAATGTTAAGAAGTTTTGATTTTATTGGACCATGCTGATTCAGTATGTATTTACAAGTTCAGCAGACTGAAGAGGATACAAATGTATACCATATTTGACATATTGTTTGAAATTAAATCTTTAAATTTTTTATCATAAAACTGTCTAAAATCGTAAAGGAATAGCACGTCCATTAGACTGGTCCAAAATAAATGCAAAAAAAACGATTTTGTAAATTTATGTCGGGGCACCCTTTCATACATTTCCTATTAAGACAAAAATGACTTCTGTAATCTTCTGGGTTTATGGGATAATAACGAAAACTGGTGCCGACAGCAGTCTTTTTCTCTAAATAAATTGTTAAAATATGTGCAAATTCTTAAAATAATATTAAAAATGCAGGGTTGGATCAAAACCATTATAGAAGGCATATTAACAGAATTTCAGTAATTCTACCTTGTCTTTTCACTATATTTGCATATTTAAGATATTTAAAAAATTGTTGAAAATTTGTTTGCAAAATAAGTAATACAGGGTTTCTATAAATGATTCATGCATCAAGGCGCTTATGGAAATTATCGATTAAATCAATTTGTGGCCTCTCAAAAAAGTGAACATAGTGACCTATACTTGTCATCTGTCGATTTTTGAATTATTTGATATATTTCAATATGAGAAAACGCGTGGGTGTGTATTTTGAACATATTTTGTAGTGTTTTGTGGGATAATCAACTTTAAAATTACGGAAAGCTCACATTTCGGAGTTGTGGGGGAAGTATGATCTGCAACCTTCAGTACTATCGCCGTGCAAATTGCAGTTTGGCTGCAGTTACAAAAAGGCGGCACAAAGATTTCTGAAATCAACGCCGCCCGCGTTGCATGAATCATTTATAGAAGCTCTGTACCTGACTGTGTAAATGCCAAAAGCAGTTTATTTTATGATTATCAAGTATTTGTGCCGTATTACCATTACATCATATTGTTTATTTCTTCTTGTCGTCAAAAGTATTTCTGCAGTTTATTAGAAAGATGTCTACTTTATGAAATCTACGTAATTACACCCCGCAAATAATTGACAATAAATTGCCGTGAATCGGGCAAGTGCTAAAAGTTCTTTTTTTAATATTCGGAAAGTGATGAAGCTGTCTTTACGTGAGAATGCAACGTTAGCTATTTATGAGGTATTAAATTTTTGGAAGAAAGCTAGCATTCCGATCTGTGAAAAGAAACATTGCATTAAAAAACTTGAAGATCTGTATGAAAGTTGGAGAACGCTGCAGAAGAATGCAAAAAAAGAAATTCATTGTTTAAGGAAAGGGAAGTGTTATTCATATCTAAGTTGCACGATCTGTTTGACATTGCGCATGCTAATGCTTTAAAAATAATGACATCAGACGAAGATAAAGCATTTTTACACAGTCAGGGCAGTCAGGACATCCAGGATATCTGTGTGGAGTTGATTATAGGTATCTGAGAAAACAAAACCGTACTGAAATTAGAAAATTGAATGAAGTTGCCAGAGCGACGAAGAATCTAAGGCCCGGTTGCACAAACGTGGATCAAAGTTAATCCGAATTTAATCCGTGGTCGTTGCTCTAGCAACACCAATCAGAACAACGGATTCATGACGTTGCTAGGCAACGACCGCGGATTAAACTCGGATTAACTTTGACCCACGTTTGTGCAACCGGCCCTAAAGGGAATGGAAAAAATAAATGAAGTTGCTGAGTTGGAATCTTCACAATCAAGTAGTGGTTCCAGCGTAGACGATTACAGCTCCTCTTCATCAGCAACTAAATATCATCCACTTGCATCACCAGAACCAAAGAAGAGAAAATTACACGATTTACAATCAACTATTGAATCAAGCATTGATGTTTGCGCCTCATTGGTATGTAAATGTGAAATTAAACCAACAGAAGCTCTGAAGAAAAAACTTTTGGGGTATTCGCAATATTACTCCTAAAATTGTGGTTGCTTTAGATAAATGTAATGTAAGTGAACGAAATGCAGTGCACATTTCATCTGCATTGTCAGAATCCTTGGGAGAAGACGTTAAAACGTTGAATATTACCAGGTCTACAATTAGACGTTGTAGACAAACGACGCGTAAAGAGAGGGCGAATAAACTAAAATGTAAATTCAAAGCCTTAAATCTTAATGCAATTTCATTACACCTGGATGGTAAACTTCTTCAAAACTTTTCTGGTAAAGATTTAGTGGATCGCTTACCTGTAATAATAAATACCAGAACCATTGAACAAATTCTTGAAGTACCGGCAATTGAAAATAGTACTGGCAAGGAACAAACAACAGCGGTTTATAAATCATTTTATGAATGGGGTTTAGCTGAAAGTGTTAAAGCTTTATGTTGCGACACTACTGCGTCCAATCTCGGACATATACAAGGGGCAAGTACAATACTAAAACATTTACTAGAACGAGATATTTTATATTTACCTTATTGTCGTCATCATTTTTCGAGCTTGAGTTAAGAAGTGTTTTTGGCGTAGAAATGTCGGCTTCTGCTCCGATTGTCCCGATTTTAAAACGCTTTTAGCTATCATGGCCAAAAATAAATAAAGCTAAAATAAAAATAAAGCTGGTATTGAAGAAAATCATATTAAACAAATATTAGAAAATGAAATAGATATTTTAGATTGTTTATTAAAGAAAAGTTGAGATCAAATAATGCAAGAAACGATTACAGAGTTTTTAGAATTGGCCGAAATGTATTTAAGATGAAGTGAGAAAGCTAATGTTACTTTTCGTGCACCAGGTGCGTATCACCACGCCAGATGGGTGTCCAAGGCAATTTATTGCCTAAAAATTTTTCTGTTCAGAAATAAATTTAGGCTCACACACAAAGAAAGTCAAGGCATTTCTGATGTTAGTGTTTTCATAATACATACTTACATTAGAGCATGGTTTACAGCTCCTCTTCCCCAAAAAGCTCCCGTACATGATTTGGAATTTCTAAAAAATTTAGTAAATTACAGGATCCTCGATCCACAAATCTCTACTGTAACGGTTAAAAAGTTTCTGAACCATTTGTGGTATTTGTCATCTGAAGCTTCCACACTCGATTTCTTTGACGGATTATCAGCAGACGTAAAATTAAAAATGGTAGAAAACTTCAGTCGATCTGATTCGTTCCATCACAGTCGCAAAAGATTCAGAATAAAAAATGAAAACGTCGATGAGCTGTTAAAACATTCGGATAGAATATTTCATTGCTGAAAATTTGAAAATTTCTTTCAATCCGTTGGATGTGGAAGTAAAATGAAGTACAGAAATACGACTATTCTATATATTTCTTATATTATGAGGGTAATACTTATTTCACACTAAATTTCAGAAGTATATCAAATAAGAGTGTTAAGAAATAAAAAGTGGTGCTTCTGCAGTCAACGTTTATTAAAAATACACATGCAAGCAGGATCTAAAAATTAAAAAAAAATCTGTAACTTAGATACCTTCTTCTTTCTTGCACTTGATTTATCAGTATCTCCGTAATTCTCATTATAATATAACAATAAACAAAATTTTGAAAGTATTTCTGCTTCATGTTCTTTACAAGGCAACGAAATATGTTTGAAAACAATTCATATTTGGTTAAAACATTTTTTATTTTTTTTAAACTGTGAAATGATCTGATTTGGATGATTTAGCCGCCTTCTGGATTTTAAAATATAAGTGTAGATGAAGACCAGTTGTATCAAAAACATTTGTTCGGTGAAGATGGTCCCTACATGTGGAGCATTTCGACGATTAAATTTTTTTTGCATATAAAGCTCTATCGGAAGAATTACTGTTACAGTTCGGCACCACACAATACTTTCCCATTTTTGTTATTTCAAAAAACTTCATACAAATACCACACCGAATGTATGGTTATGCATGCCACTGGCGAGCGCTTTTACTACTATATTGCATCTCTTACTAGACCTCTCTCTCCCACACTGACGACGAATCCATCTGGGCCGCAGTTGCATACAGTTACCATACGGTCGTGCGCATACCGTCTCTGTCTACTACCGTGATAAATAATGACATTTAAAAAGTTCAGGCGCAAGTTGCCGGCGTGACGTCAGCGTGCAAACCGGTAACAGTAACACAGTGCATGCCTCACCATTGCTTTGTTATTTGTTTCTTGTCTATGACAGTACGACACACTTTTTAAAAACCATTTCTGTTCAACTAATTATTTGCAGGCAAAACGACAAAACTACTAATCTATAGCAAACACGACAATCAAGAAAATCTTTGAGGTTATTTTTTTTTTGTTAATGGCCCTGCCATCTTAGGGCAATTAGCCAGCTGATTAGGTTTATGTTTATCGGTATTAAATTGTATTACATATTATACATTGCATAATTTAACATTCACAACATCCATACCTTACGCGGGATTCGAACCCGCAGCCTACCTGGCCATAGGCAGTCGCGCTTCCGCGCTACCCACTAGATCAGCTAGGCCGGCTTGAGAAGTTTATGTTGTCCTGTCCTGTCTTCTGTAGAGAATTCCTTGCAGTATTGCCGATGTTGACTTTTTTTCCAGCTATCATGCAAATTGAAATGAAATTTAAAAAACTAGTAATGTGCATTAGCAGTTTTTAATAAGTTTTTGAGTCAGACATTTAAATTTAAACAATAATTTCATTTATGAATTCACTCTAGTAACTATGTTAATTTGCACGCTGACGTCATGTATTGGCGCAATTTCTGTACTTTTTGAATACATTTAAATTTGATTTATTAATTGATTGACCCTTTAACGAAAAAATTGAAAAATTGCTTTTCTTTATCAAATTCAATATTTAAAAATTCTTTGAAGACTAAAAAAGATAAATGAAAACGAGTTTTGGCTCTTTTAAATTATGTTCAGTTTTTTTTTATAAATGAAACTTAGGCAAGATCTCATAAGCTTATTATTTAATAATAATTAATATCGTTTATTGTGTACGCAAAACCTAGTTAACAAAATACCAATAATAATAATAATAATAATAACCATAAAAACACCAAAATTAATAAAATAATTATAATAGTAATATTATTTTTTCAGTACAATACTAAACCGTCTGTCTGTCTGTTATTCTAAAAATAAACAAATAAAGGAAAAATTTGAAAAAATTTCGGCATGATTTTTTCAAAAAAATAAATTTAGAAGGTGCCTCCTGAGACAAAAAATACTTAAAAATTTTGGACCAGTCTAACGTCCATTTACTGTACACAGTACAAATCAAATTACTTGTTTTTTTTAATAAAAAATATTTTGAGGTATCTATTGGAAATTTTACTGGCACATAATTTTTTTTGTGTCTAACATATAACATATAGCTTTGAACAAAACTTCAAACTCTTATAAAGAACCTTTAGCTGATAGTAGAACCACTAAGTTTTAAGGTATCGTTACATTTTGGACTTCAGAACATTAATAAGATTCTCCATGTTTCGCTTAAGACAGTTTTATTCAAGTTTTAAAGATGTAATCGAGGAACATTAGTTTCAAGTAAGGTATCGAGAAAAAGGCTTTATAGCTAACCTGTAGATAATAACAAAACTTAAATTGTTACTTGGGCTGCCTGGTATTGTAATATTGGCGAAAAAAGAAATTTATCATGTAAAAAATCAGTCACATTTATTTAGCTTTGTTCTTTACACCAGCTGTATTTTTATAACACATGAAATAAATATAATATTTTATCCAGCAATAAATAATCCCAAACGCACAATATACTGATGTCAGCAACAAGGGAAGGAAGGTATATATTTTTAAGACCGCAAACATATTATGAATTACATTTTCATATAGAAATAAGGGTATTAACCCTAATATATAAATGCTTTCAAATGTATTAAGTAATGGCAAATTATATTTACAAATCTGTAAAGGATACATGCTAGATAAACTCTGAAACACATAAGTGGAATGTAAAACAAGTAGTAGAACTTTAATAGGTAAAAGGGACAGCGGAAAAAGTAAAGGAAAAAGAGAGTAATGACCAATTGTACTTAATAGTATGAAAACCTTGGCATCACCAACTTCTATCACAGCCAGAATACTGTAAACAAAACATATACAAACTGATTAAATAATTGTCTTATTAACTTCTCACTAGGGGTGCCAATCATGATTTTTAGAATACCAGGAGTGAAAGTATCAATCCCAGAAATATCAAAATTAGTTAGAAAGAAAACCACAATATCTACTTATAATTACTCTTTTAAATATAATTTGCATTATTACTGCAAAATTTATCTTGACTTGACAAAACAGTTATGTTATTACATATTGAGTCCAAATACGGAGTCAGTGTAACTAATGGATAAATCTAAAACATATTCATAGCAGTGCATGTATAATGATAACTTATTGGCTACAATTTATGCCAATTTGATAGTAAAATAGACAAAACTGTTTATGTATTAATTGCCTGATAACAGTGATGCAAAATTATACAAAATGAACACATTTTGAACAGTTTAAGTATAACCCTTCTGTATATGAACAGTATTCCTTAACTATGAATGGTTAACTTTTTACTATGCAAGACATTCACATCTTTGTGGGACTAACCCTGGTATCTGAGGATCAGTTATTTGCCACAAAAATCTAGGAATATAAATAATGGATCAAAATAATTGAGACCCTTAGTTTTATCATATTGAAGTTTCTTACCTTAAAGGTATTATTGCCATCAATATAGCTTTCTCATGAACGTGCCAGCCAAATAAAAACGATGTAAGAGCACACAACACCAAACATCGCACAAAATGTAAAGGTTTTTGTCCCAAAGTCCACAACTTGATCATCGCGGGCAGGATCATCAATGCAGTCAGCAACAATGTAGCAGATGGCCTTATATTAGGTAAAATGGAATGTGAAAACTCCTGAACAAGCCCTCCCGTCATTGATGCTCTTGGTTTGGCACTTGGAATGATGTTTAATCGAGATACTGTAAAAACAATAGTATGCAATGTTTCCTATCAGATTTAAAATAACTAGGAAATATATTTAACTGTTGGCCTTATTAAATTCATTTTTCTAAAATCAGAACTTATATAAAAATATATTCTTCAAATTGAACCGATTCAGATTTTATCAAACTTTATTACACCAAAATGATACAATGCATTCTGGTAATAAGCTATCATCAGTACCATATACATATATTAATAATTGAAAAATTTATTCTTATGTCAAAATCAACAAAAAAAAACCTCACTTCATACAAATGCCAACTTTGTTTGAAACCATATCGATATACAAAAAATTACCTCCGCTACAAAACTATACAAAGCAATGCATACATAAATAAGTATGCTGCCACTGTCATGATTATTCTAAGTATTTATTAAGCCATGCTCATTTGAAAAATGTCTAAAAACAAGTGATATCGAAAATGGATGTGACACATAAAGTCGTATAATGTCTCATTTCTGACAGTTATCGAACATTACTTAACATCTTTTTTACTATCAGACTGTACTTTTTGCATTTATTCTACAATGTGTTGGGTGTTCATTCCATTTTGAAACTGGTGGGACTTAAATGTATATTAACCCTAAAAACGTCATTGGCAACTACGACAAATTATGTCACATGACTGTGCAACAGCAAGAGACTGTTTTACGCAGGAAAATATTGTTAGTTATTCATGTAATTACACCTAATAAAATGTTCAAAATACATGATACGCATTTAAGGCCCTTCAGAAATTGCGAAAATACCCAATTAATTTTTGAGTTTTTTTCATTTATATAGTACTGGTGATGGCTTACTAGCCAAAAGTGCTTTATCATTTAGACATAATAAAGTTTGTAAAAACTAAGTCAATTCATTTTTTTTAAATCATTCACTAAGATCCACTTTTAAAATATAAAACAAATTTTTTCATTTACTTTTTCCAACCTGTAGAATTAAAAAAGTACTTAAGATGTTCCTAATTAAAAACTGTTTCTATGATATAGATGAGTTTTTATGTTATTAATATGTGTGTTGCCAATGTATTGTCTAGGTATATTTAGATGTTATTATTATGACAAGTGCTATATCTGTATAACATCTAATGCATAAATAAAGATTTGATTTGATAACAAACAAGTAAAACTTACATACCTACAAAGAAGAGGATTTTATCAGCAAAGTTATATAGTGCCCAAACATTTGGGGCCCAATAAGCATGGCACAAGCCTCTCTTAAAGGGAAATAACCTGGATAAAACCTAAAACATTATTCAATACAGTATGCTGCATATTGTATAGGTGTCGCTACAACATACCTGATCTAAGTGATCATAAAAAGGGGCATAAGTGGCAGCAAATATGCCTATCACAACAGCTCCTAACTTCATAGTATTTTTTACATGTATTGATTTTATTAACTTTATTATTGAATCAGTCGAGCCTTTAAAGCAATAGTTACGCAAGAGGTAAACAAAATATGCTGGTGCCATATATATAAATATATGCTTCATATTCAATAAAATAGTGAACCAAAAAGCACTCGCTATATATTTACTCTGTAACAAACAAAAACATAAACTAATACCACAGAACAGGCAGCTAAAATTATTAAAAATCTTTTGCAAACTGCTTCATACATATACATTGCTGTAAATATAAAATCGAATTGTAATTCATTTACATCCAAAGGAAAAAATGATTAAATATTGCATGAACGTAATAGTTAAAATGAAGACATATATTATTCAATAATTATAATTATTAAAATTGCTTACTCAGCGCTGCCTATGAAACAGTTAATTAATTTATCTATGCTATTTTTATTATATTAAAAAAAAACTTGTAAGTTCATTCAATATGCGTTTGTTGAGTTACCATATTAAAAAAAAACCATCAAAACCTATATAAAACACCCTTTTGCCAGCACAACCCCTACTATGACATATAACAAAAAAATTTGTTGGAGAGCTCCTCTAGAGGTATCATGGTGCATGCCCATCATCAGTGCCATGCAAAGAAATTGTGGCTGGGGAGGTTGATCAGTGATCACTACACATGGCAGGCAAAGGACAGTAGGTCAGGAAAAACTTTTTTCCTTAAAGTCATGTGGAGGAGGAGGTTCTAATTCAGACCCACCACCCGTGACTGTTGTCTGCCGTAGCTTGAATCAAAATTGAATTTGACCATCATACCAGCACCAAAAATTATGTTGAATGAAACCCATGAAGTAAAACATCGAATTTATTCGAAAAATGGGCAGCACCCTCGTGACCTACATTAAAAAAAAGTTATTTAGCCATGTATACAGGCTATAAGCTACCATTTTGGAAAACCCGAGGTCAATTCGATGCTTTGGAACCAAGATCTCTATTCATGAATGGATGGACAGACGGAACATCGAACAATTACGTGCTACCACCTGTGGTAATTTGCACTCTCACGTCAATAGAATCACACCTATATAAACAAGTTATATTTATACCATTTTCGTAGTAGAATGAAATTACAGTAGGTAGTCAACAAATAAAAATTTTGTATTTAACTTCGCCTACAAAAAAGTTCACATACAGGATGTTTAATAATTGCGTAACAAACAAGATATTTAAAAATATAAATTACTGAAGAACTATGAAAGAGATTTGTAGATGTAATCGTACAGGAAGCAAATATAATAGTTAACGGAGCTGTAATTTTAAAGACCGAAATAAAAGTTTATGCTGCTCAAATTTAATTTATTTTTTATTCAATTTCCATTCTCTTCCCAATCCATAAGTACTTTTTATTTTTACGATTTGCCAGAATAAATCCTTAAGAAAGTGAAAAAAATGCAAGGGTGCTACAAAATAAATACATTATGGGCCGGTTGCACAAACGTGGATCAAAGTTGATCCGAGTTTAATCCGTGGTCATTGCTATAGCAACACCAATCAGAACACCGGATTCATGACATTGCTTGGCAACAACCACGGATTAAACACAGACTAACTTTGATCCACGTTTGTGCAATCGGCCCTATGAAATCTAGATATGTCATTATTAAGAAGCTGTTCAAGTTCAAGAGTACATTTTGAATGTTTACTGTGTGAACGTGTGATGGTGCTGGGTGTTGGACTTCACAACGTCACTAGATATATCTAGGGGCTCCAGATCATTGAACAGAAGTATTGAATATTCTACTTACTATACATAAGAGAAAACTAACTACATGCTATCAAGCAACGGTCAAACGAAAATGATAACAATTGACACTGAAGCAGATACATTTTAAACCGATACTACCCAAAATTACTTCTTTTATTTTTAACGCAACTCACCAAAGGTGGCATAATAACGTGATTTTTGAAGCTGAGTATGATGGTGCATGTCAAATTAATTTTGATTGACATGCACCAAATTTTGATAAGTTGTGCTGGCAACACCCTTGTACATATATGAGTTTAGATTAATTACTTTTCTTTCACCAAAGTATACACTCTATTTATTTAAGATAATCCTTATGTTTTTTATTGCTTTTAGTATGCTGACAACAAAAATAAAATATACTTACCACAATGATGTGCCCCTCAATAATAATAACTAAAAGTATAAAAAGCTGAACTTACTAACAAATTTGAGATGGAAATCAACTGCATGACCTTTAGCAAATGGGTATATTTATAATTTTTTTAAATAGTGGCGAAGAGTGGGTGAATATAGGCTTAAATGCCTATGACACTCCAAAATTCTATATATAATTATGTGTCTGTACTTCTCCATGTTAAAGAAGACATAAAATATTTTTATTCTAAAATGTATTATAAGTGCAAGCTTGCAGACTCCCGCAAAGTGAACTTCTATAATAACACATGGTTGCAAATGAATGGTGTACCAGTACATGCTCGTCGGGCTGTTGGGAAAGTAGTAGACGAAATGTTTGGTGATCTTTTTACTGTAAACAACGGACCACACAAGTTTCCACCATGGTTTTAACACCAAATGAACATCAAAACCAAAAATAAAAACCTAAATTAATGCTGTAACAGTTAGTTTGATTCCACATGTGGTGTTAACAAAGTCATCATTAAATTCATTGAGGAATCCAAAAAGCTATAATATACAGATTTAAATTAGCAAAGTTGATGTCTACTTCCACTATAACCATAAGTGAGAGGAATTTGAAATCAGAACAGAATCAACTAGCAAAACACACCCTTTATGATTCATTTTATATTTTGTTGTAGTGGAAGTGATTTTTTACTAGGGTGACCAGACATCCCCTATTTTCGGGGACCATCTCCAATTCAAAAGTCTGATCCCAGTTGTTAATTGTCCCAGAATGTTGGTTGGTATTATTTACATGCAAAACTGTTTTGATCTTTCATGTCTAGGAACAAAAACGGTACTTCGATACCAGCACAGTATCGATACTTTTAATTCGATACCAAGTATTTTTAGCATCATCGATACCTTTTTTATAGATACCTTAGTGGTATCGAAACTTTAATGCAGGTATCGTATTGGTATCAGTTTATTATAGTAATTTAGTTAGAAAAAGTACAAAAACGAAAAAAGGAAGTTTATTACCGCTATATAATAATGCTATTCTGTCTTTGGAAAGCAATCTGCATAAGTTGATAAAGTATTAAGATGAATTAGATTATTATAAATTATGTGTATGCAAATATTGTATATGGAGCATTGATATTATTTTTTTTCGATACTGTGAAACATCGATAACCTGACCCGATACAGATACGGTATCGTATCCTGAGTGATGTTTTGTGTTAC
This sequence comes from Rhyzopertha dominica, assembly GCA_025024175.1. Classification (NCBI taxonomy): domain Eukaryota; kingdom Metazoa; phylum Arthropoda; class Insecta; order Coleoptera; family Bostrichidae; genus Rhyzopertha; species Rhyzopertha dominica. Next base: position 35,677,918 of record QCXZ01000137.1, read on the forward strand.
AGCATGTAGTATAAAATCACAAATTAAGTATGCTGTTTATTTGTAACTTGAATAAAATATAAGCATTATTAGGCGTATTTTAATGTGCACACATAAACGAATGATTGTTATATGCAATAATTAAGACAAGTAATAAGATTTATTTATTTAATAAATTTAATATGGTTAGTATAAAAAATATCATTATGTTGAAAATGCTGGCAGATCAAATTAAATCTATCTATTTTAGGTATACGTCATAACCACTCTTTACTGCATCTTCAGGCTAAATTTTGAAAATCTGGTCACCCTATTTTTTACATATGACAAACACTCAATCATAGTAAAATTTAAAGATTTTTTTTTTCAAAGTTTCTTGAATTATCTGATGTTGAATTGTTTTATATACTTCTTATATATTATTTTATATCCCCACAGGTTTGTCGCAATCAGCAAGTTCGTTACATTATTTATTTTTTATGCTTAAAACTGCATACATGTAAGGACACACACAAGACCCATGCCCTAGATGGGACTTGAACCCATAACTTGTTTATGTTTTTGCCTGCACAGGACATATACTACGCCCTGGACCACAAACCAAAGCAGCTATTTATACAGCTACGAATGATGAAATTTCTGTAAACAAGGAGGTAAGTATACAAAAATTAATCAGATATGTATACTACTTATCAACTTTGTAAAACTTGACTTTAGACTACTTCAGCTTACATTCACACTACTACCAACTTTAGAAAGAATAAAAAATAATGATCATGCAATAGGAAGACGTGACATAGGAATATGTAATATAAACTTTCAATATGCTCTGAACAGTTACATAACGGAATGGAGGTTAGGCGCTCTATTTTTAAAATTAATAATAATAATAATAATAAATGCATTTATTCTGCATACATACAAAAACTGTAACCAGAACAGAAAAAGAATATATATATTTAGATGCAGAAATGGTTGCAATCAGAGCTGAGGGATAAAGAATCTGTCAGCACTGTTCTTCCTTGCAACCAAATATACGAGGGCAAAAAATTAACAAACACGCTGATTACAGAGTATTAGGTACTTGAAAAAAAAGAAGTAGTTGGTGCTAACAAATAAATAACTAAAGTACTAGATATAATAAGGTTTGAGGTTACACTGACCACCGAGCAAAAGCTCACGAACATAGCATAACGAGTTTATATTATACTGATGTAAAAGATTTATAATTTTAGGGGCAATATAAGAAAAACAATTTTGAAATTGTGAAGTTCTGTGTTGCGGGACAGAAACCACGTTAATGGGCCTTATATTTAGATCATGTACTTGGGATCTTTTTATAATTCTTTTTACAAGGTATAGCGGTTCTTTATTTTTAAGTAGTTTAAGACATATGTTGCAGTAATGAAGAAACCTACGTTCCCTCGTATTTAGCCAACCCAGTTCCTTTATCTTCTCCGAAACATGATCTCGCCGTCCCAGGCCATAGACAAACCTAACGCAACAGTTTTGCAAGCACTGTAAACGTTGACTATCATATTGAGTCAGCGCAGGTCCATATACAACATCACAGTAGTTTAGAAACGACAAAACTAAAGAATTACATAAGGTTACCTTAGACTGGAAGTTCAATATATTGCGACTATTATGTAACAACTTCAAATTTGATATGGATCTTTTAATAATATAATTGACATGTGATGTAAATTTTAAGTCGGTGTCAAAGAATACTCCAAGGTTTTTAACCAAATTTGCAGGTAATAGCTTTGTATCATTAAGTGTTATGTCTAACTGAGAAAGACATCGTTGTCTAATTTGTTTAGGGCCGAACATAATAACTTGCGACTTTGAAGGGTTTAGTGTTAAGCAATATTTAGTCAATAAAGAAGATAATGATCCTAAGTCTGAAGTTATGATTTTATATGATTCAGTAATATCAGCTTCCTTACAAGAATAATATATCTGCGTATCGTCCGCATAAAAATGACTTTTACAATATTTCAGACACGATGAAAACGATGATATGTATATAGAAAATAATAAGGGACCCAATATGGATCCTTGCGGCACGCCGCTTACACACTACATTGGAAGAGAAAAAGAATTATTGTATTTTACTACCTGTTGACGATCTCGCAAATAATCATTCATTAGTGATAGAGCCTTTTGATCAAGTCCGATGTTGTGAAAAACAGCAGACATAAGATCATAATTTATTCTGTCGAACGCTTTCGAATAATCTAAGAGAACTAGTGTTGTGATGCATTTATTGTCAGTTGCTTTGATTATATCGTCTGTAACAGAAAGGAATGCTTTTTCGCAACTATGATTTGCCCTGAACCCTGATTGGTTTTCTGGTATGATATGGAATTTCTTCAAATGCTGACTGATCTGTATGTGTATAATTTTTTCAAATATTTTGGACACTGACGAGAGAATGCTTATGGGTCGAAGGTCCTTTGGTTAACTCGGTGCATTTACTTTAGGTAACGGAATAATGTGAGCAAGTTTCCAAACATTGGGATATGTCCCTGTTTCTATGATACAATTGAATAAATGCACTATAAATTTTAAGACATATAGGCAACAAAGGAGCAACATGGCCTTACTAATGCCATCAGCGCCTATGGCTTTTGATTTAATACTATGCAACGCATTTAATACATCCTCCCCACTGACAAGAGCAAAATTGAACACGCCAGTACCGTCACGTACAGTATGTGATAGATTAAGTAGTTTTAAAAGATACATTTACCGTTTAAGTGTTTTTAAACTTATCTACTTATCTAGTTTGAGTGTTGCTAAATTCATTGTGTAACATTCAATTTGGCAAAATTAGATGCTTAGAGCAGACAAACAAATAAATGTGCAGTAGTACATAGCTTCCTAATTGTTATATTATGATACCTATATAAGCATTGTTACTACATGGTAATTTATAATAAACTGAATGGTTGGTATTTGCAGTTTTATAACTTGAAATGAAAATAAAACCTAAAGTTTACCCAATAAAAATGAAAATGTGTCATATTGTGCTTAATTCATTTAAAAATTATACACTTAACATGGGGCACCACTTATCGACAATTCGTAAAAGCTTGAATTCGCCGGCCAAAACAGGGACGCTAGTGAATCGTTTGTTCGGTATTCTTAGTGGAGTTATTCGTAGTTATGACCTAATGATTTTTTCTCTGTTACCTGTCTACAAAACCAATTGACAAATTTATTTGACTTTCTTTGGTTTTGTTGAATTTTGTTTTGTGACTGCCCTGCTTAGCTATTTAAAAATATTAAAACACTGTTAGTATAATAACCAAATAAAATGACAAAAACTTCATATTAATCCGAGCATTAAGTACTAATACTTAATAATAAGTGATAATTATTGTTATTCAGTTCAAAAAGACCATACACTACTACTTGTCCTTACCTGCATAATATAAGAAATAGATAATAATAATATACCAAATAGCATTCCATTATAWTGGAAATGGATGTGATCGATCATAATTAAACCTGCATTTGTTAATAGAATCACAACCAAAACGACATCATTTCGCCAGCCTCTTGCTAATGCCAAGCTGCACCTGAATAATAAAATATGCAATGAAATTACAGAATTTTCTTGTGCAGTAATAATTCGCACCTGTGAACGCCATATGAAAATATAAAATCTGTTATAATTACTGAGAGCCGTTGAAATATCACCGTTGCTGGACTAGCATAATTTAGTGCATTAATTTCGAGCATTCCATCATCAAAAAATTTTGCAACATGTGACAGAATATATTCAAACCAAGCAAAAAGTGGTGGATAGTCCAGTGTCCACTCAGAAGTGTTWTCGAAATACCACTGATTGAGTGATAACTTATTCGTTATAGCAAGCCAATTTCTGTGAACTTCAAAATCCGTCGAACGACTACAAAATGCATGTAAAACACCAGAATGAAAAGAATTAATTATAACCTACTAGGCCGGTATAAACAATAATTTCAAACAGGATACGAGCAAACTTATTAGGATTATCATTCTAGTTCAGTCTCCTGTTTTATAGTGCTTCAATAGGCAAAAAAATAAGAACACTATCAGTTAGTAACAGTCTACAACATGCTGTGTTAAACTGTTACTTCATCTGTATCCTTTGCCACATAAGGAAAGTTATCCACAAATTTTAGTATGTCTGTAGCTTTGCCACATATACGAGTAGGAAGTTATCAACAAATTATCATACTATTTCCACATCCAGAGTCCAAATTTTTAAAATAATCAGAAATAATGGTTGACTGGTGACGTCAAATTCAAAACCGACAGACGTCAAGTCTCAAGTGAGCAAGTGACGTAAGTTGTGATTGTGACCACGGACCACGGATGCAGACTGCAGAGAGCATACACAAAGTTTCATGTGCCGCGATGTTAATTGCCAAGTCGATCACCATCGTTCCCACTCACATTTCAATGGAAATGGGACGAAACCATGAGACGTCCGGGCAGGAGTAGCGGGAAGGATAAACAAGGAGAGGAAGATTAGATTGTAACACAATTGGTTGCATTTTGTATTGTCTCTGAATTAATTCATTGCATTAAATTATTAAAAATCGTTTTTGTTAAAGTTTTTATTTAAATCGTTTTTAATAATATTACAAGACAGGTACCAGTGATTTTCTATGTATAATTAAAAATCACTGACAGGTACAAACTTCCGCACTTCCACAATTCGTTAACCCTGATGAGTGACAGAGCTACTACTACTACCACCAGAGAAAAAATTACTACTACTCTCTTTTTCACACACAAACCAGACGGAGAACTAAGCGTATAAGAACTCAACCATAGTTGAACCGCTATGTTCATTCTTTGTCGGCATCGTTTTCACGCTTAGCAGAAAGCTGCGTTCTGATTGGTCACAGCTTGGTAAATTGCGCGCTATTGCCAGCATGGACAATTTTACTTCAGCCTTAGCTGTATTTGTTGCTGTTACGCACGGTATATGCGTACAGCAATTACGTGTTTGTAGTTTGTGTTTTGTTTTTGATTTGTCATCTGCGCTGTTCTGTGATTTGCACTTACGTGGATAATCATGCCAGCACATATTTGTACTGTGAAGGACTGCCCTTCGAAATCGAAAATGGGAGTTTCTTTGTTTATATTTTCAAAGGATGCCAACAGGTTTGATTACTAAATATGTTTATTATTATTACGAATAATTCCACTAAAGATGCCGAACAAACGATTTTTAGCGTCCCTGTTTTTGCCGGAGAATTAAATCTTTTACGGGTTGCTGATAGTGGCATTTCATGTCAACTGTACAATTTTTGAATAAGTTAAGCACACTATGACACCATTTCGTTCTTACTGGGTAAACGTTAGATTTTATATTCATGTCAAGTTATAAAACTACAAAGACCAACCATTCAGTTTATGGCCACGAGTATAAAGTTACCGTATAATAATAATGGTTATTATAATATAACAATTAAGAAGCTATGTGTTACCACACAATTATTTGTTTGTCTGCTCTAAGCGACCTTAAATTTTGCCAAATCAAATGATAGACAACGAATTTAGCAATAAGCAATAAGCTTGTGAAACAGTACTTGATTTTAAAAATTCAGTATCTAACCTTATCCGTGTTGTAACTGTTCAGAGCATATTGAAAGATTATTATAGGGCTTCTATAAATGATTCCAGCACGCGGGCGGCGTTGATTTCTGAATTCTTTGTACCGCCTTTTTGTAACTGTTACCAAGTTACAATAAGCATGGCGCTACTACTGAAGATTGCAGTTCAATGTTTCACAGCTCCGAAATGTGAGCTTTCTGCAATCATAAAGTTAATTATTGCACAAAGCACTACAGAATATGTTGAAAATATACACTCCCGGGCGTTTTCTCATATTATAATATAACAAATAATTCAAAAATCGACAGATGACAAGTATACATCTTTTTCCTGAGAGGCGCCAAATTGATTTAATCGATAATTTTCATAAGCGCCCTGCATGCATGTATCATTTATAGAAACCCTGGATTACATATCCCCATGTCACGCCCTGCAATTGCATGATCATTAAAATGTCTTTCACTCTGAATAAGATGATAACAAAATAGGAAAAATGTAAAAATCTTGCACTTGTAAGTTGCAGTCATCTGCCGGTGGGACTTGGAATCTCCATAAAAACAAGACCATTTTGTAGCATAATAGATAGCAAAGATCGTTATCCTTTTAAGTACAGTTATCCGTACCTGCAGCATAAAAAACTTTCTTTCAGATTATTTGTTTTCACAAATCACAATTCGTGAATGTTACCGGTCTATACTTCACATGTCTATGAAACTACTTACTTTGTTACTTTATCTGTTACAGAGAAATATACTGGGGAGAAGACACATAGGCCGACTGCGCATCCCAATTCAGCTGGGTCGCCATATTGTCCACAGAAACGTCAAAAATCAGACAGTGTTGTCAAATGGCAGTACTTTTTTTGAATTAAGGTTGGGGTATCGCCGTAAGCTAATACATGGGCGACATACACCGCTACAAAACGGGAAATGTAAAAAATTACTCACTCTATTAGAAATACGAAGTGATCCTTAACAATAAGAAGAATTGATGCTTCGCGTGTGCTATTTGTTAAGTTCATAATTGCTATATATTTAATATAGTAACAGCGTAAATATTGCGTAAAATTTTACCTATGGCGGGAACACTTGCTTGTCGATTACTTTGAATTCTGATGTACTATTCAAAAGAAGTTTTAGCATACGAAAATGCCCAATTCCTTACCTTTATATTGGTTCCTATTTCGTTACAGACTATACGGTATTTTTTTAGATTTCCCGTTTTGAAGGAAGTCATTTATCACCAAATCGGCAACGTCAATAAGGTCGATATTCGCTACGAATTTAAGATGGAAATTGGCAGATCACAATAAAATCGCGTCTTCGCTGAAGCGGTATAGTTCAGACGTAGTCCAGTAAAACATTGATAGATGGTGGTGTAAGAGATTAGGTTGTTGCATGTGCTAAGGAGGGAAGAGTGCCGTACGACCTTTGACCTTTGACTATTAAATATAAATTCAGGTTCAGGTGAACAGTAACAGTAATCGTTTATGTATTATGTATGTACTATTTTAGTCTGTTAGGCCCTATAGGTACTTTAAACATGTAATTAAAAAATGGTAAAGTTAAAGGCAGGAATGTATTTGTTTTCATATTTTTAATTTCTGCAAATTGTTACCCCGCTTTTGGCGTGTGACAAGATTCTGTACATCTGTAGCATCGAATTTGCGTTCCAAAATGCACGGAACATTAACCAAGGTCAAGACGCTGAGCGTCTGCATGCCACTAATAACTTAGATTAGTAGGTACAGGGGTGTAGTGTTGCAGTAAAATCAACTTGATATTTGGCATAGGTACATATAAATCTCAACTAGGTTCCCAAAGCGACCTATTGTTTTTGGGATAAGTAGTAATAGTAGTAATAACTACCCTTTTTGCAAATTTTTCTCTTTTTTAGTATCAATGTAATTAGTAGTATTATTGCGAGTATTATGCGTCCCTATAAATTTTAATCTATTTAAATATAAATAACATAAATATATTGTAAATAAAATAAAATGGCAATTATTTACTATAGCGTTCCATGACATATCGAGCTCAAATTGTGCATACCGCTAGAAAATGGCCTCCTGAACACGAATGTAAAATCCGTTTCTTGCGGTTGCGCCTAGTTTAAAAAAAATAATGTTTCAGTTTGGAATTACTTTACGACGCGGAGTGTTCTCTCTTTATGTCGCGCGGTGTCGCATGCTCCTTAACGTCCGGTAGTCATACGCGAGGGGTTTCCAAACAGATTTGGGAGTTGCTTTTTTGCCACGCGATTTTTGAGGCGTTTAGGCCCTCTTTTTTTTGTAAAGTCACTAGATAGATTAAAGGCCCGTTGCCCAAAGCGTGGTTAACCAGACCTCCTGGTTAACACGCGGTTAACCAGCCGTTGCCAATAGGCAGCACCAATGAAGAACGCTTAAAAAGAACCGTTTCCATGACAATTGCCCGTTGACCGCGTGTTAACTGTGGGGTCTGGTTAACCACTCTTTGTGCAACGGGGCCTAAGTACCGCAATTCATTGTCCATATTTTTGCATTAAAATGGCGGATGGAACCAAAACCATAGAAACCAAATAGGTTTGATCCCGTCTTCTACATAAATATTTAAATTTACCGCTGCTATTTTGCACTAAAATGGCGGATAACTACGGTACTTTATACGTATTCCTCAACGTCCGTTCGTCCTACGCGAGTACGTTTTCAAGCAGATTTGGKGGTTGTTTTTTTACCGCGCTATTTATGAGAAAAATCGCGCGGTAAAAAAGAACCCCCAAATCTGCTTGAAATGCGCTCGCGTAGGACAAACGGACCTTCAGGAGCATGTGACACTGCGTGGCATAAGGAAGAACACTCCGCGTCGTAAAGTCCAAATTGTAACTTTAATTTTTCGAAAACTAGGCGCGACCGCAAGAAACTGATTTCATATTCGTGTTCAGGAGGACGCTTTCTAGGGGTATTATACGATTAATAATGAGGTTTTGAACATTTTTTGTCTCCACACATTTTTTTAAGCAACAAACGGTTCCCGTATTATTAGCAATAATCCGTAAAATTTTAATTTTTTTTTGTAAATGACTCGAAAATTATTAAATTAACAAAAAAAATTGCAAGAGTGCTTTTCGATCTGAAATTTGATTTTCTATAATTATGAAATAGCAAAATTTTTTCGTATGAACAGGGTCCAAAATCCAGTTTCTTGGAAATATTTCGAAAAACGTCAATCTTTTGGAAACAGTTTTTAAAACACTTTTTGTACGAAATGTTTTTTCCTATCTGTGGTGGCATTTTCACTTTTTGAATATATTGAGTATTTTCGTAGATATTTAGGAAAAACCGTTTTCTTTGTGACGGTTTTTTGCTAATATCTTCTAAACCGTTTGCTGCACAGAAAATTTATAGGGACGAATAATACTCGCAATTGTACTACTAATTACATACTAGAAGGACAAAAATTAAAATTTGCAAGAAAGATAGTTACCCCCCCCCGAATTTCACCCCCTTCCCTATACGCTTACTTATCCCAAAAACAATAGGTCGCTTTGAGTAGTTCAAATTCATATGTTAAGTCTTTATCGCGTCCACGCACAGACCGCCAGATCCACAGACAATAAATTTTTTGCTCAAATTTTGGTTTTGGGCGTTTTTTAAAGCGATTGAGCAAATAAAATTTTTTTGAATATTGTTTTTTGTTTCTTCTCCGAAGCGATTCATCGCGATTTTMATTGACTTTCATTTACAAATACAACACATCGTTGTTCTGACTGTTATTAAATCATGGCTGTAGATTTTTCATTATTTTGCTGTTGATCCCAGTCGAAACATCGAAGCCTGTTCAGTAAAATTCATTTTTATCAAAAACTGTACATTTTTCAGTAGTACTTAGGGCACTGATAACCCTCCAGCAAATAGATTTTTAACTGCACTTATAATTTTCAAAATATCGCCATCTGAACTTTTGCCGCGCATTAGCATCCAAAAAACGACACCTTTGTATGGAGGCTAGCGTATACGTCACTTGCGCAGCGGGGCACAGAATTCCTGTACTTTGAGCACTTTATATAAGGTAATTTATTATTACAGTAACTGCGCGACATACCGAACAGGTAAATTAAGCTCAAATATTCTACTGAGCGACTGATCGACAGCTATTTGATAACAATTACGTGTATTTTAAATAAATCACATTCAATTGAAATCTGCTTGCAGGTGTTGATGAGATGTTGAGCTACACAGGTATTACCAAGTTCTTGATAAATTGAAAATTTGTGAACAGGCCTATTATATCACGTCGTCAAGGGGTATATTCACAGGTAATATATCCCCCAGTGCATCAATTTTTTTTTGGAAAAATTCGAATAAGCCAGTTTCAGTGGTATTTGTTTAACAATTAAATAGAATGAGCTCTAGTTGTTTTATAAATCTAAGTCGAAGACAAGGATTTTGCAACTAGCGGAATGCTATTGTTAAACAAATGGTTTAGAAACGAGTTTCTTTTCGATTTTTTTCATAGATATGTAGATATGTAGTAAGATTATTTCCTAAGTTAGTATACATAGAAACCATAGAACGAATTTTTGTCACTGATTGGTAAAAATTGACAGGAAGGAAATAATCGAAATTATACGAGGTACCTCTACTAAATTGAAAGTTCTGATTGGTAGAAAATAACACGAAAAATATAATTCGTATTAAAAGTCCTAAAACGCATCCTTTTTAGATTAAAAATGCCTATTAAAGATTTAAAGTTCATATAGGTACGTACTCCTGATAATACTGATGCACTTCCTAGACTTCCTACGTATATTACGCAGTATCCGGACGCGCGCTGAGGCCGCTCAGGTACGAGCGACACGCAAGCAATTTTGGCTAACCCTATTATCGTTGTCGCGGTTAGTTTTTTATATGTATGTGAATAATATTCAGACGTGATTCAGACCACGCTATTATTATGCATCCATGGTTACAGGAATCTGTAATCCGGACTATTCGATTTTAACATAGACATTTTACTACGCTTTTATATGCATCTATAATCCGCTAGGTACCGCCATCGTACAGCTCGCATGAGTGAAATGGGAGATGTCGTGAAACTTCTTTCTCTAGGATCCCAGCCTTAAAAGAACTTTATGCATACCTATAAAAATGAAAAATTTATATACATTTTGCAGTGTAAATGGTACTAGATATTAAGTAAGAAATTAGGATGGCAATGCCATCTGTCAGCATTACACTGATATGATGACAAAGCCACCTAGCTGCCTTAACGGGTCCTAATTCCTAAAGAAAGTGACATGTAACTTGACAAATTGGCATGCAACTGCATATTATTTAAAAATATATAATTATAACAAATAATTACTGCAAATTACTGCAAAAAATTTATTAAGGATTATAATATTTACTTATGCAGGGAGACATCTAGCGACTTCGAACGTTTATTCGATGAACACTCTTTAACTACACAACTCATAACTAAAATTAATGAAACTACCAAATAAAACTAAGATATAAGTCGTGCAAGCAGATAACAAAATCACAATCACAATAACTAACGCCACGGGCCATGCAATGTAAACAAAGCAATGCTACGAGCATAGAATAACATGTGGCAACGCCGGTCTAGGAGCTTTGTTATGTGCTGTGAAACTCATGACAGTTGATTGACGACAGACATTCTCCCTATTAAATTAGCCATTTAATTGATATTTATAGAACATTCCAAGAACAAGTCAAACTGATTTTAGTATCTCAACACTGTTACATTAAATTGGTTCGCATTTACCCTAGTTTTAAGTGAAACTGTTGCACAAGATGTCATTATTTAAAGTAAGCGCCAAAAGTTTGACGTTCTCGTGGACAATATGGCAACCCCCTTGTTTACTAGCATTCGCGCAGATCCATGACGCATACTTATAAATATATATATATTTATAAGTATGTGATCCATGAGCGTTCTCCCCACTCTAGTTCTCTGATCTGTTATCATTTTTTATATCCACAAACGTCAAAATGAAAACAACATAACCTGCAATATACATATTTGTATTTGACTGTAATGAATAACCAACAAGAAAAATATTCAGTTACCTGGATGATTTCCGTTTCATTGTGGCTCGAAGACAAGTTAAAAATGTACAAAATGGTATGTGGAACAATGAATATAATAAATTCATATAAATGTATAACAATTTCAAATATCTACCTCAATTGCATTTCTTATATTTTAGTAATATAAAACTGTTCACTACTAAACCATATGGTAATCACTGGCATCAGAAAAAAACAACATATTGCACACATTATTATAGTGCATGATGGTTATGCACAGAGCTCTTTTCACCTGGTTCATATTACTCCTGTTTTTCATTCTTCTGTGTCTTCGACTGGATGAACGTATTCGTTGGAACTGGTTCCTTATATTTTTACCGATGTGGCTTTTTGATGTAGTGCTTACTATAAATGCTTTATTTAATATAGTAATGCATTGTAAACATGACAACTTCAGTGATTTACCAAAAGTTAAAAATAGTGTTGTTTTGTTAGTGATAATATTAAAAATTGTATCGCAAATAATGATATGTTTAAAGTTAGAATATAAGTTGAATCTTACACTATACCATGTATTAATACCGTTTTGGTTATTACTACCTGTTGTGATTATAGATATATCATTAACACTTTTTAAACGATCATATGTAATTTAAGTTTTATACATTATAAATTTTGTTTTAAGTGCTGTATTTTTACCTACCTACAATAATATTTAAAAACTATAACAATTGAAACACTGAGCTGAAATATAGGACGATGAATATTTACCGGCTTTAATTATGTAGTTTAATCAAATATCCCATATAGGTATCAAAGCAGATTTTCAGTACCTACTATAAACGGAAGTGCATTAGTTTTGTGTTTATGTGCGATATGCAGATTAAAAATCAAGATAAATCAAATCTGGTATAAAATATTTTTTCGTATTTTCACAAGAAATATATGTACATTGTAACCACCCGTGATACTTGAAATTCGCATGTATTCCCTAAACTGACAACACTGTTGCACCATAGATCATAACTATGGATAACTCCACTAAAGATAACAGCCTTTGCCATCTCTCGTGCTACGAAAATGGCCCTCTGTAGATAGAGGTTTTAAATGTCACCGTTAGATGGCGGCAACGTACTAGGCTATTTTTTACATTTTAGCTCTTTTGTCATCGTATTCAGAATGAAACACATATAATATAGTGATCATGAGATAGGATGACATGGCATAGGAATATTTAATATAAGCTTTCATTGTGCTTTGAGCAGTTACGACACGGAATAGGTTAGGTCCTCAATTTTTTAAATTAAGTAAGTACTATTTCACAAGTTGCATTTATATTTTGTGTTCCTGTTATACGGTAATTTTATGCTTATGACCATATCTGTAGTTTTGTTACTTCAAATGAAGGTAATTATGCACATTACCGGACCTATCCCAAATTACGTGAAATTTTGCACACTCCTAAAACACGACATCCTGAACATGAATCTGAAATCGGTTTCTTGCGGTCGCGTCTAATTTTCTTTAAATTAATGTTTCAATTTGGAACTATTTATCGCGCGGAGTATTCTCCCCTATGGCGCACAGTGTCACAAGCTCCTGTATGTCGGGTCTTCCTACGCGAGTGCTTTCCAGTTGATTTGGGGGTTTGCTTTTATTACCGCGCGATTTTTGAGGCGTTTAGTCCGTGTTTTTTGCGCGCCGCATAATTACATAATAATTACCGAAATGAAAATAAAACCTAATCCAGTAAACAGGAAATTGAAAATTGTGTAACATCGTGATAACTTATTCAAAAATTATAGTTTTAACATGTGCCGGTACCTATCGGCAATCCGTGAGGAGTTAAATTCACCAGCAAAAAACAGGGACGCCACCGAATCGTAATAAACATTAACAACTATCAATAGTCAGATCTGTGATCGTGATCTAATCTAACCTCACACGTTCATACTTCAACCTTTAACCTCACTTTTATCTTCTGCAACACTGCAACCAGGTACTAGAAAATTAATTACTTGCAAACGAAACCGTGCTGTTCACCTGGAATAATGTCAGAGTGAGTGGCAAAGAAATAACTTCCTATTATCACAGTTCTAAATGTTTTGCAGCAGGCAATCGATTATGCTTTCATTTGTCTTCACTTTATGTACATATATAATTCTTCCTGTAGGTTACAAATGGTGTAATATGCATTAACCAATTTGTTTACAACATTTATTTCTTGACTACCTGTCACGTGAATATTTAAAATGAATGCTCCGAGGAATACTCTTAAAGGCTGGAAGTATGCTACTTTTATCGGTGGTATAGTAGGAATCATAGGACTAACTATATATCCCATTATAATTGATCCCATGATAAATACTGAAAAGTACAGTAAGTTATAACTTAAAACTCAATCAAGTTGTTAAAATGCAGTTATTCATTACACATTTTAGAAGAGATACAGAAACACACAAGAAGGGGCATCAATCAGGAAGAAATACAGCCCGGAAGTAAGTTAAATAATTTTTAAAACTAAAAAGGTATCTATATTTTTTTGTACCAAAGTGACATAATTTTTAAATTCTTAATATCAATTAATAAAACAACTTGCTGTATTCAGATATTGCAATATTTATTAATATTAAGTATTCAATATATTTTTATATTCAAAGGTAGTCACCAAAATTAAGTTTTTAAAAAGTGAAAAAATTGTTTTATATTATTTTGATACTTACTGTTTTTAAAGTATTGTTTTGTACAAACTGTGTGCACATACAATTATTGCTTATTAACTTGAATAATTGGTTTCAACTCAACAATAGTGTAAATGCTATAGGCGAAGAGCGAATAACGCCACTATCGGTGGAACTTGGCATTTTTGGTGGGTAAACTACAGTTTACTGTAGGGTAAACACATTTGCTGTCAGTTGTATGGTGTATGCTGCAATTACTGTAGCCTAACTTAACTAATTCTCTTATTTATGTCTGTCTAGTGATCAAAGAATTACACCAGTAGATATATTCTTTGACAGTAATCAACAAGAGTGCTGAAAAATATGTATGCTCTTTGCGTGCAAGTATAAAAATTGCTGTGTTGTGGACTGTAACAGTTATGCAAACACAGACAAATCGGTTAAATTTTACTGCTTTGCATCCAAACCTCATGAAGAAGAATGTCGCAAATTGTGGATTAGTAGCATCCTCAGAGAAAATGAGTAGGTAGGTATGGCATTCTACTTAATACTGCGCTAATTGTACAGAACACCGGGCAATCGCCGGGTTTTGCACACAACTAAAACATTGCCCTCTGAAGATGAATCTGAAATGAATTTCCTGCGGTTGCGTCTGGTTTTTGAAAAATGGGTTTTTATCGTGGACCTGCGGTACAACGCACCATGTTGTTCCGTATGCGGTGTGGTTTCACGACTCGAGAGTGTGGTTTCATTTTGGTGCTTAGGCCATGCTTTTTTGAGTAGTATGAAAACACTCGCGTGGCACGACCGAACGTAAAGGAATCATTAAAGAAGCATGTGACACTATGCAATACCTACAGGGAGAAACACTTCGAAAATAAGATGTGACCCCAAGAAACGGATATTCATGTTACGAAAGACTGTATTCTAGAAGTGTGCAAAATTTCACTTTATTTGGCGAAAGTATGGTATTCTGTATAATTACCAATATTGCCAGTTACTATTTTTATTCGTCTCGTCAGTACAATGATCAAATTTTATGCTTTGTAACCCAAACTATATCACTGTATCTATTTTCTGTGATTAAACCGCTTTTTGACAGAAGGCTGTAGGTTAGGATTACCCACCAAAAATGTGCGAGTTACCCGCTGCGAGACGCTGCAAAGTGGCTCACCGCCTATAACAGAAGTTAGTTGTTTTGTTTTCTCATTTTGCAATACAAAATATATTGTCCTTTTTTATCTAAGTGATATAGAACATTTAATATGCTTTTATTTTTCAGATATGAAAGTATGGAGTGATCCATTTGGTAGAAAATAAACTAAAAGAAATAGTGTTGTATTTTAGCTGTTCTAATTTTGTAGTAAATGGTTTGCAAATATATAATTTGTTTATATGTTTACTAGTCTGTAGGTATATTTTGATTTATATAACATAAAGTTTTACAAAGTAAAAAAATATTGTACTTTCGAGGAGCCAAAATATCGGAAATGTAGTAATAACATTCGAAAGGTGAGAACATTTAAGTTGATAAAAATTGCTGTATAAAAATAAATAGGAAGCGAGAGAACTGTTACTATTAGACGCTAGTAAAAAGGAGGTTAAGGAAAGGTTGGAAAAGAAATCTGTAAGTACCAAAGTTAATGTAAAAAGATTTTTATCTAATATTAAACAACATGTGACAAATGTATTACCGAATTTTGAAACCCATACAAATACACTGCAAGGAAATACAATTTCTGTGTAAATGGTTCTGAGCACCATTTTAGAGGTATGCCTATAAAGACTAATAAAATGAAAGATTCATTTGAACTTTTTCTGGATGGAACTTACAAGCTCATCAGCATGGGAATCTCCTGTATTGTTAAATTTGTGAAAATAGTATTTTTCAATCCGAAATAGTGGCTGAATTTACTTGCTGATGAAAACAGGCAAAGCATACTTAATAATTATAATAACGAACAAATACCTATTAGAAAGAGAGAGACATCAACGAATGTTTTTTTTCCCATGCTGATGAACTTGTAGATTCCGTATAATACTTAAAAATTCCAGAAAAGCTTCTAAAGTGTCTCATTTTATGAGTTTCTATCAATATACCTCTAAAATAGTGCTCGGAATCACTTGAGATGTTTACGTGGCAATTGTACTTTACCCGCAGTGTATTTGTATAGATTTGAAAATTCTTCAGTATATTAGTCACAAGTTGTTTAGTATTGGATAAATGTTTTAACTTTGTCTTTAGTACAGATTCCCTTTCCAACTCTTCCTTCTCCTTTTTACTAGCGTCTAATAGCAACAGTGTTCTCGCTTTCTCTATTTCATGTAGCAATTCTTGATTATGAACTTTTGATATTTCCCATTATGTGCGGCACGCAATGAGACATATGTGAGGCACGAGTTTTCAAACTTAAATTTACTTAAACCTTTCGAACGTTATTAAAACATGTATTTATTTTGTGGAGTCCTGGTTATTATTTGTGTTTATTTTTGTAAATTTAGGCTCCTGGTATTAAATTAAAAGAGCTTTGTGTTCTATAAAATATTATAATGTAAAAACTGTATTCCAAAAAGATCTTAATTAGAGATTGAAACGTTATATGAACACAAAGCTATTTTAATTTAATATAGGAGCCTAAATCTACATAAATAAACACAAATAGATATTAAAATGTTTCTGTAAGTTTTGCTTACCGAAAATACAATACAAATTTAATTAGGATTTAATTGGTCCGTTTATTTTCCACACAGCAGTCAGTCGAGCATTTTTTCATAAGTTTCATAAGAGTTTACGTCGAACTTCAAAACATGCAAACTCTTTACCCCCGAAGTCTCCCACAAAATTATACAAACATTCATCATAAAAATTTCAACTTTTTGTTAAATTGTGTGTACAGGTAGGGTATGAAGAAGCGCCTACACACCAACATCGATACAGCAGTTCCCATTCATTTCTTCCCAGTATCACTGACAGAACATAGCTACCGGTATTCCAGTAGATTGTGTCATCAAGCTGACCTGACCGTTTTTTACTGAATAAAAGTGGTTACTAGTACCGGGAGGCTGCAATTCAGCATAAAACCACATGGCAACACAATAGAATATTTTGAGCTGTCACTTTACACAACTCCAAGTGTTTTGTGTGCTGTCAGTTGAAAATAAATACACAATATAACTTAACACTTGACTAGCAAGAGAACACAGCATGTCTGACGGAGAACCAAATTCATGCCAAATTTGCTCCCGTTGTTACCAGCACCAAGCAAATAAAACTGAATTCAATTCTAAATTGCTTATGCAAAATCTAGTGTTTTCAGTAGTGCATGTTGGACATATAAATGATAATAATAATAACAGTTTATTGTCCAACTATTAACAGGACAAATTACACAAATTTAGTTTTAACAAATTAACAATTAAAATACGAATTAGCTATAGATAACATCTACATGGAAATTAGGACACAATTCAGGCATTCAGTGAACATAATTTCAGCAACTGCTTAATCGGTGTGTTATTAACATCACTATGATCACAAATGACGAACATCTAATATCTTTGGTCAGGCTATAAAACTTGGTTGAATAATGCAAAATTTTGTTTATTTATTCAATTTATTGCACCACTCACATTAATTATTCATTATCAACTAGAAAGAAAAATACATCAAACCATAATATATAAGTAACAATCAGTAGAAACACTAAGCTAAATTTTGTATGGATGTGTCTCAGCAGTGATCAGTCCTGGTGGTCTTTCCCAAATTTATTGATATGGACAAGGGTGGCCTAGGGGATTGCGACCGCACAGTGTGAATTTACAGATCGTCTACGCTAAAAATAAAACACCTTAATACCACGTATACCTACAACTGTAATTTCTGTGAAAAGATTTGTATTTAAAGATAAATTCAGGTCATTTTAAAAAGCCCACCACTTTCCTCTTAGTTTACCACCTGAGGGCGTGGTCAGTGGTGCTATTTTTTTTTCCAGCCCAGTGCATTGAACTATTTGAATTTGAAAAATGTTTTTTAGGGGAAGGGGACAATGAGAATTCATACCACCTGAAAAATTTGTAACCATCTCCTGATTGAGGCATTATGCTAATGTCTAACCAAAGCAGGTTTTTTTTAGCCGAAGGTGCAGGAGTACCAATGCAATTTGATATTTAACCAAATCCTGATAGTAAAACCTACTTAGACCTACCCAACAATTTGGTATTTCTAGTTGTTTTTTATAAACACTGTGAGGGCAAGTGAATATTACCATAAATGTGTATCATGTACTTTGAATATTTTATTTGGCACAATTACGTCAATAATTAACACTATTTTCAAAACAGAAAGGACCCGTGCAAAACAACCTCTTCCAGTTGTGTAGTGTTTTCAGGATTAATATATATTATAATAACTGGTTCCGCCAATATCCAAATTAAATCAACACACAAATAAATGCCAAAGGTGCAGTTTGATTCTAAAAATCATGTGAAATAAAGTTTGATGACACTAACAACACAACAACACATCTGTTTTTGATACAGATTAAAATGCTTGATTTAAGACATTTTTCAAATGAACATTATTTAATAAATATGTCATACAGCAGCTCTAAATACACACAGTATTTGATTAAACGTTATTGGAAAATCTCCGTTATTTGGCTTTGGTCAAAGCTTGAAAGAGTTGAATAGTTTGCAAAGTAGTGATTTTTACCTGAAGCTGAGTTGGACACTTGCTAAGAACAATCTTAAAATTTGTCATTTATACCCCAAAATTTTAAGTAGCAAAGCAGTAAATCAATGTGATGAGGCTAGTGCATGACATTGCAAACCATAAGTGGAATAAGTATAAAACTCGCAATTTTCAACAAAATCGGATGAAATTGACCCTTGTCGTTCCATTGATTAAGCTGTGAAGTAACTATTTATGTTTTAATGTCTTAAAATAAATAATTGTATGTTTCTAGCATGGATTGCTTATGACATCCTATGAACTTCTATGTCACATGCGTCACAAGGGGACGTTTTCAAGTCTCTGCTTGGCAAGCAAGCTTTATAACAGAATAATTTAAAATCTATTCGAAATTTTCGGTTTCATTTGTGTCAGTAAGTCTCTACAACCAATATGAATACATCCGACAAAATTAAAACAAGATTTTACCCTTGTGAATTAACGGTGCACCCTAGTGAAAAATTATCAAAGAATCACACTAAGACACCCATATTCCATATTTGTTTAAAATCCTTCATACACAGTATTAATGACATAACAGATATAATATCTCTACTGATTGTTGCTTATATTGTAATCAAACATTAAATACAATAGCATTCTTTATAATGAACAATCACCATCCTCGCATACATCCAAAAAGACATCAAATGTTTCTCTGTTGCAACTGCCATCTGATGTAAAAACATATTTATGAAAAGTTCCATCCAAACAAACAGCTGGAACAAACAAAACAATAAATACTGGAGTTTTGTATATTTTAAAACAGATATTTACCAATAACAGAACTGTTAGGACCAAAAGCACATACGCAAGCACATTCTGGTGGTACAGTAAAATTTGTCAAGGCCCACTGAGAATCTCCATAATTTCCCAATACTCCAAAGTTTGGTAAACTAGAAGATACCACTCAGTTAATAACTATTTTAATACCTATTTATTATGATGTTTCACATAAGTCACTTGTCCGGTTTATATAAATTTATGAAGCAAGAAATATACAGAACAGCAGTATATATATCAACGCTTATGCTTGAAAACTTCTGTTTTGTTTTCAAATGGCATTAATAATGATGAACATTTCTATTTGCTCATTGCATTTTCTGAATGCTGATCAAAATGAGATTAATAAAGTACAGGCAGAATTCAAAATTCTAATTTCATTTGCTTAATAGCACAGTATAAGAAAACCAAGAACATTTATAATAATGTATGCATATTTGGAAAGTTATTTTGAAAAAATCATGTTTTATGTAGTTATTTATACAGTTGGCAAATAAATGTTCTCACAGTAACTTCTAATTTTAATAAACAGTCGAGCTTGAACGTTTCAGATATAAAAAATAGTTCTTTAAAGTAGGGGAGAAAAGTCTATTATGTTGCAACAATATAATATTCTAAACATATTACAACACTTTCTTTCACATAATAATCTTTATCAAAATATTATTATTATGAGTCCATAATATTTTATTTATTTATTACAAATTCTATTTAATATTCATCATGATTAATGTTTTTTTTTTAGCATTTTTTATCATGTCCACCTACAAGCAGAAATTTTGTTCCACTATGAGCTGTAAAAACCTTTCATTCCCGATGATGTGAAAATGTGCCTCATTTTCTACCACTGGGCAAGAAATAACCCTTGAGTGATAAAAGAAAAAATGAATACATTACCCCAAAATAATATAACAGGGTGGCATGTTATACCACAATTTGGAGTGACAGGCCCTTAGCTTTTTTTTGAGAAGGAAAACGTGGTCTTGACAATTCGCAGTCTTTACAAGTAAATATTTTTGGTTGTCCCATTGTGGGAAGATATTATTCAAAAAGAGTAACTCCAAAAGTTCAATTTCCAACAAAATGAGGTTACAGCTGACAGCCCATAATTCATCCAAAGTTTTAAGGGAAAAACCTGCCAGTTACTGGGAATATTTGAAGGAAAAAGGCTTCTACACTATTCTCATCTAAACAAACTGATTATTTAAGCGATTAACATCATATTTCACAATATGTACAACTGAGCCTCAAAAAACTACATTTCCAAATGTGCTGTTGCTAATGGCCATCTTAAAAATATTATTTTCAAAATTTAATGACAAAATCTTATCTAGTAAAAAACCACCGCATCTGCTCGACAAAGTAAGTTACAGAACTGATGTACATAATCTAAATTTAAGGGATGTAGGTTCCATGCTAACGAAGGCTACTCAATACAACATTGTTAAAATTTACAATCAATTATTGCCCAATTCCTTGAAATCTGAAAAATACTGTTTATTTAAGAGAAAACTTAAAAAATTAATGTTGGATAGTTAACACTTTGTGTAGACTTTTAGTTTTGAAATCCATTAATCTGTTAACTACTTATTGTTGTCAGGTGCTGCCCTGGGTATGATTAGTTTCTGGTGGAGCAATTCAATTTGCTATACATAATTTTTTTTTTTTTGAGGTGCCGAAGCTCATTTTACTATTTTGTATATATAGCCAAGAATTAAGTGGTGGAACAGGCGTTGCGTGCCTCACGGCACATAACGAGCTGAACTTCTTGTGGTTTTTTTCTTGGCTATTGTACTATTCCTTTACAATCAAAATTTTTTTGCTAAATTGTAAGTCTAGCGAAAAATAAAGGCCTTTAGTATTATTATATAAAGCCGTAATTACTACTGAATTCATAAATAAAAACAGTTTCTATTAATTTATAATTTCCCCTCAAAAATACCTAATCGGTTCTGCTGCATCCTGTATATGGATGAAACAGTAGGTAAAGTGCATTGTAAACTACTGTAATTTACTGACTTACGTCATTCGGCGATTTAAGTTTGTGTTCTTTATAGCAAAAATATGTACAGTTCCCTTATCACTAGAACAGCATAAGTACTCGGAGTTATTGCTGAAATTAATGCTGAAAAACGAATCCATTTAGTTAAGTTATAATTACAGAAATGCAAAACAAACCAATAAACAGTTGCTGGATCAGACCCCCGCCTCAATTCTACTAGCAAACATCTGCTACTACTATCCCACACTCGTATCAGGGTGCCTTTGCAAGAAGCTGTTGCTAGGCGAGTACCTTGAGGGTTTAAAGCTAAACATCCAAGTTCATTCCTGTGAGCTTCAATCCACACTGGTGCTGTTGATATACCAATCTCCGTATTACTGAGATCAAGCAACTGAACACTACCAATTTTATGACCTGGGAAAACAAGCAACTGTTTCTCTGCTGTTGCTAGAGGACTTACTTCACATAACCCTCTGGGGTTGTTTCTTGTTTCTAAGGAGAATAATCGCTGCAGTGGAGAGGGAAATGAAAATACGTGTATTCTTGATGACAAAGCAACAATCAGCCTGTAACAAACCACCACAAAATCTGTTTTAAGTAATTCTCAAAAATTCTTGACGTCTAAAAAAAGTTATACCAGATAGACAACTAAAAATAAGTTTTAAATAAACAATATTGATTTCAATATGTACTCTCAGATTCACACAACAAGTTAAATAAATTAATTTAAACAGATTACATCGCAGCAGTAAAAAATAATTACTTTTTTTTTGCTCTTGTGATGAAATTTGTTCATCGTGAACAAATTGAACCATATATTGCACATATGTTTGGATGTTTTAGAACAAGCTACCCCTTCAATCTACATATATTTTTTAAGAGACTAGAAGCGATTTCTTTTTGCAGCGATTAGTCATTTGGTTCTACCACTGGGCTAACCACAGATTTTCTATTTATCAGTTCAAACAATGACGTTATGCAACTAACCCGGTTCCCTAAATTCAGTAACCGGCCTCAGAGATCGGGCCAAACCAGTGGTTAGTTTGTCTATTCTTATTTTGTATTCTTTCCGTTGCATTTCTTGATTTCAAATAATAAAATAATAACGATAATCACTAATAATTCTTCAGTGCTTCCTAAAGAATGCGGAATTTGTCCATAAATTTCTTGCAAATCTAGTATCTTATAAAGATAATAGATGATCAAGAATAAATCATTATTATTTAGTAAAATCTATTAATAAAATACATATAAAAAAATTGTGTCTGCTTTTTATTAGTTAATATTTTAAAGTTGGAGTCTTATTAATATATCTTCCTACTTTTTTTATTTTTGAATAATATTTTTTATACAGGGCTTCTATAAATGATTCATGCAACATGGGGGGCGATGATATCTGAATTCTTTGTGCCGCCTTTTTGTAATTGCTGCCAAGCCACAATATGCACAGCGATAGTACGAAAGGTTGCAGATCAATGTCAGCGCACAGCTCCGAAATGTGAACTTTCTGCAACCTTAAAGTGAATTATCCCACAAATCACTATAGAATTTGTTGAAAATATCCATTCCCAGGCGTTTTCTCATATTAAAATATATCAAACAATTCAATAATCAACAGATGACAAGTAAGTAATAGTTGTGTTCACCTTCCTTAGGCAGCAAATTGATTTAATCAATAATTTCTGTAAGCGCCCTTGATGTATCAATCATTTATAGAAACCCTGTACATAACATAATGGAATTTCTAAAGAGCATTATGGTGCATTTTTTTACTACTACATTTTTGTAACGTTACTAATAACATATTTTATCAATTTATTAGAAGTAATTGTTAGAACCGGCCTTAAGTAATTTAAAATGCATGTCTATTCTATTGTGCTGTCTGCACAGCAACCAACTGCAAATAGATCTATTTCACTATTATTATAGCTCATCAATGCAGCTTAGGTCTAGGGCACACAGTATGCAACAGTATGGTATAGAACTGATTTAGCCTATATACCAAAGGCTTGGTATGATGTAAGTAGAAATTCATATGGCAATGCCAACTGTCAGCATTACACTGACATGATGACAAAATAATTCCGAATCATGTGCCAGCAAGAAAACAGAACCCTTCCAAGTGAAGTATTTAGAAGAAACATGATTTGGTGGGGGCTCGAATTAGGTCACCATAAATAATCTATGATACCAACTTGTGCATTGAGCCTTCAATAAAAAAGCACCCTGTGTTAATCAAATAGAGCTATTAAGTTTGACACAGTTTTATGATTTCCAAGAGTATATTATTATATGCTTTATTGATAATATGTCATTAAAGTGTAATATACTATTTCATCTAATTTGCTGTACAGATTACTAAACTTCTTATTTTAGCCTTGGTACCTTTATGCAGGTCCGAAACTATGACTTTGATATTCTAAATTCAAATTAATTAGTTGACAACTCGGTCCTGATACTTCATGTACAAGCTAAAGTGTTGATGTGACCAACAGAATAATGCTAATAATGCTTACCAAAGACAGTTTAATCGACATGTGAAATCCAGTTTTCTGGTTCGTCCAATTTCTCATTAAATGTACTGCCATTGCTCGCCATGTGACTGAGCATCTGATATTAATTGGTCTATAAAAGCTACTGCTTATTTGAATTAAATTCATATGAAATGTCTTGGTTTAACGCATATGAGTTCACATTTTTTATAAACGTTGAAAATGAGTACCAAGTTGTCATTAAATTGTTAATGGAAGAAGGGCACTTGCCAACAGAAATCAAAAGTTTGGATGTAGTGTTTTAAAATGCTTGAAGATAATCCCTTGTGATCCTCTGTCAACAAAGTTGATTTCAAAGAGATTCTGTGGATTTAATAAAAGAACATCATCTAAATGCCACCTTCCTGCACTGCCTAAGTGACACCATGAAGGAGAAATGGCAAAGAAAATTAACTTGCAGTATTCATTTTCACCACGACAATACTCTTATTTACACAGCTTACCTACCCTATAGACCAGATTTGGCCCCAAACTACTTCTATTTATTTTCAAAACCGAAATTTAACAATGAATTTTATTACCAATGAAGATAATTTTATCTTTCCTTTTACCTCAGGCCAAATATTTTTGGACGCACCTTGTATAATTAACAATCATTAGCGATGACAGACGTCTATCTAGACAGCTAAATCTTATGGCATGTGTGAAAAAATTTTGTGACTACCAGTAAGTCATCATGTTGCTCGTTTGTAGGGCAGCGAGTCTGCACAGTAATTCACAAGTGTGACCGAGTGAATGTTTATTGGTGAGATGTGTGACAGATCCTGTTGTTTGTTGTGACGTTGGSATGACGTTCCCATATTTCAATGTTATGGACTTTAAGCTGATATTTAGTTAAAAAAATTGTTTGTAGCATTTATTTATGACTAGGGTAAATATTTAATAATTCCAAATAACACTTCTTAAAATCAAAAAAGAAAATTTAAAAACTGTGCATGAATCGGAAGCATTTGACATTAATTGTACTCACTTATCTCGTCTAAGGCGAACAGCTTTGATTGATGCATCAAATGTAATTTCCAACAAAAACTTCTTGACAGCATCATCATATACCAACAAAGTATTGTCTGTAAATTTGGGTCGCATACCACCAGCAACGATTGCAATTATATTAGTACGATGCAGCATTTCACAGAGTGCTATACTGCCAACAAGATCGATATCTAGAATAAGATTAATTAACATACACTAGCAGCTGGTTTGCAAAACATACCATAGTGCGCCTTTTCTACCAATGGTTCTACATTATAGATTCTTACACCACTTTGCATGCAACAAGAGAAACAGCCTAAAATGATATCACTTTAAATTTTAAACCAGCATTAACCAGAACAAAGAACCAACCTTGGTCTTGATTAAACCGTATGTTTATAACGCCTCTGTCACAGCCCATATTTATATCAAACTAAAATATGATGAACTATAAATATAATAAATATAAATATAATCAAAGAAGACAACAAATCAGTATTTATAAATGTAATACTCTGTTGTTTTGATTTTGTTACTTGAAGAGCAGGTTATGCTCGTACATGCGCATCAGAAACACAAAAAAAAAGACTAAAACCAAAACAATGCACTTGCTGCTTGTTCCGTACGGGGTTGCCATATTTTAGATTTGTACAAAGATTAAGCTACTAATTACTTAATCTTAATCTTAACCGAAACATCATTTTGGTCTAAAATTATCCCACATTCGTTTTATGACGCCCTTTAAAGATCATTAGAAGCAGATCAAGTAGTAAATATCCGTCATTAAGTAATAAAAAAAATAATAAACGAGAATAGCCATGCATTTTAGAGAATAGGCATTCTTTAATTCATTATATAAATATAAATTATATTAGTAAGATATTTCCATATAGCATTGTATAATAGAAAGAAACAAAAAGATAACAAAAATTTGTATAACTTAAAATTCTATATGTACCTGACAAATGCTGATTCTGCATCCTGCGCGAAAAAATAAGTAGGTACTTGTAGGAAATTGTTTGTCTCGAAAAGTGGTGGTTTTCTAGCGAAGTCAGAATAGATTTACCTATTTACTTGCATAGAGAGTGAATTAAGTTTTCACGAGCTTTTCATATGCTCACTGGAAAATAGAAAAAAATGTAAAAAAGCAATACTTTAGTCTATGAGCTCTGACTTTTTTATATGTATACCTATGGATGTACCTATAATATATATACTACGAGCAATGTTTTTAATTAATGTCATATTTTTCAAAATAAGTATTTTCATTAATTAATTAATTAATCCAGGAATCAGAACCAACAAAAATAAAAAGCCCTAGCACATTGCAGAAGAGTTGCACAAATTATACAAAACCATAATAAAATTATCGTACAAAACGCATGTGAAAACATCTGTGGAAAACATATTATTGTCGTTTATCGTATATTATAAATAATAATTGTACATGTGCGATAATTATACTGCTGGTAGTGTTTGGCAACGCAGGTTCAGTATCCGATAAGTTCCGTTCCTTTTGTTGTTTTGTTCCTTGCTCTAATTAGCTGTTCTTGGATGATAGTTGATGACCAGACTATCTCGTTATCTAGTAGAGATAGTCAACACAAATACATGATCATAACGAAAATTTGGTACACAGAATCAATTTATTATAACATCTTTACTATAACAGTGGTGGTAACTCTGGTGGTAGTAATAAGGTACCAAAACGAGTTAACTTTTATCATAGATTAATTTATTTATTTATTTATTTATTTATCTATGCTTTTATCTACAAATTGGTTGCGTTCATCTATACTAAATACCGAAAATTAAGGATGTATAAAATTGTTTACTTAGTTGATTTCTAACTTTTCCCACTCGATTATTTAAATTCGCAAATGAAAATGCATCACTGCAAGTTGTCTGTAAGTGTATCAGCTGTCCATTTTACCAAAACATACAATGAAGATAGGTAGGATGGTAGAATAAGATAGGTATCGGACTTTTATTAAGAGAGGCATTTGGCATTTACTTGGAGCGATCGGGCAAAATGTAAACTATGCAACCCATGTTACAGCGGGACATGGGACGTAAGAGGGCAGCCGATAGGTTGAAATTACGCAAAGATCAGACGGGCTAAACTAATATTCGGAAAATTGCTGACTGTAGCGTGTGCATAAAAAAGTAAGCATGATATTAGTAACTTACTATGATATTATACCAGGTTATTCAAAATATGGAATAACCCATTTATTTCTGTAAATATGAACTATATAACATTTCATTCTAACTGCATGTCGACTATGATTTTTGGAGGAACTTTTATAATAATTTTCATTTCGCCTCCCCATYGCTTCGGCAGACAGTAAATTAATGTGAAAGAGCTTTTAACATTAAACTTGTCACGTGTATTTAGACATAAAGCTTAGAAATCCGGTCATATCGGAATAAATCGTATACCGCACGATCATTCCCGACAGGTTTGCATCTTAGCCTCACTGTTCTCTGGATACCAYGCGACGGATCTGGTGGGGATGGGCATTCGCATTCCGCTCTCTTGACGGACTCGTGCGAAAGGGTTTGCGGTTTTAGATTTTTTGAATGTTTTTACTTATTTATCGTGCTCATGTTTTTGGTAGTGTACAAAAAAATATGTAGCTACAACGTGGAGTTCGAATTTTTCGTTTATGTGCCTTAGTTTTCGAGATATAACGCCAAAAATACGCATTTTTAAGCAAAATATAACAACAAATATTTACATTACCATACCAAATTTCACTTCGAAAAAGTTTAGAATAACTCGGTAAAATGTAAAACGGTAGGTGCTTAAAATGACCCGATTCGCTCTAGGTAAACGCCCCTCTTAAGTGAGAAGATAAGATAAAAATACATATACCTAGGTAGAAGTTTTACACCGTAATGTGCGGTGTGCGGGTCATTTTATGAGAATCGGCATTTCAGGCATCTAGCGGTGGCTTTACGAACTACAACGTATTTTGCTACGGACGGTAAGTATAGAGACCTACATTGCCGCTTGTTCAGTAGCGTTTGATCTGTACATTGAAAAAGCCCAGTTAACAGACACCGACATATTGTGGTCAAATTTCTCTTGAGCGTTTGATACACTTAGTCATATTTTTATAGGTATTCGTTCTAGTTCAAAACCTCATCTCTAAGCTACCATATATTTCAACTAGACGTGTCCATGTCACATTTACGGGTGTATGAAAGATACTGTCACCGGGGACTTTTTGATATGCATACTTTCAATTACCTAAAATTAAATATAAAATACAAAATACGGATTTTGGTTTTTCATCGCATAGATAGGTCTTATCCGTATTTATATAGGTATCTATGTATACATATGATATAATAGAAATGTTCTGTTATATTGGCAGCATTTTATGCAGGGCTTCGAACCGGAACTGAACCGGAAACCGGAAAAGCCGTTAGTTTTGTTGGAACGTAAACCGGAGCAGAAAAAATATCTTTTAGTCGGTTCCGTTTATGCATGTTCCAAGGCAAAGGTTCCGATACGTGTTACCGCAAATTGGGTAGGTTGTGGGCAGGTGCGGGCCCCAGCTTAGTTCACCACTGTCCTCGATATCACTTCAGTTTAACATTTTGGCGGGTAGGTATAGTTATTGATAACGCTTATGTGATTATTTTTTTACTGATTACAAAAAAAGAAAAAAAATGTATGCGTATATGTATTGAACAAAATGGGGTCTACCTAATTTGCAGGTTGGCAGGTCAGCTGCAGGTTAGTAAATTATAATGTAAAATCCTTGCAGGTTGACCAAAATGCCTGCAGGTCAGGATGCATTCTAATCATACATCATAAACTTTAACACTACATTACAGATTAACACCCCCTACCCCCAATCCGAACAATTATAGCTGTAGGTTAGCAAGTTGTAATGTAAAATCTTTGCAGGTTGGCCAAAATTCCTGCAGGTCAGGGTGCATTCTAATCATACATCATAAACTTTAACACTACTTGCAGATTCACACCCCCTACCATCACTTTGAAATTCCTGCACGTCAGGGTGCATTCTAATCATACATCATAAACTTTAACACTACATTGCAGATTAACAGTGTTAAAGTTTATAATGTATGATTAAATTCCTGACCTGTGAGAATTTTGGTCTTTGGTCAACCTGCAGCTAAAATTGTTCGGAGTGGGGGTAGGGGATGTTAATCTGTAATATAGAGTTAAAGTTTATGATGTATGATTAGAATACACCCTAACCTGCAGAAATTTTGGTCAACCTGCAAAGAATTTACATTACAACTTGCTAACCTGCAGCTAAAATTATTCGGAGTGGGGGTAGGGAGTGTTAATCTGTAATGCAGTGTTAAAGTTTATGATGTATGATTAGAATGTACCCTAACCTGCAAACATTTTAACCTGCTAACCTGCAGCTGACCTGCCAACCTGCAAATTAGAATCGCCCAACAAAATGTTTTACACAAATAAAGGTGCTTTAAAAATTTATCATTTCGAACCGAAAAATTTTTGTTGGGAACGAAAACCGGAACCAAACCGATATTTTTTTTTATTTGAACCGGAACGAAAACCGGATCCCAAAAAATAAAGGTTCGAATTCGAAGCCCTGATTTTATGACAGTAATAGCATACCTAGATACAATTAAAATCTATGGTAATAGCCGCTAGAGGAAAGCAATCATGGTCATCACTCTCAGTCGTCGGTACTTTTGTAAGAATGGATCTTGACGATCTGCATACACCGAATAATAAATAACAATAATCGCACGCTTTGTTTACTAAGGTACCTACCTATAATTAATATGTTATTTACAGAGAATATTATACGTAAAAAAGTGTATACGTTCGCTGAAGTTTCAAACTTGCTTTACTGCATTGTAAACATGGCTTCGAAAGCATGCTGTGGAAATGATCTACAAGTGGACACGGCAACCTGTTCGCTACGTTACGATTGGCTGTTTATATCACGTGAGTGGTTACACCGCGTTTGCTGTATTTTCTAATTCAATTTTTTATTTTCGGCCAAGCTCTGTGTGCATGCGGAACGTAGCCGATTCAATGCAATACGCGTGTGCAATGTGTTGCTAGCGTTAACAAGTAATTTTGAGATTACAAGTTTTTTTAACGCCGCGGTCTCTTGCAGAATGTTGCATTGCATTGTGTACCTATAACTCGAGCCATAAGGATCGCTAAAGAAATTCCTCTAATGTTTAATCCCCAGCAGCAGGAGCATCCCACATCATAGATGCAGTTTTAGTTGTGTTTGTTTGAAGTGAGATTATAGTGAACGCCAGTTTATCGACAAATACTGATAAGCGGGGCATAATACAGCCTTATTAATGGGACAAGGCGCTATCGTTTATTGTTATAAGAAAGTAAACAACAGCGTTTCCTCAGACTCAGACACAAGTCCACTAGTGTCGGAAATGGGCTAGGTGTTGAAAGTGTGGGCGGCAATTGTGCATACCGACAGTTAACTCAGTTACCTTCCATTCATTCTTAATGCTGAATTATTTCGTCGGAAAGACCTTGCTTTCGAGAGACTGTACGCACGGTGATTCCAAGTTCTTGTAACGAGATATTCACGCAGAAGATATAACCTGGTAGTGTTTGTGTTGAGGTGCTAGGGCTTCCAGTGAGGAGATACCGTTGCGTGACCGTGTGAATGACACCATGGAAGAAATCGCGTTTAGCGACTGGCCAGGTCAACCTGTAGATTTATCGGGAAGCAATACCTGGCTTCCAGCCTATGGATTTCAACCCCCTGCGACATTACTGGAAAGGGAGGATTTTTTGGGCAGTCCAGGTAAGAAAGCGTTATCTGATAAACTTATTAAATGACACGTAAACATTGATCACTTAATAGGTCGCATTTATAAAGTACGTATAGCCAAGAGCAATATTTACAATACCTACACGAATTTAGCAGTATTAAGCCATATTTCGGTTTGGTATAAACAAATTCGTTATCCTTTGATTCCAGTGATTATTGATATATTGGTTCCTAAAAGGAAGATGATACCAGTAAAAGAAATTCATATCCCATGGGTTTTGCATGGAATAGAATCTTTGTAAACGATACAGGCGGTAAACTTTCCCACGTTCCCACGTTTTATTTTCTTATGATTTTGTTGATTGGGGAACAACGAACAAGGCAAAAGAGGTCACCAAATACGTACACTTTCACAAGGGTCGGAAATACCGACACAAACTGCCATCGTTTTAAGCTGGTGTTCATTTTACCGCTATTTTTTGTACACCAACTACCGGATTTGGAAGTATATATCTCTATACTGCGACTTGCGACTAACAGTAATGCCTGTTTACAGCTGCTACTACCATTACCATTGAATTACTACTGTATAACTTGTTTTATTAGAATGGTTAAACAATATTAGCTACTAAATCTTACCAGATATCTCTATAAGGTTTTTCATGCTTCTGTCACGCATTTAAAAGTATCTGCAATGACTCAGAAAGACATTTCCGTGTTTCTAAATAAACGAAACTTTTCTTTCTTTCTATACACATATTTACTTTATGGTGGTATGTCGTAGCAATAAGTTTTTAAAGATATACGCATACCGCACATATGCTAATCAAGTTAGCTTCTGTCAACATACTTTTTTCTTTGTTTTTGATGCTGCTGCAGTAATTGCTATAGGTACATACCTATTACATCTTACGATTTGTTCAATTTTTTAATCTTTATTTAAGTAATGTATACCTTAAAATCAGAGCTAGAAGTATTTAGTACGTTTAAATACTAAAAGTATTTAAATACATAAAGTATTTAAAATAATTTTTTGAAGTATTTGAAATAATTTTTCTTGTAGTTTCTTTAATTCCGTGTAATTTGCACCTCTGTTGCTGGATTTAAAGGATCCTGAACGCACTTTTTCCAATTAGATTAATAGGACGGGAGCTAATCAAGGAAGCACTTAAGTTTATTGATTAAGCACTATTAGACTTTTATCTGCGAGGTTATTTAAAGTCAAAAGACAGACCAAATAACACAGAAGAAATAGTGTACCAAATTTGTTAGGAAATTAGACTAATTTAGCCAGAAGCACTCCATAAAGTCGAACCGTATATGTTTTCAGTGTAACAAATTCCAAACAGCTAAACAGACACTAACTAACCTGTATACTAATTAAACATAAGTACGTTTAATTGGGTTTGCTAAAATCGCATTTTTTTGTCTGTCTAAATCCGTAAACATGCCTAGGGTGAAATAAAAAAGTCTATATATCACTTTAAGTTTTCGCTTCGTATAGTTAAAAAATGAAGATATGCGCATTCGAACATTAAAGATTATTAAATGTTTTATGGAATTTATTCAATACGTTATGAACGTACATGTAGCTTTGCAATGTTCGTCATTGCATGATTTGTCTCGATTCATGTTCTTTTTGTGAAATCGCTAGATACATTCATTTAGAAACATAAACAGACTATTGCAGAAATTTATATTTATGTTATAATGGTGGTGGAAGTTACTTCGTCAATACAAGTGCTAACTATTGACTGTGGGAAAACGCAATAATTAATTAAGATTTAATTGTTTTCTAAAAAGATTTGACGCTGTTCAGCATACATGAAAACAAAGAAAATATTTTTTTGCATTATCTGTTATCCTGTTAATCACAGCTTTTTTTAAGCAACGTACCGATTGCGGGGTGACAAATAACAATAAGGGGTAACAAATAAAAAAATTGTATTATTTACAATTAATCTAGATTCCTAAGGCCCTTCTGGTAAGATTACAATCTAATAAGGACAGCGTACAACTAAAATGCTTTTGATATGTGTGTTGTTGAAGTTTGAATCTTATATGATATAATAAGCAACATATTGGTAGAGCATGTACTTTTTCGCATCTGCTCGTCTCTATATGTTATCTGTCCAAGGTTTCGCCGAGGTGATACTGGCTATACTATTAACCATAGCTTATGAAAATACATACAAAACGACGACTTTTATATACCTTTTTAATCTCGACTATAAATAGCTTTAAAACACAAAGCCATTAAATAGTGCAAACGCAGCAGGCCATGGGAAAAATTTTAATATCTTGTTAGGTAACTCATTTATAGTAGAACACTAAGTTCGTATCAGACTAGATGACTAGAAGAATTCAACAACAACGCATTGGCACGAAACATAATGTTAGGATACGAGGGTGAATGCTTTCAGCGTCCATAATATTAGATAATATTTTCTCGGAAAGATCGCTGTTGAGAAAATATTATCTTAAAATTATTAGGAATTAAACAGAATTCTTAGCAGAAAAGAAATGCAAGGAATTTGTAACTGCAATCACAGTGGTTGTCTATTTTTATCTGGTCTTGAAATTTTGTGAAAATATTGATTCTTTACAAAGTTATGAAACATACAAAGTAGCGTTCTTCTTTATTTTGTTAAATTACCTTTTCATTTAATCTGTCTAAACTGGGCTATTTCTGGTCTAAAATTTCTGATTTTACCAAATTTGGAATTCTATAGCTTTTATTGCATTATTCCTCTTTCTCTAATTAACCCAAATCTCTACCACACTTTGATAATAACAAATTGTGTGCTTACATCTTTATTTTCACCGTGCCAATTTTGAATCCATAAACAAATAATAATCATCAAGAATACAATCTAAACTTTCATTTTTGTAGACAACAGACAATATTTTGTTTTTAACTTTTCCATTATTTAACCTGTTGTAGTTGGCTCATTGTTTTTCTATTAACCTCCTTGTAAAAAAGTATACTCTTTTATCCCAGAGCCGCATACTCTTTGTAAACTTTGATGTCATCCCAAATAAGTAATATCGAATGTTTGTTAAGGACTTTCCTTTCGAACAACATTATGGTATTCTCGAATCTATTGAAAAATGTTATCGGTTTAGAAAATCACAGTCAAATGTCATTGTCTGAAGTAGACAGCCTTGACTTGCCTTGTAAAGTAAATGCACTGTTGGCATGTCCGGATACCTGATATTTTATTAAAGATTATGCTATAAGCGTATAGAATTCGTTTTACAAGCAGTATTTATAGCAGTTGAAGAGCTGTTGTTAAACGCAGTTTTGGAAGTAGTTGTCCTAAACAACCTAGTAAATAACTAAACTATATGGCCGTGATATATTCTATCACATACCTATTATATCGCATATTAGATTTATTTGCAGTTTTAAAACTCCCTACGATGTGTATATATCTTCAAATTTACGAATGTTAAAACGTAATGTCGTATAAAAAAGTGAAAAACAATGAGAAACTAATGCGGGAATATCCAAGAAAAACTTACATTATCGCCGCCTTCATCCGTGGGTCATAACAATGCGGTCACTCCGGTGGACAGACAAGGCGGTTTCACATACGCGCGGGAGATGCAAAAACAAAACATAAGTTACTCATCCGTTAAACTCAAACAGATACAGTTAAGACYCACAGTGGGGTTTTCACCCCAGGGCCTCATCCTGGTCCTGTCTATGGCTTCATCCCTGAGATTACATCTTTATCAATGGTGGTTATGAATACCTTGTTAGTTTTCTCTCTTCAACAACTAGCTAGTGTCAACCTGAAATAGTAGAGGCTTCCCCGAACGCTCACCCTAAGGCCTATAGGGTCGCATTCCAATAGCCCGGATCGGGGGCACCTAATAAGGCTACCCTCTCCACCAGAACTATGTCATTCGAGCAGCCCGCATTACCCCCCGGAATGCAAGTCACCCACTCGAAGGAACCACGGCTGTTAACCGGGCACTCTGCGCTAGGGGTTTAAAACTGCCTGAGGCACATCATGGCCAAAGACCTTACTCTCTCTGCCTGAGGCACAACATGGCCAAAGACCTTACTCTCTCTGCCTGAGGCACATCATGGCCAAAGACCTTACTCTCACTGCCTGAGGCACATCATGGCCAAAGACCTTACTCTCACTGCCTGTGGCACATCATGGCCAAAGACCTTACTCTCACTGCCTGAGGCACATCATGGCCAAAGACCTCGCTCTCACTGAGCCAAAATCAAGAACATTTATTTCTCTCAAAAATGACACATCCATACTCATTGCCTACTTTTGCATCTCCTCGCGACTCTGATATATTCTCGCCAAAACAATTAATCGCATGCATACGCATTCGCTTCGATATTAGTATTTATCTTATTAACAGCGATTCTAAACATAGCAAGAAATTAATCAACGCACAAAAATACATTTTATTTTAATAATAACGCAGATACAAAAATTGACATTTAACAAAAGGAAGCAGACTACCCTTTTTCCAATTTCTTTCTTAGTCGATTTTTATAAATACGAAAGTCCAAATCTAATGGCGCCTCTTTGTTGATTTCTTTGCAAAAAATTTAAAGGTGTCAGTTAGCAGTAAAATATAATGCTGGAGTCATAAAATTTCGAGGAGAAATTGATTAAAATATGCTCGAAAATGTTTTGACTACTGAAAACTACTATAGACTCAAATACTTGGTTCTGTATTTACTTAATACCAAATAGCTCAAAAGTTTATTGCTAATATACTCATGCGGTAGGAGTAAGTAATTATAAATTGGTAATATCCTGTGCGTGCAGTAGCACCAAGATACTTCTGTATGAATAGCACTCTCCATGTTGTACCTAGTTGCCAGGCAACGGTTTTGTCCCCCTGCTAATGTTAGGACTCGTGTTAGGATTATGTTGAACTTGAGGAATTCATAACTGCAGTCATAATTTTTAACGGCGTATACTTATTAGATAACAATGTACTAGTGCTGTTTTATGATTAAAAGTTTTATTATCAAGGTCTGAATGGTGTACCTACAATAAAAGTATGATATATTGCTTGGTGACTCCAGTATTAACGAACATGTCTTAATGAATAAAAAGTATGTATATAAGCGAAAACTAACATGTACGTTGAATAGTACCATGTTGTAGAGTAATTATTTCTTGCTGACGATGTTTCCAATAATCGAATGCACAGGCTGTTAATTTTGTTTGTGTACAAGACTCAAAGCGACATTCTTTTTCTTTGACTCTTAAATATCTTTTTTTATTACTTATAAGCTGAAATTCAAGTTTACCTTATTGAGCACTCATTTAATTCCAATTAACTGTTCAGAATTTCAGTAACAATTTTTAATTATTTAATTATTTTTTTGTACTATAACAATTTTAAGTGTTCTTAACAGCAGGCCACATCCGTCAAGACAACTATATATGTATAGTCAGTCTACCCAAAAAACAGTCGCTACTTAATAATGTATTTTTAACTTCAGCAATTGATACAACCATCCTTAATTTATTAATAGCATATAGTTTATTAATAATAAATAATAATAGTTTATTAATTGTCCCAATTTCATTAACGAAATAAGATTTCAATAATTTATAAAATCGGTAATAGCATGCTAATATATGCAAATTTTTGTACAAACTCATGGGAACTTTGTGTTTTATTTAAGGTTTTATTTTATCGTAGTTACATATTTGTAGTGGATGTTTTTTAATGCGCTCCTCCGTTCGATATTTTGGTGTGCGAAACATCCCAAAACTACAAAAGTTAAGCATTATTTTTATATTTCAAGGCCATCCAATAATGTTTCACTTTATGAAAAATGTAATAATATAATAGTCTACAATAGATAACTCGAAAAACAGTGGTATAAGTGGGAAAGTTTATTAATTTTTCGAGAAGAATCTCGTGGAGATGAGAAAGAAACAATTCAGCATCAACTTTCTGAGATATTAAGTACAATCTTTTTATTTTAAATAGAATGACCCCATTTTGGATAGCGCATTTGATAGAACACACCTAATAAAACAAAAAAGTACTGATGTATCGCTACTGTACATTCATTTGTTGTTTTTGGGATATTTTATGTAGAATTATAGCTAATAGCTGTTGTAGACTGGGTAGTTATTMAACATAAAATATCCTCGGAAATATCTAAAATAACAAATGACTGCAGGGTAGTGGTATTTTAGTACCTTTATTTTGTTTAATTCGAAGTGCTCTATCTAATAAGCTATGCAGAATAGGGTAGTTCCATTTAAAATACAGTTGCAGTCATGTGATACTGGTTTGTGTTTTTTTTTAGGTAGGAAACTTTCCTTTTTAAATTACTATTCTCCGAGTTCAAATGCAAAAGTTAGCTATTGTAGACTATTAGCGTGAACGCCCTGTATATAGAATTAAAAAATGTCATTTCTCACTTCAGTCGTACAGCTTGACACAGAAATTGTGAACCGACAAAGGCTAGTAGGCGAAAGGTTTTCTAATGTCTGTTCATTTAAAGAAAGTGGCCTAAAATCTTCGAAAATATGAACTCGTTTTGCACGATTCGTAAAGATTGTGAGCTATTGTTAATCGTTGAAGACTATAATTTTCGTTAACAAATGGAAGTAGCAATTCTTAAATATAATCTACAATTATTCACATTAACTATGAAGGTATATTAGATGTTCAATATTACAATGTGCAACATACTATCTCGGAAACAGGTGATAAGTTTCCACTTGCTGAAGAATTTGAGTTCCTTTTGGAAGGTCGAGCACTATTTACTAATATATGAGCGAAGTACTTTAGAATAAATTAAATCTGGTTATTGTTATTTGTACTTTATCTATTGATCACTCTTTGTTCTAGACGTTAAAGGTTGTTTATTTTTTCCTGAAAGGTGCGTGTTTATAAGAAATACATGTAATATTAAACACAGTTCCTAAAAAAGAACTCCCTGGACATCAAATACTTCGATGCAATCGATACTTTTATGATATTAAACCACCATCATCATCTTTTACCTTCGCCGTTACAGCGTTACTTTCTAAAAATGTTGCAAAATTGCAATTTTAATAGTCTTTTATTGATTTATCATTTATTTTTTGTTAGTTTAAATGCCAGGATGTTAGGATTCATAGTCATATAAAAATAATACAATAATAATATCTCATAACAATATCGTGGTTTGAAAATGCGGTACTTATTGTACATTTTTGAAGGTGGAATCTTTTGGTGTGTCAGTTATTAATGTCGGATGTGAATGTTGTAATAAGAGCGATATAGATTAGAAATGAATAGCTCTCTTCACATTGTCATTTTTGAATATATTTTTACGAACCAATTCGAAAAATCTTCCCTGTAATAAAAAATATTATCATAGCATATGGTGCTGAGCGCAAAATTGAACACCTATATTTATAAATCGAGTGCACTTCAGGTAAAAAAACTAAAG
Source organism: Rhyzopertha dominica (assembly GCA_025024175.1). Classification (NCBI taxonomy): domain Eukaryota; kingdom Metazoa; phylum Arthropoda; class Insecta; order Coleoptera; family Bostrichidae; genus Rhyzopertha; species Rhyzopertha dominica. The sequence continues at coordinate 35,716,487 of QCXZ01000137.1, forward strand.
TATTACTTAAGCAGTATATACATTGATCCACATAAAACTGAAGCAGGTATAATAATACTTGATTCTGATATGTGCCTGTAATGTCCTATCAGTCATTTATTATTTTAGTGTTATAAAAGGGATCATTAACACAATTGCACACATAATTATCCATTCAGCATAACAATCGTATCCCATCACACTCATTACAGATTTTTCAGGCAATGAGATCTGCGTTTGTGAGTATCAATTTCTGCAAGATCACGTGTTCGTATATAGACGTGATTATGTTAGATAGGCTGGCGAATTATTATCATTGCCTATTGCCTACATTGTGTGCGTTAACTTAGCGGTCCACTGAAAATAAGCCACATAAGTTTTTGACATTTTGACTGAAGAGGGTTTGCAGGTATTTTTTTAATGGGAACAAACGTTAAATTTGATTACGATTTTTTGTATAATAAAGTAGTTTTTTTCTTAATTACTTAATGAGGAAAAAACCTTTTTTATTTTTAAAATTGAGCCAATATTCATTGAAAAATGAATGACAAAGAAAAATGGGAAACGCGATAAATTTTCCCACACAGCAAATACTATAAGTTCGTGCACATTAAAAGAATAGTTAGAATGTGTTGATTAAACATGTGGGATGTAGTAGAGCCATAGAAAACGAATTTAAGAAAAGACGTGCGGATAAATAGCTAGTACGTCATCCGTATGTATTAGGTATGTATAAGAAAAGCAATTGACAAGTTTTTTGGTCTTCAGCCAATAGAAAAATTTATGTAAATCGTGTAACGTGCCACGTTTGCATTACCCACATATGAGCATCAGAACATGACTGCAGTGTCGGGACTTTCACGAACTATTATACATATGGTTCTTATAGATTACAAATTCCATCCATACAAAATTTGTTGAACTCACGAACTCGATGACCGGTTTAAATAATTAATTCAAATTTTGTTCTTAGTGTCTGTTTTTCTCACGAAATGCTTATTTTTTTATAAATTGTATTGTTAATCTTCATAATTGCCGTTATTTTTCTGATTCCAGTCCCGAGGCTGTTACATGAAGTATATACTCAAAATCCTGAAAAAGTAGGTAATGTTTGGTCCGGTATTTTTGGGGATTGTATTGTTGGGCTTTTTCATACTTAATGAAACAGTCACACTTTAAATTCTGGTATAATAAACTAATAACAATAGTAATTTTGACTCAATATAAGCAATAACAGTCTTATTATTAAGTATTAAACAAAAGTGTGACGTTTAATTACTTCGAAATTTTGTTCTGGTGGGTTCTTAGATGCAGTTATTTTATTAATTTTGACGCTGCTTCTGGGTTTAACTCAAAATTCTATGATCTAATATTGACCGAAATGATCGAAAATGACGATTATTACTTTATGTATGAGTTAAGGTTTCAACAAAATGAATTTCCTACACATTTTTTTCCAGAAAACTGAGATATTAGTTAATGAAAAAAGTCTTGAACAGTTTAATAAGAAGATTGCTCTATATTTGATTGCTACACAACTTGACTGAACGATAGCAAACTTATATTTGGAAATACTTTACATGCTATAAATGTAAACGTGTTGAATTATCTTTTTTGAAATTATAAGTGCAACTGATATGTTTCCCATTATATAAAAAATAGTTACAACAATCTGATAGAATTCAAGCTAGAAGACCTACGGTTCGGAAAGTAAATCGCCAACAGAGCATATATAAAATTCATTAAATGTTCCAAATGTAAAATTTCATTGAGCTTTGTAACTAGGTATGTTACAAGTCTCAGTACATAATGGTTATACAGCAGCGTGATAATCAAAGTATGATTCGCACACATAACTTCATTCGAAATACCTATTGATCTATATCGCACAGGCTTCTGGTTTGAAAATTAAGTTATGTGCACTGAAGATTAAATACGTTCTTTGTAGTACGGAAATATGCACTTGTTTGCACACAAGTGTGCATCAGTCCGTTTATACGTTGCGTTTTTTTGGTAGTTCTTGCAGTTTTACGTTTTGCAACACTGTATATCTTAAATCTCGCAGTTCTAGCAATCCAGCATTCGAACTGTAGAACACAGTACCTTTTGTTACTGCCCTTACCACTAGTTTTGATTTACTTTAGCAGTCAGTAACATTATGTTTTTGCAAACATCGATACAAATAGGTACTAACATGCATGTAAATCGAGCAAGGTGCAGTTCCACCTCTTTCAGTCTTATTGTATACCGAATTTGTAAATACAGAACGATATACTTTGAGTCATTTGACAAATCGCGGAAAATTTTAAAACAAAGCAAGTAGTTGGATCATTTTACATGATTGTAATATAAATGATAATAAAGACGAGTAATTCGTGAAAATGGTTTTGCGAAAATGTAACGCTATTCAGTTCATTTGCAAACTTGCCTTAGATATGAATGTATGATCCATTAAGTTTGCTCGCTGCATGCTAAAATGTTAATCCCTACAAATATAATTAGCAGAATCAAAATTTATGTGTAAGAAATTTGGTCGTTATTAGATAAATGTAAGTACTGTTCAATGTGATAATATTAATCTTGTCTGCTCTAGAAACAGTTGATTCGAACAAGAAATCTTTCAGTTGAAAGGAAATCGACCTCTGCCGATGCGGAGCATAACAAATCTATTAATACTATACAGCGTGCCTGACATCTAATTGTCCTTATTAAGAAAATCTTTTATTCAAGTGTCAGTAATGTACCGTACCCTCTGATTTGTAAATATTATTATATTGGAAACAAAATACCCCTATATAAAGCTGTAAAGGAATTTGTACTTTCACAAAACCTATACGGCGACAGATGTTTTAATTTCCTTATATTAAATGTATCGGGAGTATCGATTTCTGAATTAAAGAACGTTGATTTTTATTGTCACATATTTTTTAGTAATGTGCAATATTCTTTTTCAGTTATTACGTTATCGTTAGCTTACCTAAACAATACTCTCATTTATTTTCTTKCAATAGTCAGGTAAAATTTTAAATTTAGAAATAGTTACTTTAGTCGACCTATGGGCTAGTGGTTGAAAAATATTAAATACCTATATTTTATCTGGCATGTTTTATAATAACAAATTTATTGAAAGTACTTATACCGACCATTAAGGTGAATTTGCAATCACCGAACTCATTCACAACAAGTGGAAGTTAGGTGGCGACCGTCCGTCGTAGTGAACGCACGCATCTGAGATGTGCTCTGAGTTTTACATAAAGAACATAAAGAAAGACATGAAGTAGTTAAATCATTAACTAACATAATTCATAATATAATATAATAATTCAAGGAGGAATAAAAACAACTATGACAGCACGATATTATTATATAGAAATCAGGAAGACATGGAAACAAGCCCAGGCATAGAAAATCGGAACAGCCATAAAGAATCTCGGATAGAAAAAGCTAATGCACACAGATCAGAAGTATCGCGTAGATAGAGCTCCAGCGAGCGAACGGAATAAACACATGCCAAATCATCCAAATAATTCGACACCATTACACGCAAGAGTAACTGAAACAAGATGCGAAAATCATAATTGCCACTTGCAAAAAACAAAAAAATAATAAATAAAGAGGTCCTAAATCTGTGCACAATTCCAGGCAGCAGTAACGTTTATGGAAAGCATTCACTGCTTAGGTGGGTGCATACGGCAGCTTCCCGTAACATGCACAACGAAGACAGCCGGTCCGGCGCAGCGGTATGTTCGGGAGCAGCATAAATGCCATCCGTATCTGAACGTACGCTAGTTCAATCAGTCAAATTTACTTTTCTCTACAACCCCTAAGTGCTGAGATTAGTGGTTTTAGTGATGGATAATGAAGCAGTTTGGTTGGGATGAATGTGAGCATTAGGGAGTTATGGAGTGCGAACTTGCATTAGAGAACCCTTAACTTTTGCACATTGACCAAACTGTCTCATGATAAAAAAATCGAAAATCGAAGGAGGGAGGGAAGTAGAGGGAAGTAGAAACTTTGACGTTTCGAGAATATCACAAAATATTCTGGAAGATGCAATAGAAGTCGAGAGAATCCTCAAGTATGGCGGTTTGCCGAAACCGTATCGCGGTGGGGAACTCAAAAATCGATGTTTCGAGAAGTCAGAGAACATCCTACAAAATTTGAGAGATGATTAAAGATCAAGTGTGGTACATGTCCCGCGATGGAAAAATCGACGTTTCGTGAAAGTCGTGGAACATTATGGGAAATCCATCGCAGGGAGAAGGGAATTGTTGACATTTCCAGAATGTCGTTGAATATTCTAGAAGATACAATAGAAGACGACAGAGTCCTCAATTATGGTAGTATGCTGTAACCGTCTCGCGTTGGGAACTCAAAGATGCTTCGTAAAGATCAGAGAACATTCTAGAAGGCTAGAGAATCTCCAACTGTGGCACATTGTCGTAACTGTGTCGCATTGGAAAAATCGACGTTCTACAGTCTTTTAAGAAATACAAAACGAAACTGATCAAGCGAGGCAGGGCTACACCAGCTAGTTTCAAAATAAAAATCGAAGTGTCTGGACTTTACTCTACAACGTAGGCAATTTAGAAAGAAATCTATCGAACTATAAAAGAACACGCTGCATTTGAACAATTCAACATAACTTCCTTTCATACTAACGCATTTTTCCCAACGTTTCTTCAACTGCGTCATTCCTTCACAAAAAATTAACTTCTTGGAATAATAATTTTTTGTCTAATTCAAATCTTTTTCCTCTAAGAACTGTTTTCATATTTTTGAATAAAAAGAAGTCTGCTGTGTTAAGGCTGTAAGTTGGATAGTGTAGTTCTTTAAAGCCGCAGTCTCCGATAATGTCTTCAGCTTTACTAGCTGAACCCTGCAATTGTTGTGCAACTGCAATTTCTTTTGTTTGTAAGAAATCAGACGTTTTCTTCCAGGGCCACTTCTGAATGGTTTTACAATATACCTCTGCATTAAGTGTACATACAGCATACACCCCCTTGGCATGTATTCTACTTCTTCAATATCCCAAAAGTTTTTGTCACCAATTTTTTTTCTGAACATTGTGTCTTGGCCTTTTTGGGCGAACCTACTGCATGAATTCTTCTTTGAGAGGCGGGTGTCAGTGATAACCCATGTCCCATTTTCCGTCGCAAATTTTCAAGAAAAGGTCGCTGTCATCTTGTAAAGTGGCCAAATTTTCTTACGCAATTTCCGATGTAAGTAATCTGAGTATCCACCGTAAAGATAGAGATTTTCAACCTTTGATCTTTAAGTATCAATTTTTCAACTTGTTGAACATTGTCTGCAGTTCGTGCTTCAAGTCATCGACCAGATTTTGGCTCATTACCCACCCAAGCTGTTTTCATCAAACTTTAACTTTAAAATAATTTGGCGCATCTTGCCCTTACACGGCCATCATTCGGTCATTTATAATTTAGGACCATCGCCTTCTTTTGTTAAAAAATATATCGCATTACGGCTCTCCAGTGTAGTTTTCCTAATTTTTTTAAACAAACTTCTTCGTTGAACTGTTATAAATGATATGATAGGTATATTGTTACTCGTAGAATCAATACCTTCTCTTTCAGTGTTTTTTAATCCTGTATCTGGTAATTAATCAATTTACAATGTCTGATACTTGGCAGTCATTTTTAATTAGTTAGTACTTATTGCACTACTTTTATCATACAGCCTAAGGGAATCAGACAAAATGCTTTTTTTAACAAACCTCGAGTGATATTATTTGGCACCCCGACACAGAAGACTCGAAATGTCACTTAAGTGAAATCTTGTAGAAGCAAACTGTAACGCATGGAGTTTAGTGTTTCAGTTCGATCGTAATTGCATTACCAAGTCGGTAGCAGTAACATCTTTATTCTGCATGTAAAACAAATGTCATGACTGCTTTATTATTTGGTGAAGAATGCACTCGCACATGCAAACGCCAAAAATGTGCTTAATAAAAATTGTGCTGGTCATGAAGAATTACACGTTCGCAACTCTTTATTGTCAGTCGATCATATTACATTGAATGTAATTTACAAGGCATCGACCCAGATTTTCATATCCGTTTTGTTACGTTTACTTTTAGTGTATTCGTATGCAAAGGAAGATCGAATCCTCTTCGACCTAGATATTTTCCACACTGTTCTCGTTTCGAACAGTTAAAATCCGTTAGGTTACTGTTCACTTTTGAAAAGTAGACACGGCACTGTTACATAGACAGTTTATTTTCAATGTCTTCTGCAAGATGTATGCTGACATACACATATTTACGCTATACGAAAGTTATACTGCATGTCATGCGTAGCGAGCTGTGTCACCTCTGGCCATTAGTGTGTATCTCCGTTTTGGATGTGACTGCATTAGTGCATTTACAAGATCTACATATTTATACAGGGGCACGCTTATCGTTGTTTTGATATACTTACTTTTATAATGTTATAATGAAGAATTTAATCTGGTTCCCTAATCCCCACGCCCACAATTATACAATATAGGTACACCATTTTTTTTATATACCCAGGGTAAGACAAAAGTGAAATTTCAGCAACGTATATCATAATATGTAAAAGATAACGTAGTTTAAAATTGGTACGCTGGTTCTGTGGTAATTTTTTTTGCCTGGACATTTTACACTCTTTGTGAACTGAGTTTCTTCTTTTCTTTGACAGTTTTGGATCTAAACGTTTTCTCTCGCTTTTGCTACTTTGTTCTTCCGCTTCTTGTTCCTTTTTAGTAGCTTTTTGTTAACTTAGGACTTTTAATGGCTTTACATTTTACACAGTTGAGTACAATCGCATTACATCTGTGCGTGATTAAACACGAGGGGTTGGTCCAATTGTCGTCGTTTTTAAGGGCTTTTTTCGACATAGTCGTCTGATTTGATAAAGGGTAACATTTCGAATGAACTCTAAAAGTGGTAAGTCAAAAGTGTATAATAAAAGGCGAATTTCTGTAAATAGGAACTGTACCTACACTATGTCACTATAACAATTTTTTTGCTATTATTTTTCATTTCTCATCCTACCTTTTGTTTTGTATGTCAAAGCATTTCCATGACAGCGTATTTTCTTTTGCTTTTTTTTTATGGCAACCAAGCGGGACATATGTAGAGTGTCGGATACAATATTGTCCCCCAGTAGGTTTAGGTGGATATCTGTCTGGACCTATAATGTGTGGCCTAATAATACCAGCCCACACTTTTAGTTTCTGACGATACTGGTGTTAGTTCCTGCTCCACCCTTCAGTAATAATTATTACATGAACAGTAGCAGTTGTCTGTTTAGAAGAAGAAAATAAAATATCTTTTGCAAAATTGAAATTATCATTCGTTATATCCAACATCATCGCACAATGCTGCATTCTGTTGTCCGGAGTGGAGTTTGTTGTTTGTATTTATTCTTTTTTAATATTCGAATAAATTAGGATTGGCTACTGTCATTAATCTTCATTTGTAGACGATTTTAGACATCTGAACCTTGGTATCCAATTTTTTACATATCCAGTTTCTTTAAATTTTTTAACTAACTTGGACGCTGTGGCTTAGGCAACGGGATTTCTCTCCGGATAAACGTTATTAAATAAATCACAAACATCTTCGGGTGAACATTGATTTTCAGCATAATTGCRAATTAAAATGAAACTGCTGTTATTAAATTAACGTTTTAATTTATTGAAAGGTACTTCAAACCGACATGATAAAATGAAAAAACTAGAGGTCACTTTGCCTTTTTGCAGAACTATCATCAAATAAATAAAAACTAGTATTGACGTTTAATACTTAAACGTCGTTGATTGCTTTTCTTTGATAATGTCCTTTATTTGAAAACTCGAATTTTTACAAAATTTTTTTATCAAACTAAAAAATCCGCAAAAAATAGATTCGTTGTATTGTGCTATAAGGTCCATATTTACAGAAATAAACCAAACTAAAGATAAAAATTAAAACATAGGGACTAGGACTGATGAAAAATGGTCGTAGCTAGGTCTTTTGAAAGTAATATACAATGTTTTACTCTTATACTGGTTGCGATAAGGGAAGAAATCGCCTTTCACTAGGAAATCTGAAAAGGGTATTCTAAAGAAATTAAAACGTTCTAAGGGTACTTTCCCATAGTCATTTTCTTTTATTATGCAGTTTAGTAATTCTTTTTTAGTGATTTCGTTATGGCCTGGGTATTTTCCTAGTTTAATTTTATTTGTGGCTTAGGTTACTTCTTGTATTGTATTTATTCTAGGTCATTTGTACGTTCGTTTTTGTTTTCCTCTAGTCTTTCTTTCTATCTTGGCCTTAGTTTTCTAGATCTTCGAAGTCCTTGCTCCATTTGTCTATAATTTCGTTTTCCGTAGTTGTTTCCCATTTTTTGTTTTATGTTTCTTAGTCTAAATATTTTTGTTTGTTTTAATTACTTCAATGCACCGTAGAATACCTTTTGACTCTTCAAGTAATTTTCTTTCACATTACCTATGTCTAAATCTCCGCCACGTTTGTTTTTGCCTTACTCTATTAAACCTAGTCTGCTTCCATCTTTGTGAGAAGATCAATTAATTAATATGTCGCACTAAATATAATACTTTCTTTAATACAAATTTCTTAATTATGTGATAATTAATTCCTATAATTTGCGAAAGAACAAATTTTGGATATTATTAAGTAATAGATAACAAATAACGTCCATCCGTCTGTTGATAATGAGATCTCGGCTCCCAAGCATCAGATGGACCTGGGGTTTTAGCGAGACGGTAGTTTATGGTCTGTAGGCTGACCCAAACTACTTTTTTTAGCTAGGGTCACTAGGGTGCTATCCCAATGTTAAACTGCCCGTTTTTTGTTGTCAAATTTGGATTAAAGCTGTGATATTAAATACTGATCTGTGGCTGATGGGTTTTAATAAATTTTATGGTTCATTAATGATATTTATAATTAGGCTTCTAATGTATGTGTAATCTCAGTTAGCTTTCTCCGAAGCTTCCTCTTTAGGGTAGTGCCGTTCAGTATTTACACAAGATTACTTGACTTAAAGATAAAACTCAAGAACAAGTTTTATTACCAACAGCTTATTTAGACTGGCGGTCAAAGTTAAAATCCGCTAAATAGTAATTTGTATTTTTTCTTATCGTCAAATTTCATAGTTTACTGCAAATTATAACTCCGAAATCGTATTAGATTATTGGAATTGCTAGTTTTCATAAGATAAAGCCTAGTAACATAAAATCTGTTGTACTGTTGTTCACAAATGCAAAAAAAACGCGGAAAATCTGTTTCCTTAGAAAAAATTTCTTGGCGCTACGATCAAAAACAAAAACGTAACTAATGTGCAGTTAGTTATAATGATTGGCTAAATCATGCAAATTTTTAATTTGTTGTATATGTTAGTATTTATTTATTGATTTATCTTTATTCCTTCATTTGTAATCATTTAAGGAATTAAGTTTAAGGTTCCGTGCATTACACTGAAAAATTAAATCTTCTCTTATTTTCTAAACCAAAATATTTCTTAATTTTTACGATGTACAGTTAACTACGAACAGTTTATATAGTAGATCTTTATTTCACACTCTCTTTCAAATGATTTCCGCTATGTTAACTATATTGTTCGCCTGCAAATTAGATATTACTACTGTTAGCTAAAGTCTACTCGATATGTCACAACTGAATCAATAATTGACAAATGACATGTTTAAATTATCACTGCTGAGCCTACATTTGGGAGTATCCGTTCAATAATACGATTTTGTTTCACAATTTATGAAACGTTATTTTCTTGTTATAGTTTGCATTAATAACGACTACCTATTCTTAAATGCTAAAACAATCATAAGAACTTCCATTAAAAAAATATATTTATTTTGTGATTGGGAACTTGAAGATTATGAGAGAAAGAGAGTGAGAGAGAGATTTTAAAAAGGAAATTTAAAATCCTTAATAGTAAGCGTTGATACATTACGTTGAGTATTTGATGCGGAATCTTGAACGCATTACTGACTTTTTACTCTCGATAATAATATAGGTCTTACGTCTGACCTTCATATTACACCTATAGCGATCAACGTGTGCCTGTACAAATGGTTTGTAGCAATATGACGTGATATTTAATTATCATAGTTCAACACAATTAACTGGCTAGTAGACATTAATTTTGGTTAGATTAAAAATCTACAAGCAAACTATGCCTACTCAGTTCTGTTTACATTTACCGATTTGCAACTATGGCAACTATACCACTACAGTCTCCAAAGTTCATTGACATTTACATATACTGAATTCATCATATCATATATCCAACCCCTATTTGAATGAAGGTGCTGTTGGTTGTTGTTTCTAAATGGTATGCAACATTTTTTATTAGAATTCGTACATTCACAGTAACTAACCGAAAATTCCGATATGGTTGGAATGAAATTTAAAAAAAATCGTTGTCATACAATAAATTATTTTATTTTACTCAAGGTGTTCCATTTCTCTATGACAGATGTTTTTTTTTAACATATTGAGGTAGTTCGCAAGGTGAGTTTGTATGCACAAAAATGCAGCCCTTCTCTTTTCAATATTTACCGGACCTCTCGTTCACTGTTCTATGAACTTTATTAAATGAAGTTTGCTATAACAGTACGCACATAACTTTATTCGTCGTTGAAAATGCTTTAAAAATATGTGGTACTTTCGTAAGCATGAAATAAATCAAGATGGCGGATGGCGAATGGCGTCTGTGTAGAGAGTAAAAGTTGTTACCTAGTAACTTTAGATGATTTAATATAAATTGTATTCGCATGTCTTCTAGGGAAAAGTAGTAAAAATTGAAAACAAGTGTAGTTTAGTGTAGTGTTTCTACCATTAGTCCATCGCAGTATCACATATTTCTGGTACTTCGTATAATCGTAGGTATTACCTACTTATTGATTAATTACTCGTTTCTTGCCGTTCCTATCCACTGCTCTGCGTTCATCACTAAATCGCGATTCAATAAACGGACATAGTTACATTTGCCTGATTTATATAGTTATATATAAATTAATTTAAGTTAGATATTGAAATCTGCAACATGGAATATAGTTTCGAAGAAGACACTGCATTCCGTTAGTCAGTGATCCCAGTTTAACGGATAGATGGCGTGGGAATGTCGATCTAGAATATTCTTGAGAATAACTAACCTGAATTGATTGATAAAATTCTTGAACCAACGGGAAGGTTATTTAAGTCCTAGAACGATTGCGATGTAGAAAGCAACCCCTATAAGCGGCGCGTTATCAATCAGCGTTTTAGAACCCGTGAACATAACAATTTAGTGTCAAGAAGTGGATTGTGATTTCTGGACCGTTTCAAAATGATTTAACTAGAGGGTATTTTTTAACGAATGGGGCGACAAGCAGATTTTAATTCTAGTTAACATAGCTTGTACATTAGGTAATTAACAAGAAAACAAATGTCTAGAGATATATAAATATAAAATTAAAAATTTTCAATATATGTCAAAATCTACCAACACGGATGCTCAGTTACGACAGCTAGTGTAATTCATGAAATAAATGAAAACTTAAATTAAAGAATCTAAGAAAGAAATGAAATCAGGCCAAAAAGAAATCAAGACCGAACTAAAAGCAACTAAGGAAAAACGAAAACAGGCCAATAATAAATGAAGACCGAATTTAAATCAACTACGAGATGTACACCTTTTACAGAAAATTTGTGGCTGGATTGGCAAAAATTGCAGCTCCATCACACAAACTTACAGAACCTAAGACGAATTTTGCATGGATCTAAATTCTTTTAGAAAAACAATAGAGTACTAGAAGTAAGGTTTTATCCAAATCTGACAGGAGCCACTGCGTCACGAGGAAAGAACTGCTGGCTGTAGTAAAGAGCATATACCATATACATTTGCAGTACATGTATGGACGAGAATTTCTCATAAGGACTAGCCATTCTGCACTATCGTGACTAAGACTATCAGTGTGCCAACTAAAAATCCGAAAAGTACCTATTGTTTTGAATATATTTGACACGTTTGGAAACATATAACATTCATGATCAAAAGTAAGAATTGTTTAATGCAATAGTATGCAGTCTGGCCCATTATCTGCAACTTGCCGCAGTTTGGTATTCACATGAGTTATCAACATCTCAAAGTTCTTAGGTACTTCGTAATTGGCGATATTTTCTTTTGATTCGATTTGTCAGTTCTTCAGTTGTTTTAGCTCCCCATCCGCCTTTATAAACTTTCTGCTTTAATTGATACCAAAACCTTTCGATTGGTCTTAACCGGGAAACATTTGTAAAGTTTGCTGCTCGATGAATAAATTTGGCATGGGTACCATTCATATACTTGTAGTGTATCACGTGCGTAACGTGCCGTCGCCATGTCCGACCAGAAGATATAATTTCCATCGCTGTGATATTTTCTTATGAATGGTACAAGTCACGTTCGGATGCATTCCTTTGAATAAAGATTTTGGTTAATACTTAGTCCTGAAGGAGCGAAGTAAGGAACATATCGACCTCTGCTGCTTATCGCTAACCAAACCAGCAATTAATTTGTAAAATTTGTACATCTTTTGAAAGTTACTACGGAATTAACTTCAGTTCGCACTTTGTAGAAGTAACTTTTATTCCGACAATGTCAGTTCCATCTAACGTAAAGTTGACTCATCTTCCATCACCACAGATGTTTCATTTGATGGCTTCAGATACCCTTCCCGTAGCTTACCCAATAAGCTCTTTTGTTTCTCACTGTATTTCGGAGCGAATATTCTTTTTTCTGACAGCCCCCTCTTTCCTTAATATTTTTCTTACGTATTCATGACTTAGTTTAAATTTTCGTCCCAACTTTTAACAACGACTTCAACGAGTCGTTGTTTCTTATTCGTAGATATTTTCTTTGCAATTTTTTCACTTCCCTTCATTCGGTTGAGCGTTTTTCCGCACTCCACACGTTTTATGATGTCATAGGTAGTACTAAACGAAATTCCCATATTAAAATGTTTTACAGTGTACGCTTTACCAAGCCGTCTGTGTTTATCTTAAAACTCGCMAATGAGTTTTCTGCGTGTTTTTTCTTTTAGCGTTTTCATACACAGAATAATTAACAAATCTCCAGTATTGTTTTGACACTGTAGATTAAATAGTAACAGCAGCAGCAATTGTTTTTCAAACGTAATTAAGATCGATTTGTTGCAAGGAGATAAAGTTATTCCGGATTTTTAGTTAACATACCCTGAGATGAATAGAAATACTGCAGCAGTACAATTCCAAAATACACAACAATGCAAAGGGCATTGTCGATGTAAGGGTAGTTGCCATCGTGCAAAGCGTCAGGAATAGAATACAGCAATATTGGTCTGGCTGGAAGGAGATGTCCTTAGAAAGTTCAACCCTTTAACCGATTTGGGTTGGTTCTTCTGTCGCTTGCCGGTATTACAAAAACAAGAACAACTCTTTTTAATTTACAATCAAATGGAATGGTCGAGCTGTTTAACCAAACAATGAACTTTCAAAAGTTGTGAAAAATGCATCAAACTGATTGGGACAATTACTTTCCTTTATGTGACATGTAGGACAGCGATTCATTGAGGCCACAGGACACAGATTTGCAAGAATAGTTTTTGAAAGAGAGTTGAGGTTATATAGGTCCAAAAGTTGGCTCAACTTGAACGGAAAATAAGGATAGTCCCTTCTAGAAACCCATTGATTGGTGAGACAAAGAATAAAGATGCCAGTGATTGCACGGCAGCTTGCTGTCGTTTAAATGAGTGTCAAGGAGACCCCGATAAATGGAACTGATGGAGACGATCAGTTTTAAGGAGGGGACAGTGTTATGAATACAGCTGATGGCGTTTATTACTGCCATCTATCCGCCCAGCCTGCACTGTACGTCTACAGGAATGACACTGCAAAGGATAGTTATCGTGATCTAAAATAGTCTAGAAAAGTTTAGAATAATGACCCTGGATTGATCGATCGAGTTTTCGAATTAACGGGAAGGTAATCGAACTTCTAGAAGCATAGCCGGCCCTTATGTAAAACGCAACGAAGTCTGATTTGAAAAGCGGTTAAGCGAACTTAGCTGGACAAAAGCGATCTAAGTGATTGTAGTGAACTGTAGTGTAACGTGAATTGAACTAATAGTTTTAGTTAGAATTCAGTGTATTTCAGAAATCCGCATTTCTCGAATGCGTACACATAACAGTACATTAAGAAAAGAGTATTGAGTTGCCAATGCTGAATTGAATACTTCGTTTAAATTTAACTAATGAATGAAGACAACAGTTCCAAACAACTCGGATGACTCCAATTAGATAATTGGACAGCAATCTTGGTTTAGTTGTGCTTTATTTTACGATTTTTTGTCAGATAACACACAGTATATAAAACTGTATTGTATAACGCCCTGTATAAGCCCCTCTGTGTTAAATGAAATTATAAACTGAGAAACACATCCGTCCAAATTGGTGCGTTTATTACATTTGCAATTGAGACTTTTGTAGCTTTTTAAGTATGTAAAATTTGTGATGCAAATTGGTCTACAGATGTGATTTAATTAACTCATTGTAGTAGCAATTAAGTCATTTTCGTGACCTCCGACGGTGACACTTAAGTATGTGTTCTGTAACGCCTGAGGTAATACCTTTCACAGTAAAATGAAATGTTTCAGCAATCGACTGCTTTATTTTGCAAAATGGTTACATAAAACCACAGCAATTTGTTGCTGCCGAGGTCGCTGTATTTGAAAATAATATAGATATACATTATTCGTGTCTCGCAGGTATCACACTACATTTGTCAGTAGCAGTGATATGTTTCATCTGTATAGGGACAGAAACTGAAATACATTTTTATTTAGATACACAATGTGGTCGCATCATTGCAGTATAAAATGTACTTGCTTTGAGATTCTGACCAAGATTCGATGGTAGAAAGTATCTGTTAGCGTAAAGTGAGATTACTTGCGATTTCGTGAAAATAAATGTTAATTAGGTTTGAAAGGAAGTTGTTGCAGAAGGATAGAGGCTTAAACTAAAAAGCGTAAAAACCAGTCATCCGGACCTCTGCTATTCACTATTGGAAAGGAAAAGGTTGTAGTGGACATTATTTTACCAATATTTCATTATTTCGAATATCCTTTAGGCAACATAACTGTTACTATTTATTTTACTCTAACGGTGGATTAATGACTGGTTTAGATAATCAGTTTTGTTATATTACACAAATCAGTTAATACCTGCTATTAGCAGGGATAATCCTAATATCGTACAGTATTCAATATTATAACATAATTATTTCAATTTCGTTGCATTCTTAAAGGGTTATACATATTTTAATATTCAGGAGATAGTTAACTAATTTGTTTTGTAAAGTATAAGATAGATTTTATTACTTTTTCAAATTTTTAGTTCTTAGTTTTTGGTTAGTTAGTTTTAGTTTAAATAAATGATTTATAGGCTGGTATCAAGGTAGAATTTATTGCTTACAGTTTTTCGTTACTGTATTGCAAAATCAATATCCGTTTAGAAAATTAAGCAATATGGCGAAACAGATGATGCAAAACGCGTACTTACTTACTTTTATACTTTTTTTCGGTTTTTCCCCATTATACCAAGGTACATGTGATGTAACCAGCTGTTCGATTTAAAAGAGTGGAATACCGAGTAGCATTATAGTAATAGCGTTGTCTGAATATTCAGACAACGCTAATAGTCTGTTGTATTTGATGAAGGTTATAATGTATGCACTTGCTGTAGTTAATAGCAAATTGCCATAGTCCTAAACTCATTTAACTTCCTTGTAATTCTTGATGTGTCTCGGACATTCTTTGTTACTGCTAAATGTGATATTAACGGCCTACTTTTTAGTAACGGACAGTTAGGTACTGTTGCTTCAACGTTTCACTTTTTTCCAAAACGTGATTATTAATATGTTATAATGTAGTTTGTAGCATACATTTTTGTTTAAAAAAAACAACGTTGTAATGGCACATTAATTATGCATTGTGTACAAAAATATAAGTTATTTTTGAACGAGGTGTAAAAAAGTTGTTTGAAAATTTACACAAAGCTTCAACAGTGACATTAGTAAGCATTCAAGGAATAGTATAGTTTATTCGATACGCGTCTGATTGTTGAAAACTTATGATAACTCGCCGGTTACGAAGCACCTCAGTACATAAGTATATAGGTGTGTCTCAACATTCCAGCTGTGTGACCTTACATGAAGTTTCCTTTAGTACAATGGGAAAATTCTTTACATAGGCGTGTACTTAATAAGATTGAAGTTCACGAACTACTGCCAATGTAATTCGATGCTCTTAACAGTTTGTAAACCAATTTAAAAAATTGAAAGATAGTAATATATAAATACTTAAATTAGAATAACCAAAACGCTTTATAATTGTACAGTAATATATAAGGTATATAAGCAGAACTGTGATACAGAGGGCTATAATTAAACATCATGATTTATTTGAATTATTGTTGAATTAAAACGATTGTTTGACAGGAATTTATTGCGACAAAGTCTGCTTTTAAATGTTTCCACATTTTCGCGATTGTTACATTTTTAAGATTGTTTCACTTTCAGGCGCGTTTTTAAATAAAGTTACTTAATTTAAACGCTTGTTACCTACATATTTATTCAAATATTATCTTAGAAACATTATTTGTATTATGTATTACACGCCATACTTTATTTTTATGACATTTCTATAAAAAGTAAATGGCTTTCCATACACATATGTATTAAAATTTTACGCTGTAAGTATTCACTTTTCACTGTCAGGGAATCTACTCGACTATAAGACTACATTAGTCAAAATGTATTCTTTCACTAACGCCATCTGCTCTTGGAAATCATCCCCGAAACATTTGTTTACGACATTTTTTGCGAATTAAAGCAATACAGTATTTTCCTGACAGCTAGTAGACTGATGATAAGTCTGCAGCTGATGTAGCAGCAAGTATAGCATTCGCTTTTAACTGCACGCAGAAAAAAAATAAAAAACCTCAATACCGCTTCTGATAAGTTGAAAGCTTATGGTACATTTAATAAGAATGTATCAATCATCGAAAAAACTACATTGTTCATAAACCTGCCCTTGTAGTCGGCTCGAAAACCTTCAAAAATTCAGTTTGCGCAAAGTAGTAAAAAGTGAAAGAATTCTTCAAAAAGTAGTCCACAGTGGCAACTGCAATAATATCTATAGATGCAATATGTTTTATGTTTGTTATGTTCGGAAGTTGTGTCGCTCTTAAACATAATTCGAAAATAATATCTGTAAGTACAAGCAGTTTTGACATATTTTTTTCTTAATATACTCTGAAATAAAATTGATCTTCTACGCTGTATATTTATGGTCACTGAAGTATAGAAAGTGATTTAAAAAATCCTTCTAATACATTACCTGACTATTGTATAGGTATCTGGAGTTAAAAAATTGTAAAATTGGCAATAGACGATTTGTATTTTGTACAGTAGTGGTCAAAAAAATGCAACACCCGTGCAAAATATACATTTGTTCTAATTTTTAATTTCTAAATGAAAGTTGACATGTGACTTTTCTTTAGCTGTATTCACCTGGTTTTGTGAATAATCAGCATACATCATTTATTCAGTTGCGTTATCGGAAACCATTTTTAATTCTACCCGGTCAAAAAAATCAACACTTTCTAGGAGTTAATTATATACAACATTAAATAAATTAAAATCAAATACATAATAACAATTGGACAATAACATTAGGTTTAATAACGGGTCGCATAGTCATCTGCAGACATAACTGCTTCACATCCCTTGAGCATTGAGTCAACAAGTTTAGCGATTGTTTCAAGCGGGATTTTCTGGCATTCTTTCAGCAATGCAGCCATCAAATATTCGATATTCTTATGTGTTCAAAAGCCAACTCGACACTCAAGTTCCTCCCATAAATGCTCTATCGGATTCAAGTCGGGTGACTGAGAAGGCCAATCCAAAACATGAATGAGTTGATCTGTCAGCCCAGCTTTTGACGAGGCGAGGCGAATGTTTCGGATGGTCGTCGTACTGGAAGATCCACTCAGGGCTTAAATTTTGCAATGCATGAGGCTACATCACCGTATCGAATATTTTACGATACGTATAACAGCCGTCATGATGCCCTCAACACCGTGCAACGGACCAACACCATTGCGACTGAAAGTTTCTAGAAATATTGAATATGTTTATATATACTTAGCCCACATTTATGGTATTTTAAAGACTATTACCCCACACCATAACACTCCCTCTGTCTGCTTGACAGTGGCAGACAGTGAGTACTTGATAAAGTCTGTCATATCGTTTTTCGACCGGCTTTTGGACATGGCGGATACCATCATAATATGAGAACATTTGCTTTTAATCCGACCATAAGACTTTCGACCAATCCGCAGCAGTCCATTCGATGTGKCGTCKTGCGATGATTCTTTTCCGAAATCAGCGGCTTCTTGCATGGTCGCCTTCCGAGAATTTGGCGGCCTGAAGCCTTCTGCGAGCTGTCTCAACACTGAGARACAAAATCATGCCCTCTCTGGAAAACTTACTTATGTCTGTTGCGTTCTTCATTGGACCATCTTTCACGACTCTGACCATTCTAATAATAATAATAATAAATAAATTTATTCTACAGGAATGTTTTACATAAATAATTACAACAAAATACAAATAAATATATGACATCCTGCAAGAAAAGGAACATGGTCAGAGTCTAAGGATCACTATAGACCTCAGATTCTGATATTCCCCATAATCCTAAGTACATAATAAAATAAATATTCTATGAGCGTACAATTAATCACATATCCTAAATAAAAATTTGTTTTGTTTGGTGGCTTGAATCATAAAAACTAAATGTATCAATGTTGAATATACAAAATTATACTTTAAAGTTAAATTTGAGTGTCCCTTTAAGTAACATATCTTTAATAATAGTTAACCTAGCATTCCGTAAGTAATTTGCATGAAGTAAATTAATAACTTTTGCCGCAACATATGAGTATGAACCACAGAACTGAGCTGTATCATGTCTAGGAATTGAAAGGAGGTACGTATCTCTAACATTAAGACAATGAACATTTTTTATGGGAACTAATTTAGTGTTTAAGTAAGAAGGATTGCCCTTCTTTACTATGTGGATACACAATTTACAATAGTGAAGGAAAGTTTGTTCGACGACTTTTAACCAGCCGAGATCATGAATAGCGCCACTTATATGATTCCTCCTTCGCAACCCGCAAATAAACCGGGCACAGGAATTTTGTATCCTTTGGAGCCCTCTATAATTATATTTTGTAATACAGGGGCTATATACTAAATTGCGGTACTTTATATGAGACATTACAAGTGCTTCCGATAAGATGCGCTTACATCTGAAGTTTAGTATTGCTCTGCTTTGATACAGAAGTTTTAGACTGAAATAAGATTTTTTTAAATATGATTGACGTGGGTATTAAATTTCATGTCAGTGTCTATATAAAGCCCTAAATTTTTTGAAGATTCTACAATAGGAAGTGTTTCATTGTCAATGTTAATATTTACCTGATTTATATATTGCATGCGGCTCTTTCTACCAAATACCATTGCTTTAGATTTATTAGGATTAAGAGATAAGCAATACTTTTTTGATATATTGGCTTGGCATGAGTAGTACAACTGAGTGTCGTCCGCGTAGAAGTGATACTTACAATATCTGAAACATTCCTCAAAACGGGAAGTGTACAAAGCAAAAAGTATCGGGCCTAAAATTCAACCTCGAGGAACACCGCTAATGCATACTGTAGGTGTTGATGACAAGTTGTTATAAATGACTGATTGTTGGCGATTGCACAAATAATTTTGAAGTTTTACTAACAAATTTGAAAATCCAAGGAAATGTAACATTGACAACATCAATTTGTGATTAATTCTGTCGAACGCTTTAGTAAAATCATTCTACGATTCTCACTAGCAGTAGACAGGCCAGGCGGACGGCCATTTCCCGGCTTGTGTGCCAAAGAATCAGACTTACGAAACTTCTTAAACAAATGGCTAACCATAGAATAGCTAACATTAAACTGAGCGGCAACAGGACGATGAGAATTTCCCCCGCTAGCTTAGCATTAATTATTGCTTTGCGTTCTTCATCACTTACATGCCTCATTCTGTCTGATAGTCAAACAAAAATAATAATAAATAGTCAGTAAATCACTGAAAAACAGTGTTGCATTTTTGACCGGGTGGAATAGAAAATGCTTTCCGAAAAATAAATAAAAGAAAATCGTAAGTAATTCAACCATGATATGTGCTGGTTGTTCACAAAAATCAGGCGAATACAGTTAAAGAAAAGTCACAAGTCAAATTACATTTACATGTTAAAATTACAACAAACGTAAATTTTGCGCGGGTGTTGCATTTTTTGACCGCTACAGTACATGGTGCTTCAATGTTTATATTTCCTGGCATAGTCGTTACTTTAAGTATGCCAATTAAGAAATATACTACTACTATATAAGTTCTTACAAATGCGATGCGAGTACCGCACCTTATTAGTATTCAAAATATGCTTAAGTGAGTTTTCTTAAAGTCACAAGTGGTAAGAGTAACTAAAACGTGCGCTATATACCCGGTAAATAAAAGAATGTGTGCGATATATCGGATTTGCACCGTATTTAAGAGAAACGTTAGAATACCAACAACATTTTCGAATTATCTTGTGCCCAATTTTTACCTAATATTAATAAGAGGGATATAGAGTGATGAAACTTAGGTTTTGTTCTCTTTTATGATTTGTATGCGACAGTACAACGCTCATTTTCTAGACTGCAAAACTTCAGCACCACTTTAAGAATACTTGGTAGACACAATGTAGCGTTGATTTGCGTTTAGGTCACTTTAATGATGGTTCAGCTCCAGACATACTTTAAACAATCACTGCCCACTTTGTTTTTTCTCACACGTGGAGGATCCTTAACTACCGAGCTAGACAAATAGCTGGTTACCATTGTTTGAATAACGGGACAAGGATACCTTACTTTCTCCCACATTAACATTCACTCTTATGATTTCAAATCGTGCATTGTTCATGCCGTATGTGGCATGCGTGTAGCTATTTTGTGTGAAAAACCAGTTTGCAAACTTTGAGTTTATCTGTACTTTATGATGTAGTAATCTTTAATAACGCTAATCATCTAATCCGGTTGCTGTGAGATAGACCTAGTAAAAGTAAATGGGTTAATGCGTTAGTGAATATCAAGCTTAGAGGCCAGATTTTGTTACTGCAAGAAATCATATGTATAACCATCTACTATCATAAGTATTACGTATTTTATTAAATCGATAATAGATGCGTTACGTTGTTAATAATGGTACATAGCGTAAATGTGGCAGTATTCAATATATACGTGTTGTACATCTAGTCTTCAAACATCGTTACCAGCAGTAAAAGATTCAATTGTTCAAGTTTTACGCCATATGACAACATTGAAGTTTAATGTACACCTCGGTAAAGACGGAGTTGTTGTGTAGTGACTTTAAAGAAAGCATTCTGAATAGTTACAAGTGCGGCTAGTCGAATATGTCTTCCAGTGGATGTTGAAGAATAATCCTCATGGCGTGGAAAACTTAAAAATCATCTTCGCTATCTAATATTTTAGTTGGCTATTATAAAAAGATATATGACAATTTCAAAAAAAAACGTTTATCAAGCAATTATTGCCAGCGCCAGCGTTCAAATATAGTCGGAAAAGGACAGTAGATGGTGGTAAACAGGAAAATGTTTTAAAATTTTTAAAAAGTTTGATATCCACTTTATGATTTGTTGATATGGTAAATTTACATTTCTTCTATAATATAAAAGTTCCTTAAAAAATCATAGGCCTGCTAGTATTAGTAAAATTTTAGACGTTATTACGTAAACGAACGATTTTTTTTACGTGATGTACTGATTGCTGTTGTTGTTTTCAGATGCCGACCTATTCTTGCACGGGAACGCTGGCCAGCATTATATGTATTTGGAGACCATTCAGGAAGAAACGTCGGATGACCTGAAGTCTGAAAGTGACAGGTCTGAATTGAGGGCTTCACCCGCAGGTTGGATGGGAACTAATTCCGAATCTGGATCAGTAATTCGCATAGACACCGTAGGTAAGGCAATACCAAACATATTAGTAAATACATGCACACTTATAAGTTGCAATAATTGTACTAACTATCTAGTAAAGACACCTATATATTCAAATTCAAAGTTTTAATTATTTACAAAAAACTTTGAACACGGAAAGTCTATATAAACTTTTCTATAATCTGCATGGTAATGTAGAGCAAATTAGATTTAAATATTTCCAGTACTTGAAAAAGTACAAGAAATCAACTAATTAATCAATGTTTTTTTCTTAAATTTTTAATAAATAAAATATAGTTGATATAAAATAAGCATCAAGTATCCTAATACGAGGAATGCTATTTTAATGAAAAGTAAAGTATGTACATCAGTTATTTATTGTCGGTCAAATATGACCTACATATTTGAAAGTAGCTCTTTTATAAGTAAATAATTGCAGTATATCACATAGTGCAATACTTGGTTAAAAGCGTTTTCTTTAATATTTGAAATATAATACATGCGTGAGAGAAGTAACTGAATGATGCCTTGAGTATCGTTGGTTTTAATCCAAATAATGTGCTATTTTTATTTTGTAAGACAACAGCTTATTAACTTTTTAGTTATTGTAGACTGTTACCTTGAACACCTTGTATAATAATTGATGTTATGCCAATTGCTAAAGCAACCTGATCCGTTAATTGTCAGTTCGTACCTAATATAAACTGAATCTATTTAGTATTTTTCGAATGGTTTTGGAATAAAACTCAGCGCAAACAAAATGCAATATTTGCAATACAAATCTTCTGCCTTCCTATTATAATTATTATTTTCAGAACTTGTGCAATACTTTCTTGCTTTTAACCTGCGCGCTATATCTGTAAGAAAAAACATTGTCTCTGCCTCACGTTATTTAATTTAACAGTTTTAAACATGTAATATATGGTCATTAATTCACTGAATTCTTACAATTTTTGCATTTTATTGATCGAAGGACGCCCCCAATGATTTTTAATAACTGCAGCGATCGTTTTAGTGTTAAACTATCTAATGAATATAAATGACTTCCACTTCCTTAGATCAAAAACATCTTGACAAAGTGATTGCTGCTTACATCGTTCGTTCATCCATACCAATTACCTTAATTTGATTTTGTCATAAATTTTAGCGGACAAGAGGAAATTTGTTCTTAATAACAGGTACTTTATATGATTTATCGAAAAGCCCTATAGGGTGTTTGACACTCGTAAATTATCTAGATACGCATAACTTGATATTGCAGGATGGAATAAATTATTTTGAAAGTTACTTGTACCGTTACAATTCTTCAATATTACTGGTAGTGTGTGAACGAAGTGTTATTTTAATCAATGTGCAATATGTCATATCATTTTATTTTAGGAGCTGAGGAAAATCGTTAAGGTGACACAAAAGTAAGTAGTAGGAACAGTATGAATAAATGCAAAGAAAATTAAGAATATCAATTTAAGCACGTGCGAGTCATGGTTTGGTAGGGAAATTGAAATATGACATCAGGTTGAAGGGAAATACGAGGAATACCTTGCTTTCATATTATACGTAACAAAATTAGTGAAATCGTTAAATAAATCGTTATTGACTATCAGTGATATTTGTAACCTAACTACGTTATAAATTTTACGCTGATTAATAATTTGTTTCTAATAAAATTTTTGTTATGTCTCCAAAAGAATTGTTCGCGGTTGGAGAAAGACGGAAAGAGGCATAATAGGGATCCACAAATTGCTGCGATTGAGAAAATTAGCGTTTGCACGCAATTTTCGAAGACTATATAGAAACTTGTTCTAATTATTATTAAAACCATAACGTCTGTAATAAAAATACAATATTATGAAAACATTTTTTATTTTTTTATTGTTTGTTCATATTGTGCGTCATAATGCGAACCAAGTGTAAGATTATAATCAAAAATTTCCTCCGTAAGGTAAATAGAAATATTTTTACCATTTGGCTAATCAAAAATTATCTTACAATATGAAGAACTGAAATTTAGGAATTATCGTGTACTGCTGAAATTATTTGGTACTTTCAAATACTAATATATATTTAAATACATAAAGTCTTAAAAATATTTGTATTTTAAAAACAAAAGTATTTTGTGCAGCCCAGTTTTGTACCTAAACCTCCTTACAAGTTCATCTGTCTACGAGTAAAGCAAAAACATTATTAATAAGTTGTTGTTAGAAAGCTTATTAAAGTTCGATATTGTGCTGCGGGGCAGTAATCGCGACAGTAGCAATCGGGTTACTGCATAACATGGGGTAAATAGCCGCATCAATCTAAATATAGTGATATGTAATTAAATCTTCAGGTTATTTGAGTCGCAGGGCGCACTATACACTTCTCATACTAAAGTGCACTTGAAAGCTTCTTTCTCATTTGCGATACCACCAAGTAGCATAAATCTAAAGAACTCGTATAACATGCATGTTCAGTATGCAATCCTTTCAATACAATTATCGGTCAGTGCCCGGAAAACCTGAAAGTACGCAGCTATAGAATAGACTTTATTATTTCATATATGTATAGCACATGCCGGGTGGTTTACGCACTTAAATACGCAATTTTATAATACGTTTGAAACTGTTTGTATCCCTTTAATTCAATCTAAATAGTAGAGTATTTTCGTCTAACAAGCCATCTTATAATCATAATACACATATTAATTACTCGAAAAAAGTAGTTCTGTTGTCAAAATTAATCAAAACAGTAGACTTAGCTGCAAACAAAAAGCAACCGCAGTATAAGTGTTATTAATGTTAATGCAGTTTTCTCCCTTATATTTTTAACACCCTTATAAACACAAAATGACCTACTTTCATTCACTTTTTAAGGTACGTTTTTTTTACTAGTTTGTATATACAGTTTTCGCAAAATGCGAGCAAACGCTAATTTTCGCAATCGCAGCAATTTGTAGATCCCTATCATGCCCTTTTCCGTCTTTCTCCAACCGCGAACAATCCTTTTGGAGACATAACAAAAATATTATTAGAACCAAATTGTTAATCAGCGTAAAATTATAACGTAGTTAGGTTACAAATATCACTGAAAATCCATAACGATTTTTTTATGATTTCACCAATTTTGTTATGTATAATCAGCTGTCTTTCGTTTTTTCCTTTATCCTGATGTCACATTTCAACTTTCCTATCAAATCATGATTCGCATGTGCATTACCTTAAATATTCTTAATAACCTACTACCGACTGTTGTCACGTTAGCGATTTTCCTCATCTCCTAAAATAATCTGACATACTGTTCTTTGCCCGTAAAAATTGAAGAAATTATATTAGCAATTTTTTTAGCAAAATCTTTGCACACCGCTGATTTGGGCATCACTTACGAGTATTAAAGTGGGCTTGTACCAGATTGTATAAAAAATATTGGGTATTAACCATGCTGGGAGCTAATGAAAACTCGTATTTTTGTTTTTTTGTTTTTTTATTTTTAGAAGTAGCTTTTGAAACAAAATTTATAATGTACTTAGTTTAAAACTATTTTTTATTGAATGAATCTTAGCCAAATCAATAATAAAAACAGGTCTTGTCGCTTCCACCATCCGCCACTTATCAAATATTTTTCATTGTTTAAGGTTTAACTTTCTAAGTTGATTCCGAGTAATTTCTGTACATCTTTCGTATGCTCCCATAGGCACACCCCTGCGTGATTCCGAGCAAAAAGCTCGACGCCTTCCACTTAATAGTATATTACTAACATAAGATTTTATCATTCAAAAAGCTTTTAGAATATTTATCGATCCTGAGATTGAATTAATTTATGGTTATTGTATCTCAAAGTGATATGAGTGATTTATATTATTATTATTATTATTATTACTATTTTATTATATTTCATTAATCCCAATATTAAAGTAGCCAAAATATGTCATTAATAATTATTTCTTGCTGTAATTTTAAGTTTTTCAAAATGTAGCTTCTACAGATGTAGAAATTTTTGCACTATCTCTGGGCGGCTCGGCTTTGCGAGTCCTACTTTATTCATTCGCGATAATAAGGTAAATAGAAGACGTGTTAACGGCAACACTGCGTAACGCAGGAGTTGCTTCTGATTTACTAGAATGCATTCTTGATGAACTGAAAACTGTGTAATTAGAAAATACTTTACATTACATAGACAAACAAATTTTCCAAATAAATTTATAAAAATGTTATTTTAATTTTAATATGCAGAACTGGAAAAAAGAAAGTGTTCATGCAAACAATAGCAATGTTTTGAAACTAAACAAAAAAAGCGTATGTCCACCTACGACACAAAGTAGCTGCCGATGAATATGAGGTTTACCCTTGGAATGGCTTAATAACTGCTGAAGTATAAAAACCCTTTTTTATATTCTTATATTAACTGTTCTCATGCATGCAGCGTTTTTCATGTAGTTCATAACCTTTTTCATTAAAATTTTCTGGTAATTATTCGGTAATATTGAAGAAAAATGCGTTTATGATGCGAAGAGTGACATATTGGTACCGATTATGTAGGTAATAGTAGTCGGATATAAAATATTACGATTCGTTGCTAATTCCATAGTATTTCTTTAACTTAATTTTTTCAAAGAAGTGGTACTTACTCTCTAAATAAGCAAAATATGAAAAAATAACACAAGGATACAAATTTGTAGAGGAGAGTGTAATGATCCATAGAGAGGGGTGTGCGTAATTCTGCGTGCGTTGAAATTAGTAAATAAATATTGATTTCATAACAAATAAATATGTAGCTACAAATAATGATTTTAGATTAAAAAATATATATAAAATAATTATGGCAAGGTGATCGTCAAATTTAAGTAAATGAGGACCATATTAGTTGTGTGACAATTAGGTAGACTATTACAGACACCAGAAAGTTTTTTATTACTCGTGTAAATATGAGGAGAGAACAATACGATTATGGGACAAAATAAAACTCATAATATATATGAACAAACGAATTATAAAAGTGTAATAAGTCAGAGATTGTGAGGAATTAAAATAGGTAAATAACCTTAGAGAAAATAAGCATCCGAGATTTAATTAAGCTGTATTTTTATAATATCTTTCGCTTATCATTTGCCGGCGTGCGGTAGGAACCTAGGAACATTTATTATGATTAGCGGTCCCATATAAAGGCGACTAAGAGCACGACGTTTTTGTCCATGGACCCATTTCAAGTTGTCGGAATACAAAGTTACAGGGAGAAATATTAGTGATAGACATGCAACACTCCGAAAAATCCAGCTTAACGCGAAATTACCCAAAACTACCTCACAATATTTCCGTTTAAAAAAAGGTAGTTTACCGTACCTGCGTCTTTAAATCACAATTCATAAAGCACAAAAAACACTGTTGTACACAATCAACAAGTGCTTATGAACAAATTTAAACTACAATATACTTATAGATATTAATAAAACACGTAAATGGCAGGTGAAACCCAAGTCAACTAATCGTGACGACAGTTATCAACTCACTCCCTTTCTTGTTTTCCTATTTCCATAGCGTCCCTAAAATCACCCCTCCACATAGTTTTCTATTGGTTCTCCCAAACTTCTAACATATCGCAAAATAAAAACACAGACAGTTAATTTTACCTACCCACAAACCGAGAAAAATCACTTTAGCTTACCTACTTACATATATAATTTTAATGTCTAGCCTGCGTTCTTTCAGTCTTAATACTTAAAACAACAACTAACAAAATAAATCTATCCAGGCGGTTTAAAAATCCATCTCACCCTGGATCCGGTATGACTAGCCACCAGCTTGGGGATGGGGATTAAAAATTGGGAGTGACATCGTATGTCACACATTGCCCGGCTTCGACCGACACTTGCAGACCATAAAAATTATTGTTTTCTGAAAACCTACTAAATGTTTCTTAAATACGCAATATTTCACAAACGAAATTCTTCAGTACTTCTTTGTTAAAAAATCGTTACAACCACTTTTTGATAAAGCAAAAGACAAATGCATCCTTTAATTCAGGATACATAGTTCTTATTTATTTTCCATTGTTATTTTTTCATTATACATCGCGTTTCTTATTCGCCACCCCTGGCTAAGAATCTGATTTATCTAACATACAGGGTCGCTATAAAGTATGGAACCAGCAGGGTATTTCAGGTTTTGTTCGACCGATTTTTCTGAAACTGTGCATAGGCCTATGGCTAATTAAAAAGCATTATCTGGAATTTTTTCAACTCCCTACATCATTAAAAATGATATTTTTTCCTGATTTCAAAAATGTATCACACCTATACACTTTGTTGCTTCCGAGTTGTGAAAAGTATGATAAACTTGGGTCTTGCAAAAAACTTCGGGATAAAAACCATATTCGTTATCGCTAAGTAAGAACAAAAACTCTGGGTGTCTCAATTTTCCTCGTGACTGGTGATAATTTTCATTCACTTTATTTGCAATCGCAATGCCTCAGTTGACTGAAGATGATGATGATCGAAATTTTGATGATGATTGGTTATGGAGATAGAAGGCGAAGTTATTCGGAAGTAGTTGCACCCTACAATGCAATTCATAAAGAAAACATTGCAACGCTTTGAGGTGTTAAAAATCGTCAAAAACCAGGACGTCCAAAGGTTGCTACGAGTAAGGAAAGTAGCTTGAATGTCCTTTTAGATGTGCAAGAGAATCCAAAGTGTATACCTTGATTTTGCTTTAGAAATAAGCAACGGACTAACATATTGAMATACGCTGCAACACTAAGTGTTCCGTACAACAGCGTGCTCTCAGTCACCACATTAGCAGAAGATTTGTTCAGAAAATTTTGAAAAAAGAGACGTTTCATCCATACAAAATTTACTTATTATAAGAATTGAGCAAATATGATTTCGATCGTAGGATATAATTTTGCGAAACTGCTATGAACATGACAGATGAAGATAGAAACATTTTAAATTGTTTTATGTTTTCTGATGAAGCGACTTTTTTCCTTAATGCTAATGTGAATAGACATATTGCAGATATTGGTCGGATACAAATCCACATTGGATGGAACAAGTCCACACACAACACCCTCAGAAAGTGAATGTCTGGTGTGGTATTATCGGTGAGCACATTATTGGGCCCTTTTCATCGATGGAAATTTGAATGCGGTCAAGTATGTATTTACAGCTCCTGCGCGAACACATTATACATACCAGAACTTATTCGCATGTTCCCTAATCGTTAAAATGTTGTGCCTCTTTTTGAACCGATATGGTTTCAGCAAGATGGTGCACTGCTCCATTTTGCAGTCAACGTGCGTGGATATTTGAATGCGATATTTCCAATCAGATGAATTGGTAGGCACGGAGCAATAGAATGCCCAGCAAGTTCCTCTGATCTGACGCCGCTT
Organism: Rhyzopertha dominica; assembly: GCA_025024175.1. Lineage (NCBI taxonomy): Eukaryota > Metazoa > Arthropoda > Insecta > Coleoptera > Bostrichidae > Rhyzopertha > Rhyzopertha dominica. Next base: position 35,745,937 of record QCXZ01000137.1, read on the forward strand.
GATTTTTTCCTGTGGGGGTATTTGAAAAATAGTATTTATACTGATCGGCCGCACAATTCAGAAGATTTAAAAGGACTAATAACAGCAGAAATTTAGAACTTACCTCCAAACATGCTACAAATAACATTAGAAAACTTTTACTCAAAGCTGCATTACTGCTAGGAAGTAAATGGGGAACATTTTCAGTATCTTCTGTAATGTAAATCTGAAAAAATATTGCATTTTTCACGGAATCATGTTTTTGTTTTTTACTTTTAGTGTACCCGATTCGCAATAAATTGATCAAACTAGACGAAAATTATCACCAGTCAAGGAAAAATGTTATCACCTGGCTTTTTGTCCATTTTAGCAATAAAGAAAATTGTTTTCATCCTTTTCGTTCTTTGTCAGGCTCAATTATTGTATTTACACTATTCTCAACTCAGAAGCAATAAATTGTATAGGTGTGATACATTTTTGAAATCATGAAAAGTATCCTTTTCAATGATGTGCCTTTTGACCCCTTTCCCATTAAAAAAATTCTCCTTCGCTCATATCTCGAGAGCTGACACAGAGTTGAAAAAATTCCAGAAAATGCATTTTAATTACCTATAGGCCTATGCACAATTTCAGAAAAATCGGTCGAACAGAACCTTAAATATCCTGCTGGTTCCATACTTTGAAGCGACCGTATATATGACGTCAACGTACTTTGTATTATGTAAAAATTGAGATGAATATGTTATGCAAAAAATGCAATTTAAATGTAATATCGTAGTAATACTGTATCAGGCATATGCAACGAACTGTTAAAACAGAGATACATGTATCCTTGCACAAACTGCTTTTGGTTATGTAGCAAATAATTTACCAACTGAACTCTTATCTGGAATTATTATTAGTTTGGTAAATACATTACGAGTAAAATGGCTTGGTAGATGGTTATCACTCTTTATTTTAGTGTAATTTATTGTACTAACGTCACAGGGCGAAACTACTCAGTATCAGTATAATAATAATTTGGATTTAGGATTTGGGGGCATTAGCTTTTAGCTGTAGTTTTTACGCGGTCTAATAGGTGCACAACTCTAACAACGTTTAGTTGACGGGAACCTCTAATAATAGTACGAGAAAGTTATAATACTGCACAAGAATTATCCATCCAGTGTTGTAATATAATAATTTGTGTGTAGCATATCAAATTATGCATTGTAGGAATAAACGGCTTGGGAAATTTTATGTTTTCCAGCATATTAATGAGCAGAATACCTAGCACATTAGATCTTCTTTCTTAGCGATAATATTGTTGTAACGCAAATGAGTAATTTGTTATGTTTATTATGAGATCCGTTAAAGCGGAAGCCCTGCTCCTTTTTCTGCGCACACAGTGTTAACATAACATTGAGAATACCTGTTCTGCTTGTATTAAACGGCGATGGATGAAACATAACGGATTCAAAAAGCACAGGCTCGCAAAGAAGCTTTCTCAAGATGTAATTGCTATAATTGTATTAATTGAGAAGTATTTATTAGAATGAAAGCTGAAATATTGGTAACCTAATATACATGGAGTTAAATCATTATATCCATTAGGAGGTTCTGTATACCGTTATAAGTGCTTTTTTAAAGCTATTATCCATTGAAAATTTTAAGAGACTGCAGTTTATAAATCGCAGCAAGGTAGAAAGGTTGTTAATGTAATTTATTAAATTAGAATAAATGCTATTAAAGAAAAACTAAAGTAGACATCCTAGATTTGGTGATGAAATGAAACACCCTGTGTATTTTTAATTTATATTTTGGCTCTTATTTTTAGTATGACTTAGTAGCAGAAAGTCTACTTATTTTCATTTATTATTTCTAATTATGTTATTTATTTATTTCTTACTTACCTACAAATTATTACTGTTACAAATAATAAATAAAAAAATTCTGAGTACGCCACTGAATTTAGAATAAAAATATCTATAAAAAAGTCTCTGCAGTTTTTTGTATCTACATAGCTGATCGAGATATTGAGAACTGAAGAAATGTTACATTTTTCAAAAGTTGGCCATGGTTTTAAAACAAAAGATGATACAATAATGGCGATGGTATATCTCAACTCACAATACAGTAATGTCGAAACCGCAACGCTCTAGCATTAATAGTTACCGAGATACCCTACAATTACAACGAAAATGGGACACCCTGTACTTGACTGTTCCGTTTTATTCTTGCTTCAATATTTATTGCTACCATGTCTTGCCTGTTTATTTTGTACAAGTGTTTAAGTGTTGAATACATGTTTAGCAGTTGTATAATGAATGACAATTTTCAAATACTTACATCTTACATGAAATATACGGATCCAGTCGGAAATGTGAATAAGTGTGTATGTTGACATATGTATATAGCACAATTAAGCCTTTTGCATATTTTGAACAAATTGATATACCGAATTTTTCGTAAAATTTAACTACTGCAGTGTTTTCTTAAAAAGATCACTGTTTGAAGGCCTGGAGAAGCTAACTCTTTTTTAAATAGAAACTGCATATTACTTTTATATCACCTGAAATAGAATTATTAAATTGCCTTTCAGCTGACTTAGGTATATGTACATGAGTAAAGCTATTATTTTCGTGTTTTTACTTCCAAAGGTAGGTAACACAGAAAAAACAATTGAAAACGTTACAAAACTAGCTCTAATCCTCATATTAAACTTTGTAGTATGTATTGCTGGCAGATAAAAATAAAATATACTACCATTTTTATGTCGGATATTGATTAATTTTATTAATCTGACATTTGTTTTTTTATTTTTTCTATTGTTTTTTAACATTGCTACTGTGGCGGTAATAAATGCAAAAATAACGCTTGCATCAAAAAAATTAAAGCAAATTTAATTCTTCATTCGATGAAAATAAAAAATCTAGTTATACTAAACAATCGATGTGAATACATCAGTTTCGAAAATATTTGATAGATGTGAATTTTAATATAAAGACAATTTGATATTTTGTTTGGTAATTGAGAATTACAGCAGTAGCTAAATTCTAACGAAAAAGTATGTTATATTTAAATAAAACTGTTGGTACAAGAAATCGTATACCAATATTGAGTGAAAAACTGAAAAATAAAATATAATACATGCTGTTCAATAAAAATTAAGTCGCTGCAATAGTTTCCAAATGCGTCTAAAAGGCCACTCGGTCAACTGTGGACGTGGACGTGTTTTTTTTTTAATTTAATATTCTATTCCCTGTAAGGAAAATCAAAATTAACATGACAACAGTATGTCAAATATAATTTTGCACCAATAATTTAATTCTTGAATCTACGACTTTAACTGTGTATAAACGTAACATTTGTAAGGACTTCATAGCATCCATATAAATACGTTTTGTCATTTTAACAAATAATTGAATTCATACTAATAATTTTATACGTCACTCCGTCTTGACTGTACTAATAGGCGATGATTATAACATGAAAACACAACGAAGCATTAATCACCAACCTGTTCATCACGTAGATCTCTACCCACATATTACTTTTTACGACTATTGACATTAGACTTCTACCTTGTCGTTAAAGTTGCTGCCTATTCTACCTGCTGCTACTTTAAGTTTTTGTCAAATACCGTTCTTATCAACGAGTAACGCCTACAGTGTAGGCAGCTAGTACTACACAATCGAATCTTGGCTGCGTTGAGATGTTTAGGCCGTAGTTTCAATATTCAAACGTTTTGGAACAGAAACCGGATAAAATGTTAAATGTTAATGTTAAACATTAAATCTTATCGAAAAAATTAATTTACAAAAAGAATAGGTAAATCTAAAAGTAAAAAAGGTAATGTCGGTAACCAATACATCAGCATGCCACACTGTATCTGTGTAAACTAAGATTCGCTCTTCTATAATTTTGTTCATTGATGAAAAACAAATTAAATAATTACTTTTTTACATTGTATATAGGTAGAAACGTTACGCTTTGTGTTGAAAACGTTATTTTGAAATTGTACTAAGTAAAAATTTATTCTAGGTTTAATAGGTAAATATATATATTTTGGTTATCCAATATTACATTGCGGAGAAATGTCGGTGAATAAATTGCAGTGCGTCCCAAAAAAATAATTTTATACAAAATACGCTTTTTCCGTATTTTTCGAAAACGACAAAACGCACATCAGTAGGTAACGTTTCATACACCTTGATATTACTTCATTTTTAAAATTGCGTCATTTGTGATTTTGTACTGAATTAACGTTATTTGTTCCTCTTGCAAGACATCTCCGATCTGCAAAGGCAGATCTATTAAAACCTGGCTTACAGAACACAAATGCTGCATCCAGTCAGGTCTCTTTACCCACTCAGCGGTAGCTAAACATCAGATGAAACAGGTGATCATATCTTTTTGATAATATCTTAGTTCTAGCGAAAGTCCCTTTCTACGCTGCCTGTAAATTTCGAGAAGCGATAGAGATCTGCAAATACCCAAATAACCTTAACCGCGAGGATGGCTACCACCTTTCTAGTATCTGGAATCCTATCACGCAACGGTTAACCCCACGTTCACGGTTTCTCTCTTCCGCCATATAAGCATCCTCGCCTTTTGCATAATACTAATACTAGGCGGAGTTCTACCCTATTTTTTCCGTTGGATTTGGTTCAGTTTAGACGTATTTCTCACGTCAGTTGTTCCTGTCCTGAAGATGTCCCTTATAAGATCGGGCCAAACGTCGACCTTTTTCCTAAACCAACGCGATCTATCCCAAAAAGGCCAAGATTCCGTGATATGTCATTTCAAAGCTTATTTCACAAGGAATCTCGTCATGTAATTGGTTAGACAATTCCCCACTAATTTACAGGGTAGTAGAACAATATGTAGGTATAATAAAGTAAGTTATTTATGAAATTAAATTAATGTTGTATATTTTTTCAACATAAAGTAATTTTTTCGAGCTATATATAAAAATTTGTCCTTATTAGAGCCCAAAAATCAAAATAAATTGCTGTTAAAATATGTTACACTTAAGTAAGACAACCAAAAATCATAGTTTTCCTGATTATTGGATTGGTTGTGTGACAATTGAATGCCCGTCATGATCATCCGATGTGACTGCTTTTAGATTTCTTTCTGTGGTCACCTAAAATCCGTGGTTTCCAGAAGATAACTTAGCAGCCTAGAAGATTTACGACAAATAATTATTAACGAGCGCGGGGGGATTTTATGTGAGACGTTCAAAAAAGTGCAGCAGTAGTTCGAAAGTAGTTTTGCCTTATGGAAAGAGGTGGTTTAACTTCTTGTCATTACAACTAAATAATGTTGTTATTTTAAGAAAACGAAAACACATGAATAGATCTCCAGTGCATTAAAACTAGACCAACTTAATCCCCAGTCAGAATTTTGTAAGAAAGTTACGCATTCTAAATGTTGTTTACCATCCAGGAATGCGTTGAATTTATTTTACACTTAACGCATGAATTAAATACTTTTTCCATAGACGACTGGAATTCTGTGAAAACTTAAGGAACGTATCCACAATAATCCAAGTTTTTTTTTACAATACTTATTTCTCAGACGAGTCTCATTTTTCATTTTTTATAACTGCAGATACTTCCGCGATGTTAATCCTCAATTGATGCTGGATGTGCACATACATCATCCAGAGACCAAAGATTATGTGATCATGTCGTAGGTCATTTCTTATTCCTTGAGGAAAATCCCAACGGTCAACTCTATCCCGAAATGCTGCGCACACTATCATTAACATTATGGAATAAAATGAGGAGCTGAATGACAATGAACTAGTTTTTAGCACTTGGCAACTCCTCATTATGCTGTTCGTATGGGAGATGGAGAGGATCCTGTACCTCTAGATTTTTTACTTTGGACTTTGGAGACATTTGAAGTCTAAGGTTTTTGAAACGCTCTCAGATATGTCAGACACGCATTTGAGTGGCAACTCAAAGTTTTTATGGGCGTTTATAGAAGCCATTTGATCAGTTGAAACATGATGTACTTTCGCAGCATATGATCAATTTTTAATTTTCCAAAAAAAAAGGCTGCGGAAGACCATCAAAATTCAATATTATTCCAACTCTTTTCCTTATTGAAAAATTGACGGTGATAGCTGCCAAAAAGTAGAGGATTGCGTAACAAACAAAATGTTTCATCATAAGATGCCCTCTTCGAAATAAAACATATAGTAATACTACATCTTCATATAACTCATATCTTTTATGATTTAGCACTGTTATATTTTCATTGCATTCCTTATGATGCACATTTTGATCACTCATTTATGTAGTACCCACACTTCAGTATTTATTTTCTTAGTAATTGATATGCCGATGGACCACGGACATTTTGTGAAAAAGAATTAATTTATTTAAATTTTCCCTCGCATACTTAATTTATTCGTTTTTCTACCCGGAGTACCAATATACAGTAGGTCTTAATCATTTGCCTGAATTAGAGCATAAGAATATTAGAAATATCTGAGGTTTTCGAAGAGATAAACTGTTTTTAACTTATGGTTAAGTAGTAGCACTGACTGGTTTTAAATGCAATTTTCTCGAAAACTGTTAACTTAATTGCATTTTAATAAGATTTATAGGAATCTAAATAATGTGTTTAAAATATAAACAACATTACGTATATTAAAAGTTATGTAACTTGACGCATAAGTGTGGCTCACACACAATTATTCAAAACGAGCGTTATTTCATTTTAAAGAACTTGACTCAAAATATACTGCTATTCAAATAGTTCCTATCTTTCTCCACAAGATTAGGGGTTAATATATCAGGACATAAATCTACCTTATTAATCAAGAAATATTTATTGTGCTCTATAAAACTTAATTGTTCAACATTTTAAAAACAACATAATTTCATGAATATATTTGTGTGTATTATTTACGTAGTATACCGCTCTTCACAGAACTTACGTCACGTTACGGCATCAGGTAGTGTGAAGTTACTTATCTTTCTTGTTGCAAGTCTAACCTCAGAATTGACACTGACAAATTGTCATATTATGAATGCGTAATACCATGTAGTATAACTTCTATTACTTTATAGAACAGTTACGGGTATGCAGTTCAGTTGTGCCATGCCATGATACACCAGAAACTTTCAAACACACGCACTAATAGAGAAAAACGAAAAGTCAATTACTTATCTGTGTTAATTGTAGCTGTCAACCTTAAATCTATCAACAACAAATTTCACAAACATTGTAGGCTGATGCCCAATTAGAATAGTTCTGGCATTCTCTCTGCATTGTGGTTACAAGTATCTTATGATGGTGATGGAAATCCGTCGTTGATGGCGTAAGTAACTTTAAAGTTCTGTGAACAGCAACGGCGGTCATCCACCTGTATTTTTTTAAATTCTGTCAAAAGAATTTTATTTGATTTGTTGTTAATTGTTGCAGAAGACGCCAACTGTGATTCGGATAGGGAATTAGCTTGCCCTCCAAAACGGCGGCGGCAAGACAACTTACTAGGGGTAAGTGACGACGAGTCTTGCCAATCGCTTAGCCGTTCAAGCAGTTTACTCCAGTTCGAGAGTTTGGAGAAACAATGTCAGGACATATCCAGCAGTTCACCCAGTATATTTTCAAACATAAGTTTCGATTCTTTAGAAAACCACAGAAAATGCGACGTTAGTCCGGACAGTTTAGAGCAGTCACATAGTGATGGAGAACAAGAATATTACAGGACGTTACAAATAGATATTCCAAAAAAGAAACAATGCAGAAGCAAAAATTCCTTCTCATACAACCACATTACGGTACTGAATGGTTCAGATTCGAGCGAATCAGCTGATAGTGAAGATACTTTAGAAGCATCGCGGTATGATAGTTGTAAGTCTGTGGATAATTTCAAACCATGGAGAAGTTTTGATACCTTGAATATAAATAGCTCTGGACAAAAATCGCTCAAAGAAAAAGTTTCTGCAGAAAATCTGAGTGAAGACAGCGGATACAGTGATCACTTGTGTAATTATATGAAAAACAAATCCAGCAGCATACCGAACATTAGCCAGTCAGTCACCGACAAGCATTCTGGCAACAAAGACACGGCTATAAAGAGAAGTGAACCTAAGAGGAATGTGGTAGGTGAAGTGCCGACATATAGGATGAGCAAAACGTTCATGGCATACGATGGAGATGTCTTCCAAAACTCCAGTTGGAGCTTTGGAGTCAGTTTTCAAGATTTGAGTGTGGTTGAAGACTTGATAGTTACGACTGAATACCGTAGTCCTCTAATACAGAAGTTTATGCGGAAAGGTGCTACGAAAAAGCGTATTTTAGCAAATCCTGATCTGATTTCAGTGCGACAAGCGGATACAGTAAATATAGAAACAGCGATGGAATGTGTTCGCCCGTCTAAATATAATAACGCGTCCGCGAGTGAACCTAACTTACTTCAGGCCGCCAGTGACTTCACGACTTGCACAACAGACCAACATCGCGATCAAACAGACCAAGCTTACATAAAACAGTGTTATTTTGAGAACAGTGTCTGTGTGTCTAGTGTGCCCAACGATCTCAACTTAGCGGGTGATTTGAAAAGTTCCAGAGATAGCCGGAAATCGACTGCTTCAGAATCTCATTCGATCGCAGAAAAAAACTGTGACATAGCACATCTTGATAAGGAAGCGAAAAATGAACAACACGTGGTAATTAATACAATGTCGGATAGGAGCAGAAGAACTGGCAAGAACTATCAAAAAGCGCACAGCATATCATCTGAATCAGACGTCGACATGGCGACATTCAAGCGAGAGGGCAGTTACATGGAGGCAATGAGCAATATGATAGATGTAAGTGATGATGAATACAATCCTTGTTACACGGATCATACTCCCAGGAGTACCATAGTTGAATTCGATAGACAAATTTTAAAAGCCATATCCGAAACGAGCATTAAAAGCTTCGGTGACAGCAACACGATGTTAGACATGATATTCGCATCAACGCCGTTAAAAAGTAATAAAAGAAATATCAGCACACCGAATCTCGCAATAATGCAGAAACAAACAGATATTGTAGAAGAAAATGGTGATCACACACCAACGCGCTGCACTTCTATACAGGACTTGCCCAGAAAAAGTTCTTTGATCAACAGAAGTACGAGCACGAGTGGAGTTTCCGACGTGGAAGAAAAAACTTTATCGCCTTCAAAATCCTTCACGGGGTCGACTAGTTCCAAGGGTGTCCACTTTAGTCCGGTTGTATCCGAAGTAAACTGGCAAGACGACAGCAACTCCCCGGACCGTGAATCCAGTTATAGCCTATCTAGTACACCCGAAGGAGAACTAATTATTCACCAGCCTTCTCCACCGACACCGCCACTGGTGAAGCCAAAACCTGTAATCCCGGCAAATGTTGAAACGAGGCAGTATGCGAGTCAGCCGGATTTGCAAAACTTTGTAAGCCCTAGTTATGCACGTGGTAACCCTGTGAAAACTGGAGTGGAGAGGCAGGGAAGCTTCGCTCCCTTGCAGCGTAATCAAGCGGTCAGCCAGCCCAACCTATCGAGGAGGCGTAGTAGCCTCATTCATAAAGAATCTGACGGCAGCTTGGTAAAGGCATATACCGCTAAGGACGGCGTCATGTACAGGCACACTCACTTAACTCTAAACAGCACCTCTGTTTACCAGCCTCCCACTCCGGCCAGTCACGTGGTCGGAGGCAACAATGCAGAAATTAAACACACCAAGCCAGTTCGTAGCATGGAATCGGATGCTTCGGAGCGGGGCTCGAAGACGGCTCGCGCCGGAAAACTCGGTGGTTTCTTGTCGCGCATCGCCAGTTTCAGGTTTCCCTCGCGCAAGAATGACGAAAAAAAGAAAAAGAAAGTTCCTACCGGTCGGGCGGCCGGGAACGTCTCGATGCCCGCCCAAAGGATGGCCACCAAAGACGACTACATCTACATACCGCTGAAGGGTCCCGAGAAGTCGACCAACAATAACAACAAGACGCCGTCGAAGGTGGACGGAAGAAATACGTCTGATAGAAGCGCGTGTGTAAGCGCGAAACCTCCACTTCCGAAAGTGCCGCCAAGGGTTGTGGGCGCAAGCGTAAAGAGGCGCCCGGAAACGGGCGTTGCGCACTCACTTAATCCGGAACGTAGAACTATTGATTCCGGGGACGCGCTCCCCCGGCCCATGGAGCCCATGGGGCTGATTGAGACCGACCTCGACACGGAGGTGACCGTCATCACCAGCGGGGCTCATGTGAAGACGCGTAGTCTGATGAACTTGGGGGCGGAGGCGCCACCCCGCAGCCTCGCAGCCCCTCCACATCCCTCGAGACCTCACAAGTCCATGGAATTCCTTTTGGATAAACAAAACCTCAAGGTCGTCGAGGTGAGTCTTAAATTTAATTATCTTCCATGTTAGCGTAGTACTACTCCCCTTCTAATTTTTAAAACTAATGCAGACTTGTTCTATAATTACTTAGTTACTATGGAGTAGCCTAAACTATGTGTTTGTTAATTAGTTTCGTGCCCCAGCTAGTCTCCAAAGTTTTACCACGTACTGTTGACTGTGTTTAACTAAATAAATATATTAAACATGTTTATTATTATCTTAATCGCGGACTAGGTAATTTGATTTCAAGAAGGCACAGTGCACGTATATTACTTACACATATTGGATAATCTCCAATTCATAAAAAATTTCTAAAGAACTCAATTTACCTAATCGCCTATTCATCGAAGTCATTAATATGGGCTCGTGCATATAAATTYATTAATATTGCACCAAAATTACACACGGCTAGTTGAAATTCATCTGCATTCCCATGTTATATCGATTGAAATCTTACTAGGAATGTTCTATAAACACATTTGTACCCATTTCATTTCCCCGGTGGAAATTAATTTTAATTGTAAATATTCGTTCCTTCTGTGTATAAATAACATCTACGGTAAAAGCCAAGTACCCTTTAATACAAAAACAGTGGGTAAAATTAGAATTCAATCGTGTAGGTGCGCGACCTAGTTCCTCCCGCCTATTACAACTACGCGAAGTAATTTTTATGCCTTTGGCTTATTGGTTGTTTTGAAAGCACATAAGTGTAGTGGAGAAACATGGTATGTTCAAACCAACGTGCCCCTCGACATCGCCTTTCTTGGGGTAATTAACATAACAGTAAATGGTATTATACGGTATTATATAGTGCACATTCTTTCTTAAATGAATGTGTGGACGATAAATAATGGTACCTTATGTAAAAGTAATGTCATTTGGCTAAAACTTACAGTAGTCCAAATGCTTATTCCCAAAAATGAGCAATATATTTATATGTTGCTGTTATTATCCTAAAATTAAGCGTCCACAAACAATATCGCAAAAAATATTTCACATAGGTACCTATGTGTTACATTTGATAAAACATAGCAACAATGTAGGTCTAGAAGAAGAAACGTAATCATTTCGAATAGGAAAAACTAGACATCAAAAAATATACGTGAAGTATATGTATTAAGCACGTTTTTGAAATCATTTTATAATACATTTTCTAACTAAGAAAATATTAAATTTAGCGTGTCTTCATCAAGTAAAAACATAATAAGTTGCTATTTAAAGGTAATAAACTTTGTAAACAATAAATTTATATAATAAATAAATCACCTTGAAGATAATTCATTTTTGCTCTGCACTAATTCACGACGTAATAGAGTATCATATTCTATTTGGCATTAAAAAAAAACAATATTTTATCCCAATGTAAGTACAATATACGATAATGCAACTTAATATATAATAATATATTCATAATTTTTTTCGACTAGCGTATTAAAAATTGTAGTTAAAAGTAAAAACAGAAAAAAACTACTGTATTTAACTCACGTCAGGAAAATATTCTAGAAAAACTAACTGAAGCTTATCAGTAAACCTAAGAGGATACCAAATTTTAAGTTTTTTTTTGTTTTAAATGCTGGTGCTGACGAAAGAAAACACAACTTTTTTATTAAGTAATTTGAAAAACTACTATTAAAAGCAACTTAAAGAATTCACTTAGTTCTCTTTCAACTACTTAAAAATATTTTAATTATACCAAATCATAAATTTTATTCATGCAATCTAATGATACTATGGACTGTCTAAAATACAGAAAAAGATACCTGTTTTTGTCCATAAATTCTCAATGTTATAAATTATAAGCAGAGTGGTTAAATTATTTTTTTTTAATTTGTGAAGTAAGTGTAAATTTGGACAATTGGATTTGATCAATAACAAGAAATTTTAAAAGAGATTCTTACATTGATTCTTTACGTGAACAGTTTATTCTTCTCCATTCCTCCAAAAGAAATTTTAAATATTTTACTACTGCAAAATAGTAATTTATCATTATTACATTAACATAGTTTAATTTCGCCAATGGAGTTTGTAATATGAGATCAAACTTTTTGCTATTAACTAACAAAAATATTATACTAAAGGCARAAGTTTTTGGCCAAACTCTACAGAATAATTTAGAAAATGAAATATTCAAAAACACTTGTTTCTCATCTGATGTTAGATTTCGGCACTGTTATGTGGATGATGCTTTGTGCCTTTTTACAGGAAATCAACATGATCTAACTAATTTTCTTGCATTTAAAAATTCATTACATTGTTTTATAAATTTCACTTATGAAATAGAAGTTAATGATCAGATACTATAGTCAAAGGTTTTATATAGTTAGTATTCTTCTTTCCTTGCCTTTGAAATTTTTTAGAAAACTCACATGTACAGGCAATATTGTTCCTTATTTTTACACGCTTATTCGAAAAAAGCCCCTTTCCTTAAGCGCCTTTGAAAAAGAACGAAGTGTATTTCTGCAAATTGCTTTGAATAACAGAATTCCAAATTGCATAATAGAAAAGTTGTATTATAAATAATTGACAAAATTAAAATTTTTTTCTTACATTGTTTCATAGAGTAATAACTTTTAAATCGCTATAAATAAGGATGTTTAATATCGCGTAAAAACACGTTGTCCACTCCTCAGGGTATATAATATAAATAAAATAACCTTCTACAATGTTCGGAGGTAGGTCTGAACCTTCTTTTTGGCTAAAGTAACATTGTTTCGTGTAGTTCTTTAACGTTTGGTTTTTGAAGTTTTTATCTTCCGAAATATGTACAACATATAATCATTATATTTCCTGACGAGTGGACAACGTGTTTTATTCATTTATTTAAGGGTGTTTACAGGGTGTATACAGAATATACGCCAGATCTCTCAACTTAGCAAAGCAATGCATGTATTCTTAATAGAAAATTGGTGTAAAAATGCCAGTATATGATTACCATCATTGTTTTAATCAAATCCAGAGCCGTGGCGCAGGGTAATACGGGGGCGGCAAAGTTCATATCCATCAATAAATACGAGTATTAAGGAGACTAGGCGAGACTCGACTCAAAAACTGCTAAAATTTTGGAAGCAGTTTTGGCAGATGACATGCGTTTATGTTCGCCCTCTTTTTAGCGATTTTCCTCTACCATTATCTATAACATTTTTTAAAGAAAGCAAGTTAAATGTGATAAAATGCATGATTTTACAATTACATTTTGTTTTCTAGTTTGTAAAATTTTAAATTTTGTAAAAAACAATCTTTGTAGCCTAATATTTTATCCCTATTGAAAATTTTGTTTGTATAACTGTCTCATTGTATAGTAGGGGACGGGCGGCAATTGTGGCCATAAATTTAGGCTAAACCAGATCTACGCTTTTTTGTATGCATATTTTATATCAGAAATTTGGTAAAACAGAAATGTTATCAAAAATTAAAATTAAAAATCGTAAGGTGGAAAAATGTTATAACATTTGCAAGACACCTATATTGACCTATGTGAAAAACTATAAATAGATTTAGTGTTCTTCCTTAACATAAGACACCATAGAATATAGTACAAATGGGTAGATATTGAAACACAAAATTATAATAATGTATCAATAAATCGTTTTTCTTCTACCTAAGCAATCCACTGTTGATCAATATAACTTACCACTTATCACTGCTTTCAATTAACGCGGTATAAAGTGGTAACAGAATTAGTAGTCTTCAGTCAGCTTAGTTTTTTATGTACAGAAATTTTGGTGGTTCATCGGTTTGTTTCGTTCACAAACGGGTAGGACCCGCTTTTCTGCTGTTGTAGCCCTACTAACAAAATAGCAGTATTAAGTACCGGTTCTATAAAGATGAATACAAAGGAGTAATATGACCTGGGTAAAATTTAAAACAAAATCCCAACTACCCCTGAGATGTTATTATGTATGCATATAATATATGCAAGCCGAGGGGCTCAGTATGGTTCAGCAGTAAAAAGAGGTATTGAGCAACACGTGCACGTATGAAATTCCTTTGAAATGCAGCTATAGGCTCTGGCATGCAGTTATTTTGGTACATAATTGTGTACATTTGCTCATTCGGGATAAAACTTTCTGAAATCTATAAATAAACATCGCTGGTTTACATCGTGCTACAATCGATGTACTGTCCATTTTATACAGAGTATTTGTTATGAACAAGATTTACGTAGTATTTAGCAATAAAACAAAAAAAATACACTCCGGAGGACTTATCTTCAATAATGTAAAGATCGTGCTTATGTAGGTAATATGTTAGTTAGCAAAGGTAACACGCAACAACGATGGGTGTTATGCATCACTTGCACGGAAACTACATTCTTATGCACTAATATATTGCTTTAAATTAACCTAGATTCATTGTAAAGCCACAATTTAATTTTCAAACCTGGGGTGCACTTTTAGCTGATAATAAAAAGAATAAGAAGCAGCTACTTCTGCATTGTATTAATGTCATGATGTGTAGCATATGCGCGTATTATTTCTTTAAGTTATCACCAAATACAGTATTCCAATAAAGTAGTGGATAATTTCGTTAAATTTGAATAAAATGCCCGACATACATAAGAATGATTCTTGTAGGAGTTCATCCATATTTTATATCATAGCAACCTGCATCTTATGTTATTGAATTTTAAATTACTGATATTTCCCATATGTTATTCATGAGTATGGGTAAAATGAAAGAAACAAAATAAGAAAAGGAATTTTACAATTTAAATTTAATCGTTGGTGCTACTTAACAGTAACCAAAAGGAACGTTGTCGATGATTTCACGTCGTATGCCATTACGAATTCTTGTTTTAAAAAAAAGGTTCATTTCTTAAGTTATGTCCCTATAGATCTGGAAATAATACTGCTAGTGCTGGACTAAGGTCGTATTAAACAAAATCTAAATATCTTTCTCCTGTTAGAGTCACGTTAAAGAAAATCGTTCCGGAATTCTTTATTAACTGTGCTACACCGCATATTCATTTTCTGGAGATGTTGGATGTGATACTCCATAATCCCGGAGATTTTTGGCACCTCAATAATGGCAATTTTACTCATTTACATGGCCGTTCAAAACAAATCTAAGCTCGCCAGAAAGAGAATATTTTTTACGAAATTATTATCATTATCGCATTGAGGTTGCATTTATTCACAAAACACGTTTTGCCCATCAAAGTCGTCATCAGACAGCTCGTGGATAAGGTGTACATTTATATTAACCTTATTTTGTTAAAATTTTATCCAATAGATAACCCTACCTACAAATATTCTGTGCAGTATATCGTTCAGAATAATATTCCCAAATTTAAGAAATATCCCAAGACATTTCTTGTGTGTGTATTGTAAGTGTGATACTTTGTTTTCCAGGATTTCGCGTTCTATTAAGGCTACCATATTGAAATTAGAAACCAGTTTATTTCTTGGTACTTGAGGATTGTCTTTTGTTAGTGAGGGTCGGCCGCACTTATCAAGACCAATGACATGCCCAGTGGCCATGGATTGTTGATCTGGATGGGTTACATTTAGCAGTTCAACTATATGCTTTTCTTTAAGTATATAGCTTGTCTCCAAATACTATCACGTACAGATTTTCTATTTTTTCTAGTTTTGTTTATTTAATATTTTTTTTAATTACTGCTCCGTAAACACTGCTTGTGTGGCAAATGATAGATAGCTATGGTTACTACTGCCAGAGAGCCAACGGTATATACATGATTTGATAAAATTGTTTTTGAAGTTTTCATTGCCATTAAATGCAATATTTTTGATGTTATAAAATAAGTTATCTTATATTTTATTGTCATACCTTTTACAAGAATCTCCCTGTATGTATCAAATTTAATATAAATAATACGCAAATATAATGAAATTTAACCGAGGTCCGAGGATTCTTTAGAAAAGTTATTCATTGAATTTTTAACAAACTTATCCATTATTTTACGTTTAGTTTATACATTGTACCATCTTAAATTTCTATAGCCGAACATTATAAGTTGGCTATACAATTTTGAAAGTGAAAGTTTATGTTGCAATAAGTTCACAGTATACCTACATTGATGTATGTKGGTAGCATTACGTATGGAGTTTTGATTTACACTTGGGTATACTACGAATAAATATAGTAATCGTGAACTGGATTTTGGTTTTATTTGTTGTTCAGAATGGCACATAGTTTAAACGCAAAGTACGTTTTACTGTTTGTACAAAATATACATGTATGAATAAAAAATAGTTAATAGATAATTTATTACAGCCTGAAACATTTAGTTGTACTATATCATTTACTTTGGAATCTAATGCTCAGTAACAGAATGTGGATTCTTGTTAGGTATAGGTTTTACGGTTTTATCATTGCTATTCAATTTTATGCATTTTCATACCACTTTGAAAATATATCACGAGACGGGCCTTCAGACCTTTATAGATAAATTATTTTCTGAAAAAAAATTATTTACGTCCCACATTTAGCATACGTATACGTACAACTCCATCCTCATAGTCATTTACTGTTTAATATACTTAATCATTATTAGGTCTCTTTAGTATTACGCGTTCTAGCAGATACACTAAATATTATATTTTAATTTTTGTAGTTTTTAGTAATTACTGCTCTATTGTTACCTAACTCAGAAAGAATAAGCTTAGTGGACAGAAATTTACTGAGTCTTTGTCTGTATAGAATAAAGATAAACCACACATAAGGCAAACTAGAATAACATCAATAATAACGTACCTGTCTGTGTGATGTATCTGTTTCAGTACTTTGTAATGAGTAGACAAAAAATTGCATAGTACCAAAAATGTATTAGATATAGATACCTATTTTGTTCGCAAGAGTTCCAAGGGACAATTATGCGAGCAGTTACAGAATTATAGTTACTTTTTGGAATTTTTTATCAAAAACAATATATTTTGACAAACTGAGATAGATGGGTAGTATGTGTGTGTGCACCAATACCATTTGATAACTAAAGATTGTTGTTCAAATCCCTTTTTAATGTGAAAATAATAATTCTTATTATTAAATTTATAACCAGTGTTAAAAGGTAAGAAAACATGTTTTTTACCTCGGTTTTTATAAACTAAAATAAAAAACGAATTATAGTAGTGTGAATCCATCCAGATGGTGATGGTTTAAGCTCGGAGCGGTATAGCATTCTTATTACAATAATAGACATTAAAGTTTCGAATGTGTTTTCTTAAACTAATTCTATGAATTGGTACCATGGGTCATGTAAGACACTAATAGCACTTGAGAATGAGTAAATACTAATGTTTATTACATTTTTGAATATTCTAATATAAACTCTTTTGCCTCAAGTTCTTAATTTGCTGGAATTTAATGTCCAGAACTAATTTTAAATCAACCGTGTAACACGCATTCTTAGTGGGAAATGCACTTTTATGGATACCTAATTACATTTCACAAGGCACATTCAGATACCCGCGAATGGTGTTTAAATAATTCATTGTGGCTTGCACACAGTTCCTTCTATCAATGTCACGATCCTTATATGCTGCGAATAATGTCTGTAACCTGCATAGCTGTAACGGACAGGATAGGTGGAAGTGCGTTCCGTTTGTTGTGGGTTTTGGGGTCCGCGTGACCTCGCTAACACCTCTGGTATAATACATTCCGTATCCTCCGATCGAATAGAAAGATTTGCGAACAGCTTTTCGTTTATGAAAATGTCATCTTTCAATATTCAACCTTTAGCAGCATGTAATTGCCGCGATATTAATAACTTAAAAGAGTTGCTCAGTGTAAATATTATGACTCTGAAATAAATTATATTTTCGGAAACGTCTTTTTAGTGGATCTCGCCGAAGGTGTTGGATATCTCTTTTTTTTCATTTGAAATCACACATTACAATAAATACAAAGGAGAAAACTTCCAAACCCGATTTATATTGCATACTGTAGGTACAGGGTGATTTAAATTCGATGCTCAAATTTGCATATTTGGATCGTCTTCTACAATTTGAAAAGATAACTAGTTTATCTGCATTGTTTTTTATGTCAATTAAAAAAAAGGAGTAAATAATGACATTTTATGAAACTCCCATAACTGTTTTCGTGTATTTTTTTTATAATAATTGTGTAAACACATTCTTAAGACAACTTTAAACCGGCATTGATTAGTGATCGTTCTTTGTTTTTAAAATGTAGGTATTGTGTTTGTTTTTCGTCATCAACTTTTTCTGATTCCTTCTTTTTTATTCTGAATATACCAATCGATATTCTTCTGAGTAATGTGATGTTCAACGCGTGTTGTAAGTTACTTTACTTTAAACTTACTTATTCAGTATAACTCAAGAATAGAAAATTTAAACAGTAACCTATGTGGCTATGAAAGTAAAACCATGGCTGAAAACATGAAATGCTGCAAATTTACTATGCAAATAACAGAAATGCAAAAAGGGCAAGTGAAATTTGTTATAAACAGTACCCAGAAAGTCGTCAGCCGCTTAGGACGTTATTTAACAGACTGGATAGACATATTACAGTTTATGGAGCATTCTCTAAAATGCGGACAAAAACAATGTTTTCTTAATGTAGTTTATCTTTACTATAAATTAATAGCTACTCAGTAAACTTGATAAAGCTTGTAAATTAATAATCATAGTAAATGTTCTAAATGACCACGATTTTCTTGAATACATAAATTTACCAGTGTTTCAATGTTTTAACCGTTCTTTGTACGTTTCTTCGTTTTATGCAAATGCGGTTATAATGTTGTTACGTAAGTGATTGTATCTCTCAATGCTCCCAACAAAAAGCAGCCCAGTGACATTAGGTCCTGTGGTCTTGCAGACCAGAACATTATTTTTCTATTACCAATCCATTGATTGGGGATATGCTCAGTGCTCAGTTAAATAATTATAGTCTACTCCTCGTCTATCCAAATTGATATTTTCTAAATAACCCGGAAGCATTTCCAACAGGTGCTTGTAACTCTTCCTTTTTAAATTATTTTCGAATGTAAGTAAGCCCTTAAGTTGGCATAAACACAACGAAAACGAGCAGAATACTTGTCAACATATTTATCAACAGTTTTGCTTTTCATGGCCATTTAGGTTATTGTTTCAATTTTTTAATGTTTACTATTTTTGAGTTCTAGTGAATAACTAACTTACATGTTGTGTTGTACATCATATTACACAGAAAAATAAAGAGAATCGATAAAGTTGGTCATGAAAAACAAAAACTAGACGTTTTAGAAATAAAAGACAATCATCATTCGATTGCGCGTAAAAAGTTGCATAAAGAATGTGCTTATGCAAATGCAAAAAATGAACAAAAATTTTTTTAAATGCACAGGAGTAAATTACAAATATATTTGTCTAAGGTAGTTCTCGAAGTAGACAGTGTGTATATTAACATCCAGACTGCAATCACCAGTGGACTTGGATTTCAAGCATGACATCAAAAATGCAATGTGTATTATATAGAATCCATTCGAAAAAATAAATTTAAAAAAAAACTGCATTTTTCTACATCTCTTGAGCTATGAGACGCATGGTATATCACGTATCGGCCTTTAGGTTTATCGCTATGCTACGTTCATGGCACATGGTTAGGTGGCAAATGTAGATAATTCTTGAATTGATTGTAACGACAACCTAATACGCAGTTATTACTTTATTTATGACAGCAGAAAGTATTTAATCTATTTAAACCTGACCTAACCTTATTTGACCGTTATTTGTCCAGCTATCTTATCTGATATAATAAATACATCTGACTGGAAACTATAGGAAGACTCGTTGTAGATTAGAAGAGGGAATGGATATTACCGTACCTATAGGTTTTTGCTACCTGGAGATATCTCATCCTTGATTGTTCTATCAGTATTTCTACCTGTTCCAAGGGCAGGGTATCAACTAGGAATTTCTCGAAAGTATCCTTTCATGCGACGGAATTCAACAAAATATGAACCTATATAGTAAAATTTAAAAAGTGTAGGATAGTTCGAAAAACTTACACAGCATGCTGGGAATATATGAATATATCACAGTCTACCTTTACTTCCACCTCTACTTTTACCATTTTTTGTAAATGGATTTCTTTGTTAAATTATTTGATTGCACCTGTAAACTCTGATGCAATTGTTTTTGGAAAAAAGAAAACTTAGGTAGCTACATTGTGGAAGACTGCTGATTCTTTCATAAATGTGAGCTGTCTATAATGTATTTTCAGTTGGAATTAAAATTGTTAATGTTACCGATAAAAATCTTCTACATAAATATCTAATACGCAACTATTTATATTTTTAAATGCCATTAAAAACTCGTATCCATGTTACTCGTACAGCTGTCTTTCTTAAACCAAATATAAATCTTAACACTGATGAATTTAAGTCAGACTGCGTTTCTAGATACCTATATTTTTTATGTTTCGTATAAAMTAAACAATTAACTATTACATAACATACATTGTTGAAATTAAATGTTTTATTGTTTGTAAATTTTACTAATAACGACAATACAATCTAAATCACCTTACAATACCTCCAGTAGTTTTTTTCTTTCGTGTAGGTATCTGATTTTGTAATTCTTTGTTATACGTTGGTKAGGAMTGGTTTTCTCTAAAGTTTTCTCCATTCCAGTATGCTTTTGGACTGGAGTGCTATATATAGCAAAATTGAACTTCGACGTTGACCAGTWTGKTCACATAATTAAAGGGTATTTGGGGAACCATTATCCTGACTCCAGCTTGCGAATGAATCAAGACAAGAGGCCTAGCCTTATAGTAGGGATGTATGGCTGCTAGATTTGGCTGTTCCGTATTAAACTAACTGGCGACTTGTTTTCTTCGGACACTAAATCATTAATTAAATGGTTTTTTCATTGGCGTTTCACAATTTCTTGACATTAAAAGGGAAGTACGTCTGCACTTACAGTTTATATTTAACAACTGACTTTCATAATTCAGTTCAACTCTTTTATGTCCCTTCTTTTTGGACTACAATCACAATTTTATTTTGAGACCATATTTGTTAGGTTATTCATCTGCTCCATCTTGTCTCCTTTTAATCTGACCATCACTGCTGAATAACGATCATTGAAATGTCCCCTTTAATTTGCAACACTGTAAATTTTGAACATTTCGGTAGCTCAGCATTTTGGATGCAGAAGTAATAAATCTCCGTATTCTTTTTGAAAGAATATTTCTATTGGGCTTATCTTTTATTGTCAGAATTTTCAATACAACAAAGGCAGTGCGTAGACAAGTACTACAGCATTTCTATATAGCATGCACCCATATACAAGGTATTTCACGAGTGTTAATGAGCACGACGGTATTCAAATGCAACCCGTAATATATATTTCAAAGCCTATGTGGTTATTCTATTTACGGTATTATAGAAAAAAATAAATTGGGAATCCATTACGGCTAAGCTGCCAATCACTCAAAAACAGGTATATTTTAATTTATGATGAATGCATTAAAAATGCTTCTGCTGCTGCCCGTTTGTCCATCTTCCAACAGGCAACGTTTTCCAAATAGGAGAGCTGATACAGACACAATTTTTAAGAGACTTGAATTAACATTAAGATCAAACTATCCACCACTGAAAAAGTCAAGGGAAAGAACAATAACGGGCCCTGACAATGAAATTACAGATTTGGAAATGATCGGTGAAAATCCTCATATCAGTCAAACAGCAGCCTGTATTGGTTTCTCTTCAGTACCCCTAACAGTTAAAAGCAATTTCCATCCGCATTTTGAAAGAGCCGGATCATCCTAAAAGACTAGTTTTTGTAACTTTTTTCGTGAAAAACTTGAAAGACAGATTATGGGATAACATTTGTTTCTCAGATAAATCAACATCAATTTACTATGAGCTAGAGAATCCTCGTTGGATTGGAAAGATCAAACTATCTACTCTACAAAAGTCTAATGCTTATTATTAAGGAATCAAATTATTGGGCTTTATTTTTTCTTAAGGAAAAAGTTATTTAATTTTTTAAAGACACATTTAATCAGTGCTGTTTGTAAAATAAATTTACAGTAGCGAAATTACCATAGAATAGTGCGAAATCATTTTGATTTGGTTTTACCTAACCGATGATGGATAGAAAGAGATTCAATTAATCCTTGACTATCATACCTTAATCCTCTGGATTTTTTTGCTGAGGAAAAGGGTAAAAGAACAAGTTTATCAAATATCATTTGATTAGAACATTTAGAAAATAAGATACGTAATGTACATATGTGGATCCATTACTTCAGAAATGTTAATACGTGTTAAAAGGTCCTTTTGGACAAAGATTCAAGCTCGTGAAATAGCGAGAGGCAACAGTCTTTAAAAACAATATTTCTTTTACAATTTCAATTTAATTAAAGCAGATAATTGAAGTCTATGTCGAACTTTCTGCAAGTGTATTTTAGGTTGAATTTTCAGTCTCGCCAGGCTCATTTTTATTCGTGAACTTGAATACCTGCGTGTTTCATAGTCGAAGTATTTCCTTAGAGAAGTCAGCTTTCGCTTGTGAAAATGTGTTGCTATCGAATCTATATTTTATGAATAATAAGCACATATCACTTTATTTATTCTGAGTGTTTTTCAGTATCTACTATGCTAGTACAGGTACTATATATTCACTACAAGAAAGTATAACGCCAAGTGTGGATAAGCACGGTATAAGTTTCAAAACCCCTTGGTAAATATTTATTATTCTAGGAAAAGGCTGGATTAACATATTATGTAAACTGCTTTAACACTACTTTTGTTATCTGTTCTCGACTCTGTAATGCTTTCGTGCAGTAAAATTATGAACCGTGACTTCACAAATAATAAGAGCATTTTCAATTTTTTGAATTTCTGATTGATCGTGTAAAATCGCTCTTAAAGTGTTTATAATGTGTATTTTTGCAGTATCTTTTTCTTCTAAAACATATAATATTTTTCATTCAATTTATGGATGTCACGATGTCCTCTAGGCTGTTCATTTATTTCCCCATAGCTTTTTTAAGGACATTAATTTTAAATCACATATAATACACTAACAGCACGTGTGCGTTTAGAGAACCGTTATTTTATTATTCACACCAACGTTGAAGACAATGTATTTAGCATTCACTCAATCGATTCCTTTACCTCCTATCCTAACACTGTACATTTCAAATTTTTGACTACCTTGTGAGTTGAGTGGCTCTTGGGTATCCATGCCAACTATTCCTTAATATCTCCTTAGGCCTTAGATAATTGAGATTACCCTAATAATATTCACCATCATGAACACGACACGCTAATTAGGATGTTGTCAGAATTGTTTGCATAACATAATCATTACTATCACTAACTACATTGCAATTTACAAAAAAAAAAACATTTTTCTTTACCTAAAGATCAAATTAGCTTATTATGGAATTCATATAGCTTTAAAATGCATGTCTATGATGTGCTGTCTGCACCGCAACCAACTGCAGATAGATCTATTTGGCCATCATTATAGCTCATCAGTGCAATTTATATACCTTTGGTAATTTACTATAAGAAAGGTCCATTATGTAAACCTGGATGTTGATTACTAAGCAAACGTTCTTTATTTTCAGTCCCTTCGTTGCCATTTTGATCATAGATACTTTTTCGGCTGCTGACAGAATATTGATAATAGGTACTAATACGACGATTATTTATCCAACCCGGGTTAGCAACCCTCCMCCTCTAATTAATGTAAAACTGCATTATCCGTGCAATGACCGGTTAAACTAGCAGTGTGGGCMGTTAACCTCTAATCAACCGAAGGTATCATTTAGGCAAATCCTAGTGTAAATCAGATCAACTGGATTATCACCTTAAAAGGACAAATAACCCCTACTGCGTTAATATGATGTAAAAAACTGGGTCGGTTCTGAACCTTACCTGTTTTAGTGTTTCCGCAGATAAGGTTTAATGGGATTGTTTACTTTAAGTGAAAATCAATCCCTACATAGATTTGTGACCATGAAAGTTTGTCTACTTTCATATTTCCTACCCATGCTTGTTTCAGAAATGATTCTTATGTATCAGCCATCAGTACCATTTGTGTTAACTCTGCAGCTTTACGGATAAATATGAAAAACCAATAGATGAATGGAACAAAATTCTATGTTGAATAAAATTACTTTAGTATATTTATCGAATTTAAGATGCATACATTGTAGCGTTTTACCATTAGCAGTAATTAAATATCTATAAAGTTTTAATTTGATAGGCGGTAATCTGTAATTGGTGTTAATCTTCGTTGAATATTTACATCTTCTGGTTTTCTTTAATATTGTGTTGGGCAGTTTTGTCGTGGCTTTAAAAGCATTCGTCGGGGTACTTCTACTATAGAATTATTTAACCAAAGAAGACACCATGATAACATAAGATGGATGTGTTCTTTGACATTGCAAATAATTTTCTCATACCTAAATATCCGAATTGACAATTTGGCGCTTTTACCTCTAATAAGTATTGACTAACTACTAGAACCTGTTATTTCTAAAATAATGGGAGTGGTTTTCGATGGCAATTGGCCTGTCAAAAAGGTATATAATTGTTGTTCACAATTAGTGCATCATCTTCAATTGAAAAATTACGGCGGTGAATTAAAAAAATGTTGCTTTAGAATTTATTGGTATTAAAAATTTTTCACCGTATTATGTTGTTTCTTTTCTTCTGTAATTACTAGTATAATACATATAGCTTGCGCAGGTTGTATAGTTCCAACACATCTGGAATAATTAAACTTATATTCTAATTTTTTCTATCCCACTACAGTAAGCATGTGACTACTTTAAAATGTG
Source organism: Rhyzopertha dominica (assembly GCA_025024175.1). Lineage (NCBI taxonomy): Eukaryota > Metazoa > Arthropoda > Insecta > Coleoptera > Bostrichidae > Rhyzopertha > Rhyzopertha dominica. The sequence continues at coordinate 35,771,049 of QCXZ01000137.1, forward strand.
TTCAGCATCCTGTTGGGCAACTTGTTTTTAGTACGTGTGTGTTTAAGCAGAACTGTAGAAAATATTAGTATATATAAATAGAATCCTTGTATCTGGCAAAGCGACAACTTTGCAAAACTAGAAAACAGTTCGTTTATAAAGAAACATTCTACGGTAAGGTCAATATAACAAATATATTTGTGGTATTAATTAAACTCAGTTTATCAACATAAAAAGTGTTAATGAAATAAATGTAGGTATTTAATCATGAATATGATCTGCATTGTAGAAAATGTACGTTTCTGAAGCTTTTTCCTTATATAGTAAGTTTCGGTGAGCAATAGCACCACATAACACCCTAACGCCTACTTTATATTATGCAAAATAAACGCTTATTTAGGATATTATATACCAGTCGTTTCGAAATTGTGCAATACTATTCTTCGTTACTAGTCCAAGTTTAACCTTTCTTCTATTGTACTATAGATTAAACGATTGGATATGGATACATAACAAACAGCAAGGAAAATATTTGCTTATGTAGATTTAATTATAATTGTAACTTAAACCTGACTACATTATTGTATTTCTTTACGATTATAATTTTTTTATATTATTATTAAATCAAGTATACATTCTAGCAATTGCACAGATTTTTAACGTAATGTTTCTTAAAAAGCGTCGCTTTTAAATCTGCCAACCTACACAATGTATCCCTACTACTACTAAGAAGAAAAAAAAACAACAGTTTTTTACCGTTTAGTATCTCCATCAAAATGTTGCCCAAGTAGCGAAAAATCGTCCATACTGGCCAAACTGCGTTTGAGTAGCAATATGTCTAATAAACTGATAAACTGACCTAGGCGTACTGATAAATCAAATGCAGCCACAAAGTGTAATTATCGTATAATTTGCTAAAGGCAGAACGAATAACCGTTACACAAAAACTAATGCATCAATAATTTTGAAAATCTGATCGATTTTCGTTTTAATGAATCTATAATCTATACCAAAATTTATTCAAATGAAACGAGTATTACTTCGTGTTCTTAATGTCAGTCAGTGTATATGTATTTTTTTCACATTAAACGTTGGCAAAGTATATTGAATTTATTCGCTTCTGGTTGAATTATATTTCCACCTTTTATAGACGTTTTCGCTTTAATGAATCTATAATCTATACCAAAGTTTATTCAAATGAAACAATTATTACTGGATGTTTTTATTGTTCTTTGTCAGTCAGTGTATATGTATTTTTTTCACATTAAACGTTGGCAAAGTATATTGAATTTATTCGCTTCTGGTTAGATTATATTTCCACCTTTTATAGACTACTATTTTAAAACTCAAACATAAGCTTCGAAAGTTGTACACCAGATGTTTCTACACATTGATAATTGTGAAATCTACTGTATGTATACATCAAGAACTTATTGCTACGATAAGTTATGTTGACTACTTTTCAAATATTTTTCGATATCTAAAATAAAACCACTGATTACCAAATAGTTCTGAACAGCCTACAGCTGGAACTTTCATAATTATTAAAGAGTATATACGCTTTAAAAAACTTTTGACAGAATATGATGTTACATTCTCATATCCTAGTAAAAAATTAGGCTCCCAAAATATTTTTGATACATTATTTTTATGTCTAAACTGTCTACATTGCTTGGATTAATTTGACAAATAGAATTAATGGTTGCAGCTCGTGCATTAAAAATTTAGAAATGCACTAGGTTGTTATTCAAACACGAAGTTTATCGAGTAACCCTTCAGTTTTAGAGAAATGATAACTTTGTCCCATTTACAACTACACATAAGATGCATTATACTCCCGCTTCTGGAAATCGAGGATGTCATCAAGTTAATTCACTGTTGACCTGTAACTGATAGCTAAGAACGGCGGCATTTGTTCCATGAATGCCTGGCTTAAATGTTTAACGTGGATTGAAAGCGTGCAACTTGCGGATTGTGTAGTGTATACGCCCACTTGACCTCCTTCGTCGATGGGTGAATGAGCCATCCACTTGCGCTTTGAATAAAGGCGGTATACGGAATAGTAAACAGTCAGCTTTTATTTGCAATTCTCGCAGACATTTTACCTAAAGCATAGTTTAAGAATATGGTACTAAACATGTTTTATTTAACAAAATTTTTAACAAATAGAAAACAGTTAACTAAAAAAAATAAAAAGTTTGGACACTGTTAAAATTAATGGAAACAAGCAAACTTTGCTCCAAACTAAATTGGTGGATGGATTACACCCAGTTATTTTCTAAAAGCATTTAGGGTATAAAATACACTTTTAAGTAATTTGGAAAACTGATGTTTTTTGATTTTGAAAAATACACGTGTTATTCAATTTCTAAGGTGTTTAAGGAAGGAGCTTTTGCAAAATGTCTGCAAGTAGCTGTTTTCTACGTAATACTTACCTTCTGTACAACTTAAATTTTGAAAGATAAAAAAGGTAAGGAGAAGACTAATTGAATTATGTAATGAGATTAGAAATGCAAGAAACTTGATTTGGTGACATTGATTTTGTGTAAGAAGACGTAAAACATCTGCAAAACAATACCAAAATTCTGACATGAAATGAAAAGCAAGTGTTTTCTATGTGTCCTTTTGAAAATCAACTAAGGGTAGGTCACATAACTAACTCACTTTTTTATAATATTTTTATTATTGAAAAAGAAAAGAATTTGACTAGGTGGTGATTAGCTTCTTAGTAAAATAAAGTTGACCTTTACTTTTGAAAAGTTTTATAATATTTTTAGAAATATTGAAACAGTCCACAAAACTGGAGCAGTTTATCATTGTGAATTAATCGTTTTTGTATGATGAATAGCTTTTTTAAATATGAATTTGCCTGATATCTTGAACATTGCTTTAAATTACTGGTTTCTTTTCGTTTGACATTATTATTATTTTAAGTGCTACTTATTAAACTGCACGATTTAGAATAAGAACTTGCTGAAACAACGTGGAAAACTTCAGAACGGTGCGGCTAGGACTCAACAACAACAAATCAATATTACAAATTACAATATATAGACTACTCCATCTAAAATAATTATTGACTACTTGTTAACAGTAGTTTAACTTAATTTAACACAAATTCTTGTGTGAAACACTTTTCACCATCTTGAACAAAACGCCTTGGTTGATTTACGAGTTTAAAAACAACCTAATTTCAGTGCTGCAAATACGCGTTTTTTTTACTAATAATACTGCTACGTTGTTTCATTAATTCATTAATATAATAATTGTAGAATACATTCTTTAAACAGTATTTCAAAATTTAATCGTATATACTTATTGAGTAGCTAACGATAACACTTAAACACGAATAATATTCACTTTGTCATTATAACAGAAGAAGAAATGATACCACAAGTTCAATAAACCTTGATGTTGCATAGGCGTACGTATTTAAAACGTGCATGATTCTGCATATCAAAATTGAGGATTGTCTTATAAAGTGTGTAGGTATTAATTTTAATTTATTAATTTTTAAAGAACTGTGTACGCCACGTGTTTACCTTACTAGCAACGTAGGAMTATAAAGAAAACAACAMAGTGMACAACTTTAGTATGTAATAAATAGTACTCATAAAATATCAATTAATCTTTTTTGTAAAATTTTACAGTAAGATTGACGGGAGATGCACTGAAAGTCTTTTTGTGTTAATGTGCTGGAGTAAATCACTATACTATGTAGGTGTAGCTGTAGGTATCCATAATTTTATACTTCATTTAAATGTAAATTGATTAAACTCGGTCTTCCGCTCACCTATATAAGCTTCAGTATTATATACTCGTATGGCTACCAGTTACTCGGTTTTCTTCATTCATTGTTGAGGCATTTAAGACAATAAACTGGTCACATTATACACACGAGGTCATGCATTGTAAGTAACGAACAATAGCTTTATGGCTACAAGTAAAGAATGTGACACTGAAAAGCATCTTTTCAATAATAGGCCTTCAACCTATGTCATAAATTATAATTATACAAGGGAAATGTTTTCAGGTATACATCTAATCAATCCATATGACACCTCAAAAAAATTGTTTTATGGCAAATAACGTAATGGATGAATCCTTAAATAATAAATACTCTAATGACACTAAAAACGCATAGATTCTAAAAAAATTGATGACGTCATATATGCGTCATATTAGCAGACTGCTCTGTTTCAATCATCTCAAAATAAGTATCTTTTTACGAATTACAGCCCTTATTTTGAAGTGTACGTATTACAATCTATGAATAAATTAAATTATAATTAACTGACCACCTATGTAGTAAATAACCATGTCTTTAATGTGAACAAATAAAATTATTTAGGTATTTACAGGAAAGAACGTATAACAAAATAATTACAGTCTTTTTATATGTGTATGTGTTAACCTCCATTACTGGTTGTCCTGTTCAAGAATGTTAAATGACACTACTTGAAATTAACTATATTTTAATTTTTATAGTATTACGTTTAATACTGAGTTCAGCGTGGCACCCCTAAGTTGGAGGTAAGACTGACGTGTGTAGTTTGTTTTGCTTAAGATTGTAATATTGTTTCGTGTTCTTTTTTTAACTCAAAAGTGTCGACGCAATTGCACGCGTCTAACCATAGTTTCTGCTTATTGCCTAAGTACCTTTGCAAGCTGCTTACATATAGGTACTTGATGTAAGATGATATCGTTTTTTCTCCATAATTCATATGTTAGAAATATAAAAAATGTGTAGTAGTTTGTAGCACAATGTTAAATTGTTTTCAAAAATTATGGCAATTACGGTTATACAGGGTTTCTATAAATGATTAATGCATCCAGGGCGCTTATGGAAATTATAGATTAAATCAATTTGCCGCCTCTCAGGAAAGTGACGATTACTTGTCATCTGTCGATTTTTTAATTATTTGATATATTTTAATATGAGAAAACACCTGGGAGTTTGTATTTTCAACATATTCTGTAGTGTTGTATGGGATAATTAACTTTAAGGTTGCAGAAAGCTCACATTTCTGAGCTGAGGTGACATTGATCTACAACCTTCAAAGCTATCGTCGTGCATATTGTAGCTTGGCAGCAGTTACAAAAAGGCGGCACAAAAAATTCAGAAATCAACGCCGCCTGCGTTCCATGAATCATTTATAGAAATCCTGTACTAATATAGTCTACGCCAACTTGTTATTTTAACTGCAATAACTACCTTATATATTACATTTTTCTCAATTCCTTGGATGAAACATTAGAATGTTACCTATAGTTTCGATTTGAACATCTACTATATTATTCAACCTAACGTAATGCAGGAAAATGGATTTTTATTATTTACTGCAATGTAACGTCATTTTTAATAACACATTAGGTGTATATATAATGTGATTATCCTTTCTAGATGTTATATTTTGGGCAGTGGTATAAATTTTAGGTACGCTAAACCGCTAAAGTATACTAGATTTAAACTGAATTGAAAAGTTAGCTTCCTGGATGTCCAAAAGTGCGTCATTTTAAAACATGTCTTTAATTTCAAAGTGAAATTATGTTTCTTCTCATTTTGAACATTATACGAGTTAGGGGGGAATTGCGATATGGTGGGACAAATGTTTTACCTGTTGTTTACATAACAAATTGCTGCATAACAGACTCTTTTTAGACATACTAAGAAGTAAAAGAAAATATCGCTTCACGGTTAATTTTAAATTAAGTTATACGCTCACACGTAATGTAATGAGATGCTATACTTGATGGACAAATTTTTACGTTTACCACAATATTAACCTGCTGATAAAGACGTAGTTGTAGTTGTCTTTAAAAACTATGGGCTGATTAAACTTACCGCATATATTTTTATGTGGTCTCCACTAAAAGTTCGTCAAAGCAATTACAACGATTTTATAGTACCTTAAGAAAGTTCGTTGCCTTGTAAACAGTTTACGTTTTATGTCACTGATAATAAAATTGCTTTTATGTAACCTAACTGTACAATATGTGTAGGTACTTTAATAAATGTGTAATATAAGTAAATAAAATATACATAACCGTGAATAGTTTACTTCGCCTCCACTTCTTTCCAAATGGTTAAATTTATAAAAGGTATCATAGTGCTAAAGCTTCTTAACGTTCAGAAATGATGACGCACACAACTAGATTGGTATGTCGAAGCTGTTTTGGTAAGTGTGTATTACCTGTAGATATACGTGAGAAGAATGTTTTCGTAAGAGGAAATTGCAGTGTCGTCTTTTAGCACTAACATATTTAAACTGACAAGGAGCTCTGCTGAATAGTACATTGGTTCTGTAGTGAGTGAACTGAAAGAAATATTTAGACATGTTTCTTGTAGAATCTGCTTGCAATAGCGTACTTGAATACTCGAACTGAATTTGATTCAATATTTTTGGAATAATACAAATCAGTGGGGTCTGAACGCACTAAATTAATTAAAAAATCAGTTTTACACTTCTAACCATATTTGCTCTAATTGTTAAATATTTACACATCAAACGTTATAATAGGCAACAAATTAATTTCACAGATTGTTATATATTGTCTAAATAAAGGAAAAAAATCATGACTAAAAAAATTAAACGAGCAGTTCAAGACTACTCCTTATCAGATTCAGAAGCATGCTATTTCTTCATCTTTGATTTTCTTTTTGTTTTTATAATCGATTACAGGTTGGTACCAACCAGTAAACACAATAAAACAAGAGCTTACTAGATAATATGTTTTCGGAAATATCGCTGTCAGTATAGAACAGGATAAAAAAATATTAATCTGACTTTTCGATTTGTAATCTTGGTCAAAGAAGAACGTCGAAAAATCGTCTGTCACGAGTTGAAACAAAATTTTTAAAGTAAATAATCAGATCACCAAGGGAGCGAGACGTCATAGAATAAAAAAATTGTTTCAAGTCAAGACTTTTACCAAAGAGGGACAGCATATAATTATTATTTTTAATGGGTACGGGAGTTAAATAGGATTTTGTTCTTTAACATCTTTAAACACTAAGTATTTATTTTTTTTTAATTTGTAGCAACGGTTAGGGAGAAATGCTGTTTTAAAATTAGATTGGAAAAATGCGAAATGAGTACCGAAATAGACTAAATTCAAACATCATTAATACAACGCGCTACTATTATAACACCACTAATTCGATTAGCCACTAGTCAAACACTACACTTCACTCGCTAGCACTTAAAACACTGGAACGCTTAGGTCGCTTACATTTGTTCGCTAGCTTCACTTCCTTTCAAATCAGACTTCCTCCTTGCACCCGTTCGCGATTGGCCTAGAAGCTTCGATCACTTTCGAGAACATTCGACCGATCGATAATGCTCGAACGTTTTTAAAGCGATCTCCCTGTTTAGCATGGAAGCTTTGAGAACATAAGAACATGACCATGTGCAACAATGCGAACGTCAGTGTGGTTGCCTAATCCTCAGGCGTAGACTTTTCCGCATCATAACAGTACGTTGCCTCAAATCTCGTAAAGAATTGGATATTCTAAATGACCTCACAAGAAGTCCAGTGGAGCAAGTCCGGAGATCTCATTCTATGAATCCAGGAACCTTTCATTAATTTAGAAACTCCTTCCCGATTAACACATAAATGTGGAAGGGCTTCATCATGTTGAAACTTTAATTAATTAATAATTCGTCATTTTCGATAGTTTCGGTCGATAGTGGACTAATATAATTTTTAAAGAAATTCCTGATAATTTTCCATCATTAAATTGCCAGGTAGGAAAAAGAAGTCCAACAACGCCATCACCAAAAATATCTGCCCAAACATATTTTTTTTAGAATTAGAACAGTAACGGCAGTTATGACGATTAGCATTAAAAAAAATAATGATATTGACTAGAAAAATTACAAACGCCATGCCGCGTCCGTCGTTCGTTCATAAGTTAGACGAATTTTGTATGGCTAAAATTTGTAATCTAAGATCCTTCTAGATAGTAGTTAATGAAATTGCCCACACTGCACACAATGAATGTTCTGGTGCTTAATGTGGGATCCACATTAAAATGACCCAAAATTCAAACTTCTATCGCATTAGCTCTTACAGTTTCCAGGATTTCCTTTTTTTATTTGCTACACACACCGCCTGATAAAACTTGTGAAGTAATTGCAAGACATACCTAAGATATATAACTGATTAGTGTTTGATGTGTGGAAAGACTTATAGTGTTTCCCATTTTTGCCCATTGTTTTTACCATGTTTTTTTTTACCAATAACCAAATCTAATGCAGATAAAGTCATTTTTCTTAGAAGATTGGCTCAATTTTGAGATTAGTAGACCCAGTTCTAAAAATTTTAGACAAGCTTCGAGCCTTTTCATCGTTTTATCTTTGTTTGCAACTGAATGTTAATAATAGAAAGTATTTCACTTCACTCACAAAGTATTTCGCCTCTAGTATAAACAGGGGAGAACAAATGCTTGTTTGTACTTAGTATCTGGAGGAGCTGATTCCTTAGTAGCACGGCGGTCCGAAGCTTCATAGTAGCTCCCGTATAGACCCGCGCTTGAAGCAGCAAAAATCCCAGAGCTTTTTTGCAGTGCTAAAGGTTGTAAGTCTTGAAGGATCTGACCCAGTATAGATAGGGGGCAGGAGGATAGGATAGTGGGCTTAAGCAACAGAAAGAAAACTGACATAGTATACACACAGTGCCTTAGCTGCTGCTTCTTGGATGAATTCCTGGATCGTAGGAACGTCGTAGAGGCGTCAACGAACATTCGAAGAACCTTTTTCTGGATCACCTGGAGCCGTTTAGTGTAACAGTTGAGTAACCCTTCGTAACACATCGCTATTTCATCATGGGTGAAACTATCGCCTTATAGATCAATAGCTTGTTGTATGGTATGCCCAGGTAAATAATTTCCACGGAAATCGGCAGGTTCTTCTTCTTTTGGCCAGGAACAATGCAGAGCTATTTTCTGGGGTGACTCCTATTCTCCATCGGGAGAACCAGTGTTCTAGATCATCGACGGCTTTCTGTCTCTCCTTTTCACTGAATTTGTATGGCTTTGATGCATGGGCGTCTTTTTCTCCCTTAAGAGGAGGAAAAATAAAGAAAGCCAAACGCCACACATGTTTCCTGGGCGCGCGAGAGCCAGGCGCCAGAAGGTCGTGTGAAGGCGCCGATTGGCAAAAATGCACGTAAACCAAATATAGGGTGTTATACAGTATCAAAAAACTTACAGTTACTTACGAAATTTGGATTCTAAAGACTATTTAAATAGTACTGATACAATAAATTAAGAAAAAAGTCAGCAATTTTTCGTTATAGGAAAAATAAATAATGATATAATAAAAAAGTTCAGGCGGAAGTTGCCGACGTGACGTCAGCGTGCAAACCTGCTTTGTTGTTTATGTAGTACAGTATGACACAGTTTTTAAAAAGTATTTCTGTTCAATTAATTATTTGCAGGCAAAACGACAACTAAATCTATCGCAAACACGACAATCAAGAAAATCTTTGACGTCATGTCATAGAAAGTTATGTTGTCCTGTCTTCTGTCTTGATGAGAGAATTCCTTGCGGTGTTGCCGATGTAGATTTTGTTAGTTTTCTTTTCAGCCATAATCCTTCCAACCGTACTTTAATGTCATAAATTTTAATCTGTCACCTATGTTCATTTGCACGCTGACGTCATGTATTGGCACAATTTCTACACTTTTTGAATGCATTGTAAATTTGATGTTAATTTATTAACTGATTGACCATTTTACGAAAAAAATGAAAAATACGGGTTATTTATTTTGCTTTGCTTTATCAAATTCAGTATTTAAAAAACATTGTCCCAAGTGTCGAAATCTCGGATGGCTTGTTTTAACTGAGCCACCCAGTATATTTATGTAGTAAATATACGATCTATACAACCTCATTTCATAATTTTTAATCATTTTCTGGTAGACGTCCTGCATAGTTACATAAAAAGGTTTATATATTCTTTTTTAAAGTCTTCGTATTTAGGGGGAATTCGACTTATCTTAAAATCATGCAGACTCTTTTTTCTTTGCCGCGCTTTCGATTTAATTAATCTTCATCGGGGCTTCTATGAACATTTACAACATATAAACTTATAACAATATGCAACTCGTAACCATACTGAATGTGAGGTTTATAAAAGAGGGCCAATTGTATTTACCAAATCAGGCATATTACGTAAAATTTGATTTGAATTTGAAGTTTCATTACAGATTTGATTTATGACAAAATCTGAAAGCAACATAGTCACCACATTTTTCATGAATTTATGCCTGCCGTTTTACTACACATTTTTATTTTATTAACTATGATTTCAATATTTCATCTGATAACAAATAGGTGTAAATATTACTTAAATTTTGTGTCTGGTTTATTTATTGTGTTAAAATTTTTATTCATTTTGTACATTTCTAAAATTAAACGTTTGCTTGTGATATTCTCTTTTTTTTAATTTTGACTTCATCCCAGTTTATTTGGTGATGATTTATTGTATGTTCTGCTAACGAGCATCGATGTCTATCCTATCTTATATCGCTTTTATGAAGTGTTATTCTCTTTGATAGCCACTGCGATGTCTGTCCCACATAAATTTTGTCACAAGTATCACATTTTAAAGAACAACATTGGATTGAAATTGTCAAGTGTTGGTACCTATATTATGGATTTCAATAAAAATAGCCAACTTTGCAAGCTATTTTTCAAAACTCGCTGTATCAGAAACATATACATCAAATACATTACGTTAATCCGCCCTTTAGGTTGGCGCCATTCCCGTACATTTGGCATCTATTCCAACTAAGCAGCGTCATGCCATTCATTAGTTTATGTGTTTCTCCTCCTCGTGGAATTGGGAAGTTAGATACTTGCCACCTTCTACACTTTGTAAATAGCATTGTAATAGTTTCATTTGCTTATTGTATATTTATGTGTGTAAGACGTGTCCTATATTAAGGAAAGGAAAAAACTACCAGGGTATTTTCTATGCAAAGAGCATCTATTCTGAATGTCGACGCGMGTTTATAGAGAAATTTAATGGTCATCTCTTGTTTATATAATATKTTCATTTATACCTTGTACACTTCATTTTGTAATCGATTCATGTTCAAAGCTGACGACTTGTCGAAAGACTTTTTACATAGTGACTATCTTTACCTACGATGTTTATTACATGACTCTGCTTTTGTTTTACGTGACAAAATAATTTATATCCGACTAAAATGCAATGTATACGATTAAAATTAATGGCATATATTTGTCTCTAATTTCTACATTTTTAAACATCTGCTGACAAATTGCATCTTATGTATATTATCAGAGTGTTAATGTATAAGAACTCTGTACATCTGTTAGGGCGTTGTGCTGAGACTGAAGTTAATGAACTTAAATTCTGTTAATAGCACAATGTACACAATGCGGGCAAGCGTACATACACTCATTTTCTCAGATGCCTGTTTTATCTGTCTTAATGTATGTGGATGTCGCTACATATAAGATATATACAGCTTGAACAGTTTATTGCCGGAAAATAATTTTGTTTGAATATACCTGCTGCATACTTTACATACTGTAGTGGTAAGGCGTTTATGTGAAGTGTGCAGCTTTGACAATACGATCCCTGAACATACTTAGCAAGCTGCAACATCTGGTTCGTTACTAACGTAATAAGGGACGAAACCGGATGGTCACAGCTTGCCAACATTTTTTCGTTGCCGAATAGGCTTGCCGTCGTTCTTTAAATCTGGCTGTTTATTTTGCGTTCGAAAGCTTTACAATTGTTAAAAACTTGTGAGCCAGAATATTTCGATTTTCATTTAAAGTAATAGCAATTTATAATACTCTATATAACAACTTTTAGTTTAAAAGCTATTCAGATTTTACATGGAAGTTGAATTTTTTTAGTCTGTCGATAACGGTTTTACGGTATAACCAGAAACCGACACATTGTCTTTACCAAATACCTTAAAATGTAAATGCATCAACATTCGTGTTTGAAAATAATTTTAGGATGTAGTACTCAAAAATTCAAAACAGCCTTGCATAAAAGTTGTGTGCGTTTTCAACGGTTATGGAATTATAAAAGAACCAGTTATTTTGGTCCATCCTGTAGATTACTGCACCTGTCATGAGTCAATGACAAGCAAGCAAAATATTGAATAAAAATTAAAATTCTGGGAGAAATCTGATCCACGATCTCAGTTTAGAATCTTTTGCTCTTGTATCAATCTCATCTGTATACATAATTTGACCATTTTCGTCTGCGATGATTGCCACCCAGAATGTATACTTAAGCATGTTCTTTAGAGGTGTGGTTACTGCCGAATTCTCTAGCTGCCTTTCTAGTGGACTTCGATTTTTGAGGTATGTGTAGGTTCAATATCATTTGATTAATGTTTTCATTTCTTATAGCCAGTTTACTTATACCTAAATAAATGAGGCCATCCTTAAAGTGTTTGCACTGAATAGAATTTATGTGAATCGTAATGTGACGATAAAAGCATAATAAATAGCAACTGATAAATGTAATAATCTATTGCTTCATAAACTTTTTTATTGTGGCTGGGGAATGCTTCCTTTGAATCACATTAAAATACGAGGAAATAAAACTGTCGCATAAATTTTGCGATTTCAATAAAAATACTTGTTCAAATTGGCAATTTAAATGTTACTGCATGCGAATACTGTTCTTTACTACTATTTACAAGATACATGCAATAGTAGAATAACGTAAATGATGTGGTAGAAAGAGTATTTCTTGATTATACTGCGTGACAACAAATTTTAAATGCAACATCGTATTTTATTTTCTTATGTCTTTAAGCAGTATTTTAAAACGTTTTGTTTTTCAATGTGATGATATTCTTTGAATAACGGATCATTAAAATTTTAAAAATAGAATGGCAACCATATGCTGTTACTGAAAACAAAAGTGCATGTGTTTAATATTTTTTGATGTAATAAGATATGATTAAATTCCGCTTTGTTTTCGAAATGTTTCCAAAAGTGTTAAATCAGGGCCAGATTTATCCGTATGGAGGCCTCTGAGCAAGACATGTTATGATGGCCTGTGGAATACCACTAATCTACCACTGTTTACCATGATTCATAGGGTGAGGATTTATATTTATGTATGTATTTGTGACAGATTTCAGCCTAATTCTTAGTTATTAATCAAGCATTACTTCGTTGTGTTTTTTTTGTTAGAAACGCTTTTCTGACATTGCAAATGCGTCGTACACTATAAACATACTTTTTGAGAATATGTAAATACGAACTATAAGTATATGTATTTAAGAAAGTGGGATATGTGTAGATCCCTGGGCCATTTCCACTAATCCTGCCCTGGTTTAAATATATTGCCGCATTCATTGACAGTAGTTTTATGCATATTGTCAAAATTTGGCATCATATAATTTTAAAATAATCTCACTGTACACTACAGCATTATATTATCACAGATGTCTGTGTTAATTAGAAATAATCACTTTTCAAATGACCGTTTTCCTATTTTATTAGGAATTGCTTTATCTATGGGCTGTTAAACGATGTCAAATATTTTCTAATTGAACACTTAACTTCCATCAAACGCCCTKTATGCGTTCATGCTTTAAATTCATCATGAAAAGCAATTAACAGTGATAACGTCAAAACTATATTTGAATAGCACTAGGGGTACAGATAAATGTGATAACGTTTAATTTAGTTTTGCTCACTCGTAGTTTGCAAATAACCGGCTTGTAGTTGTGTTTGATCACGAAGTGTAGTGCAGAATAAAATTCAAGAGCTGCATCATCGATAATGATGGGATCGTGCAATGAGGTAATTCTTTAGATTGCATACCAATAGATAACTTCTGTTAGTAGTGTAAAGGTTGTTCCGATAATTGCATAGTATATATTAATGAGTTAATAACATCTAAATATAGAGAAATATGGGGATTATATTGGCTAATTCGTACATTTTGCTTAACCAGACTAAAATAACTAGAAATAGCTAGCTGTCTGTACCTCTATTCATATTTTTCTATAAGCACCAAGTGCGTATGATGTATCGAATTGCGTCTATAACCGCCATATTTACACATTTTTGCTAGTGATAAGATTATACTTGATAATGTTGTTTATTTCCACACTGCATAAATATGAGATTTAATATGGGCCATAAGTAATTAAACCCTATGCAATGCATTACTTTATTGATTGCAATATTTGATTAGTACTTGGGCAAAATCCACAAAATATTATTTGAATTGGATGCTTTTAATTGCTGAGTAATCAACAGTTGGTTTGATTTTTACCTCATGAATATAGGTGTTTTTGTATAACCTGCTACATTATTCGTTTTTCTTTTACAGTAATATTTGTGTGAGCGCTTGTCTATTGCTGCATTTATACTAGTAACTTTTCATAACATTAAGTACATATTATAGCATAGGTACCCCATTTCCTGTTTCCGTGGTTTTATTTTTTATCGTCACGCCTATGTTTCGGTTAATATGAATGACATCTGCCTTTGAAATTGATTGTAATTGTTAATACACATACCAGGATGAAAATGTTTCTAGTATTAAAAATTTAATAAATAGCGAATTACATTACGTTTTTACTTGTAGGTACTTTCACATTATGAACTAATTTTTGCACAAGTGTGATAATGGAAGCTCTCTCCCCTTTTAATTTTAATAGCTAGACATATGCATACCTAGTGAACAACTAGAAATCGCATTAGTACCTCAAATTATTAATAAAGCATGTCTGTCACGTATACTATACGTATCTACTTCGGATTGCCTCAGTATATGAGTAACAAAGAACATTGATTTGATTCTAACCACGTTAGTCTCTTGAGTAGGTAGGTCTGTTGCTGCATATACAATTATTATTGTTTCTAATAAATTGCCCTGCGTTTAAGCTAAATAGCACCAAAAGACCGTGCATCTGTCCTGAATGTCAAAGTTATATTATTCCTCTCTACTCATAATTGTATGTACCTACATTTGTTTGTAAAACTCACAACCAAAACGAAAAAAAAATAATTGCACACGTGTAAATTAATGGTGTAAAACTGCAGATTCGTAATTTATACATTGCATTGTGATTTAGTGAATTTAAAAAAAGATTATGTAAAGAGAGAGAGAGATAATTGTTTATACTAGGAATGGAATATTGTAGGACCTTGTGAAATAATAGTAATATTTATTTATACGTGATTATTCCACACTAATGCTGAACATTATTGCGATTGCACTAAATAATGTATAATAGTGAATTTAAAAAGCGAGTTCTGAATATACTTTACGTATTCAAGGCAATCAGTAATAAGGCTACAGTACTGTTTTGGAATCTGCTGTTATAGGACTTCAGGATAGAATTTTTATTTAAAGTACTGGATTTGGTATTGTGAAAAGGATATTCATGTAGAAATAATTAGACGCAGTGGACAATGTTTGTCAAAATTGTAATTTACTCACCAGGTTTGTAAATTCTGGTTAAACAATGAGATACCATATCAGGGGCGAAGCTTTCAATCTTCTTGATAACTCGAATAATATGTTTTACTACGACACTAAAAGGCATTGGTTATAAAATGGCTTGCTTGTTTATATTTCATGCCTTCAAATCACATGCAAAAATAAATGTAAGATTAAAAAAATTGTCAACAATTATTAATGTTAATTAATTCGCTAAGTAAAAATGGCTTACATGCACATGCATATATGCAACAAAATCTTGAAAAACTGTAGGTACCAAAAAATAATAAGTAAAGTTCCTATGTAACTTTGTCCTTGCAAATCATGAATATGACATAACAGTATCGTGTAGTAAGCTCATTATATAGTCATGGGAAAGTAAGTAGTACATTGTGTGTTTAACTTAGTGCTTGCAATTATAATTACCTAAATCCACATTTGTTTGTGAGAACTAGCATTGTTGGTGATCATAATTTTTTGTTCCAGTAAAACAAGTTGATATTTTAAACACACTTCTAGTAATTGACAATTGCTGCACACTTGTTGCTACTGCGTTCTTATAACTTTATTATAGTACACTGTGTTCATAATCGGACCCTACGCATCGCATTCCATTACATATTTCAAATTTCTGTTGTCATGCAGTCTAACGTATGTTGTACGTTGCTATACATTTTTTTTCAGTTAGCGGCAGCAAATTAACTTAAGGTCATTGATGTTATTTACGAAATCATAAAGAGGGTCCCCAAAGGGATGGTTGCGTTTACTTTAGGTAAACGGAATACATTGTGAGTGCTTGTGGCCTACAATAGACCGTAACTTAATCACTTCGGTTTTAAAGAGAAGTTAGTTTTATGTGTGTGAACAGACATAATTTTCACTATTACTATACCCAAAATCCATATCATTTTCTGATCATTAAATGTTCGGGCTGGAATTTTGGTCATTCATCGTACAGTTCCTTTCGTCTTCATTAGCCATTTTTAGACAAGAGTAATATAATCTCTTAATGGATATTCCACTAGTAACACTTCAGGTAATGTTATTTCAACATAATGGAGCTCGTACTCATAATTGCGACGTCATCAACGAATTTTTAATCAAAAACTTTCCAAACAGATAACTAGATTAGTAGATCCCACAAAATTGGATTTCTTTTTGTAGGGACACATAAAATTATTCTTCCTACTGCACCGGATATATGAAAAATAGAATTCATTTAGCATTTCGAGAAGTCGTTAGACGTGCTCGTTAATATGAATAGAAACTTTCAGGAAAGGATTCAGTTGTATTTGCAAGAAAAGGCGATCATTTCGAACTTGTATAATGCTTAGTTATCAAACCTGTTTTACCGTTTCTTCATTATTTCCTGTGATATCTAACAATCTCAAACAATTAATTATGTTATCATGAGTTTTCATTTATGTTATCCTATATCAGTTTTCTTCGTTGTTATTATTTTGTTCTTTTAATAATAATTTAAAGTATGTGCACTAGTTGTTCTGATTATTGACAGTTAAAACGGTATTCTTGGGAAGATCCCAGAATTGTGTTATTTATGCTATATTAGTATTGACGTAGATGTCGCTTATTTTGCTGCGGCACGTTAAGGTCCTGGATCCAAACAAATCTAGTCGTCATACGGTGTGCTAATATTAATAAGCGAAGGAGTGTCAACTACTCAAACGTATAGGTAACACTTTAGAATATTCTTTTATAACTACAATTTCCCACCGAATACGCAGCTTTCTTATTAACCTTAACGCACGGTATGACAACTTGATTTGTTTGGATCCAGGAACCTTGAACGAACCACAGTAAAAAGGTCGACATCTACGTCACCTAATACAGCGTATTCTGACTAGCCTAGTAGCTAGTATGCTAACTTTGCCTGATGAGTCCCAAGAGGACGAAACCCGGGTCGTAAATCCAAATAGACGAGCCAAATCAGACAAATGTATTTAGAAAGCGATGTCCATAGAGACATTGCAGTTTTTTCGCTAATTTCTCAATAACCATAAGCACGACATGGGACAATCTTATATCACATTGAAAAAATAAAGTTATCCATATTTGAATTTGTCCAGATTGCAATCTGTATATCATAGAATCGTTGGAAAGAAAATATTAAAACTAAGTAATACAATAGCATTTTCATTCTACCATTAAACTGCGAAAACCGCACTGTCCTATCTTTTTTAGCTTAGCATATCAAATTTTCCCCTAAGGTAGACCACGGTAATAGCTTATAAAGTGGAATTAGAATTCAATGAGGATTACAAAAATCCAATAATATGCAGAAGGTATGAACAAAGAAAAATAACACTGGAGTGCGACACCCTGTATCAGAACTTAATCACAGCATACTTATATAAAATTTAAATCTTTAAATACAGGTTTTTTAATAACCTGATGCAGTAAATGGAGATCACTTTTATTTTAACTATTATGCCATCTTTAGTAAAAGGCCAGATCTACTGCAACTGGCAACAATGCACGGCTGATCGCTAATCGACCCTGAAAGTTTTTTGCTTTTACTTAAATGCAGGAGTCATAAAAGTTCTGTTTTGCTGTAAAGTAAATTACAATTATACGAAAAGTGTGGCAAGTGTTGAATTTATAAGTATTTTATTTATATAATATACAGTACAAATATTATTACAAAAAGTTTGGTAAATAACAAACAGAACTAAAAAAAATATGTTATGGAATATATTACGAGTATATAAATCTAAAAAGAACAAACAACACAAATTAGCTTCAGAAAAATGTTCTTGACTCTAACAATTTGTTTTACCATTGCATTGCAAAGAAATGTATCATATATACTAGGGTGAACAATTCTTTAGTAAACATGCATTTCTAATTTTAAATATTTAGTTATCATTACACTCCTATCAATAAGAGTCCTATGTTGCTCATGTAGTTTATATAAAAGTATGTGGTTATAGCTGAAATGCAGAAAACAAATTCCTCTTTCTATTAATTACTAACATTTGAAAATCTGGTATTACGTCTTCTTTTTCTCGTAACTTTTCTATTCCTTGTTCACGTTTTTCTTTTCTGGCCTCTACAATTTTTTTTCAAGATGTTTGCTTTCATTTGACATGGGTACTAAGGTAGGATATAGAAAAGAGTTCAAATAATAATAAACCATGCACATGCACCTCTTTCACACTTTAACCAGCTTCTCAAGCCTCCGATGGCAGTCTGACAGGACTTATAAGCCCTGTATAAGTTCTTCTACTGAAGACAGCTATGTTTGTACTCATAGTTTAAAACCAATAGTAATACTTAATTAAAGTTTAATTACTTATTAGGCAAAATTTAATTTTTGTTAATAGAAACTAATTTTACTTAATATTAACCATTGTTGTTTTTCTTTTAGTAATTATAGTTCTTTCATTTTACAGTGGTGTAAAATGTGTTAACAACAATTGTAATTTAAGAGTTATTCTTTGTCGCTATTTGCTAGTGTGGGAAGCAGTTAAAGAGTTTTTAAAAACAAATTTCTGTAGTAATCATCTGTAACTAAATTTTCATCTACAACAAAATACAGTATGTGTGTGTTTCTCTTCTCTTCTTACCATCTTCTAGTTTTGGCAACCACTAAAAAAAGGGATTATGCAAATCTAACTAGATTTTTTAAAACGCACAGGTGATGCTACTATAAGCAAAACACATACACTGTAAATTCCATTAAAGTTATCGTCTTCTAGATATGCACATCATAAAAATGTTAATGGTTATTATCGTAACATTTAAAACCTATTTTAATCAGGTACAAGCACTACTTAAATAGTATCTGGTTTGCATAAATGTAAAATATGCAATGTAACAATTTTAACATTCTTTTATTCTATCATATTTGATATATATATTTATCCATGTAAGCTATATTTTTACACTAGAAGTAGATATACTTAAAATAGTTTGTGCTTGAAATACGTATTTAGTTTATAATTTGTATTTATTTGTTCCAGCCCCCAGAAAATGAACTGCAAAAGGGCGAACGAGTAATGTCGGAACATCAACTGCGGGTGCAACGCTCATTGCAGAAGCTCACAGTTCCTGAGTGGTACAAACAGTCGCAAGTTCCACAAGAGGGTTTCTTGCTTAGGAAACATAATTCGGGAAGAGAAACCAGGTGGAGTGGCACATCCAACAGGAATAGGACAACATCGTTAAGTAGTTTAGGTTCAAATAGTCAGTCGCCTGTTGTATTAAGTCCGACTCCACATTCTCAACCTTTTGTTCGATGGTCAACATCCAAATTGAATTCGACTGCATCCTCCCCATGTGCCTCAACCCGCAGTAGTTTTAACTCCCGGCAGCAAAATGGATCGATCTCTCCATCGTCAGTTAGGAGCAGTTTTAGTTACAGGCCTCCTTACATGGGATGGCGTTCTCAGGAAAGGCTCACCAGGCCGCGGACCCCAGCAGAAAGACTGGCTAGTTCACTATTAGCTCAACAACAACAGATTGATCAACAGGAAAGTCCCGAAATACAAACGTCTATCAAAGAGGTGACTTCTGCAATAGTGCATTATGTTAGCGGACTCAAACCCGAATCGGGAAACGCGGGCTATGACAGCATGGAGAGCTCTAGCCACAGGAGCTGCTCTGTCAGCCCAAAAGGCAGCCAGAAACTGTGTTGGTTAGAGAGCTCTTTTGTGGGTACAAGGCCTCTGGACTCCCCTCAAACACCAGTTACACTTGCAGAGAGTCAGACTTCTTCACCAGTACCTCCTATGAATTTACGACTTGATCTACAGAACCACAATGGTGAGTCAATTCATGCTTTGTAATGGAATGGCGTAGCCGATTATAAGATTGTTCTGTTTGTAAAGTATATTATATTGAAATTTGATAATAAGTATCTAATGTTGGTTTTTAGTGCTCTCTATAGGTCTGTAGTATCATGTGGTGCTATTATGTGTAAATTATATTTTAATGTTCATGTTTATATTCGTAATTTCCCGACTGAAATTCATTGTCACCTCATACTTTACTTGTTCTGTAAATTGTGATGGTTTTGATATTGATTTTAGAAGAATTGATTTTTTATTTTAATTATGGCATATAGCAATAGTTTTGCATAAATGTTTAATGTAAACATGCACAGAAGTTTTTATATAATTAGCATGTACACATATTTTATAGTTTTTCGATGTGTTTGTAACATACATGTATTTGCTTTGCATTAATTTCATTAAGTTGTGTGTGTTAGTGTGCTTGGTGCATTTGTATTATTGAATATTTTTTACAACTTAGATATGTATTCATACATACTTGTCACCATACCATGAAATTGTATTATTTATGCAACCCGACTTTGTATAATTTTATTGTTTGTAATTATGATTACTGAGTTAGCTTTGCATGTATCAAAAATATCCATATGTTACTTTAAATAAATTGTTTTATTTTCTCACTTTGTTTTTTTCTCTTCTGCACAAAATTGTTCCTTTAGCACACCTGTGGCATATTGCTTTTTGTTTATTAGCTTGAAGTATTTACTTCTTTTTGCAATTCTATGCATGATATGTACAGTTGATTCCAGAATTAATGTAATGTTCAAAAGTTTTAAAGTATCTTTAGCCAGACGGTTACAGCCATATTTTTGCCAAAGGTGTATTATAATAAATAATCTTAAATAAATGCTAAATGTCTGATATATACAAATAATAATATGTATTTTTGATCTGTAATATTTGTACAAACACAGACTTGTAAGTGATGGAAGCTACTGTACACATGCTGTTTCATTTGTTTGCACATTTTTTGGTATTGCCAAAATTCCTTTATGAGCTTTAAGGTACCCATTCACATATAGTTCATTGACAGTTCTAAAACTGTGCAATTTGAACTGAAGATTTAAACTTTTTTGAGCCACACACCATTCAGTTAACTCAAACGATATGGCCTGGCAGTTTTTGAACTGCAGTTGAACTGAGTGTCCGTCACACACATAATGAACATTTTGTCAGTATTGATCGAGCAATCACTTTTGTTAAACGGTGTTTATGAATAAAAATGTCAGAAGCGACTTATCTTGTGCTTTTATTATTACAAGAATTAATAACAAAAGCAAATGGTTTTGGTTGCAACGATATTGGTGTGAACTTTAATAGCAACTGCCAAGGAAGACCTTGAGGAACTATCTCAGAATGGAGGAAACTTGTTTTAACAAACTTTAATGACAGACCGTTAATATCGAAGAAATATACAAAAATAAGGAAAGCATTTACAAGTGAGGAATGACTGATAAACGGTTTTTTGCGTCAATTTGAATATTCCACAAAGAAGGCAAATGTCTAAATAAATCAATTCTTATTAGGAAATAAGGAAATTGATTGATTTATATAGACTACATAGTACTGCTGTTCCTTTCTGTCATTTTGCTGAAAATAGTATGAAATCTTCCAACAGGTTTAAAGTTAGGAATTGAAGTTTTGAACTGGTAATTTTTCTCCATACACATCAGTCCATGAGATTCAAACCAACTGCAGGCTTAGACTTGTCAACGGCTTGTTTGTGAATTGGCAAATTGTAACTGACTGTGATGACTATACGCAAATCGGCAGTTCTGTATTGTAGGCAAACTGTATGTGAATGGGTATCTGATAGCAAAGCAGTGATTTGTTCTAGTACCTGCTGTAAGATATTTCTGCTAAATATACTTTAAATTATACCAGTACCATTAATAACTAGGTTAAAATAAAATTGCAGTATTTAGCTAAGTAAAAGAATTATCTTGGAATGCTGCATGTAAGTAGGTCATATATCATCTGCCGATAGTCACACAACACTTATATTATATGTTACATGGCGCAGTTGAAAAATTTTGGTTATAGCAATGAACACAGCTTTTACAGACGTAAATGGTTTTGTTTTTCAAAATATTGTTTTCTCATATGTTGAAACTAATATTTAATTTTGAAGTGTTCGTACTCAAAATGTAAGATTTTAATGCACTAATTGGTTTTTCAGAGCTGGAATAGTGGTAGCCACACATTTTATTTTTTTTTGATTATAGCAAATGTAAAAAAACTACTCAGAGCCAAGTTAGTACTATGGGGTGGTTAAGTCATTAATTTGATAACATTACTTTGCAATGGCATATTTCGTATTGAAAATTTTGTTTGAACTCATATCAGATGATATTTGAAGGTCTTCGCCTTTGACAAAGATTACAGGCGTAATCGAAACATCAGATTAATGATTTTTTGTCAGTGTTTTATAGTGACAGCGATCCTTCCGAAAACATATCTAACTTTATGGATGCTGAAGGTATTCACCCTTGTACAATGATTTCATGTTTATGATTGTTTTTTCGCCACTTATCAACCGCTTCTGGTAAACAAATTATTGCACACCAATCGGCATTCACTGTACAGTAATTCTCCAAAGGATTTGTTGCAAAATGACTCAATTTGGCTATGAAACTTACAATCATTTGATTAGAAGTTCTTCGCGAACAACCATTGTTGGCAATTTTTTTTTAATCTCCAAACTGTCMATTTTAGCTTGCTTTCCGATTCATAAGATCCAGGACTAATCACCTGTAATAATGTCCCATTTKCGCATKTAAAATGAAATGTATTAAGGTCCAAGAAATGTGAAATTAGCAAATCTTCTTTAATAATTTGATGTACAGCATCAATGATTTCCGCTACATTTCTTGACTGATAATGTAGTGAAACACAACTACATTTAAATTCTTGGAACCAGCGATACACAGTTGTTTTTGATGAAGCTTCATCGCCAAATGTAGAAACTAAATGTTCCATTTAATGTTAAGTAAAATTACAACGAAAATCGTAGTAAAGCATAGCAGGAACATTTTCTCGTTTTAGCTTCATTTTTTATGTGGCATGCCCAAACAAAATAAGCTTTTTACAATCGAACAAAAACACCAAACTACTGACAGATTACACTATGTCAGAACATTTTTGTTCCTTAGCAATACAATCCGGGAAATTAGATTCCCGAAATTTTTCAACTGCCCTGTGTATTATATTATCACAGTACAGCCATATACTTGGTATAAATTAAATGTCCAGTCGATCACAACCATTGGGTTGCAAAAGCTTAAAAATGGGTTGCCGATATTTGCAGAAAATCTAGCGATTTATGTACTTCCTAATTCAAATTTAAATGTTGGCGGTCAGCAACTTTATTTTGCGGAGGTAGAGGGGCTGGCGTACAATAACGTGACTGCATGCGTCGTGTATCTGTATCAGTGTATTTTGTACCATTGTACCTGACACAACTACACATGTAGTAAACACTGAATCCTTTATGTTTACAACTGACTAGTTGCTTTCGTATATACTTTGTTACTATTTGTCAGAATTACACACTATTTTTAAGGTATTCCAGGTATGTAAGCTGATTATGTGTCTTATTTCTTGTAAAAAAAAAGAACCTTATATTTTATTAGCCAACATCAGCACTTATTTATGAAATGAGTATAAACGACTAACGCTCTCAAATTTTCTAAAAAGGCAAAATGTTAGTCATAATTAATCACCAACTTCCAGTTCCAGTACTTTGACTGAAACATCAGAACGACGAAGAAAAGTGGAAGATTTTATTTACAGATATCAAGATATATTTATAAATTATGGCTTTACGTGTATGCAGGAAAATGGAATTGATCTACCACAAGGTGTTATTTGTGGAAACATATTGGCAAATGCATCTTTAAAAATGAATAAACTCTTAAGGCACTTAGAAGCAAATCATACTGAACATAAAGATAAACCCTTAGATTTTTTTGTCAGAAAGCTTAAAGAATTAAAATCAAACAAACCAGCTTAACAAAGTTTGTTGCAACGGATAAGTATTTAAAATGTTCTTTTTTTATAGCAATGCATATTGCTAGGTGCAAAGAATCATATAACATAGGGGAAATACTAACAAACCATGTTTCGAAAATATTTGTACAGAAATGTTTGGCGAAGCATATGCCATGAAAGTTAACAGCATTCCCATGTCTGCCGACACTATAAGTCGACGAATACTTACTATTTCTAATGATTTGGAATTACAGCTGATTGAAAAATTACAGCATTCGTCATATTATGCAGTACAATTAGATGAAACAACTGACGTGTCTAGTAATGCCATATTAATAGTATATGTTATGTACATCGATTTTGAATCAGAAGATTTAAAAAAAGAATGTTTATTTACATTAAAACTAGATACTTACACTACATCTAATGATATTTTTGAAAAAATGTATTCATATTTTGAATCTAAACATATTGGTGGAACAAAATGCATAGGAATATATACCAGCAGCGATGGTTGGGAAACACCGCGGTATAGGTAAACACATAGAGGAAGTTTGACATAAAAATATAGTAAACACTCACTGTATTCTGCATCATGAACAGTTGGTATGTAAGAATAAGGATAAAAATTTAGATACAGTATTAGATCAATGTGTGAAAATAATTAATCGCATTCAAAATAGTGCAGTGCAAACTTAAATATTCTCTTTATTGTGTGACGACTTAGGTTCAAACCATAAGGTTTTGCTATTACATTCACATATAGGTACGTTGGCTTTCAAGGGAAAGAGTACCTACTCAAAAGATTTTTGTTTTAAGAATGGACTTTGAAATATTTTTAAATGACCAGAAGTCACTGGCAGAGTATTTTAAAAGCAATACATGGCTAGCAAAAACTGCTTATCTTCCTGGCATATTTCTTTAGTTAATGAATTAACGTTATCAATGCAAGGACCCATGACCAACTTGTGTATATGCAATAATAAATAACATTGGAAGATTTATTTAAAAAAATTAATATTTGGTATGACCGAATAGATAAAGCAAACTTTAATATGTTTCCATGTTATAATCAAACGACTGAAGACAAAGTATCAAAGATTAAGAATTGCTATCAATGAAAACCATAATTGAAAATCACATGTCAAAACTAAAAGAAAAGTTTTCGTTGCTGATGATTCGTCTCGGTAATATGTGGATACAAAATCCATTTGTAGTACATAAAAATAATGTTTTACATTTATGTGAAGAAGAAGCTGTATTGTCATTCTTCAAGCACAATTTACCGATCAAAAAAACGCTTCAATTTTGGTTACAAATTCAAAAAGAATATTCCACATTAAGCAAGAAGGCAATCAACTCTTGCTGCCATTTGCAACGACTCATTTAGCAGAAAGTGGCTTTTTGGCTCTAGCTGCAATAATAAACAAATCCCGAAATCGTCTTGTTAGTATTGACGCCGCAATGAGGACTGCGTTAACCAGGTCTGTTCAACCAAGAATAGACAAATTGATCAAGCAAAATCAGCAACAGAAGAGTCATTAATAGTTACTATTTGCTATTGCTATTACCGTTGTCTGGATAATAGTAAGTAGTAAGTATTATTCAGACAACGCTATTATATGTAAAACATTTTTTTGTAAAMAAAAAATTAAAATTATTTGCTAAAGTCTACGCGTATATTTTCTATACGTCTCTACATCCTACAATTTTAAATAAACACGTTTCTCACCTTCTCATGAAGTGTGGGTCGCCTTATATTTTTATGATATTTTGTGGGTCGTTAGGTAAAAAAGGTTGCGGAACGCTGGTCTATACTGTGGTACTGTTATTTTTATTCTTTGATGGTGGATTGAAATCAAAAGATAATTAAGTTAATGACAATGCTTTATATGCAAAGAAAAAAGTGTATTATTGGATGACCATTAAGATGTCCTTATATTTCAGTTATTGTTTTCAACAAATTGGTAGTGACATTTCAATTACAAATAGAAAACAACTGGCTTTACAGTCACTCTGGACGCACACATGGAAATATATTGGAAAATTTGTTCATGAATAATAATCATAATGATGATAATAATAACAATAAACCATTAGTCTATGAAGGAGGATTTTACAATGAAAGGTACCTATGCATTAAATGCATATACATGATTATAATAATTATTCAGCATTCAAACAAATTAATATAAATAAATAAAAAATTAAATATTTTTATATTTTGGATTAACTACTTATTGAAATTTTGTCAAAGGTGTGATAAAATGTAAGTTGGCAGTTACTGTTGGACCACTATTAATATTTTATCAAATAGAATATGACTATATAGTCATTTTTTTTGCAAAAATATAGGGCAGCATAAAGTCAGTTTTCTCTAATTTTTTGTAGGTCACAGTGTCTGCATGGTATTTAGAATACATTTTAAAAATACTAATTGATAAAACCTAGGATTTTCATGGCAGCATTACACTTAAATCAGAAACTTATATACAACTTTCCATTGCATAGCCATGAATATTAGTGAAAGTTTATTTTATTAGTGGAATTATGAGCTGTCAAAATGTGTCACTATTGTTAAAATATTGATCACTGAATTTCAAGGACCTTCATCATAACTCATACTCCTTTGTATCTATATTTACATTGAATAGATTATCAATCTCGCAAATAATTAAACTCAGTGGAGGTGAAGGCAGGTGGAAATAATCAGCATAGCTTTTAAACCACTAAATTTAATATTAGATTTTTAATATTGAGTAAAATAAATATTCTTTATGTATCATAATGATAAAGGGGAAAAAATGAAAATTCAGTTAAGAACGAGTCAATTATATTTTTTGCCTACTCATTATTACAAGTACTATGAGGTTAATGCTTGCTAGTAATTCTGCCAGACTATATTACATGTTCTGTACAAAGAGAAAAATGCAAAAGTGTAATTGGTATG
Organism: Rhyzopertha dominica; assembly: GCA_025024175.1. Classification (NCBI taxonomy): domain Eukaryota; kingdom Metazoa; phylum Arthropoda; class Insecta; order Coleoptera; family Bostrichidae; genus Rhyzopertha; species Rhyzopertha dominica. The sequence goes on from QCXZ01000137.1 coordinate 35,798,250, forward strand.
CTATTTCATTTTGAATATAATTGTTAACAAACATTAGTTGTTATAATAGTGCATGTTAAAATATGTAGTTTAGTTTTACACATAACAAATTTAATATAGTTTGCATAAATTCAATATTTTGGATTTTCTATATTGTGCAAGTACTATTATAAATTAAGTTATTTCTTACTGTATAAGTTGATGGTAGCTCTTCAGACTAATAAATAGGTACTTATTGTCTTTGATAAATTCATGTTATAAAAATTGTCTTGCACATCTATTTCAGATTTTTTGCCTTCTTTATAATCTAGTAAGTTCTACTGTCATGATGCACATTAACATTGTAGATTATACATTGTGCAATATCTTCTTTCTTGAAAAAAAGACGTACTAAATGATATCATCTATTGTACATGTAGATATCACACTACCCCACAGAAGTGTTACAACAAAACCTTCACCAGGATCAACAACACTTGAGGACGTCTTAGATTCACTTCTTGGTCTTCCCTCTTCTACACGTGCACCCAGCCCCAGTCTCCAAGGTAGGAGACATGTGTAAGTTTCATTTCAGGTCTTTCTACATGATTGCACATACCTTTCAGATGTAACTTTGTAGATCTTAATTACTTAGGTTCTCTATCAATCAACGTTTACCTTTCTGCATTCTTCGTATTTGTACCTAACATGTAATTTATTGTGTTTTCTACCTGTTCTTAATAATCATAAATCCCACTACTCATCTTTAAAATCTTTATAATTTTGTCTGTTGTCAGTTATTTTGAATTGAATATTCATTTTTTATAGAGACGGCGTCAGCTAATACGAGTCCAAGTCATTTCGACGAGCAGTCCATCTTTGCTGAACAATTTCGCCGACATAGTGAAGGAAATGAGGTCACTAGTTATGCACCATCAGCAGGAAGTACCACTAATTCATCTATTCTAAAATGTCGATATTCACGATGTGGTCGAACAGCACAAGCCTCCAGTGCGGAAGGCAAAGCTTTTAAAAATTGCCACAACTGTTCGTATGTGTACTGCTCTAGAGCTTGTCGGAGAGCGCATTGGGAAAAGCATCGGAAAGTTTGTTTATTTTCAAGAGTTGGAACACTTTGCAGGCATGTGATCTCAGCAGCCAAAGAACAAAAGGACACGCTGCAACACATATCAACAGTGGCTCGTAGGGGATACCTGGCACATGGACTGGGTGCGGTTAAATGCTTCTTCCATTGCCCGGAATCGGCTGAGAAATTTTTATCTTGTGGTTTAGAACATTTAGGTGAACTCACGTACATTGCATGGCCTGATTTATTGCCATCTGAAATGGGGCCACAACTGTACACAGAGTTAGTAAAAATGTGTAAAAGCTATAATCCCGATACAAAACTGGTACTTTATGTGTCCGTGTGTGTTGTTTCTGAAGCTCCAGCTGCCGGTGCTGTGAAATGGGAGAGACAATTAGTGTCACGCTGTGCCAAGATGCGCCTAAGCAAAGAAATTTCCATACAAGAAAAGGAATTAGACAATCCTGAAACACTAATATTGACATGCTCACCTATCCAAGGTAATGACGATGACATTCTGCATTCTAGAGAAATTAGTTTTAAGAATATCCAACGACATCTTCACCAGCGTGGTGTATCTTTACGTCGACATTATCCAGATGTGTATAAAAGGCTATGCACATATGTTGAAAACAATCAAGAAAAGTTTGCCCCAGTAACAGTATATCCACGCGATGATGCCACCGGAAAGAGCTTCATGTGTATCATCATGCCAGATGCAGAACCAGAGAGCATACATCAACTTAGTACAGCAGGTGTTCGCATATCAACAGTGGATGTGTTGAAAGATTGATACAGTGTGGCTCACGAAGTGATGAATTTGCAAACGATGTTTCCCTATCCTGTGATTTATATAGCTTGTTGTTGAAATATATTCTGCAAATTTTAACAGATATTCATGTTAACCAAAGATGTTGCTTTACTGTTGTGAATAAGAGCTGTTTTGTTTTCTTATCATGAACATATTCAATACTTTTAAGTGTTATTGCTCATTAATGAAGTGACTGTTAATACAGTTATACAAAAATATTTCTGTTCATTGGGCGATTTTGATGCATATTGAATTGTATTGTATTAACATTCCTTGTCAGTTCTTAGAAATTTAATGAGAACACCACCATGCTCTGTTTATAACTTTAAGATAATAAAAGCGTACCATTTAATAATAACTATAGCAATAAATAAAGAAATTCTTCATGAATAATTCATTTTCATCCTTTAACCCATTCCTTCTTAAAGCTAGTTAAGAATCAGAGATGGCTCGCATCTACTATTATAAATTACGAATGAGGCGATTTAATAATGTCGGGAAAAAATATACGTCTACCTATATAATATATTGATTTATCCATATTTTTCATTTTAGTTCTAGAATATAAACAAACAAGTGGCTGTCGTAAAATTTACTATTTGATTAAAAAGAGTTTTCGTTGTTTAACTTTAGTTTTAAATATACTGAAATATGACTTTTTTTTGTAGCAGATCAAATGTTAACAAAAAGGTCACTTGTTCACTTACGGTAGTTTATAAACTTTAACAAATGCATCACAAATAAAACACTCAATATACTTTGACATGCGTGAGCAAAACCTTGCTGGTTTTAAGTGTTATAATAATTTCAAACAAGTAAATGCATAACAAGTGTAGTTTTGTGCATTTTAGAGGAACTACCTCAACTTTCAAACCTCTATCTCATCACACCATAGACTATTCATTACTAAATTTGCTTACAGGAACAGATAAAATTGTTGAATGTTACCTTGAATTGGATTAATTGCAAAAAATATAAACCTATAAGAATTCAACTGTATTTCAGAGGCCTGAGAAAAATGGTAAAAAACTAGGAACCTGCAGAGGTAGTCTGACTAGTCATACTTGTTTTTTCACATTTTTCTTTTCTTTCAGTTTACATAGAATTTCAGCCATGTCCTGATATCCTGATAAMTATTTTGCTGAAAATTATCTACATATTTTTTTGATCAAACCCATATCGGAACACATTTGATCGGAAGTGTCTACATCTGCTTTGGGATCGTAATGATTTTTACTGTCTATTTTTCCTTATCAATGCCCTTGTCTATAAACTGCTTTTACTGAAACACTTGATAATAAAAGCACAGAGCCATACATGGAAAGTAGATGAAAAAGCACAAAACTGTATATATTTTTGAAGCACCCTGTATTTTAAGTGATTAAAGTCTTTTCTTCTAACCAATTAAAAAACACATAATCAGTTGCTATAGTTCAATAACAAATAAAGATGAGATTAGAAAACCATTTTCCAGTTCCAATAAATGATTAAAAACAAGTCATGTTTAGTTTACTTTATACTTATTATGATTTGAGATGTATGTAGGTGTGTATTTTGCATTTGTGTTTATAACAAATAAAGAAACTGTTGAAAACTTATTTGAAATGCTAAATTACATACACGAAACACTGTTTAAAAAAAGCTTGCATATTGCATATTTTGAGAATTATTGATGCATAAATAGAAGTAGGTATATATTTCCACATCTTCAAATGCATATTATTATTCCTTGTTTTGATTATCAATATGTGATAGGTGAAGTGCAAAGCTATTTGAAAGAAGTACAACAAATAAATTTTACACATTAAAATCTACCAATACCTAATGTAATTTACTTTAAAGCGTCGTTATGATTGCCTACTGGGTTAATAAAATCGAGAAATGATACGGACCCATTATTCTTTGTCTAGTTGTACCTATTCATATTCAAACTTTACTGTTAGCTGCTTATTTAATTGTTATCTTCCAACAGGCAGTCACAGATGACATGTTTGGGTAGATATACTAGTATGTAAATATTGATGTAGAAAATGCAGCATAGATATTATTTAATATTATTAATTATGTATACTAAAGAAAAACACATTAGGTACCATATGTGTCCCATGGGATTTTATCACCCTGAATAAGATGGGATATACCATGTTTGCAAATATTCTTTTCTTTAGGTAGGTAGGTACCTACTAGAATGTAACATTCTATACTCAAAGCTACTACGTTTCTAAAGAAATTTAAACCATCTTCTGTAACCGTTTTTACTATTTACTAAACTGTACTCCTGCTCTTTTATATTTAGAGTGTGTGGGTCTTTAGTGAGTAGGTTTTTTTTTATTGATTTGTTCTGAACTTCATACCAGAAGCTGCTGATGAAGCTTATCTATGAATTTCTTAATTTTTCTATAGGTATCATAAATCAAAAATAAAATTTAAATTTTAAAYTGTTGACTATGAACATTGATCCATCACTTGACGTAATTATTCTGTTTTCTTTTTTGGGAAGCACCAGTTGTTGAATTTTTTAAAGCTTCTGTGTATTGTGTAAATTATCTTTGTTGCAATCGTGTTGATACTGACAAGTTACCTGTCACTACCAGGAAGCCTTAACAAAGATTTAACATACGGATTATTAGACCATCAGCGAAGAAGACAAAAACAAAAACGTGTGTTTTTAAGACTTCATTGATAATTAATAATTAGTATAACTAAATAAAATATTTTATGTGCATCTTTATTTAATTAGCACTGCCTTTTGCATGTTTCTGTTGTGAGATGCTTATTAATCAATTACATATAGGTGGGTTTTTCACTTTGATGTATCCACAGGGCTACCCTGTTCTTTTGTTAGTATTTTATAAAATCACCTTGATTAGAACGTTTTAATTATTTGTACCTATAATGGATTTTATAACATAGCTTTTTAATAAAATTGTTAATATTTTCTCAAGTTTTGTTTTACTGTAAAGGTAAACATTACACCAAACATGTATTAGTTTAAACATTGAGTTTATTACTCCGAATATTATAATCAAGGGTTTAAATAAAAAAGGATTGCTTTGATTCTGTTTAGTTCATAAAACAATAATTTGGCATTTGTCAGTATTTAATTTATTCCTGGATATTCTTTGATTGCTGGCAAGGTGGTTGAATCTACCACCTTGTTCCTGGTGATTATCATCCTCAGGAACCGTTTCGTCGCTTATCTTTGTTGAATACCTGTTGTACCTATCCCCTACATTTATCTTAAGTGMTGTGTTAGAAAAATAATATTTTTGCTTATTTTAGCGTCGCACCTGAAACGGTAAATTAAATAGTGAACAATGGGACAATACATTCAAATATCTAATTACACAGTACAAGAATTAGGGATTTTAGTTTCCGGCTCATACGGTCATACGCAACAAAAGACGTAGCGTTATACCGTTGTTATACGGTTGGTTACGGTAACGGTTGGCTCGTTGGCTATATCCGTTGAAGCTAGGGAATGTTGTTTTATCCCAAGTTCCCAAGTTGTCGCCTGCCATCTACACGGCATTGAGTTAAATAAAAATAAAAAACGGCATCTTGGGTAACAACTAACAAGGTCAACAACACTAATGCGATATTAAAGAAAAGCCCAAATTTTCTGCTGTTGTGTGCTGTTTTTGGTTTTGGTGTCTTGTGTTGTTCCAATTTACGTAAAATGTAGGACAACTTCATCAAGGCGCTTTGGAGGTAAGATGGTGAATTATAATATGTAGACCAATAACCCCTTCTTTAAAATTACCGATAATTTATGTTCCAAATTGTTTGTTAGTTATTGTATATTATAGAATGCAGAGAGTTCTTATTTATTGCTTATAATTGTATCTTACTGGACTTATCCTTATTTTACATTTTGAGAATCGTGTTTTTCTTTTTTTCTCTGTGGGTTGTATTGTTTACGAATTTAGCTGATACATTATAGGCAAACGGCGTTTCGATTCACAAATAGTAATACACCAGCTTTCATTCTAAAGGTATTTTTGTGATTTACTAATTTTATATATGTAATTCAACATACTGCTGCAGATTGTAGACATTATACATATCTGTTTACATTCTCTTTCGCTATTACCAAACTTGTGATTTGTTTTCAGGTATACAATTGCAAAATGTGGCTTCCAAGGTAGTAATGGTAACTTAATTATCAAACTGCAAAATAATGGCAACTAAAAATTCACAACATGAAAATTGTGCAGAGGTTGCAAAGGACCCTTCCAGTACTGAAAGGGGTAATCAGCTCACTAAAGGTGATGAGCTGAAAACTAAAAGTGCGGATTTCGTGGACACTAATGGGGATTTTAACCTTAGTGCTTGTGAAGTTTTGCCTAACAACAATGAGTGCGAAAACATTAAACTATCACAGTGTAAAAGTGATAGGGACTGTGTTAGTAGTTCCACAATAACAAATTATGTGATACCAGCACAAAACTTAACATGCCAGGATTCTGGTGAAAGTACTCTTTCAGATGCAGTTCAGTTTTCCCAAGAGAGTAATACATGTACTTCTGGTGACACTGGTAAGGAAAAGATTATGTTTGTCATGTATAGTTCCATCCACTAAACAAAGGGTCACACAAAATAAAGCTTTCAAGCTTGCCTTCTTCATAATGTCATTTGGAAATAAAAGTTCTGTTATAGCTCAGAAAGCTGAGACCATTCATCTTTACTTAGTCGTTTATCATTTTCAATGGAGGGTGTTTAGTGTTTAGTCTATAACGTTACAACCATTAGCTGAACGTTACCAGTAGTATCGCCAACTAGGGTTGTACCTAATAATAAGTACTGAAAGTTTTTTGATTTTTTGTAAATAAGGAATTCCTAAGAACAGGTCCTTCAAAATGTATTTCTGTACCTAATAGTAGTTGTTTTTGAGATCTGTTGCCATGAAGTTCTGGTAATTTTAACATGTTCACCGCCTGCCACATTTGTGAAATTTTTTATTATTGGGTATTTAATACATGTGTTTATGCACGATGACATTTAAAATAACAATCATTATAACCAAATTTCTTTGACGTAATTGTCTTTTTATATCCTGTGGGCGTTATTAGGCTGTCCAGAACACGTATTTGTCATCCAGCCGCCATCTTTAAATGCCCTAATAAGATGGGAAAAACAGTTCGTTTTGGAGAGCCCATTCACACGAACTAGCTCGCGCAAGCGAGCCGTTGTTCGTTTCAATAGTTCGTTCGCGAACTGAAACAACAGCTGTTTGTTTGCGATCGACGAACCTTCAATGTCACGAACCAGTTCGAGCAGTTCTCACCGAAGAGCCATTTTTTTTAACAGTTCGTTTGCGACCCACCTACCCACCTCTATGTAATTTAGGTTATTTTTTTTTTTTTAATAATTTTTTGGCCCTGCCTATTTGGCAATTAGCCAGCTCATTAGTGTTTAATATTGTTTTTATTGGTAAATTATGTACATACATTTTTTTTATATTATAAAGGGACACAACTTCCATGCCTTACGCGGGATTCGAACCCGCAGCCTACCTGGTCATAGGCAGTCGCGCTTACGCGCTACCCACTAGACCAGCTAGGCTATGTTTGTCATCCCGCCGCCATTTTTGACAGCATTCTGGATAGGCTAATTAGGACTCAGTGGGCCATAATGAAACATCAAAATTTAAAAACAATGAACACAAAGCTATGAGCTTATTCAAAGTTTTATCTAAATTTTGATATTTACGATACGTCATAGTCATGTTTATGTTGCGGCAGCACCTTTTCGGCAGCTTCTTCAATTTTGTTTATTATAATCCTGGGAAGATAATTTATCGCTTTGAAAACAGACTGCCAAAACGTCAAATGAATTACTCTGTTAGCTCCCTATTATATGTGTTTCCTTGATAACGTGCCAATGCATAGGCTTGGCAAATTCCTCAAGTCAACGACACATGCGCCACCTCTTGATTGTTTTTAAGTTCTCGTGGTATACAGAATCGTTAATTTGGATCATTTTAGATATAGCTGATGACACATATGAAATTTAAAAGTGCAATCCTACATAATAAAGTCTTATTTATGATTATAAACGAATTTCGGTCAGTTGATTTACATAATTTTCATAAAAAGAATATTACAAATTGAATAAGGGTAGTAAACTAGTGAAGAGTTACCATGTGAAGTTATGTAGTGGAAATTGTAGATGGTAACAATAGTAAAATCGACGGATTCGTGCTTAGAGAAACTCGTGATGTTGCTAGTATAAAAAAGAATGAATTCACCTGTTGTTACAGTAATATGTAGGGTTGTTTGTGATAAGCAGTGCACCTGTCAAGCAGGATTGGAACTACTTACAAAGGTACACATAATAGGGCCGGTTGCACAAACGTGGATCAAAGTTACAAATAATCCGGGTTTAATCCGCCGTCGTTGCCTAGCAACGTCCTGAATTCAGTGTTCTGATTGGTGTTGCTATAGCAATGACTAAGTAACTTGTAAAAATACTGGTCAGGATTTTTTCTTTTAGTATTAGAGCAATTCACCACCCAGTTTTGATGGGACCTTTTTCTCAACGCTTAATATATTTTTCGTTAACCAATGTTTTTGAGTACTGTCACCCAATTATTTTTCAGGCGACCACTATGTGGCGCTACTTGAGCTACTTGCCAAGCCTATAGGCGGTGAGCGAATGCCGGTTTGCAGCGCCTCGCAGCGGGTAACTCACACATTTTTGGTGGGTAATCCTAACCTACAGCCTTCTGTCAAAAAGCGGTTTAATCACGGAAAATAGATACAGTGATATATTTTGGGTTACAAAGCATAAAATTTGATCATTGTACTGACGTCACGTATAAAAATAGTAACCGGCAATATTGGTAAATATACAGAATACCGTACTTTCGCCAAATAAAGTGAAATCTTGCACACTCCTAGAATACAGTCTTTCGTAACATGAATATCCGTTTCTTGGGGTCATATTTTATTTTCGAAGTGTATTTCTCCCTGTAGGTACTGCATAGTGGCACATGCTTCATTAATGGTTCCTTTAGGTTCGGTCGTGCCAAGCGAGTGTTTTCATACTACTCAAAAAACACGGCTTAAGCACCAAAATGAAACCACACTCCCGAGTCGCGAAACCACACCGCATAGGAACAACATGGTGCGTTGTAGCGCAGGTCCACGATAAAAACTCATTTTTCAAAAACCAGGCGTAACCGCAGGAAATTCATTTCAAATTCATCTTCAGAGGGCAATGTTTTAATTGTGTGCAAAACTCGGCGATTGTCCGGTATTCTGCACAATTAGCGCAATATTAAGTAGAATGCCATACCTACTAATTTTCTCCGAGGATGCTACTAATCCACAATTTGCGACGTTCTTCTTCATGAGGTTTGGATGGAAAGCAGTAAAATTTAACCGATCTGTCTGTGTTTGCATAACTGTTGCAGTCCACAACACAGCAATTTTGTTTACTTGCACGCAAAGAGCATACATATTTTTCAGCACTCTTGTTGATTACTGTCAAAGAATATATCTACTGGTGTAATTCTTAGGCTACAGTAGTTGCAGCATACACCATACAGCTGACAGCAACTGACAGCAAATGTGTTTACCCTACAGTAAACTGTAGTTTACCCACCAAAAATGCCAAGTTTCACCGATGGTGGCGTCATTCGCTCATTGCCTATACCCATCATAAATGCGAAATGTAGGGTATGTCTTTCAAAACGATAAGAGGTTATAGATAAGCTTATTTTGTGGAGTCCTTTTAATTTCTTCTAGTGACTGTATTTGTAGGTACTGGCTCCCAAATATGTTAAATTAAACAACCTTTTATATATGTGACGTTTTGACTTCTGATTTAGGTCCTTTTCGAATATTTTCTTCTTTATTCTATAATTGACATAAAATGACATTTACTATTATGATAAAAACATAAATTGTAGCTATGAGCTTGTTCCATATAATGTTATCAAAATTGAAAATTATTATGTTAATTTAATGTTAATTATAAAGTAGACAAAAAAATATTTGAAAAACCTAAATCAGAGTTCGAGACGTCATATAAATACCTAATTAATTTATTAATTTTAACATATTTGGGTGCCAATACTTACAAATATAGTCACTAGAAGATAAGAGATTATGTTGAAATTTATTTTAAATATTCAATATATTAATCATGCATACATACAGGTGATGTTTTTATAATAACATTGACTGATTCAATTCGCGGCCTTTGGAGAAACATTTTATGTAAATAAAATAAAAGCACTTGGTTGTTTCACAGAATTGAATAATGAACTTACAATACTGTTTTGTACCTGTYAGTTCTTCAAAGTAACAGGATATACTAAATCTAAAGAATCTAAAGATGTTACAAATACACATACAGGTGAGGGATAAAAAATAAAATTTAGGAAATGTTAACATCTGGCTGTGGCGGCCATCCTCAAAGTAATGGGGTGCATAACTGAGATTAAAAACAATGACAGACACAGTCCAGAACATGAGCATAGAGAGGTTGATGGTAATGACACAAAGGCATTAAATGGCTCACTTGGACAGTTAGCAATGCAATTAGTTTTAATTGTTTAGATTTTATATTTTGTACACAAATCAAAACAAAGTTTATTAAAATCTGATAGAAACCCTTTCACAACTGAGAGTGAGATTGGAGAATGTCTTTCAAAATCAAAAATTAATTTGCGTGGATCAGTTAGCTACCTTGTTTTGCTATTATGTTCTTTTTCTGATTTTCATGGAATAGGCTGCACACAGGTTTAACCTCGAATATCTTGGAAATGGTTCGTTTTAACGAAGTGATACTTTAAGTCAACAAATTAATAAAAAAAATTGATGAAATTATTGTTACTGTTAACAAAAATAATTTAAGTAAACTTCTCTCAATAACAATAAAGATAAGTACTTTATACAAAAGTGGATAGCGCAAAGTGCTAAAAGGCAGAAGACAATAACTGATGAGTATAAAAAGTCTATATATGACCAGCACATTTCTACAGGTTGTATAAAATGAATAATAATGTTAATCTTGACAATATCAAATTACTACCCCAATTTAGTCAGATACTAAACCTTTTTGAACAACAGGAAATTGAGTAAGATTTGTAAAATGTATTTATCAGTTGTATCATATTCAGCATATTAGTGGCGGCTGGTGCAGTGGAGAAGGGATTCAAATTGATAATTCCAATGAAAATTATGAGAGGCCACACTGTAAATAAAGAACTCTATACGGCTGTTCACAAAACTTTAAAGTTACGTCATCAGTTAGTATGAAGTCTTTTGTCTTAAAGGTTGCTGATAGTGCCGGCTGGGTGAAAACAAAGCCATACCCAGTTTAACTTCAGAATTGACACAGACAAACTGACATGTCACAGTACACATTTAAAACTAGGCAATACTTGTAATATGTTACTGGTATACAGTTCAGTTATGTCATGTTCTACATATGCTACAAACTTTAAAATACACTCACTAACAGCGAAAAAATGGAGGGTTGATTGTCATTGTCAACCTTAAACCTCGTAGCATGCTATAAAAGAAAAGTATTTGACAACATTGTACACTCATGCCAACTTGCTTCAGTTGAATCATTGCCCCTGCGTTGTGCTCACGGGTATCTTATGATGGTAATGGAAGTACGTCATTGATGACCCAACTTTAAAGTTCTGTGAACAGCCTTATAGTTTTCTAACATGGTTAACTAAATACTTTTTTAGTTTCCTTAAACCAGTTTTGGTATTTACTTTTTGCTTTCAAACAAGAATAATCATAAAAATAAGTGAAATGTTTTAATCTTTTAAATTTATGTAGTAAGTAGATAGTCATGAGCATACAATTTGATTTTCATAGGCAGCTGTTTTATTTTCTAATCAAAACTATGAACATATCCTGCAAATTAAAGGTCTCTTTCATTTGAAAGGTTAATGGAAATGTTCAGTGTACAAAGTAAATGTACCCAAAAAACACGCTTAACCTTAGTAAAACACCGTGCTTTCGATGACAGGCTAGCCTCCTATGCCATGTTAAAAGCACATGATTAAAGCCTAATTTCACCTGCATTGTCTATGAAAGTTTTTGCCATGGCATACACATATCATGATGGTCATCAACACAACAGAGATCAACCTCCGTTGCATATGTGGTGGTGATGGCCTAACAATAGTAATACATGGAGTATTTGATCAATTTGGTGTGTTACAAACATTATTAAATATAAAAACGGCTACCAAAACTCAATTTGTAGCAATAGGGCATGTCCATTATGTGACCAGATAGGCAACCTCGATGTTTGGTGTACAAACACACGCCACAATAGGCAAGTTTACAATAGTGACACGACATCTGGCGGCATATACATAAACTATTAAGAACAGTACTGTAATGCTGGAAAAAGGCGGAATTATTGTGTAATAGTGCTGTTTTTGTTATATCATATTAGCATTTTTAAATTGTGGGCAGTGAATATTATTAAGAAAAAGGGGATACATGTAAAGACAAAAAGCGTGTGTGATATTATATTGTAATAGTAATATGCGGTTWTGTGATTAAGCGGTTATCACATAGGTTATTGCCACGAGTGTGTTTTGGTCACCATTACCGGTTCCTTTGTAATAATTATATTAAATATACTCGTTTGCGAACYCATCTGTGTTTCATTATACGATACAGACGAATATATTATAATAGCAAGTACTGTTTATTTCCGCCATTTGCAAAGCCACACTAGCGCCACCAACGGTCGATAAACTTTCCTATAAGCACATAATCATATAAGGTTTTAAATGACAGTTTAACATATGCGATATAGACGTTGAAACAGGAATAGGAAGTATATTATACACAATCATGGCATATAGTATTCTATATTTTATTATATTTATTTAAGTGGGGATTTTTAGTATTACAAGACCGACGAAAATAATAGCCCCAAACACTGAATTGGTAGGTACATGTTTTTTTTCTAGTTTATGCCATCCTACTGGATGCAGCCGCAATATATTAAAAATGCCTAGCGACTAATTCTATTTCCCGTAAGAAACCATTCATGCAGCAGCGTTTGTTTGTACACCAGACGTCAGGGTTGCCTACATTTAGGCGTTTTTGACGTATCTTGGACATGCCCTATTGATTGCTTCCTCTGACAAACCGCCGTTGCAGCATAATCGTTATTAAAATAAATTTTGAAAAATGGGTTAATATATCTTCTTCCAGTATGGCCTTCATATAAAAGAAATAGATTGTTATTATGTGCAATAATTGTGGCTAGCTTGGATAGCCAGTAGTTAGTTATACAGATACTTGTGTTTTATTATGATAACCTATTACAATATCCAACAAAGTAATAATATTGTACACAATTTTTTTCTTATGCTTATAAGGGTGGCTGGAATGTCTAAACAAAACAATCATAAACCTATAAAGCTTATTTATGATACTGCTTAGGCTATTTGGTTAGTGCACTATTTAAAATTTTTAATCTCAAACATGCATTACATATAGTACAGAGTTGTAATACTTTTTTGTCAGGTAAGCTCAGATTTTGGCAGTAACACTTTATGGCACACATTTAGTTTAAATACATTTTTTAAATTGAATAATAAACTAAAAAACGAAGGATTTATGAAAATACTCTCATATTATTTATATGAACCTGCTTGTGTTACTTTGGGTCACAGTATTCACCACTGAGTTATTCATCTGTTACATTAGCCTATTTTCTGCATTTCATTATTTATATGTTACATTCAGAGACTGTACATTTTCATATTTTAAAAAGTCTGTCTTTAAAATGTATTGTAGAATCAACCCAGGAGTCAACCTCCAGCAAATGTGATGAAACATCCAGCCAAGATGCAGTAGTATCTGGTAGTGAGTTTACCAGTGATTATTCTGAGTCAGCAAAGTTTAATTCAAAAGATGGTATTGGCAATGGTGCTATAAGGAAACCATCAAAGAAAATGTCAAAATCAGACGCAAAGCGGTACATGGATGAACCTAATGTTACTGGTAGAGGTCGACCTAGAAAAGAGCTTGTTGCCATGTACCACAGTCAGATCAGTGGGGACAAGAACACCATAAAAATTCGAATAAAGAAAAGCAATTTATCTGCACAGATTCCGGTAAGTTCCACAGTTGTATTACTTGTTTTTTTATTTTATGTGCTCCAAGGAAAATAATAGCTGCATTTCGTATACACAGTGCATCTAACACATTGTGTTAGAAGATTTGGATAAAGTGCAGTAAGATAGTTGAAAAATTGTTTCCTTTTACATTTTGTTCTTGTTGGATTTTGGGTCCAGTTTTTGTTACTACTTTTTCCCATTTGCCGTTTTTCCTTGTCTTTCCTTGATGTGATCAGTTCGCACTGAATCTTTCGACACAATCTAATCATTAATATTCACTTTCCTGTGCTACAGTTCTGATCAAAATCCAAGATGGCATCACAGATGCTGCCAACTCAAAAACCTTTAAACAGCAATGGTGCCAAGTAAAATTTCGTTCGAAAACCTCTTTTACTCTACATGGTCACTTTTAGAAAATTAAAACCGAACAGTCCATTCTAAAGTTATGGGTGTTTCAATCTGAATATATTTCTGTGCACATCAAGTTTCTGTCCTCATCCAAATAACTAACTCCTAACTTTTGAATGTGTTAAGCGAGAAAGTTTAGTTAAACATATCTCTGAAAATACTTTTTTTTAAAGGCGATATATTTGTTTCATCACCCAAAATCACATCACAGTTGCTACAAGCTCAAATAATTTAAATAGTAAGGGAGTCATATTTAGTGCTATCTATTCGTATCGAATATATATTCCTTATTCGAATACAGTAGAGCGATTATATGTATAAAATTTTCCGAATAATATTCGATATGAAATAAACGAATATTTGTAACCGTTTTATTCGGAAACGAATAAACGAATATTTTTATTCGGAAACAAATAAACGAATATTAATACTTGTTTTATTCATTGTATCAACAAGATGGCGGGTGATGTAGAACCCAGTGCTGAACGATCAGAGTTATTTTATAAATGCTGTAAAAAGACCCAGTGTAATACAGTGGTCTGTATAAACTGTGGTCAAGCATATCACACCAGTTGTGCAGAAAGGTATAAACTGGAAATTATAGACATTACAAGGGCAAAATGTTGTCATAAGGGAAACATAACCTCTCAAAGCATTGAAACAAACGGAAACCCGGAAGGAGATAATAAAATTGTTCAAGAACTACTAAACGAAATGATAGAAAAGAACATACTTTTACAAGAAGAAGTCGTTAGATKGGAAGAAAAATTAAAGCACATACAAAGTAAAGCATTAACAAACCGTGTCAAGGAAGAACAGCCGGCTACATTTGCAGATGTCCTAAAACAAAAAACGACAGTTAATGGTTTACCTTGTATAATAGTAAAACCGAAGAGTGAACAAAATAGCAGGAAAACAAAGGAAGACCTCCAGTCAACAGTAAGGCCTGCGAAAATCGCAGCAGGTATCTCTTACATCGAGAATGCAAAAAATGGTTCTATAATAATAAGGTGTAAAACAGAAAATGCTAAGAAAAATATAAAGCAAGAAATACAAGTGAAAATGGGTAACAAATATGAAATTGAAGAAACAAACAGGAAGAAACCTACAGTGAAAGTGATAAACATAGACTGGCGAAAAGAAGATAGTTCTGAGGACATAAACATCGAAGCTATCTACAGGCAGAACGAAATTTTAATTGAAGAAGAAGACCAAATGAAGGTAAAATTTTTAACAAGGAAAAACAATTTCTTAGCTTAGAATGTAATGGGCAGGCACACAAAAAATTATTGTTAATGAGGAAATTTAACATAGGATATTGTAATGTAGCGTAGTATTTGTAATACGTGCGGGCGTTAAGATTGAACTAAATAACATTTATTCAGATGATAAACTTAGTACAATAACATTCAATAATTAATGCTTGACATATTTCAATTCTCTTGTCTGGCTGTCAACTGACTTGGCCAACTGCTTATATATTGGCTTTATGTTACAGATATAACGGATGTCGTCGAATATATGATAACTTGCATGTTGTTAGGTTTAATAATAATAATAATAATTTATTTTTCTGCATCGCAGATAAGTCAAAATACAATTTTACATGTAATATATGTATTATAGGATCTCCAGTTTGAACAATTCCTGCGTGGTATATATGGGGTTGTCCAAGAACAAACCCTTCAAATTTTTCTTTAGGGTTAGAGTCGTCAGGTCCCGCCAGCCACTAGGCAACTTGTTGTAAAACTGTAGGTTCAGGGATTGTTTTTCGGACGTCACTAGTCTGTGTCTAGTTACGGAGAGGTTTCTGTACACTCTAATATGGTGTTGGCGAGCCTCTTCTCTTCGCTGAAACTGGTCCTTCATACGGAATATGGTTATTATTTGCCTAAATGTGTATTGTGCCGTCATTGTCAGTATTTGGTATTTTTTAAATTGTGGTCTGCATGGGGATGACTGAGGAGCTCCTTCCAGGGCTCGAACGGCCTTTTTCTGCAACAGCAATATATTTCTTGTATGAGCAGAGTTTGTCCATGCTTCGATGATGTACGTTAAATTGGAGTGGAACATCGCATTGTATGCGATTAATGCAGCTTCCCAGTTGACAGTCTTTTGGATTGCACAGATCACTTTGCTGAGTTTACCTGCTAGTTCATCGCAGGTGTTTTCCAAGTCAATCTTGTGTCTAGATGCAATCCTAGGAGCCTTGCAACTCCAGTGGGACCCATTTTACGTGATGATGTGAACGTGACGTGTACTGTTTGTGCCTCATTTAGTTTAAGATCGTTTGCTGAGAACCATATTTGTGCTGCTTTATGATTTTCCTGAAGTTTGGACAGAGCTATTTCAGGATTTCTGTCGTGGGTAGCAATGGTTGTGTCGTCTGCATATAGAAGACATAACGTATTTAAGTTTGCAGATTGAAAATAGTGGTCCTAGTATAGAGCCCTGTGGCACTCCATAACGCATATTCATTGATTGACTAACTGCACCATTATATGACACGATTTGTGTTCGATTTGTTAAATATGTTTTTATGATGTTGTTGGCCGTTCGTCTGAACCCATAATGTTCTGCCTTTTGTAAAAACACTTCATGTGACATGCAATCAAAAGCCTTGGATAAGTCACACATTTCAGCTTGGCATGTGTGGTGCTCCTCAAAGGCTTCCGTTATGTAACGTAGAAGTTCTCTGCATAGGTCCCCAGTACTCTTTTGTTTTGTGAAGCCGTATTGTTGTAGCTTTGTTTGATGAGAACATTTTGCATTTGTTCTGCTATTAATGACTCAAATATTTTACCAAAGACTGGCAGAATTGCAATTGGTCTGTAATTTATGGGCTCGCTTGATTGGCCTTTTTGAAAAATGGACACGCACGGATTATTTTCAGTTCATCTGGGAAAACTCCTTTTATTAGACAATTGTTGTAGATTTCTGTGAGTGAAATTATTATAGGGTCTATGACGGCTTTTACAAGACAGGTTGTAATTCCGTAAATGTCAGAAGAGTCTTTGGATTTCATCCTGCATACATGGAGATGAGTATCTTCTGTTGTAATTAGATGAAAAAACATATTATTCCCATTTACTCTTACGTTTCGGACAAACTCGGCCGCACTGATTGGTTGTTTTTTAATTTCACCAACAGTTTTTAATGCAAATGTTGTGAAGTAGTTGTTAAGTTCATTAGCATCTGATGAATCTTGATGACTTGGTTGATATTTTGTTTTCCCTGTTTCATGGTTTATGATGGTCCAAATTGTTTTACTTTTGTTTTCTGAATTTTCAAGTTTGTTCATGTTTCTGCATTGTCTGTTTTGTAAGCAGGCGTCCAAATATAATTGTTTGTAGTACTTAAGTATGGGTAGAGTCTTATGGTCGTTGGTGTTATTGTATACATCCTGAATAAGCCTTAGTGTATCGTGAATCTGACGAAGTTCAGGAGTCCAGATTGTTTGCACATTTTTCTTCTGTGGTATTTTTTTTCAATGGGGTGCATATATCCAGATGGTACAGAAATAGACTATGAAACATTTTAAATTGTCTAAGTGGGTTTTGTTCTTGCATGATATACGACCAGTCTTCTTGTAGTAGATTGTTTTTTTTTGTTTTATAAGTGTAATGGATTGAACCATACTTCAATAAATTGTAGAAAACAAGAGTTATGCTCTAAGTGCTTCCAAGCACATGAAAATAAAGATTGTAATACCTGAGGTGGGTATACAAAAATGTAGTTATTGCTCTTAACATTTTTTAAGAAGAAATATGAAACAAACCACGACACATTTGACACAACTTGTGCAGTTTACAAAAAAAAAGCTACAGGTGGTAAAAGTACAGAGACTACACCTAGCAGATTTCATTCAAACTCTTTATAATTTAGTAGTTATTTAGCTGTATATGAATCATTTTATAAGAAACTTTGAGCCAATAGAAGTAGAAACCAAAACTGTTCAAAATCTATAGGGTCGTAAATTAATAATGCACCATAAAGGTAGCACATCGATCACAGTTTTACATAAAAACATAAGAAATATTGCTAAAAATTTTCACGAAGTCAGTGTAGTATTAGAACCACTTGAAAACATTGATATCATATTATTGACAGACATGGGATGTACCAAACAGATTATTCTAATCAAACAAATTAAAATCTTTTAAGAACATAATGGATCAATACATAAGAGATTTTCATACAGGAGAAATCCAAACACAAAGCTAACAATGTACAAGATTGTATTCAAGTGTTACATACTCAAGGTGACATATCTTTTACCTTCCTTCACCAAAATATTAAAAGTATAACAAAAAATTTGGAAAAAATGATTATTGCAGTGGACTAATTCAAAAAAAAATCTTGATTTGATATTTACATTACAAATGAGAGATTAGGAGATAATCACCAAAATTTAAAACATTGAAAACTATAATATGTATTAGGAATCAAGCAGCTTAAAACTGTATATTATACTTTAGTTGAATCACTTTTAGAGTATGGAATCATACCATGGGGCTTGGGTGCAGAGAATGTTGTAAAACCCCTAGAAATAATAAAAAACATATTTTAAAAATTATGTATGACAAAACACAACTGTACCTCACTGAGTTCTTCTTTCAACATGCAAAACTTGCAGACGTAAAAAAATAAACTGGTGACCTATAAAATGCACTAAAAATAGGGACAAAGAAGTTACCATTACCCAGGTCTGAAATATTATGATAGACTAGACGATAATATTTAAAAAAATATATAAATAATATTCATAAGTTAAACATAGGTCAAAGAGTGGATATATGAATGCTATACAAAGATATTAAGATGTTAAGATACTAACACCTATATTTATTAATATGTAGACAGTGTAGAATATGAATTTCCTCAGCTCTCTTTCCTTGTTCCCTTCGTTCGCCTTAGATGTGTTTTTGTGTAATATTAATTAGTATTAAATGTACTTCACTTATTCATATGAATGTAGTTGTAGATTGTATTTTTAAAACTTAGCACAAGGTATTGTATATGTATTTTTATTGTTTTTCTTGTATTGGTATTGATATTAGTATTAATTTGGTTTGGTTGATTTGATTAATGTTGGTATTGGTATTAACCAATACATATTATGGCCACCACAGCGAATACGCTCTGAAGCTGGAAAATACTGAGCAATGAGCGATTCAGCTACAAATGTAGTGGATGGTGTTCAGCAGCGTTATATAGTAACTTTGATGTGTATATGCCGCTTTGACCTCGATTATGAATAGGGCCCTGATGATAGCTCAATGGTTAGAGCGTTTGACTAGTGTTCAAAAGGTCCCAAGTTCAAACTCGGTCAAGGCTGGCAATACTTTTTCATTACATAATATGCCTGCAAACCCAATAAAATATCACATATGCTCATTTATAAATGAATTCAGGCAATAATTATTTTTCATAATATGTAATTTATATCCCATAGTTTGTTTGTATCTGGGTGTACTGATGTTTTTTATGTCCATGTATCCAGGATATAAATAAACGTTATTATTATTGTTATCATTCTGAAACCAATAAGTGAGTGAAAACGAAACGTTTGTATTGGCTTTATTCGGAAACAAGAAGTAATGGATTGAAGAAATTTATTCAGTTTTAAATGTTATTCGTTTTCAGATTTTATTCTTTTTAGAATCTAATATGTTTGAATAATTTTGTAGAATTTTGATAGTGAAGAAAGAAATAGGAGTACGTAGTTTGGAGTTTGAAATTTGCATAGGTATTTTGCACATCAGCTGCTTTTGTCTGAATATTCGTTTATTTTCGAATAAAGCGAATATAAATATTGGTTTATTGGTTTTTAAATAATATGAATAGGAATATTCGTTTATTAGTTTTCAAAAAAAAGTCATACGAATTTTGGATTATTCATTTTCAAATAAAACAAATATGAATATTCGTATTGAATAAACTAATATATTCGGTTTGCTCCATAATCGAAAATCGAATACAAGGATTCCAAATTCTGACAGCACTATTTTACATCTTACTTGCAAGCCACTTTCATTATAAACATAATTGCATTTAATAAATTGATATCGGCCAATCCGTKTTAAAATTATGGGTGTTTCAATCCAGTTTCTATTTATTAAATGTGATTATGTAGATCAAATATTTTTATAATTGCAAAATTTTCTTTTTAATTGCAAAAAGGGAAATGAAATATTTTTCTTAAATATGGGCTATTGGGTGGCATTTGATCAACAGCTAATTTTTTAATTTGATTTATTAATTTTCAGATGAACCCCCAAAAGAAAAAGAGTGGTAGAAGAAAAAAACATAAGGTGCGATCTGATACTGACGTATCAGATTATGAAAGTAGTCGTAAGCGTTGTAAACTTAGTGTTATGGATAATTCCTTAGTTAGTAGTACCGAAGACCATGAACCCGTAGAGCAAAGTGGATGGGGGCAAAATGTGCCTTATGAAGTCCTGTTTCGTGTATTTGAAAATTTGTGTGTGCAAGAGGGATGTCTGCCTGTTCTAATAAAGTAAGTATTTTCTTTACAATGTGTCAAAATAGCTAGTAGGTGTATGTGTCATTTCAGCAGTATTTTATTGTTATAATAGCTTGTTAATATGTCATATTTTCTTTTGACACAAAGAGTATGATAATATTCATATGCTTAGTCTTGTTAACAGCATTTACTGAACAATATATTATAGTTATGCTGACCATATATTTTTAACAAGTAAAAAAGACACCACCGTGGATTTAGAAAATTAGTATTGTTGCACCTTATAATTTATTGCAACAGCAGTTTGTGTACTTTACTTATTTTTCATGCAAACAGAAAACTGTACAAGTTTTGACAACTGTTCCAATTATTTGACGTAGAAGGCGAAATAAATGGTTTTTCCTTGCTCCAGTCATATTTGTCTGAACTTAATATTTCCTTCAGAAGCCTGATTGTATGATGAATTTCAGTGCTAATTATTTAGTGTATATCACAGAAAAGAGGTTGGCACTTGCACTTGCAGATGCTCAAAATTAATTATTAAAGATTGCTTATGGATATTTAAATTTCACCTGATGGCAAAACAAAATACCATTGGTCCACATCAGTGTTTTTGACAAAGCCCCGCCCACTTCTTTGTTTACATCAGTGTATAGGCATAAAGTACGGACCTACAGTAGAGCCGTGTATGGATTAGCACGTGTTGAATGTTGGTGATTTGTATGGTGTCCGTGGTGTATGTATAACAGCCATTACTTGTTATAAATAATGGAAGACGGATTTGATATTTGCCATTCTGATTACGCCTAAAGACACAATTATGGTCACGGTTTTTTGCTAGTTCGCTGTTTCACTATGAGATGCCTGCATGGCTCACATAGTTAAAGTTCATTTCAAAGGTAACTGTTTACAATATCCAAATCATATTCGATAATGTTTTGTACATTTATAACTAAATAAATAATATATACGTCTAATATAAATGATTAGTGGTGCATAAMTTTACAGCACATGTAATAGGTTAATTAAATCATGGACTAGATTTTCTAGCCACGTTTGGATTAAAGTATTCAGGGATTCTGTTTTGTAGGTTGTGCAAAGTGTGTAAGTTATGGCGTGATGTTGCCATGAGTCCAGCTCTCTGGTGGAAAATGGATTTAAACTGGGTTCGAGAGAAGTTTCGGACAGACCTATTTCTCCACTGGTTAATTCAGAACCGACTCCGGTGCTGTCGAGATTTAAATTTGGGTAAGCATTCCTGTATTAATAAATAGGATTTGTTATTTAATGTAATTTTAGGTGAGTGGAAAGTGCGAGACATCCAGAGAACTTTCGAGGCTCTCTCACAGCACTGCCCAGAATTACGCTCACTTAACTTGAGTGGTTGGAAAGGTCTTAATGCTGATAATTTCAGATACATTTCATCTGAATTTGAAAAACTGGAAAGGCTGGACCTTTCTTCTATAAATGTGAGTCAGTTTCCTTACTTGTAATATAGGATTCTTGCTATTTATCTTCGGTTATATTCACATATAGCATAATTGGGTGTGTTCACTAGTTATAAAAAAAACTTTTATACATTAAAAAAGAGTACTTAATTAATTAAGTGTGTATCTCTATCCATAACACTGCAAAAATTTTTATTAACCAATATAAATTGTTTACAACTTCTCAGTGCGCAACTTGGCAACAACGCAGTTTTAAGACACGCTCAGATTGACTAGGACTGGCTGTGACGTATCACCCGATGTAACAAGATAACGTCCGCTACTTTCCGTATTTCGTTTGCCTTACTGGTTATGTTTGAGAGTGTTCTCGTTTGTTTTTTTTTTATAAATTTAACAATATGTCGTCAGAATGCTTTGTTAAAGCGTCTTCGAACAATTTGCCGGCTGTAGATATGTTTATAGTCACCGAATTTATCAAGAACGGCCCACGTTTTAATGTTGCCGAAATCAAAGGCGCTAAAGCAGCAGTATAAGTAATTAACAAAGCAGCTTAATCTGCAATTTAATACATTATGGATCATTAATATTTTGAACGAAATGCATCTTTTTTCTAGTGGAAGTCGTGAGCAACACGGAGGTGCAGCTATAGGTTATTTTCAGGTGAAGCGAGAGGGGCCCATATGTATACTGCAGTCCAAGATAAGCCCGGAACACAAAATTCGTGCAAAAAATTATGCAGTTACTCTATGTCTCACAACAGTAAAATGTAGATTTTTTCTTGGTCATACCCCTTCTGGCTGCTTTAAACCATCTCCGTTTGCGTTCGTATTCTCCGGGTACACTTACGAATATTTTGTTGAGATTACTGACAGATGTATTTGAAATTTGAACACTGGCACAAACCACTATCTGCTGTTAGCTTCTGGTTTGTACATGTTTAAACATTCTCCCAGTTGTTAGGAGTCCGTTAAAAGCAAGAAAACAACTCATTTCACTCGGCACAAGCAAAAGCCGAGTAGGTAACATAACCTTTGTATACATCGGGTGCTATGTCATAGGTCACACCGTCTCCATCCCGGGACACTGCGTTTGTGTGGTCAATTTTTATATTTGAACTCAGGACGGTTTTTTTCAAAAACTGGAGCTAGAAAAATTTTGAAATTTTTAGGACATACCAAGGGTGCTCCAAATATACACATGGCATGATTTCTAAAAAATGTGAAAACACCCAATTGGCATAATAGAATATATGTGTTAAACTAAACACAATTTTTGCACACTTGCAAAAAGTGCGCTTTGTTGATTATTTTTAAAATTAAGTGTAACAGGGTTATTTATTTATCCTTTGAAAAAGTGTGGAAGTGCATGCTTCTGTTTTATTTGTGCAACAACTTTAGAATAGGTTTATGTATATAGGTACATACTTAATGTGATAACACATTTCAGAAAATGTTTACCTACCATTTTACAATCCACAACAGATTTGGGTCATTTATTGAAAAACTATAGTTTATCCAGCGAAACAAAGCAGTTACATCATAAACAGTGCTTTGTTGCTGTCATATTGTAATAAACAAATGCACCGTTAAGCTTTATGATAAAAACTTTGAACCAACCAGTTTAGGTTGTCAGCCATGTGCGTTATTGCCATGGTTGTAATTTGTACAAGTTAAAGTGTTTGAGGTTATATCTTGGTGTTTAATGTTTGAAAAACAGTTGTAATCAGAACTTTTTAGCGACAAATATTAATAAACAAAAATCTGGAAACTTCTTTGTCGTCAAGTTAAAGAAATGTTTCTTTAGCTTATTACCTACTTTGAAAAAGACCTGTTATCTTTGAAGGCTGTGACGGAAGTAAGTTGCCTCTTTTTTTTTCAGCAAATTACAAACATCTTTCAACTAGTTTATTTAGTTTGTTTACTTACTCCTTCTCTTGCACGAAATCAACACCTGGCCCTTGCGCAGTAAAACTTTTACTGAACTGTAAGGTTAGCACCAGCAACTAGCACCTGAGGCGTTTTCGATTGACTTTCCGGTCTCTGTCTCATTTTTGACAGCGGTCGTGAATTTTTGATATTGGTTCGTGTGACTGTGACGTCATGTAGCGAACGAATAAAACGCTACGATCAGCGGTTTGACGTGACAAATGCACTGTGCAACATAATTTAAGCGCTAAACGATGACTCCTGGCAGAGACTAAAATGAACCTGGTCTAGTGAACGGAGTCAGTAAAAAACGCCTCTGACCTTAACTTTGACCATAACATTTGGAAATCACAACCACAACTAATGCGATCTATATTTCAAAATTTTACATTCACATTTTAAAATGAGTTTCTCCATTTAATAACGTAAGTTTTATGTTTTGCTGAACCAACTATAAGTGCATTCTATCAATTTTTTATATTACGATATGATGAATGTAATATTTATTTCACATCAAGTTTCAGCAACTGTGCCTGTCTTCTGACAGTGTAAGAATGCAAGAACAATTTTATACAGAGATCTAACTTTATTTTGTTGAATTTCTGTTGTTGGGAAGCAACAAAATTGTGAAAAACCATAAGGAAGATGTCAATACAAAGTGACTGCAGTATAAATGTTTGCTGCTCTTTCTACAGAATAGTAAGATTCTGTTTGCAGGCAAAACAGTCAGGTGAACAAAATAAATATGAATTATAGAAAAAATTGCAGTCAATGTAAATAGCAAATGTAACATGTTAAAATTTATTAAGGATAGGTTAGCTGGTGAATTTTGGTGGGTGAGTGCTCATATTATAAACAGAACCAAGGTCTAACATATCCGGTCCTGCAAAAGTAAAGTTGCATTGTTATATATGATATGCTGTAACACTACTCACCTGTAAGACTATTAGGTATATAGACCTACCTTTATACTGCAAGTGTGTATCAGTATGATTAAAAAGTGTTTTTTTTTTCAGTCAACATCTACTCTTAACTCGCAACCACTTGTAAATTTGGCACAGACAATGAAAAGCAGGTTAACGCACCTAGTTTTAGCTCATAACAAGATGGCCGGTTTTACACAAATCATGGCAGCTATTGCAGTAAGTAAAATCTTCTAAATATGTGGTTTGCCTTATAACAACTCTTTTTAGGCAAATTGCCCAAATTTGCAACTTCTCGATATATCGAATATTAGAACCATGTCATCTCAGTCAGTACAGTTACAAGTGGAAAAATTTCAAATTGGATGTCCAAAGTTAAGAGTACTACGAATTACTAATAGTCAGATTGTACTAGCACCTGGAAACTTACAAGAACAAGTAGGTTGTTAATCATTTGTTATTCTTTAAAATTTAATTGCCATATGTTGAAAATATTTGCTAATCATGATGAGACATTCGCGTAGGTTGCATCTCCTGGATTTCCCTTGCTGGAAGAATTATCAGTAGCTGGGCTCAAAAATGATAAGTCTACCACAGCAATCTGGTTGGATGATGATGGCATTGAACGTCTTCTGAAAAACAGCAACAGACTTCGTCTGTTGGATGTAAGAGGTTGTAGCCGTTTATCTGATTCTGGTCTCGTTCGTGTTCCTGCCTGGGATTTGGAGCATCTTTTCTTGAGTGGTAAGTGGTAATTTTGCTGTTACTAGCATGTACATAATGATGTGTTTGGAAACCAGCAAAACAGAGATAACATGCGTCCCAGAATAATCAATAATCTAATTTTAATTGCTCAAAAATCTAGGACTAAGTAATACTAAAAACCAGTAACATGTTAATTATTTTTTTTCACACAAAATAAACAGTGAACACATAATTTTAAAGTTTAGGTAGTTATTTTCATTTTTTGACCTCTATCAAAATTAATTTCTGTTGATTCCTCATAGTTTGTGTTTTTTCATAATACACTGACGATGGCCAATTAGGGCTGAAAATGTTCTGGCCATTAATATTTACCAAATAAAGTTAAGAATACTTTGATATTTTGCATAATTTATATCATGAACTTATTTTAGTAGTTGTCAGTTAAATGCTTGGAGTGATGCTCTTATTACATCGTAGTCTAATATGAGTTTTTTTGACTGTTTCATACTAAATATGTTCAGTCTAGCAATGGCAATTGCTGTAAGTTCTGTTATTCTGGGTTGTATTATAAATTATGAGAAGCAGTGTGTCTCCACAAATATATGGATAATGCAAGATGATGAGCCACAATCCTCCCTAATAAAACAGGAAACAGCTGGAAAAAACCTTAGTCACCAAGAGAGTCTAAGTATAATTCTGTTAGCCTGTACTCCTTTTCTATATCATTATTAATGTCTCCCACATTCATGTGGGCTCGTTTCCTGTATATGGTCAGTTCGATCCACAATGAACTGTTCAGTGTGCGGAATACATGACTAAAATGAAAAATAAAAAAAATAATTAAATGAAGACAGTAATTATCTGTTCAGTAGGAAATTCTGACAAATTTTATATATCACACATTTTCAAATTATGGAAGAAGTACGTCATTCTCTATAGACCAAGAGTTTGTAAGAAATAAAGTAGGTAAAATACCCACTTTATTTCTTACATGTACGAGTTTGAGTGAGGTTTTTTTGTCAATAACATGTATTATTTTTAAGGTTGTTATATAACAAGAGCCCAAACATCAGGATTAGAGCTAATTGTACAGAAATGGAATCACAGTCTTGTGGAAGTTGACCTTGCTTGGTCGACTGCAACAGCACCTTTGGATGCAGCTGTCTTGGCATTGGCAGAAAAAGCAGAAGAATCACGCTTGCGGTATGTAATATTTTGTTGATATGGAGCACTGTAATAGGACAGATATTTTCAGAACACTGAATTTGTGTGGCTCTTCCGTTAGTCTGGATCCTGTAAAGGCAGTATTATTGAAATGCCCAAATTTGCATTCCATTAACCTGCAGTCCTGTCGTGCTCTACCTAGAGGCATTAAAAGGTTATACACGGGTTTAGCTGTTACTGAATTGAGACAAAGTTTCCAGGATAAACCAAAGACTGAAGAAAGTGATCCTGGTTCTGAACAAACACTTGTTGAGAAGCCTTTAACTATGTGAACCTACCTGAATATCAGTCACTTGTTTATCAAATAGGTTGATAATGCATCTTGCTTATTTTTACTAATTTTTTTGTATATTTGTACTGTATAATGTCTGTTTTCGATTTTACTTATATTTTAATGTGTTTTAAAGTATGACATACAGTAATGTCAGCTTATAACGAACCCGGTTTTAGTGAACTTTTGTTTATAGCGAAATTGTTTAAAACGAATCTTAAATTTAAACTGAATTTTATATAGCAGGCAGGGGATTCTCTGAAATCTGCAGATGTGTCATGTCAGGTTGAGCAGGAACGGTCGCCGGGGAATGTTATGCTATGTGGCCAATGTTGCCAATGTGCGTATAATTACACGAAATGTGTTTTCCAGGAAGTTGCATGTAAAAAAAATATATGCATGCAAACAGGTGCAATTCAATGGTAGGACACTATTGCATGGTGCTGTGCCATGCATTGTACGTGACACCATTTATATTATACATGTCAGAACTGAGAACATATAACTGCGTGCAACACCGCTTGATGAGCGTTACAACTTTAGATAGAGTTCTATCATTAGGTGCTGAAAATTTAGGTGTCTTTTTACCCAAGCAATGCTTAGGTCATATTTTTGAGCGCTTCAGTGACCTCGGAGACTTTGGCTGGTGAATGAAAAATTTGTATACAAGGTGTTCCGTTTTTGTTGTAATTGTCTCAGTAACCATTAGTGCTAGAGGGTTGCGATTTCGACATTACTGTATTACCTTTTTGTTGTGAGTTGAGCTGTATCATCGTCATTTTTGTATCATCTTTTGTTTTAAAACTATAGCCAACTTTTGAAAAATGTATAATTTCTTCAGTTCTCAATATCTCGGTTGGGAGATGTTTTTATAGATATTTTTAATTTCAATCCAGTAGCGTACTCAGAATTTTTTTAGGGAGTCACATTTTAGAGATATAAAACAAATTTGCATTTTTTAAAATGGATATAGTTGAATAGACCTATTTTTTCTGATTAAAAAATGTATACATTGTTATTTTTATTTTTACTAATTTTGGAATTATTAAATTTTTTTGTAGTAATTTAATCAGATTTTATGTTTACATCCAGGAGGCTACGGAATAACAAAACACACAATATAATTTATATTATTAAGTAAAAATTTTAATCCATTAAAAATAATATATGCATATTTGATACATACATAAGACTCCTAAGTACACTCATGCAGTTTCTTTATAGGTAATGTAGAAGGCAATGTAACTAATGAAAATTATTGTTTATTTGGAGATAAGCACCTATTTATTGTTTAGCTTCAATTATTTACATCCATTTTGACAAAAACGTAATATCATTAAATTATTACAAAAATTGGAATAATACTAAAATTAGTAATAATAAACCTAACAATGTATACATTTTCTTAATGAGAAAAAATAGATCTTTTCAACCATAACAAAGCCAACTACGGTTTTCATTTTAAAAAATGCAAGTTTGTGTTGTATTTCTAAAATGAGACTCCCTAAAAAAATTCTGAGTACATTACTGGATTCAGAATAAAAATATTGTAGTTGCAAATACAATGAGCGACTGTGGGAGCGAACGAAAACACTGTATCAGGTTAAACAAGCGGTAAACTTTATTTGGCGACATAAAATGGCCACAATACGATTTACAAAGCAAAAATAAACTTATTGAACCCGTTATAACTTGGCGGTCGAAGTCTATGAACAATTTTTACAACTGCATCTTATATTCCAGACAACTCTTCTGTATCTGGCTTAGTGCAAAATTCTGGTCCATCACAGATCTATTCCTCCTGAAGCCACTTTGGTACTCCCCTATTACTGCCTCTGTTAATGGTTTCAGTTTATGCTTTATACAGTATGACAAAAGTTTATGCAACCCAGCAACGCTAGTATAGTATAGCATCCCATCGACTGTCAAGCTGAAATTTTGTATACCTCTAGAAAATGACCTGAACACGAATCTGCTTTCCGGTTCTTGAAAAGTACGTATTTAAATTTGGACAAACGACGACGCAGAGTGTTTTTCCCTATGCTGCACAGTCTTGCATACTTTTTAAGATCCAGTTGTCCTACCTGAGCGATTTTTGACGTGCTTAGACCATATTTTTGAGAGCTTGAATGACCTTTGAGATTTTGGCTAATGAATAAATAAAAATAAAAGGTTTTCTAAAAATAAGATGGTTTAATGTAATTGTAAATTTTTTTTTCTGAGATTAACATTTATCGTTTATTGTGAACCGTTTTGGTCGGTCTCTTGAGGTTAATTATAAGTGGACACTACTGTATGTAATGTATTTAGATGGTAATGTGTATAGTGTACAGTACCTGTTTTACATGCAAGCATTGTAGAACACCAAATATAGCRGAAAAAATGCACTGGAATATAAAAGTTTTAAGGGAGCTCTCTAAATTATTGTTCTATGAATATAATGAAAGTAACGTTGTGCTATAAAAATTGTACTATAGTGACCTGAAGGTGTACATTTTTGTTGTTTCTTTCCTAATTGAATAAATTATTATATGTATATTTTTTAAGGCACGTGGGTCAAAATTTTAGATTCCTTAAGTGTACAGCTGGTTGAGTATTGATGCATATAGAGATTCATGCAGTTTTTCCATACTGAATATTAATAAAGTATTTAAGGTTCAGATAATGTATTTTTATGTGTGAATGGTGATACATCTACTTCCAGACATCCCCGGTAAAGATTACTGAGCAAAACTGATTGTTCCATGCATCAGACAGTGAAGAGTAAAACACACTTTTGCGTATTAATAGTAATCATATCATCATATTTTATGATGCATTCCTGTGCAGTGTAGAAGGGAACTGAAAATCAACATTTTCTGTAAAAAAATACAGACTGTTAGAAAAAGGTCATTATGTGTATGAAGCACATTCATACCACAGGTTTTATCTTGATTTTATTGTATATGGTAGTTGCAAACTGTGTGGAACACAGGTCTGTACTTTTTTGGACAGAAATATGTGATTAGAGTAGTTGGTAACGAATAATGATATTAACGTATTGCTTTACTTTTTTATTAGTAATTAAGGGAACTAAAACATTTAAAAAATATGTTAATTTGGTTTGTATAACGTGCAATACAAAAAGTTATTGCTGAAATTGAGCACTTGAGAAACCTGGACAGCTGTGAAGAAGGCAGGGGTATCGACGGATACCTGGGTACCCAATAAATGTGCTACTACAAAGAATTTGTACCCGTTAACCGCTAACTACCCGATAAGCACTGCAGCAAGAGATCCAATATGCAAGAAGCAATTCCAACCGAGGATGGCCTTTTAGACCCGAATCAGGACAGCAGCTCATCAACTGGCTGTGGAAGCCTTAACCAACACTGAGTTATTTGTTGCGTCAAAAATAACTATTAGGTTATTTTAAAACCTGAAGTATTAAAATTGCAAATTGAAATGCAGTTGACTTTATCGAATGTGCAGCATTGTATGCAAAAAAAGTATTTCTATTCAAATGCAATAATTTAATTTTTTATATATACATATTAATAACAATAAATCAAAAAATACTTTTTATGAAGAAATCATTTTAAAAATGTAGTTGGTGATCCCACATTATAGGCTTGAAAAATATCAATGAATTATTGTTTTCATTCCTTTTGTGAAATCTGGATAATTGACCAAAAACATCAGTTAAACTGCTTAATTTTTAATTTGTTTTATGGTTATATGTTTTTGTTTTTTTATTGAGAATATAAATTATATATACAACAAATCATAATCGCTCTACGCATGTAGCCTAAGATGCAAGCAATGCAAAGGGATTTCATCGTTTCGGCATAAAAAACATATACATTGTCTACTATAGTCTCTAACATACATCTTTTTCGTGATATTCGAATTTTAGTTTTAAAAAATTGCAGCTTATTAAAGATGAGTTTTTTTATCAAAAACAAGTTACAAAGTTTAATAAAAACTAAGCAAATATTACAACTGTTTGTATTAATAAAAAGTAATCAAAGCCTATTTAAAGCATTTCACATTCTTTACCTAATAGAAGAGTACTGCGTTACTGAAATAAAAATATTTCAAAAAGGGTGCATAGGGGACTTACAATATACATGTATCTTTGTTAGTATTAACTTTTGAACTATGAAAAATTTGTTAAATCACATTCTTTTTTGCCAGGAAACTGTGGTATGATGTTATATGTGTATTTAATGAACTGTAATTAAGGTTTCCATGGAAGTATATCCACATGGATTTTTACTTCTTTGCCTAAAGATAATTAAATATTTTTCACATATTTAGTATCAGCAAAAGTAAGCAGCTTTGTTATTGATAAAATCAAATATCCATCAAACCACTCCAGACTTCGTACTTGTTGACTAATATTTTTGCGCCTAATGGTGCATCAAAAAAGTGTGTTTAAAAGTAAAACACATTTAGCTGGGACATCGACTTAACTTTTAAGATTAGGCTGGGGTCAACTGCACATTGCAAAATTCGTGTAATGTTAAGCACTTTTCAGACAGCTAATGGTTTAATGTCGGTAAAAAAATATTACAATTTGTACGCATTTGTAAGGTATTATCATAATACCACACATAATTTTGCAACCTAGTTTTTTTTTGTGGATGCGAACTGAATTTGCTTTGAGAAAGGGTTACTTATGTCCATTTTAAGTGTAGAAATCATCCAATCATCAAAGTTTAACTGCATTTGTATCAAATTTGTATTGGGAGGTTGAAACAAATAGATTTGTTTTGTAGGTAGTGCATGTGGGGTAAACAGCAGACCAAATAGATTGCAAATTGCATATAAAGGGGTTATGGATATTTCAGTGCACTTCAGGGTTAATTAACGTGATTAAAAATTGAAGCAAATCATACATCTTTTAGTATTATTAAAAATATATATTTCTTTCAGATCAGTTTATAATGTATAAAATATAGTAAATTTATAACAAAATATATTAATATCTGCAATTTATAATGTAAAAGCAAAGCAAGTCACATTAAAAGTAATGTGTTCATAATTAAACTGTTGAATCAAGTAACTTGACGGTGACAACTGGTTTTTATTATTTAATCCTCTGCTAATTGCAGCATTATTAGATTTGTATAATGTGTGAATATTACCCTTAGTTGCCATTCACCATATTTACATAAGTATATATTTGTGTTAGGTATTTTTATAAGTTCGTTGTGATGTGAAGTATTTTTGTTTTGGAATGATTATAGTAAGGTTTTAAAAATACTCACAATAAGAGAAATATGAAGTGATTGTAAATTATTTAGAAAATCTGTTTGTAAATAAATAATTTACTTAGTAATACAACGTTTCTTTGTTCTACTGCACCATTGCCATTTATTAATAATGAGTATCGTTCAAGTAAGGACAGCAAATCACAATTAGTATGTTTATTGTTTTTATTAAATATGAAATTTGAAATAGCTCTGTAGAATTTAGAATG
The DNA here is from genome assembly GCA_025024175.1 of Rhyzopertha dominica. Lineage (NCBI taxonomy): Eukaryota > Metazoa > Arthropoda > Insecta > Coleoptera > Bostrichidae > Rhyzopertha > Rhyzopertha dominica. Next base: position 35,831,079 of record QCXZ01000137.1, read on the forward strand.
ACTTGAATAATATTTAATTATTGATGGACCAGAGCCATGAAAAGGAAATATGTAGGTATTTAAGGCAATATTTACTGGCCCTTCACATTAAAATTTGAAAATACTGTTACCACGGCAATAAGCAGCTACATCCTGAGAATACCATATAATATACCACAACAAAATATTGGTAGCCATCACCACAGTGACACTGATATATTCAAACGTCTTTGACCCAACTCCAAACACGAGCAAATAAGAAATATGGTTTCAGCTGGATGCTGTGTGAACTTGATGAAAATGAGACCATGCCAAGAACACAAAAACATACTCAAAGGCACAAGGATATCATATTGGGAGATTCGTCAAGATCGTAAAGGAATAGTGACTTGAATAATATGATTTCAAGCAAGAAGCTTGATGCCTTCTGCTTATTCTTAATAAATTATTGTTGCAATTGTTAATTTTTAATGCAACACAAGATTTTGCAATTGAAATGAGCTTTTACAATATTTACCAATCACAAAAATGAGTCTAATTATTATTACATATCTTAAAGTGATCTAATCTAATTCTATTATTTAAATACTCCTTTAGTGTTAAACAAATAACAATATTTAGGTAGTTACATCCTGCTCTAATATAAATACTTGTTATTATCGCTATTATTTAAGATCATTAAATACATTTTAATACCTGATCAATGTTATAGAAGCCAAAATACTTATATATCATTAACTTTTTTGCTGTAATTTTCATTTTTTCAAAACCGCTTCTACAGATTTACAAATTTTGACACTGTCTCTGGGCACCTTTGCACCTTTATTCCTTCTCGGTAATAGGATAAATAGAAAACGTGATAATGCAAAAACTGGGTATATTTCTTTGCCTTAATCGTTGTTTCTGACCTTAAACAAACGAAAGGATAGACACTGCTTGTAATAAGCCAGAGTGTTACCAAATGGCATAAATTGGCTGTGGCGTACTAGCATGTATCTTTACATATAAAAAATAATGAAAATTGACCTTTGCCACTGGAAGTATACAGTGAATTGAATTCCCTCAGATGTGGAAGCTGATTGTTGCACTTTTACACTTATAAACTGTACAGAAAACCGTGTTAAACCACTGCTTTAGGAAAAAATCTTTTATTGCGGAATATCGGGCAATTTTTGCTTTATTTACGAAGTTCTGTCAGACTCCATTAAAATGACGGGCATACGTCATAATAAATAAATGCTTAATTACAGAAGCCTATTTTTCCTTATCTAAACTTCTGACCTACTAGAATATATTCCTGGTAAATTTAAAACTGTGTAATTAGATAATACTTTACATGGGGTGATGTGACTGTCCTGTTATCATCTTGGGGTTTAATACCATTATGGAAAGCAATTTTATGAAAACTAGAGACCTACTTTATTTCGATGGATAATTCATGTATAAGGGAGTATTTTAATGTAATATATATAAATATTAGGAGCATCAGAAACAAATTAGAGGACTTGCAGGACATCATAAGTAATTGTGATGATGATGACTCAGACCTGGTTGTATGAAGCAGTGCACGACTGTCGTGAGCATAGAGGTGGAGGAGTTGCAATATATGTACATACGGATGTAGAGTATGAGCCATGTGGAAGGCCTTTCTTGACCGACCACTAGAGTGGGAAATACCAGTGCCACTATAATAGACCATGTAATAAGTAATCGAAGGGATGATTGTATTGTAAGGCTCACTGACCACTGTATCTGTGTATCTGTGTATCTGATCACAAAATTATGACTATAAAAATTGTAGGAAAACTGAAGATAAAAAAAACCTATAATACAAATATCTTTAAAACGCTGGATACAAAAAATTCTATCAAGATGTACTAAATTCCACAGAGAACCAGCAATATGATAGCTTTAATGAAATGATACAGATGTTAAAAAACTTAAAAGAAAGAAATTTAAAGGAACGAAAAATACAAGTTATAAACAATAATGAGTGGATGACCAAAGAATTAATAGAAAAAATTAAACTCAGAGATAAACTATATAAGAGGTACAAACTTCTGAAAAATCAGTTTACAAAATTAGAATTTAGCAAAGCAAAAAATGCTGCTGACAATCTGCGGAAACGGTTGTAGAGGCAATGGACTCAAAAACGACTTGGGGCTGCTAAATTTAATAATAAAAAGGTCTGGTCTGTTATCAACAGTATAATAAAAGAAATTGCTACAAAAAAGAAAATACTGTTGAGAAGATCTGTGTTAATGAACAGTTGATTACGGATTCCCAACAAATTTGTAATGTTATTAACTTTCATTTTGCGATGGTAGGAACAAAAACCGCGGATCTAGTTGAAAAGCCCACATTAAGTTTTAAAGAAGTTGAGAACAGTAACACAATGTTTATTGTATCATGTACAGAACCTGAACTTCGTAGTGTCATCAGTACCATGCGGGACAATAGTGCTCCTGGAAATGATGGGATAAATAAAAAAGATCTTTTACTTGTATTTGATGTGATCAAAGAAAAATTGCTCAACTTCATCAACAACATACTAAATAGTGGAAATTTCCCTGATGTTTTAAAGATTGCTAATATAGTTCCTATTTATAAAAGTGGTGACAGGACAGATCTTAATAACTACAGACCTATATCTCTGTTAAGCATTTTTACCAAAATAGTTGAAAAACTTATTAAGGACAGATTAGTTAACCTCATTCAGAAGAACGCACCCTTTGATAAATATCAATATGGCTTTTTGGCTGGGAGTGGAAATATAAGTGCCACTACTGACTTTATGGAATATGTATCAGGAGAAATCGATCAAAATAAATATGTGGCTGTGGTATTTGTGGACTTAGGGAAGGCATCGATACGGTGGATATTGACACTATGCTAAACAAATTACACAGAATGGGGGTGCGGGGTAATGCTCATGGATTGTTTAAGTCGTACCTCAAACACAGGAAGCACAAAACTGTGGTAAACGGAAGAAAAAGTGGAGAAGTGGAAAATGTGGCAGGGGTACCACAGGGATCAGTGCTGGGTCCGGTGCTATATTTGTTGTATGTGCATAGTTTAGCTTTGGTAGGTTTAAAAGCTAGGTACTTTACATATGCTGATGATACAGCTCTAGTGTACTCGTCCTATGAGCTATCATGTCTAGGGACTATCATAAATAGTGACCTAAACAAATACTATTAGTGGCTCTGTCACAATAAACTTGCTGTTAACCTAAATAAGACCTGTTATATGTTAATCACGGAAGAAATTAAAAAAGACAGGCATTGAAATTAAAAATTAAAGTGTTGAATGAAGTTCGTTCTTATAAATACTTGGGTCCCTACATAGACAATGGGCTGGTCTGGGATGTTCATATAAACTCAGTAATAAAAAAATAGTGACTATGACGGGTGCATTAAGACGTTGTGGTAACTACTTGAACGATGCTGCTAAACATATGCTGTATCACTGTCAGCTGGAGAGTCTACATTGTCTGTTGGGGGAATGCATCCCAATACTTAATTAATAGGCTGCAGAGGGTGCAGAATAGAATCATTAAAATTCTATACAACATGGACTACTTCACTCCAACTGCTCAGGTCTATGGACCTCAACGTTTGCTCAATAATGGCAATTTAAAAATGTTGGAACAGTCAAAGCTTTTATTCTCTATTATGTAAGGTCAGATAAAGTGCAATTCTAGTATAAGTTAGTCAGTCAAATTCATAGTTATAACCTGAGAAATTACAACTGTCTTAGAAGTGATTTCCGAAGGACTAGAAAGACACAGGACTCTCCAATTTTTAGAGCAATTATATAAGGTGTATAATTGTTTGGATGCTACTATAAAACACAAAAAATCTATAAAAGCTTCTGCAAAAATTTAAAAAGAACATTGTTGGAAAATTTTTGACATTAACATTAATTTGTGATGATAAACTGTGTATATAGATTTTCATTTGTTTAAGCCAATGTTACCAGTTATTTTTTGTACTGTTTTTTGGCTAGTACTAAATTAAAAAAATAAAAAATAAATAAAAATAAAATCATTCCTAGAATGTGATAAGCTCTTTTGTGAAGGTATTTCATATTTAAATCTGTTTTTACTATTAAAGTAGTTTTTATGTAGATCACATCTTCCTCATTAAAGTTTCCTAGATATTTCAATGATATTGAAGCTAGAAGAAAAATGAGTTTATAACACAAGGAGTGACATACTAATCCAGTAAATTCAGTCTTAGTAGGATTTCTATGTAAAAAATTATAATTCGTTGAAGGAATATTTCTTCAACTTCAGTTTTTAAGATATTTAGCATTCACTCGCTCAGTTAGCAAAATATGAAAAAATATTCAAAAGTACAAATTGTACATACTTGGTTACACCATTTTTTTTTAAACTGAAAATACAGTGGTTATTAGCATAAAAAATAGATGCACTTATACCTTAATTTATGATAGATAATTTTATTTTCCATTATTGTTAATAACTTTTGTAAATTAAACTTTTATTTTATATTATTGTATACATTAGCGTTGTTTATGTCCTCTCAGCCCCCCCCGTTTCTTGTTTGCACTTGCCCCAAAATGAACTAATGCCGCTCCTGAGTGGGACAAGATAGTAAAAAGAGGACCCAAGAAAAGAGTGCCAAAATGCTCCAAACTCTTTTTTCCATATGGTTTTTCTGAGATCAGTGTTTCAGCGGTCCTTTTCTGAGATGACGTGGGTGGTGCTAACACAATTTCCGAGTTGCTTTGTCAATATGCGATATATATCTCAATTTAGAATTTATGTATGCTGAGATTTTTTTTATCAACATTTTAAATTGAATTATTCAGTAAAACTATAACGATTTTCAATACAGCAGCATCTGAATCAAGAAAAAKTGAACTTTTACAGAAAAAAAATGATAATCATAGTGAAATCAGAAATGACAGGCATTGTGTTAGTAAACATTAATTTGATAACACCATGTGTATAATAAAAAACATGTTAAGTAGCATATTAGTTTTTTTTTTACTTTACTCTAGGTTTATGTGTTTATTCTATGTAGTTATTGCATATTCTCCATAGCTTTCTATTACATCTTTTACTTCCAACCCCTGATACAGACTCTAATTAAATTAAGGTAACATAAAACTGCAAAACAAATTCTCACAACATATTTTAAGAGACGAAATATTAAGCAATCATATTTATGTGTGATACAAAAATTGTACAGTAAAATTAAATTAAACAAGATAATTTCCTTTATGAGAAATTCATTTCTCTTTAGAGAACAGGGATTATAATTATCAACTATAATAGAAAACTGATCCATTTCTCCAAGTGGATATGAATGATTATTGCTTTTTTGTATATTAAACGGCTTCCAGTTTATCCACTTTATTGAATACAGCGCTTTCCGCTAAAATATAGCCATCGTCAGTACCATTTGCAAGTATTATTTAAATAAATTTCACAAGAAAATATGACTTCTAATGGGAACCAAACAGACTTGACCTCAAACAAAAAGTAGCCTACATGTCAGCAACACAAAGATTTCAATGATCGAATAAACAGTTTAACATGGGGCAACTAAAATTATAAAAACCATATACAAGAAAGTAACAACTATGGCAGAATTAGAAAATATTTGATTTGTATTTAGAGTATCAATTTAATTGGGAAACATTTCAAGAATACATAAAATTGGTATTACAAATTTAACACTGAAATAAAAATAATCATAATAAAAAAATAAATATTTGATCATTCAAAATAATTTTCATAAGAAACATACCTACAATAAGTTGACAAAAATTAAATTGGTATTCTTATTTGAGTTTTGAGTAGAAATTTCAATTGACAGAAATAATTATACTAATTTCAGATAGAGAAAAATTTTTATTTCAACATTTAGAAAACAAGCAGTACCAAATACAAATTTATTGAGTCCATTGCAGAGTTTACTAGCCTAAGTTTCACTAACACTGCCATCAATTTCAGTAGCTTCATTCTGTGAAGTATCAGCTGTATCATTTCCTTTCTGCTTCTTCCAGTTTTTAGCAGCAGCTAATAGTTTCAAATTAGGTCGACTAGCTTCGTCTTCTGGGAAGATGTAGTCAAATACTTCCTCCCAACCTTGTTCAACGCCATCTTCATCGATAACTTTCTGCCTCTTCTTAATTCGTCTAGGCATCTTACTGTCCACCTTTTCTTGAGTTGCCTTATCACCATGCAAATTTTCAAAATCTCTCCAATTTTCTAACAACATAACCCTTTCCTCTTTTTCTACACAATTTTTTAAGCTCTCATTAGCTCTTTCGTATACTCTCCTGGCTAAAAGGATGTTCATGCCATCAGTGCCCTCAATACTTAGCTCAAATTTGGCATAGGACAACCAAACTTTTATGTGAATAGTTCTTTCTAATAAGCGTTCATAAAGTTGCCTTGCATTTTCATATTCCTCTTGAGCAATTTCAAAGTCAATATAGGATTTCCATAACAACTCGGGCATGTCTAAACGTGGCTGATCGATGGCTAGTTCATAAACTGCTCTGGCACGATCATAATCCCCAAGCAAAGTTTCTAATTCGGCAAACTTCATCCATGTAGTACAGTTTTCTGGACCAAATTCTAGGAATTTCTGATATAATATCCTACAACGATCAAACTCACGCAATTGTATTTCCAAGTCTATGTATCCCCTAAAAAGCTTTTCCTTTGGGCACATTCCTATTGCTGTGCCAAGAATTTTTCTAGCTGCTGTGAGATTTTTTTGCCTGATCTCAAACTGAGCAAAAAGGAGCCAAATCTTGGAAAAGGTGAAAACCTTATGAGGCAAGAGTTCAAGGCAAGCTTTATAAACTTGTCTTACTCTGTCGTAGTCTCTTGCTTCAAGTTCTTCAAATACTGCATAATTTATCCATAAATAAATATACCTTCTCCAAAACTGTTTGTTTTTAGTTGGAGGGACATTGGCGATGGCGCGTTCATATGTTTCACGAGTTACTTCAAAATCACCTTCACCTTCTATTAATCGTAATAGATCAAACCAGGCATCATAATTTGTGGGATTCTGAAGAATCTCTTGCTCATACTGAAATTTTCTTTTCGATACAATCACATCTTCAATACCCAACCTGTCACCATATTTCTTTTCATGAATAGTATAAGCTTTATAGAGCTCCTTCGCTTGTTCTTTGGGGATGTGATCTAGAGCATATTTGTATATAGCCCTTGCTCGGTCATGTTCTTTTTGATTTTCTTCAAATCTAGCAAAAGCTATATACAACTTTTCATCCATATAATCATCACCATAAAAATGAACGGCACGTTCATAAATGTTTCTCGCCGAATTTATAAATCCATGATTTTCTTCAAAACGAGCATACTTAATCCAATGTTTCACTTCCGGATGTGTTATAACAAACCGTTCATAAATCTGCCTAGCTCGGTCAATTTCTTTGTATCTTAACTCAAAATTTATGTAAGTCTGCCAAGCCTGTTCATCTGGTTGCCATTCCATCCAGCGTTCAAAAACTGCCCTTGTTCCAGCAACATTTTCGAGCATTTCTTCCATGTATGTATACTTGTACCTGTGAAGCATAACATATAGTACTAGGAGCGATAATTAACTCATGTAGGTTCGGAATAAATGTTGAATAAATGAGAGTAATGCATTCTGTCAATACCATCCGAAACATAATCGAATGCATCAATATGTGGATATCCCTTTAAAGAATTAGGTACTTATCTTTCACATGAACTATAAAACATCATTTTAAAGGATATAGCCAGTAAAGCATAGAAGCAACCGTTCGAAAGCATATGGCCAAAAAACAATGTTCCCAAAGTTTCAAACCTTAATTCACCAACCAGTTTAATAATATGTCGCAATCAAAGACTGAACATCGATTTTCTGCAAGAAATGTGTGTGCATGTCTCAATTCATTATATCCATTGAAATTTTAATTTCTTTGTGAAGAATGTCCATGAAAAAATTAAGCTTCACATTTGAGTAGCTGTTAACAATATTTCTGATAATGTGAAAGTTCATACTAGGAATATACGATTTAAGGGTTGTTATCATGTGTACGTTTGCATACTATTTGCAGTCATTATCAATGGTGAAGTACGAATATTATGAAATCGATTTTACTGAATGATCAACTACTTATAATAAGAAATTTTCATGAAGAAATGCATATGTACAAAATGATACCAATTGACATCAAAAGTTGCTATATGTAAAATTTCCTGTTTTTTAATTTTTCATTAGAATCCTCCAAATTTAAAAATCTGAAAGAATTTATAATAATTCAATACTGCTTAATGTTTTAGTTTATTGTTTTATATCACCAGACCTATGAACAGGACGTTGTCCTCTATAGGATATACATTGTAATACATTTTATATTTATCTGGTCAAACAAATAAATAAACTTAAACTTGTAACTAGGCCAAATTTATATATTAAAAAAATAATAATTACTGGGTTTTTGGGGATTTTGCTCAGACATTAAAACCTTTAGATATAAAGCAGGATGTGCTTCTTGCAATGATTTATAAGAATTTCTTTCATTTATGTTACGAAACAGACATCACTAAGAAAGGCTATGCCACAAAGATATTATGGTGAAAATGAAAAATTATATACTTATTTATATTATTATGTGTAAGAATAAGGTGGTAGTCAACTTTCTAATGTGCTCAAATGGTAGAACTTCTATTAATGCATTACTTACCAAAACTGATTGACTCGAGGCAAGATCGTTACTGCACGATCCCATATATTCCTTGCATGGTTTACTTGTCTGGAACGCATCTCCATTTCGGCATATTTCAACCAGAGAGTGATATTCCGATGGTCGACATCTAAAGCTCGTTCGTAAATTGATCTTGCTCTTTGGATTTCCTTCTGAGATTCCTCCCATTGTGCGTATTTAATCCAGTTTGATATTACTGTTCGGTTCTTACGAATGTTATCTTCAAATTGCTTACGTCTTCTATGCTGATAATCAGCTAATTCTGCTGGGTCTGAGATCTTCTGCTTAGGTGGCGGAGGTAAGATTTCTAAATCTCTTTCTTTGGCTTCACGCAAAAGCTGCTCTGCAGTAATTTGTATTTCTGCAGGAGCTTTATTTTTTACTTTGGCCACTTTAGGCATTTTTTGAGGTTTTGTATCCATTTTACAATTCTTCTTCTTTGTAAACAAAGATGATGAGAAATTTAGCGAAGCAATAAGCAGCAGCACTAGTTTATAATGTTTTTATTTAGCCAATTTGTGTTGTTAATTAACACACAAAACTAACCATAACCATACTTCTTGTCGGTTTATCATTTAAACTTCCATTTATGGCCCACCCTTCCGTTTACCACTAACCACTAACTTCGTTTCTTGATTGATAGTACAAAACAAAACAGAATCTTAGCAAAGAATAACACATCCATCATTTTTTATGCATAATTGTGTGTTACTGTTGCATACTTGCAGGGCTTGTACGGATAACTCCATTAAGGAAAGGATACCGAACAAACGATTCAGAACTCAGAAACGACATGTTCATAAGAACTCAATTCAGGCAGTAATTAACTTTCACTGTATATATAATATATAATTGGGTTGTAATTAGCTGCTGGTCGCCACAATCTGGCCACCGCAGTGAATTGCGCTTCGAAGCTCGCAAATAACGAGCGACGAGCGATTCAACTGTAAATACGCTGTATGGCGTTCAGCAGCATTACATAACTTTGATGAATATATGCCTCTTTGACCTCGATTCTGAATAGGGCCTTGGTAGCTCAGTGGGTGGAGCACTGATCTCTAAATATTTTTAGAGACTAGTGGTTTTGGCCCGCGAATTCAAGTTCTTATGGATTGCTGATGGGTGCCGCCACATGTTAAAAGTATGACATTTTTTTAGAAAGTTAGGCATTAAGTGACACAAAATTTCTGTTTGGTGGGTAAACGTTAGGTTTTATTTCAAGTAATAAAATTACAAATATTAACTATGCAGTTTAACGTCATAAGTATAAAATTACCATATAATAAGAAAACATATTGTAAAACAATTAGCCTATCCAGAATGCTGTCAAAAATGGCGGCTGGATGACAAACATAACCTAAATTACGTAGAGGTGGTCAGTCGCGACTCGCGAACGAACTGTTAAAAAGAATGGCTCTCGGGTGAGAACTGCGCGAACTGGTTCGTGACACTGAAAGTTCGTCGTTCGCGAACAAACAACTGTTGTTTCAGTTCGCGAACGAACTATGGAAACGAATAATCATAGACATTATGCGAATAACAACGGTTCGCTTGCGCTACCTAGTTCGCGCGAACTGGCTCTCCAAAACGAACTGTTTTTTCCATCTTATTAGGGCATTTAAAGATGGCGGCTGGATGACGAATACATGTTCTGGACAGTGGACAGCCTAATAAGGAAGCTTTTGTACTACTACTACTACTACGTCTACACATTTGTTTGTGTCTGCTGAAAGCGACCTTAAACTTCGTCCAATCGAATATTACAAATGCAACTTGAAATAGTACTTGAATTTGACAAACGCGAAACCTGATAAACATGGTCAAAAGAACTATCGAACAACGAATCGAGAAAAGTGATTTCTTTACCTTCTTTGTTTTGTGTTGTACTTATGTTGTTTCGTCTGTTTCTGCTTCTTAAGATATTTTATTAGCCCTATGAATATGATGGATTCCACTGATCACAAGGAATACTTATTAAAGCAGGTAAGTACTTGTGCGCACATTGTTTTGATTGTTATTCTTTAGCTTATACCGTTGAGTGAAGAAATTTCTTCACTCAACGCTTATACCCTATGATTACAGCATAAATATAATGTTTTTGGAGTTGAGTGCTGAACATTTGTAGATTCCAGATTTAAGTGGTTTGTGAAGCAGAGGAATTTGAGAATATTACCAAAAACAATTATACTGTAATGATGATAATAAAACTTGACGATTTGATTTGCTGATGCTTATTAGGCTACAAAAGAAAAATGTAATAGTTTTTTGTATGAAAGAACACTGTATGCTGTCTGTCATCGCAATACTTATGGAGCTTACATACAATAAACATGGCTCAAAAAATGCACAATGTCAATCAAAAGTAGAGATGAAAAAGTCAAGACCATTAGTGCTAGGAATGACAACAGCCACAAATATTTGTGTTGATCTTGTACACCATCATCCAGTTCTAGCTACAGAWGCATTAAGGTTCCGGAAACCAACAGAATAAATAAAAAAATATAAAATTTTGTTTCAATTGATAATTAAAGCATTTCTCGTTAAGTTAATGTGTCTTTGGGTGGTTACAATTTTAAAAAAATCCTTTGCCCACGAGCCACTAATTAAATTTTAGCTAACCCAATCATATAACTTTTGGGGTGGTTCGAGTCAAAAAGAACTTTTTATATATAATGTTCTTTTTGTAACCTAATTTGAGGATATCGTGTATCCATAAAAAGTAATAAAAGCAGTAAGATAACGACTTAATACAAGATACCAGTCCCATATCTAAGCATAACGGTTAACATATAATTGGTAGTACGTTTCTCAAGTCCTTTATGATGTAAAAATAATTGTAGTTGAAGTGTAAATGATTTAAAACAATATTTTGTAAATAACGTAGGCCCTTTTTGGGCTCCATCATGTTTTCTCACATTACACATTAGTGCTGTATTTCGTATCAATATTTTCTCTGTATTTTTATATTAAAAAAAAAACATTAAGGGGCATACTCAAATGTGTAGAAATAAAAAGCTTTAGGTACCTCTTTTTCTTCAGAACTTAAACTTCTCCACTTTGCAGCAGCTCTCTTGGATTTTTCTCCAAAATCCAAAACAGATGTCATAGCAACAATAGTACATTTATGTCATATGGATTACTTACCATCGAAAATTGTGAAAAAACATTGCATAAATATTGCTTTGAGCCATTTTACCGAAATGTCAGAACAGACAGGGCATGCATGCAAAGGCTCGTCGGTTATGCGGCGGGATCAGATGGGACTCGGTCTGGCGGCGTGGCTCGGGATGACGGTTAAGAAAAATATACCTGCATGTAGGTCCCTGTACTTACAGATCGTACCAACTACGACACAGTTCGTAAAGTTACTGTTAGATGACTCATTATTATGCATTGCCGATTTTTATAAAATTACCCCAACGCTAGGCATAATACGTGTCCACTTAAACATTAAAGGGGAGAAGAGAGATACTTTAAATTAGCATGTCAGAGAGAAATAAAGGTGGCTCTGATTTAAAAATTGAAATGTGTAATGCATTGTAATGAACAAATAACTGGAACTAAACTGGCCGCTCAGAGTAAGGCAGCGAATAGAATCGGATCCGTAGCTGGCGAGTGGGGGACGTTCTCTCACGCACTCATTACGGTAAACGTGATACGAGTGCATTGTTACGATATTTACATATATATTATTAATTTAACATTAAACTAAGCGCGGATGGAATCAACCTAGCTATTTTAGATAATGCAAGAGATTTCACATTTCATTACAAGTTTAATTTTACCTAGGTCTTATTAGGTGCTCAAACGTGTCGTGCGACGCAAGCTAGTTATTCGATTAAAGAGGGGTCTGTGGGTTTGAAATTAATTATTAAGGACACTTTCAATTTTATATAATAAATAAAACGATAGTTTGATGTCCTATCTATATTACGCAATCATTAAATTTCATTTTGATCCAGTTCTTCCTAGATTTGAATCAGTATTCACCCTAAACCATCCAAGTTATTACAATGCTTACGCGTTACGCCCCTGTTGAAATCGCCTGCCAAGTGCCAAGAGACTGATGACATTTTCTATAATTTATTTTTTCCATGGCATGCTACTTAATTTGAGGATTGTTGTGCAACCAAATGCAATAAAAACATGTTAAGTTATAAAATCGATTTTCTTCTTAACTAATGTAGATATAAAGTGAATCAAAAGAGATTCTTAAAAAAAAGGTTAAACATTAATCATGTTAGGAACTATTGTTGTGAATATTTACAAATACGGAAAATAATATAATAAAAATCAAGGATTTGGGGGGGACCATTCAAATCGCACGGGTTCGCAGTTAGTTCATATGGCGACCACGAGATGGCGCCACCAACTTTGAACGGATGAAGACAACGATAGATTCACTTCTATCTAACTTTTTCTATGCCTTTACTTCATTGTTGAAAACATACTAAATATTCCTATAACCTATATCCATCCTCTTTCTAGTAAGTGCGGTTTTGTCACTGCTCTAAATAACTGGATGTCGCATAAGTCATTCAAAACTGTGATAAGTAGCCACCATGCCGCTGGTACTCGTACTATCAATTTAACGGCGCGTTCAAATTTTAGGTTAGATGCTTAACTACATAATATGGTTATGAGTAAACGTAACATCCAGTTCGTACGGTACTACGGTACATGTTTCTTACTCAAACACTACAACGATCGTCTTTTGGAACTCTGCAGACAGATGATGAGTTCACGATTTTAACCGTCAATCATTAATGTTATACCTATTTACCGCAGAAGCGAACTTTTGTCAAAATTTTAGTACAAGGACCAGCGGCTAGGCGGTAAAGTGGCTTAAATCTATCACAAATAATTTACATGCATTTTGGTATGTAAGCGACATCCAGTTATTTAGAGATCAGTGGGTTTTGTAGCCTGATAGATGCAAAGATCGTTATCCTTAATGGACTTATCTGTAGTTGCTTGCTTGACAGCCGAACAGTATTGCCATTGTTAGTAGGAGGCACCAGGACATCAGACCAGCAGCAGGAGGCACTGCAAAAGAATATATTTTTGAAAGACTATCTTGTGTAATACCACTGTAGCAAATAATTTTTTTACAGTGACAACACGCGACGAGAAAAGACTCSCCGATAGCTGTGTATCTTTGATACACCCGTAAGATTAGGGTTGTCAACGGTTTCGCTTTTGTACCCTCTTGTCCCGCATCCCACTGCCAACGCTAACGGGACATATCTATGGACATCTGTGATGGACATAATATTTTAAAAAGCGGCTAATAAATCAGAATAGACTCCTTCTGCCACGCATGCGTGGTTCCTTGTGGCTCGTCTACGAATACGAATACTCATTACTCACATGTCCTGTTTATGTTTTTGCATAATTCTGTGTCCTGCTCTTTTTGTTTTACACAGAACCTATTAGAATCGTTACTATTTTGTTTTTAATAATGACAGTCATGTGTCTGGTAAGCAATGAGGTTTATTCTAATCAAAGTAACCTAAATAGACATTCTATAAAAGTACATAATGCAAAAAGTGGTGTGTCCTAATCTCAGTCTGTATGGAGTTACAAATATTTAGAAGAAGGTTGCTCTTATTCTTTCCACTAGAACTCTCTCGTCATAAATTATTTGGAACAAATTCACAATAAAAGTATTGACGTCGAGAAACTAACATTTGCTATTATAAGTACCTACCTTCATGAAAATTTAAGAGACGGTATTGAATATTAAGATTATGTATAGTTATTATTCCATATTTTAAAGTGTGGAAGTCGTCAATAGAAAAGTCCACATTTTCTAACTAGGTATTCATCACACACATATGGCAGAGCCCAKTCTGTTATTTAGCCGCTCCTCATATTTTGTCCCGCCTTTTTTTGTTAATATGTAAGTACAAAATGATAATTTACACGCAAAAACACTTAAATTGAATGGTCCGTGGCCGTAGTCTGCAATTTAAATTCAGTTGTATCCTTCCGTGATTTTTTTTGCGTTTCGTCAAATTTTGCCTCGTAATTAAAATTAATTAATTAAAATGCCTGGCTATAAAACCAAGAATTTAATTCAGAATGTTAGCGACTATGAGCTCTTGGTTTGTTTATCGTTCCATTTCATAATTTATTGATTTTCAGGACAGATTTTCTGCTATCCAACCTAATCTTAAACGATAGCTGCAAATCGATAAATCCTCCGTATAAAATTTTAGAATGTTTCTATTTCTATAGTTTAATAGTTTTGGCAACGCCCAATATGTACAACTACTGTCTTTTGCAAGTCATGCGCTGTCATTTTCTTGAATTTTTCCCAGCCGATGCCATATGCCAATCCAAATGGTGAATTCGTTGATGCAATGGCCGCAAGTAGTGGCGGAATAGAGTGGTCTTCTATATTGAAACCATTCTTATCAACTCGAAAAGAAAATGCCACTCAAAGCGATTTAATCGAACTCTGTTCGACCATAGTAAAAAGGTATGCCAGAGTAATTCCTACGACGTATTTCTAACGTATAAAACTGTTGTCATTTCGTGGAAAATGTTTTGGATGACAGTTGATTTTTGGACGTATTAATTTTACTAATGGAAATTTTGTTTCAGTGAATCCGAAATATTGCGCAGCAAGGATCGGAATAAAGTGTTCTTTAATAGTTTTGCTGTTTTGGCTGCCGACTACATAAGTGCAAACGCCAACAACTGTACGTATATTTCTCAGAGTTAAATATTCGACACTATCAAGTGAAGCATATAGTGTTAATTTCCAATAAAACAGTGAAACGGCCTAATGTATTGGATCGTTAATAGTTTTTTAATTTGTTTCAGTATCTGCAAGTCAACTAGAGACAGTCAGTGCCGCCTGCAGAGTCTTATTAAAATATCTAATCAGTACTCTGCAGTCAGTGATTAGKGATTCAGCTCCTAACAGTGCTCAGATAGAACGTTTTTTAAATGCAATACGTGTATTGTGTGTAGGAACTGGTCTTCTTCCTCCAACAGAAGTTTGTGCTTTGGTTAACATAATGAAGGGTGAGAATTTGCCTTCAAATAGTAATTCTTCAAATACTGGTAAGTTTATTTAATCTTTTTTCTATGCGCTTGTGGTTTCCTTGATTAAGAACACATAACTTGCGAGTTTTCTCCTAATATTTGGAAATTCTTTTAAATTATCATATTTTACATTATATGCAAATAATTTTAGGCTGTGGAACAGACCACTTTTCATAAAACGGTTGTTTACATGGTAATTATTCACTACACTGGACCTTGATCAAATTCTTCTGCAGTGTACGGTGTGCTTTTAACCAGTTTTAGGGGTAATTTTTTTACTGTGCTATTTTTGACAAAATATGGCCTAAATGTGTTAAAAATCATGCACTGAAAAAATAACCCTTAAATTTGCTTGAAAACAGTCCTCATCGTGAAGTAGCTCCAAATTCAAACAATAATTTTTGGGAATTTAGATGCGACCGCAATGTTCGGGAAGCCGTGTTTTAAAGGTACGCAAATTTTTATGTAGGTAGATTGTTCAAGGACCGGTATTCTGCATAATTACCATTTAGGTACATTTGGAACTATTTTTTTTTGTATTTTACTTAGTGCATAGGTATGTGTTCGCAAATGTTCCAACTGATGTAATGGCTAAGTGTGAGGGAAAGCAAAACGTAACCTGAACTACTACGCTTAGGAAAGGAGCAAGCTACGCTACACAATATGTAAAGGAAATGTGTCCAAACAATTCTGTTCTGTTTATAAAGTCCCTTTTTCAAAAGGTCGTTTCTGTAATGCAAAATTACTTGTTTATGATAATTTACATACATTTCTAAAATAAGTTCAAAATTTGTGAGCTATGTATTCTCAATAATGACCTGTCTTAATTTGTAGTGATTGGGTGTTTTCACATTTTTTAGAAATCATGCCATGTGTATATTTGGAGCACCCTTGTTACGTCCTAAAATTTTCAAAATTTTTCTAGCACTAGTTTTTGAAAAAAACCGTTCTGAAGTTCTAATATAAAAATTGACCACACAAACGCAGTGTCCCGGGATGGAGACAGTGTGACGTAGCACCCGATGTAAACAAAGAATATAGGTTATGTTACCTACATGCCTTTACTTGTGCCAAGTGAAACGAGTTGTTTTCTTGCTTTTAACGGACTCCTCCTAACAACTGGGAGAATGTTTAAGCATGTACAAACCAGAAGCTAACAGCAGATGGTGCTTTGTGCCAGTGTTCAAATGTCAAATACACGTCAATAGTCTCAACAAAATATTCGTAAGTGTACCTGGAGACTACGAACGCAAACGGAGATGGTTTAAAGCAGCCAGAAGGGGTATGACCAAGACAAAATCTACATTTTACTGTTGTGAGACTTAAAGTAACTGCATAATTTTTTGCACGAACTTTGTGTTTCGGGCATATCGTGGACTGCAGTATACATATGGGCCCCTCTCGCTTTACCCGAAAATAACCTATAGCTACAGCTTCGTGTTGCTCACAACTTGCACTAGAAAAAAGATGCATTTCGTTCAAAATATCAATGATCCATAATGTATTAAACTGCAGATTAAGCTGCTTTATTAATTACTTATACTGGTGCTTTAGCGCTTTTGATTTCGGCAGCATTAAAACGTGGGTCGTTATTGATAAATTCGGTGACTATAAACATATCTACACCCGGCAAATCGTTCGAAGACGCTTTAACAAAGCATTCCGACGAGATATTGTTGAATTTATATAAAAAAACAAACGAGAACACTCTCAAACATAACCAATAACGCAAACGAAATACAGAAAGTAGCGGACGTTAACTTGTTTACATCGGGTGGTACGTCACAGCCAGTCCTAGTCAATCTGAGCGTGCTTAAAACTACGTTGTTGCCACGTTGCGCACTGAGAAGTTGTAAACAATTTATTTTGGTTAAAAATTTTTTTGCAGCGTTATGGATACAGATACACACTTAATCAATTAAGTACTCTTTTTTAATGTATAAAAGTTTATATTTTATAACTAGTGAACACACCCAATTGTCCACAAATTTCATCGGATTCATGAAGATAATATGTAGATAATATCAACTAATTTTTATATTAGTAAACCAAAGTTTTGGAAAACATTTATTTTTGAACTACTTGTTTCTGTAAACTCTATAGTATGGCATGCTTTGCTTCTTGTTTGTCTAACATAATCATGCAATGAATGCTAGTCTGTCACGTTTGGTGATCTTATGGACGTTAAAAATTATTAATATTTTTTACTACAATAGCAGAACTGATTATTATTCAGTTTATAAGTATCAATAATAAACAAATTTTAAACCGAACATATAGTATTTTTATATTATCTGTAACTACTACAAGTACATACTAGAAAAATAAATTTTATTATAGCAGGAAGTGAGAAAGAAGGTAGTAATAAGCAAGAGAGCTCTAAGAATCGTCCAGACCTATCTGCTCTTATTTTTGAGCAACTTACTTTACCTATTCGAGATGGACAGAGCTCTGCAGTTGATCAAGCTGGTACTAGTCATGGTGGCCTTCCAGAAGTAGTGAATACCAATGATCCTGCAGCTGAAATAAATGTAAGTCTATTCTTTTTGAACAACACTGATGATTTTAAGTGTATGGGTCACTTAATGCATGTTTTTTCACAATACAGTTTTAATGTGTTGTTTATTTTAAGATAATTCGGTAATCCTTTTTGCATTTGTTTTTCTTAATTAATTGTCAAATAAACAGTGGCCAATTAACAAATACTTGTATAGATAACAGGGTGTCCCACTTAACTTTTCTCATTGTCGGATCTCTAAAATCATAAAAGGTACAAATCCGGTTGAATTAGACAAAAGTTTGCCTGCATAATGACGATGTGAGATCTATCCTGTAAAATGGTAAATAACACGTAGTGTAAAAATTGGTTACCTTGTATCTAGTGTTTCATCACATAGCAGTTCATCTCAATGTAGTTTCTCAACTTAAAATCACAAGTGGCCACGTTCCAAAAGAGGATGATAACATGAAAAATAAAGACTTACTGCTCTCTGCCAAAAACAATGCAGGTTCTACTCACCGGAGGACTTTATTCCCCCTAGCGTCATAAATTGCCAGTCATACAAAAATAATTCCTTATCAAGTTCGTCTTTTACCAAATGACATCACATCATCAGTCTTCATTCTTCGACAACTAGCTAGCGCCACCTGAAATGAGTCAAGGCTCCCCTGGACGCCCAACTACAACAGTTGGCATCCCAGTGACCAGGATCGGGTCAAGCGACCCGCAGGTAGGCCCCCCGATCTACGAGACACAGGTTGAAGGAACCACGGCCAATAGACCGGGCACGCAGCGTTTAGGGGGCTCAAAATATTATCAGAAGCATGCATGCATTCTCACACCACATGTCACATTGACATGATCAATAAGAACTCTCTTCTCTAAAGCCACTATGCTATGTATCTCATTGCAAAACTACGTTATCATCCAAGGTGTTCTGGCCAAACCTTTTAAGTTATCAAATAATATGAAGACTTCAGAAACAGAAAGAACTCTTTTATTAATAGAGAAACAAACAACAAATTAAACACATTTAACAATAGATTTTGCAGAAAATGGAAATAATGTTTTTTTCTTTCTTGTAATAACTCATATTTCTTGTTTGACTGTTCTGAAGTTTGGAAACATGTAGAAGTATGTAAAATAATACATCACTGATAAAGAAAAACTGATTCTTGTAAAATAAACCTGACCAATTTAATCCACTATAAATTTGGCAAGGTTTATTTTACAAGAATTAATTCAAGAAATCTATATTGAGTAATTTGGATCAGTTTTTAACGTTTAAGAGAAACTAATATTATTTGGAGGCTATTTTATCTTATACCATTAGTTTGTGTATGCATATAAAACAGATTTTAATTTTTTCCAGTTGTGCCATAAATAATAAAGTTATGGTTTGCGGCTGTAATCTGAGAAGGCAAACAATAAAAACACATTCGAAAAATAAAGCATCAAAATAGTATAGATAGGTAGTGACACATGTTACTTTGATGTAGCAATGATAGAAATTTCTTACTTGCAACAAACTATTAAATATGATTGTTTGCTGTAAGACATCAACCACATTTCATCTTTAATAAAGTAAAAGGGACTAATACCTCAAAGAGCCTCTTTAGGACTTGATAATGTTAAAGATTTGGTTCAACACAAAATACATTATGGTGCCCATAAGAAAAGAAAAGTTTAAGATCATTCTGATGAAACAGAATGTTATATTGAATTTTTATAATCAATAATGAATTTACAACATACTTCAACATAGTCTTTCCAAATTTCTGCCTAATGTGAAAAAAAGATGAGTGCTATTACAGGAAAAAGATACAAAACTCTCATTTTGGCAAGGTCTATTTTTAAAACAGTTGTCTAATCTTCATAAGGTAGGGCAACTTTTGTGCCATTTAACCAAATTTGTACCTCTTACCATTTTCGAAATTTGCAAATTTCAGTCGAAAACCCTTTTTAGAGTATTAAAACAGTTTTGGATTTTTCATCTTATGACATATTCTGAGTTAAAGGAAATGTTTCAACTGTAACTTAAATCAGTTTAGATCAAATCAAAATCAAATTGAGAGACAACTCCAAGAGATGGTTGCACAAAATGTTATTAACTTAATTACCTGTTTAAGTGTATTAGGTGTTTAGATTATTTCTTCTTAGTATTGTCATTATTTATATCTGAAGCAATCCAGTTGCGTGTTCGGTTATTCTGCCTTTACATGTTTTATTAGTAATTTTTCAGTTTTGTCTTCCATCAGCCCGAATTCAGAAGTTTTGTTTTTATCCACCGATGTACTTATATTCCAATTTTGTCAGTGAAATAATTTCTTGTTCTCTTCTGTAAGCGTTTATGTCATATAATATAGATTGTTGTAGTATTGTACCGTTAATTCAAGTTTATCAGTTACCCTCGAAGGCTAATGATTCTTTTTCCTAAGCGTTATCCCTTATTTGTACACATTTACTCATATGTGTAGTCGTTTGGCAATTATAGTCCTTTCTAGCAATTACCTTGAATAAAATCATTTCGCTAAAAGCTACTACTATATTAAATACCAAAGTTGAAGGGATAATGAACTGTTTCATTATGAAATCTTAATATGCTCAACAGGCATTTAGTTTCATTGCAATATAGTATGAAATGTACAGATCATTAGTAAGTTTGCTTCCTGCTATTTTATTTTATTCTGTGATGGTATAAATATGTCAGTATATTCTATAGTTGTATGTTTACATGTATGCAGTAATAAACAATACAAAAAGATCTGCACTAGAAAATAATTATTTTGTATTGTAAAAAATTAACACAAGTACTAGTGATAGTTAATAAATTATTTTATTTTTAGAAGCTTTTCTTGAAAGTAAATACTGAGAGTCTGCAAGGGTTAAGAGCAGGGGATACACTCTGTGACCTATGTTTGAATTTGCCATCTATTAAGAGAGCTCGCACCAAAGTCGAAGAGGCACTCGCTGGAAAGCCTTTTAGTATACCTTCTACATATTCAGAAGCAACTGCAGCTAGAAATAGGTAAGTCTGTTTTTGTTATGGCATTTTGGTTTTTACAATAGCAGATTACACATGCCAATGGTCAGAAAGCTGTAGACATGTCAGTAGTCGGAAAGCTATAAACATACCAACTCCTGGATGAGAGAACTAATAAGTGTTTAAATTTAAGAAACCATTGCAGGACAAAGGAATATTTATGTGAATCATGATTTAATATGGCAGAAAGTATTTACACAATTTGGTTTACTTAAGTATTTATTTCATTAATCACTTTTTTTAAATGGATATTGTAAAATATATCTTCCTTATTTAAATTAAAATCGTTAAGGATCCATGCATGATTTATATTTAATTTATGGCAATTATGGTTTCTTTGTATTTACATATTAACATACATATTTATTTGCAGTCCATTCATTGTATGACGGTGTAATATGTAATGGTCAATAAAATACAAAATAATAAATTATTTAAGTAATATGCAATTGAACTAGACAATTTGAATTTGTTTCTTCTCTCGAACTATTTGAATTCTGCTTTACAGTTACTTTTTGTCCTGTTGACAATAAATATTGAAGCAAGTTTGGTTGCCATTAACTGTATTGCCACAGCTAGTTTGCTTTTATGGATTACAATTCTGCAAGAAGAATGTAAGCTGAAATATTATTAACCTAGTAAAATTGCCCATTAGAAATCTGAACATTTGTGGTTTTCTTCTTTGGATATTAATGTAAAGGAAAAATTCTTCCAACATGCTTTCTTGCCCTACTAGAGCTAAAGGAGCTGATTATTTAAGAGATGTTAGTGCATCTTAGTTGCTTACCATTCTAGTGGTTTATCTCATGCAGTTCTACATAATAATTTTTATATGACACAAAAAGCGATTTCCATTTGTAGCGGTTTGCCTTTTTCATTTTCCATTCAGCGCTGGTTCAAACCATGACGTCATCGGACTAACCCGGTTACTTAAATTCTGTAACCGGCCTCGGAGATCGGTTCCAACCAGCGGTTAGTGTATCTATCTTTTTTTTATTTGTCTATCGCATTTTTTGATCATTCTACTCCAATAATAATTTGAAAAATCTGACACTGACAGCTTCGAGCGCATTTACGATTTTGGAAGGAGTGCGCCTGCTGGTTTCCCTATGCTGTGACGATGGTGAAGCAGTTTTTGATTACAAAACACGCAAACTAAATGACTACTGACTAGTAGGTATTTAACACATTTCTATTTTCTGTATAGCATGTAAGTGGATTCCAAGTTTCCAAGCTGCGCTGTGTGACGACTGTGGAGCAAGATGTATTAGAACAAGAAAACGATCTCTTATTCCAACTGTCTTGTAAAATATCCTTTCAAACAAATACAGCGTTTTCGGTAGAAATGCGAGAGAACACGACTTCGGAACAGAATATATATTAGAATGAGAAAGCAATTTCTTCCCATTCCATCTGTCTTGTGCGCGAGAAGGTATTATGACCAATAAGTGTACCATGATAAATGTAATATACCTAGACATGCATTTGAAAACGATTTAACAAATAAAAATTTTTGAAAATTGTTTTCGCTATACAATACTTCCCATCCGTTGGATATGTAAGCAATAACCTATGCTTTCAATTTGTAAATCAAATGATGTCACAGTTTAAAGGGAGAAGACAATCACTTACAATGTTTCTATTTTGCTCTACTATCCTAATACAACCATCAGTTATTTAAAAAAATTACATACGAATAGTTTATAACAATTACAAATCTGAAGGGTCCGTTCGTCCTGGTTTCAATGACTTGCCGAATTCGCGCTTCTTTCCAGCCAATCGTATTCAGTCTGTTGCACACTTGGCATCATTGTATGTCCTTGCCAAGTTTATTTACATGATCATATGTTTATGTAAACATAACCTAAACTAATGGGTACTTTAGAGTTGTCGAAAACTGGGTGTATTAATACCATTTCTCAGTTTGTAGGCAAAATATCATCAGGAAGCATAAAGACTGATTCGAGCAGCTTATCACGTATTGATCACAACATCAAATAACAAATAGCAAAATCTGCGAGTACTATACATAACCAAACACAAACACGTGCACTTTCGTCTTTCACTGTCATGCTGTCATTTGTCATTGGTTACCGGCATGTCCGTTAGCTGATTGCCTTTCTCTGTTGTCAAACGTTCGACCAGTACATACGTCATGATGACGTATGTACTGGCCGCGTTTAAAAAGGGGCGTTGTCTCCCACCAATTTACAATAATTTTTTTAGGGCATTAAAACTCCACAGACGAAAGAAATATTTTGGAATTAGCATTAGCATACCTTTAGCTTCACAAAACATATTTTTCCAGAAAAGTGTCTTATACCCCATTAAGGTAGATTTTGCAAAGCAACAAAAATTGTTGGCTTGACGTCTGTCATCAAACCTTTATAATAACTGTATGTTTTATGTTCAAAATTTTAATTCAGCGTACGTATTGTTGTTGTTCATAGTGAATTAAGTAGCCTTAGTTTTGCTAAAATAGTTGTAATATTGAAACAGTGTTTCAGCTTGTTACGTCAAAAAATAATCCTTCGAGTACCACTGAGATTTGGATAAATTTAAAAATAATTCTTCAGCAATTCTCCAACATATTGCAATTTGGCAACAGGCACTCATGCCTGTTCCGGGGCAATGCGTAGTTGAATTTCTGTCAAATTATTTTCTTTTATTCTTACTCTCTTGTGTTATTATTACCGAGTATTGAATTAGAGGCAGTTACATCACTATTTTCTCTAATAGTAGATTTTTAAACAACCGGTAATTATCAATACTACTATAATATTATTAAAATGTTAACAGTACTAAGGTGAATCACATTTGTAAACAAACAGGTGACTCTAAAAGTCAGCTTTACTGTTATATACAATATGTTTGTGTGTAGTAGATCAGTGAAAATACCTARMTACTAAATTGTCACCTTCCACATGTACTAAAGTAACTGACAAATTTTGCAAAAATATACTGATATTGAAATGGTGTATTTACCGTCATTTTCATACTCGGATCTCACGAATCTGCATAAGTTACATATGTCGGTATGTGAGACTGCGAATATATCGATAGATAATATTTAATTTAATTTAGTAGATACATATTTATGTATTTTCGGTCGCTGTAAAATTTATAAGAAATTAGTCACTACTTGTGGAGGGTGACTCAATGTTTAATGGATTTATTGAAAACCACATGGGCCAATTGCAGCTTACACAACAGTGTCCGGTGTGCATGGGTATACCTATACTTCTTTTGAATAAAGGGCTCTAGCTCAGAGATTTGTCCAAACAAAATTTCACAATTTTTTTCGTTGTTCTGTTTTGACCATCTTTTACACTTACACTTTCTACACCTCATACAATCAATATTAGATGTGTGTGACCAAAACAAGTAAGAATTTCTGACATTGTGATGAATGAGTAACAGTATAAAAAACTTAATTCAGTTATACAGTATCTGATCCTGTTATTCCAGTGTAGAGATCTAATTAAACTGGAACTAATGTGTTATCAATATTCTGAATCACTAAAATACTGGTATCTACATCATAGGCTGGAATTTTGGCATTTACCTTTACATATTTTTTTAAAATTATAATTCCTTTATGTTTCTGCCTCCTGGCTGAGTCACTCTCAGGCCTGCTAAAATTTGCCCTAGATAATATTACTTTTAATCTTAGTAAATATGGGGTCTGTACCTACTGACAGACCACATTGAATCCAGTAATATGCTAAGTAATAGCTGAAACTTTTAGTGATATTATAGCTAGGTTGTTATTATAATATTGCAATAAATGTGAATTCAGTAATAAACCAAAAACAAAATTGTATTCATATTATGGGACATCCTACTTGTTTTAAACAGGCTGTATTGTCAATTTGAAATCAGTGGGTACATAAAAAGTTATCAATATTGTAATAAAACTATGAAAACGTTGTTGATTCTGTGTGAATGGAAAGAAAAACCTGTATCATAGACTTGTGTCACAGTATAAGGGAGAACGCTTTTTATTTGTATTAATAATATATCAGTCCAGTCAGTTTAAAAATTGAATGAACACCCAACACAGTATAGTATAAAAGCAAAAGGTGCAGTCAGATGCTAAAAAAGATGTGAAGTAAGGTTCGATAACTGTCAAAAATGAAAGGTTATACAACTTTTTATGTCACACCTCAGGACATTTTGGGCCTCCATGGTCTGTGTTTGCACTGGGTGCCCCTCAGAAGCCATATTAGAAGACGTAATCTTAAAAACTTTGGGAGTTTTGAATAGAAGGAATACTCAAACTGCCGGTAAAGTCGATTACACATCTGTGCTACACACTCATTACAGTGCCATCTAATGTCTGTTTCCAATATCATTCACGTTTTGCCTCCAAAAATTGTGTTTTTTTTTTTAATTGAGGTGATCTAACTATAAGATTATATAAACAAGGTCATTACAAAAGGAACTTGATCCCATAGTTAAATTACCAAAAAAACTGAAGTCTTGTTAACAAGTGAAAAAATTGAGTTTTATAAACTGCTAGAGAAAAAATAATTAATGAAATTCAGCAACTGTATCAACAAAACAAATTATTAATAATTCATTCGTACCTTATAATTATGGATTAACGGAATAAACATGTCATAACAAAAGTTGCGCAGTTTTTATGGCTAGCAAAAAAAATATCCAATTGTAAAGTGGGCTTTATCGTATCATGTATTAATAATCTATATGAAATATTTCCCCTTGTTACAGTTTACCGTCCACCGTTGCTGATATCAACTTGGCACATTCAGCAATAAATCTGCCGGTTTTAGAACCACTGACACCAAGTAAATTAGACAAATTGTG
Source organism: Rhyzopertha dominica (assembly GCA_025024175.1). NCBI lineage: Eukaryota > Metazoa > Arthropoda > Insecta > Coleoptera > Bostrichidae > Rhyzopertha > Rhyzopertha dominica. Next base: position 35,857,235 of record QCXZ01000137.1, read on the forward strand.
CAATTTAAGTATGGCCACATTATATTGTGCAGTGACTCAAACAGCTGCCAGTGCAGTGCTTAATGTCGGTACTGCCATTTCACCAAAATGTACAACTCAGTCACAATCAGGATTTAAGGAAGATGATTTAGACTCAAATGCGGTAACAGTTGTCGAAGAAGCCCTTAATATGTTTTCCTTTATTGGAAATGTCATAAAGAATTCTACAAGAGCCGGAGGACATGTAAGTGAATATTTTAATTACGTAATGGATAAATTGTATAATTGGTGATAATGGTGTTTTAAAAGATGATAATGGTCATAAGGACAAAAATCAAACCAATAAAAATGTTTATATTACGTGATAGTTCTTTCTAGTGGTAGTGTGCTGTACTAACATTCCACCTCCTTTTATTTCCATTGTATATTTACAGGTGTATCAGAACCACCTTTTAGCTGGAGCATGGGTGTTAGTTTCTGGTCTGCAAAGTCATTTAGCAGGAAGCACTAACCCAACAGCAGAGAAACCGCCACACATGAGGGAACGTGAGGAGAAAGGTCGAAGTCCCAGTAAAACCAAGGAACCCGCTTCGGCCCGATCTGGTTTGTCCAAATTCCAGCAGGCATTTGGTGTTTTATCTGTTGCTTTGGCAAACCGAGCCTTGTTACTACTGACTGAATTATTTGAAGATTTGCATTTAGAAATGTGTGGGTCAGGTGGCAGTATTGTTCAGGTAAGTTAGGATTGTTTTGTTAAAATAAGTTTCCAATTCACGGGGAATGAATCAAAGTGTAATTTAAGGAAGTTCTTATATTTGAGTAATTGTGAATTGAATGACCATGGATCACTTCTTTGTTGCGATGCATAGTTGAAAAATTGGCAGCTGAATATACTATGTAGGTTAAAATCTTTTAATTTTAATTTAAAAAATCTTTTAATGCAGTTTAAATTAAATATACAGGGTGTCCCGAAATTACACCGAGAACAACTGTAATTTGGGCGATTGAATGAACACAATTTATCGAAAAAAGTTAACTAGGAAATTTTTTACTTATAGCTTTCCAAAGTTTGACAGAAAAATTGAATTTTTGTTAATAACTCCGTAAACAATTAACGTACGATAACATATTTTTGCAGTTGCCTGTGATTCATTTAAACACAATTCGATAAAAATTTGAAAAATTTTACAAACTGAAAGTTTTTTGTTGTTTCCGGGGTAAATTTGGAACAACCAGAACTTTTACGAATATTAATTTCTTGTAGCTTATATCATTCCATTGTAAAGACGCACCAAGTATCTAAAATTTTTGCTTCTTTGAAAATTTGTCTATGTTAACTGTTACTAAGAAAAAAAATCATTTTGAAGTGATTAATTCACCTGCTAGGAGGCATAGTGCGACACGATATCAGTGCTCCGAGTTCTGATGGTTGGCTGTGAGAAAAGGTGTGTAATCCGTATTTGTGAAACATCAATTCATTGATTTAACTTATAAGTCGGTTCTTTATTTGTTTTGTTTGTTTTTGGTGTTACTACTGCTTTTGACTTCATTTACATGAATTACACATTTTCGGAACTTACGAACATGCATCTCATATTTTGTAAAGCTGATATAAATTGTCACACTGCAGCACGACTATACACAAAACAGTATCCAAACTGACGAACTCCTCATCATACAACTTATGCATCAATTGACAGAAGACTTAGAGAGTACAGCACTTTGAGAAAGAGTTGTGGTAATGGTGGAGGTCCTCGACAGTTAAATCCTGGTATTGTGGAAGAAGTCTTGTATACTGTAGAAAACAGTCTCGAAGAAAGTGTGTGAAGAATGTCCAGACAGTTGAATGTATCATATACTACTGTTCACAAAGTACTACAAGAGCAGTCTAGGTTCACTATTATTATGGCTTAGACATTTTTTCTAATAACCAACTATAAGAACATAAAACACTGGTGTCGTGTTGCACTATGCCGCCTGGCAGGCGATATAATGGTTTCGCAAATATTTTTTCTTAGAAACGGTTAACTTTAGACACATTTAAAGAGGCAAAAATTTTAGATACTTGAAGCGTCTTTACAATCGAATAACATAAACCCTGGAAGCAAAAAAACCACTTTAGGTTTGTAAAATTTGTCAGTTTTCATGAATAGTGTGTTATTTGTTGACGGAGTTATTAACAAAATTACAATTTTTTTGTCAAACTTTAGAGGGCTGTAACTCAAAAAACAAAAAACTTTTTATTGAATTTTTTTTCCATAAATCATGCTTATTCAATCCCCCGAATCTACAGTTAAGTGTTGTCGGTGTAATTTCAGCACACGCTGTAAATTTCATTGCTCAACTCAAAAATATCCTGTATAGGTCTGATCTGTAATTCTTGTATGCAGTACTTAGCGATGTGTAAGCATAGGAACTCACTTTATAAACTTGCTGATTCAAACATTAATCATATCAGAAAACGTTTTTGTCTTCTTTGCTGCAGTGCAGATTTCTGAATTTGTTTCATAAGTCTAATCTCATAGGTAGCGGGATTTGAGTATATAAAAGTTTTATAAAATATGAAAGTGCATCAGCACTGGACTTGATCCTGCCTAGTTTATGGTTTTTTAATCATTTATTTGTATAGTGGCCACAAAACCTCCTTGCGGTTGATTATAGATGTTCAGTAAATCGCTCACAGACCTGAAAACATCTGACTTTAGACTAGGTGCAAAATTGCCACATTAGCATGGAAGCGTAATTTTTACTGTTTTTACCATTTAGTGCAGTTAAATTTTGTCCAGAGCATAATTAATAGGCATCCTGTCAGTTTTKAACATTTTTGCCTAATGGTGTTTCTAATTGAAATAAGTTTTGTTTATTTAGCACTCCAAAACCTTCCATTTTTTGCTGCCTATAACTAAAACTAAAATATGCTAGAAATCTCACAAAAATGTATTTTTTAAATAATGTCTTACATATATTTAATGCCTAAGTCTGAAAGTGGATCTAAGTCCTAAATCTTACCTGAAGGAGCCTTAAATTTTAATGTTGTGTATATAACTTTCTTTAGTGGCTCGTATGTCGATATGGAAACACACTTCAACATCTATCCCCATTGTGCCAGCCAATGAATGGTGAAATAGTGCGGCCCCCTATAATCGCTTGAATCGATTATAGCTTGTTGCAAAGAAATTTTTGGCCAGACAACACTGAATAACTTGTTTCACATTGATAGTTTGTTTCTTTTGCTCTTTCCGTCAATGATGCCAGATCTTCTGTTTTAAAAAGTGATCTATTGTTATTACCGATTTGATGGCTTTTTAAATTAATTATTTACATAATAATTTTAATGGTTCCTTTTTTATGTAGATTGGACAGTATCTGTTCTTTGATCAAAAATTGGAAATTTTGTTGTTGTTATTTTAGTGATAGTATGAACTTTAGGTTTGGCAAGGAAATCAGGTTTTTTCTTCTTTTTTTTTTTATGGCAGTGTTGTAAAACAAAGTTAACATATTGTCTTATTCCTTAGGTTGAACCTGCACCAATTGCAATAATGGGACAATTTACAGCATTGCAAAGGGTTGTAAGACTACTTGGGGCTGCTCCTCTAACACAGTTGTTGTTCTACCTTGCCATTGTGAGCTACAGAAAAGCTTGTACTTTAAAACGAATCCATCCACCAGAAGGTGATACGTTCAGTCAATCAGACTCAACAACATATTATGAAGATCTGATAATGTGCACTGATGAGAGTTCAACAGAAGAAGGTATACATTTATTGTTAATAATTAATTTTTTGTTCAAACATATTGCTTAATTTAGATGAAGACAGTGAACCAATTCTGGGACAGTGGTTTGAAGAAACTTTAGCACCACCAGAGAATAATGAAAGCAAATTGTCTAATACAGACAGTGATGACATAAAGTCATCGCAGAACGAAAGAGCTCATTCGATAGTTCCTGAGAAAGGAGAAGCGCATGGGTACATCTCACTTGCAACAAACATCTTTATATTTCTGAACCAGCATTTCTTATGCTCCAAAAGTGTTTATGTCACTCGTTACGTAAAAAACGGTCTGACTGAACAGAAAATGGTCATATTGGCAGCAATTATAAGAGACTTGGATAAAGAGACTGCTCGTACTGAAGTTGGTGAGTTAATTTGTAGTGTATCCTTGACTAACTTGTTGGTTAATATGAATTATTTTGTTCTCACAAGTGATGCTGTTACAGGTACAATATCGGCATATTTTGGAGCCGCGCTTGGACAGTTGTACTGTGAATTTTCTGGTGCCCTTACAAGATTCACCCATAATCTAGTCACATACAGTACATATCCGTTGCAAGCCAGCTTATTAAATCATCTAGGTGTGTCTCCATGGAATGCCGACGTACCACATGCATGGCCTTTGCAGGTCTATCCCAGGACCTTATCTGTTTTGGCTCAAGTAAGTATCGTATTTTGAATGGCTATAAAAGCATTAAATTGCATATATTAAACATTTGAGAAGTTCGTTTTGCAGATAAAGGAAAAAGAATGTTGGGGAAATTTTTTTGTTTTGAATAATTTTTAAGTATCGTTTGTGTAACATCCGTTGGCAAATATGATTTTATAAGCCACAAATTTAGAGGCTGCATTTGTATTAGAAACAAAGTTGAAAATTAGCTAATTAGTGACGTTAAAATTTTTGGCGAAAAAATTATTGCATATCCTTTTTTAATTAGTTCGAAAATTAAGAAATGTGTTTGCTTATTATTAAATTTTCAGTTACGAACAAAATTAATCTTTGGAGTTATTAACATTTTACTTCAATTATTTGATGTATAAAAAAGGTGGTATGATTGACCCTATAAGTAATGTAATAATATTGTGTATGAGGTATACACAATTTTCTATACTTTTCTTTTAAAAGAGCTAAATCAAAACTTTTTGTTTATTTCACTGGTTGTTTTTATTTTACAAAACTGTTGGATTTTTGAGTACTATAATTTAAAATTATACTTCTGGTTATACTGAAAATACACTCAAACCATTTTTTTAACGCAACACCCTGTTTTTTTTATTACATTTTTGCATTCCTTATGAAATATTATTGATGCTTTTTGCACCATTTAATAGGTCTAAAATGCATCATTTAATCAGTATTATGTGAAAGGAACGACAATTGTAATACCTGCGAAAAATGGCAGTAGCATAAAAAATATTATCTTTTGAAATAGAAATTTGATATGTTGTGACTTAATTTTTAAATTTTAAATTACAACAGTGACCAATAACATGTCAAAATAATAAATTTGAAATTTTAGAAAGTATGGCAACCATATCACTAATAACCCTAGATTGCAAATGCTTTCTAACGTTGAGTTTTAAACACTGGCTTTATAGAGATAGAATTGACTATATATGTACTATTCTTAGGTCCCAAAATTTCAAATTTCCACTTCTGGTGGTAGTATTTTTTAACTTACCATGGCCTATCTCATTTAGTTTAAAAGTTACTTCCATTTTTGCAGGTAATATAATTGTAATTTTTATTCACAAAATGGTGAATAATTTGATACTGATGCGTTTTAGACCTTTTACATATATAGTGTGGTCGATGAACCTATTCAGTGTTACCGTAGGCCCCGTTGCACAAAGTATGGTTAACCAGACCCCCTGGTTAACACACGTTAACCAGCAGTTGCCATAGCCAGCACCAATGAAGAACCCTTAAAAAGAACCGTTTTCATGACAACTGCCACATGTTAACCAGGAGATGTGGTTAACCACGCTTTATGCAATGGGACCTTAGTGTTTTTACATATATTTTCATTGATCTTCTTATCGATTTCATAGAGTGTAGACATATTAAGGCCCCGTTGCACAAAGCGTGGTTAACCAGACCCCCTGGTTAACACGCGGTTAACAAGCCGTTGCCATAGGCAGCACCAATGAAAAACGCTTAAAAAGAACCGTTTCCATGACAATTGCCCGTTGACCGCGTGTTAACCAGGGGGTCTGGTTAACCACGCTTTGTGCAACGGGGCCAATATCTTTTTTTACTGAATTTTAGTAAAGTTTGTTGACATACGTCAAGCCTACAATTTTTGTTGCCATGCAAAACCTACCTTGAATTATTCCAGCAAGAATTTGCTCTTGTGAAAATTCCCATTATAATTCTGTTTTGATTCATTCAAACTGATATAATTGACCGAAAGTTAATTTTTTTGGTTGGTTTTTAGGAGCATCAAAGGTAATCGATAGCATTGAACTTAATTTGCTGTCAGCTGGTGCACTACTACTAATATTGCTTTATTTTTATTTTCTGGACAGTCAGTATAGGTTTTCTTCTATTTGGTGTATACCTATGATTCTGCGTTTTTTAATGTATTTTCAAATGCTTGAAACTGTATAAATTTATTAACAACTTTTATTAAAAATAATTTCCATCATTATTGACATTTTCCCAGAGAAAAAAAATTGTTGGTTTTGAAGCGATCCATTCATCAAGCCATTCTTGGACTTCCTGGCGATTCTGGGAGTGCTGCTGTGCCAAACCGTGAGCCATTGAACGGAAAAGGTGATAATCCGACGGGGCGATATCTGGAGAGTATGGCAGGTGCCGTAAGACTTCTCATTTGAAATCCTCCAAGGTGTTCTTGACCAGTTGAGCGACATTAGGCCTTGCATTGTCATGAAGCAGTTATGACTTTGTCGTGTCAATCCCCCCATTCTGGCCTCTTAACTGTGAGTTGATTACGCAACTGCATTAGTTGTTGTTTGTAATGATTGGCAGTGACTGTTTCATCAGGTGTAGAAGCTCGTAGTACAGTATACCGTGCTGATCCCACCAAATGCAGGGCAACACCTTCTTCCCGTGTTTATTCGGTGTTGCAGTCGAAGTTGTTGGCTCACCCATGATCTTTTCCTCTTTGGATTGTCGWAGTAAGGTCACTTTTCATCTCCAGTGACTATATGGTGCAAAAAAGACTTTCTTTGAAAACATTCAAGATCTCATACGTCATTTTTCTTTGCTCTTTGTTCCTTTCTGTCAATTCATAATGCATCAATTTTCCTTTCTTCAGAATTTTTCCCGCAGCGCGAAAACGAACGAAAAGCGTTTTCTATGTGACGTTAAGGGAAATTGCGAGCTGTTCTTACATTTGTGTGTCGTGCTCGTCCAACAAAACTTGGAGTTCTACGACTTCGAACTTTTTCAACGGCATTACCATGCTCCTTGTCGTTGAGGTCGAAATCATTCGATTTGAAACCCTGAAACCATTTTTGGCAAGTTTCTTGAGATGGAAAAGGAAGAGTAAAGTTTCCCGCAAATGACGTTTATAAAGCACAAAATTTGACGCTTTTTAACCTCAAATTAAAAAGTTTTAAAACATCATATAGCTAATATCATACATAAATAGAAAACTGATAATATGAAGTAAACAATTAAATAAAATTCTTTAAATACAAAATATATTATTCAAACTAAATAGAGCCACAAATGAATATGCGGGATCATAGGTATACACTTAACAGTTATGGAATTTTGGGTCTTGCAGAGAACATATTTATGAAAGAAAGTGTAACTTAGAGGTGATGCTTTTGTTTTTTTAGGTTTTACTTTTGAGGCCTCAAACAGAAAAGGAGGCATCTGTGATTAGCATTTGGCACCGGTTAGTGAATACTTTAATAGAGAATGTGATAAATCAGCCTCATAATGCAACAGAAACAGAAAATGAAGGTTAGTTTTTTCTCTATTACACATTTCATTCAACTAATGATTACTTTTAACCTTTTAGACTTAAATGTAGAACATGCACAAGTTCTGTTGTATTTATTCCATTTTTTGAACTTAATGCAAAAGAAATCTGTATTATTGTTAATGGGAGGCGGAATATTGAGGTGCTCAGAAGTAGCGAGAGGGCCATTACAAGATTCACAGGTTCTTCATCTGTCTAGGTTGCTTTTATTATTTGATTACATCATGAAGTACTTGTATGATGCACCCCCAACTCTGTTAGAACAGGTGAGAAATATTATTATTCTACAGAGAACGGTAAATGTGAAATGTTTACTGATTATAGATACAATGGAATTTATTTTACTCTACGAATTTAAAAACTGACAAAGAAAAAGAAAATAACATGGTCAGAATGTATATCCCATGGCAAGATATTGAAGACAATTACCGAAAAATTTCTGGAACAGATGATTTTGGAATGAAACCCAGATTCTATGTAATTACAAATGTTGAAATAAACAACCAGGATGTCCCGAAATTAGATGGACTGGCCTGCAATTTTGTACTGGGCACTCCAGACAAACTCAAATACCCTTTGCTATTGGAAGCTTTGATCGAAATCCTAAATGTCACTCATGTTACAGCCGGATCTGTAACTTCCAAAATGTCATTTTTGGGTTTTTGTGCGACCCAATATTGTTTTACAATATGCTGGAGATTGTTACAAATGCTGCCACCTTCAACGTCATACATGGACAGACTGGCTATCGGTGAAGCTTTTGCAGCTGGTCCTGTATTATTGTATTCTCTGATATGGGGACCTAGGGCTTCTCATAAAAATTTCAACCGTTGGTTGAAGGACTGTCTCGCAAAACAAGGTGTGTACAACCAGCATACGGATAAATTACTGAAGTCTGTTGCGGAAGCCATAAACAACCTTAAGTATGACATTACAACAGCGAAAAACTGTATAATTGCACTTACTCCAGATGTGAAAAAAGGTATATCATTACAAAGAAATAATGTTGATAGTGCTTCGAATAATTTTTTGTAGGTGCTGTGTCAAAAGAGAGTTTACCACCAGTGTGGCATCTGTACCTATTGGATGTTGTCCTGGCAAAAGTTCAGGTGTCTTTGGTAGATGAAAGTGAAAGTACTGCCAGCGATACAGCTAGTGTAAGCACTACGAATACTGCTTATGTTCAGGACTTGTTGCCTCATGTGATTCGCTTAACCCAAGCTATATTGCATTGCACTAGGTGAGTGTGATTGTTATTGGCAAATATTTGTTGACATATTATGTAGACTTAATAATAATTATTCTACTGCATAAAGATGGCAATAAAACTGATAAAAACAATTATAGGCCAATTGCCCTAACAAGTGTTCTAAATAAAATAGTTGAAAAATTTATTGCTACTAGACTATGGAATTTCTTATACAAGCATCAAATAACTGTGCCAGGTCAGTATGGTTTCCGATCATCCCTTACATGAAGTTACTGACTTTCTTATGCCTAGCATTAATAACAACCGTAAACTGATGGCAATTTTCTTAGACTTAAATAAAGCTTTTGACACCATACATCGACTGCTACCGAATAGAGTTGAGCGTTTTGGAATCTGTGGAAATGTTCTGAATCTGTTTATGACCTATCTCTGTGATAGAACGCAAAAAGTTAAGATTGGGAATTCATCTAGTTTTCCCTGGAAGATTGAATTTGTGTACCTCAGGGTACAGTTTTGGGCCTAATGTTGTTTCTTGTTTATATCAATTTTCTTCTTCAGATAGATGATGCGAAATAAATTTTATGCTACGCAGATGACAGTCTTGTTACTGAATGGATGATCATGGGAGAACTTTTTTTTTAAAGCTGAATAAAGACTATTTCACTTTACATAAGACAAGTCTAATTTGACTGTGATGATAGGATTACATTATCTGATTCTATAAAGTACTTAGGTATATACTTTGATTCATTTTTGAGATGGGACGTTCACATCTCATACGTAACTAAAAAAAATTGAAAATAAATTTATAAATTCTATCAAATGAGGCAGTTTCTGACCTTCTTAGACCAACTTTTAAGATGGTCTGTTGCACTCTGGTTGAATCTATAATTGGTTACGGAATTTTGTCTTGGAGTGCGGTTTTATGCTCAACATAATTTTAATTTATGAGCTTTAGCGAGAAGGTTTGGACAAAAGTACCATAAACTAGACAGAAACCTATTTCAGATGCTATGAGAAACTGAAAAATTTTGCTTGAAAGGTAGTAATGGTCGTCTGATAATACACACTATGCACCAGGAGGAAGAAGTGCTAACCATCATGTTTTCTCATGAATTCTTCCACTTTTCACTTGGTACAAAGGTTCATTTGAATGCATATAATCAGCAGTAGCCTTTTGTTCACTGAGATCAGAATTTATCCTTTAACATGTAAAAACTAATCAAAACTGTCAGATCGAATTTCGATAAATGACATTGACAGGTTATGTTAGTAGTAAACAATAAACACATTCCTTTTTGGCATCTTTTTATCCATCAAGAAATTGTAATTGAGTTGATGACTTTTTAAATTTAACACCTATTATAGTTATAGCAGTTGTAAAAGCTTGTTTTGGTTGACTTCAGATGCACAGTAAACCGAATTCGGTCCTTCTATCGGTGAATCTATTATTAGACAGACCTGAAGACATCCTCTCTTAGACTAGGTGTCAAATGCCACATCTAACAGGGAGGCATCATTTTTACTGTTTCTTATTCTTTATGTAATTTAGTTTTGTTGCAAGCAAAATTTATGGGCATCCTCCCCACTCATAGCATATTTGCTAATGGTGATTCTACTTAAAATTTCTTTTTTTTGACACTCTAAAGTGCTGGTTTCACCAACGCAGATCACTTTGATCGTGGTGTTAATCTCGGATCAAACTATGGCAACACTAACAAGAATGCTTAAAATTAGTGGCTACCATGATTTGATCCGAGGTTAACACCGCAATAAAATTGATCCGTGTTTGTGCAACCTGCCCTAAAACTATACACTGTTTACTATTGCATAGAAATTTTTGTTTTGATAACACTGATTCACTCAGTATTGTTCAACATTGTCTGTTAGTTTTTTTTTCTCCTTTATCCACTTACTTAAACTCACTATGATATTGGAAAGTTTGGAAACATTAGAGTTGTCTATTTATAAAAACGAAGTAATAACAAACTAATCTTTTCTAATTCTCCTTCAACWTTTTTTAGAATGGTTGCATAACTACTTGTCGAAGAGAATTATGTTTCTAAAGTTGCTATGCAAAGACTCGGCCTACATATACACATAATGTTGTCTTTCTAGATGGTCACTTTTGCACAGTATGGTGGAACATGCCGATGTTGCTGGGAAGTACACCCTACAAGACTTTGAAGGCCTGCAAGAGGTGTTAGCTATAGCTACAAATCTCAATACACTTACAAAAAGTTTAGCTACAGAGTTGACTTCACTGTTACCTTCTTGTGTGTCTTCTGTTTTAGAGCAATGGTGTTCGATCAAAATTGAAGCCAGCAGCTGGGTAAGCTTTGCTGAATTTTATTGTTGTCATTATGTTAGTTTTGTTTTTTTTTTTAGACAGCATATGCTAATGATATAATACCTTCAGAAAATTACATTCTGAGTACGGTTGATGCTCACATTGCTACTTTGTCAGTGAGCCATCCATTTAGCATCAATTATTCGTTGAAAAGGCTTCTCCTGAATCTAGTAAAATTTGTCTGTGTGCATGCACCAAAAACAGAAAATACAGACACAAAAAATAAGGCTATAGAATTGCTAGTTCTTTTAACTTTGGATGTAAGAACTGAATTTCTGTATGAGAACATATCAAGAACGTTAGACAAAATGATTGGCGATACTGACACAGATGAACATCAGAAGCGTGTTTACTTACATGTTCTTGAGCATACTTACAAACTAATTACTAATTTCACGTCATTGTCAGCAAATAACAGTAATATTATCATAAACGAAAAGATCTTACACAACTGTCTGCAGTTTTATGAGAAGATTCTTGAGAAGTCATCTGGTCGGCAAGCTTTAGAAACTTTCTTTACTGGTGACAAGGACTTGGTTAAAGTTTTGATGTCTGTCGCCAGTCCGCAAATGTCTCAACAGTATAGCACAAGAGTACTTCACTTCTTTAATAATTTATTCCAAGCAGCAGAAAAGAGTTCAACAGATCCGAGCCTGAATTATCTCTGCAATAGTATGAGTAAATTAGCAAATGTTGATGATGATAAATTACAAGTCTGGTTACGACACGTAATTATCGGCCCTAGCAACTTGGCAACTAGCGTATCTTCTTCAAATGCAACACCCACTACAACAGTAACAATTGCAGCTACACCCAGCGAATCCAAAAATGTAGATGGTGGTAGTAGTCAGTGGACTATAAAACAGGTGGCTAGCTCAGAATCCAATGTTTCACCATCATTGCTCAGTGATGATCAAAAATCTTTAATACAGGAAAACAGTCAATTACTACAGGCACTTACTTCATATATTGTCAAACAAACCAGTAATGTGTCTGAAGATGTTGCACTTATTTTACTGAAGGCTCTGTTGCCTTTAGGATCTCAGATCTTGTCACCAACTTTAGAAGGAGCTGGATTTACAGAATTGATGGTTGTCATGACAACTTTAGCCGATGCTGGAACTGGAAAGGGCCACATGCATTTGTTTCCCGCTACTACTGAGTGGATAGCGTTGTGCACAAATTATTTGATGCAGAAAGAAATTATTGACAGTCTCGGAGGTGAAAACACGGAAAAGAATGTAATTCTGGAAGCTGCTTGCTGTTTACTCGACTATGTTGGGGATGTGGTATTAGGTTTGACAAATCACAGTCAGAGTGGTAGTTTCCGATCTTTAAGCCCTCCTTGGGAGGGTGAAACTGTTATGGACCTAGAAAATGAATGGGTCGATGAAGTAAATGAAGAAGAGGACAGTGGTGAAGATTCAGATGAGGATTCTTTATGTAACAAATTGTGCACCTTTACGATCACACAGAAGGAATTTATGAATCAACACTGGTATCATTGCCACACTTGCAGAATGTTAGATGGCGTAGGTGTCTGTTCTGTGTGTGCCAGAGTGTGTCATAAAGGGCACGACCTGAGCTATGCAAAGTACGGAAATTTCTTCTGTGATTGTGGAGCAAAAGAGGATGGCTCCTGTCAGGCTTTAGTAAAACGTAGTCCACAGTCAACCATGGATACAACTGCTGGAGCAAATACTGCTCCGGTATCAAAGCAATTCAGTTCAGATAGCACACTGCCCAGCTCTCTGCGAAGACGTGCTTCATCACCAATTATAGTCGACAGAGTGACCCTATCCAGAGAAAAGAAGACTCCCACAACTGTAAAACAGTTGGAGGGTGCAAAAGATTGGCTGTTAAACTACTTAGGGAACTGTTCTGTAATACCAACTTTAATTGAATTAATGCAGACTTTGGTGCCGGCTGTTGAAGAATATTGCAATCGTACATCTCCTGTTGGTTGTCATGTTCGAGCTGTGAAAGCCTTACAGCAATTGTACTCGGCAGAAAAGAAATACTTACATACCGACCAGTTAATGTTACCAACTCTTGGTTCCCAGGAAGGGGCATTTGAAAATGTACGGATGAGTTACGCTGGTGAGCAAGGCCAGACAATCCGTCAGCTTCTGTCTGCTCATATGGTGAGACGAGTAGCTATGTGTTGTATGACTTCAACACATGGTAAGCGCCAACATCTGGCTGTTTCTCATGAAAAGGGAAAGATAACAATTTTGCAACTGTCTGCCTTGTTAAAACAAGCAGATTCTTCTACTCGTAAATTGACTTTGACAAGACTTGCATCTGCTCCAATACCATTCACTGTGTTGTCTTTATCGAGCAACTTGTGTAATGAAGACTATTTAGCAGTATGCGGACTAAAAGACTGCCACGTTCTAACATTCTTGTCAACTGGTTCTGTTTTGGACCACCTAGTGTTGCATCCTCAGCTGGAAACAGGGAATTTTATAATCAAAGCGGTTTGGTTACCAGGCTCTCAAACGAAACTGGCACTTGTCACGGCAGATTTTGTTAAAATCTACGACCTGGCGAAGGATGCATTAAGCCCTCAATATTATTTTCTTGTACCAAGTGGAAAAATTAGGGACTGCACTTTCATATATGAAGATGGTATTTACAACATATTGCTTATGTCATCTCCGGGACACATATACACCGAAGTGTTGAATGAAGCCAGTTCAGCTAAGCATGGCACCTTTTACGTTACGAATACATTGGAGGTCTTCCATCTTGATGTCGTGGTAAGTACAAAAAGGTGCAAGAAGAAAAGCTTGGGTTTAAATTTTGGAGTATAGTTTAGTACAGCAATTTTATAAGCAGAGGGGCCATACAGTGGTCAGCTTTTTTATTAGTCACGTTTCCTCCTCTTTGGAAGGCCGTGGTTGGCTAACGAAAAAAGATAGGTACTTGCGGTTTTCACCGTTGCATTCCAGATACACTGGCACGTCTGGTCGTGCTAAATTCGATTGCTCAGGATCTGGTTATTCTGGATCGATTTTTTAACGTCATTTAAAAATTGAATTTTATATTTTCGTACTAAAAGTTACGAGGTCAGTTTTCCTGGGCATTTTTCTAGCATACCCACAGTTGTGTATAAAAATCAAGAGTTTGAGTTGATAACATTTGCAAGTTCGGAATAACGCTCTCATCATTATTATTTGAGCTAGTTAATGGAAAATTTTCCTCTAATGCTTTGGGAGATATACATGAAAAACTGGTAAAACTTTCCAAATTTCCACAACTAAAATTGGCTTTACCTAAAACAGTAAGAAATGTTAGGGAGATTCAAATTCGATGGCGTACCTACTTATATAAAAGCGAGTGAAAAATTTTCATTTTCCCGAACATTTCGGAAAATTTCCTTGAAAGATTAAAATTGCTTCAAGAACTATTTTCAAAACGGTATTTAAATCCAATTTCAAATTTAATTGTGAAAATTTGTAAAAGTGTTACTGGTTTCTCCAGTATATTTTCCAAAGCATTAGGGTCAAATCGGATATATTTCACCAAAAGATATATCATACTAAGCTACACCTGCAAACCATGTGTCATTTCAATAGCTTAAATAACAAAGTTTAATTTACGAGGGTGAATGCTTTCAGCGTCCATAAATATATATATCTTATAAAGTTTAATTTGTTTTGGGTTGTTTGTTTTGTGTATTCATGTTGAACATTAAATAAATTAATAAATGTTATTTTCCAATGTATCAAATACTAGCCTTGTGCTAATTAATAAAGTGTATTATTATTATTATTATTGTTATTAAGAAAATAAGTGAAAAAACTAATCCATACTGAATTTTTACCAGAGTGATATACCGGACTTGCAAACATCAACTCTAAATCTCCAAGTACTTTAGCATGAAAATTTTTATTTTTAAATGATTAAAAAATCAATCTGGAATATCCGGATTCCCTTAGCGTATCAAGTTGAGCATGACCATACACTCCAGAGTATCTGGAATACGACAGCGAACACTACAAGTTCCTATATTTTTTTGGTCATCAATGGCTGCTCACCAAAGATAGGCATATAGTCAAACAGTCCTTGTTTAACTTGATTTGCATTTGATATATTGCTTAAATATACATTATAATTTTAAATTTGACATGTTTCTGTCGATATGTTTCACAATGAATTGGTATAGTTAATTTTTTTTCTTAAATTAATTTTTTCTGAGATGCTTTATATAAATCTTTTTTTATGGAAAGATTATTTTTTTTCATTAAATTTCTATAGTGTACCTATATGTATAAAAGTAACTTTTCTTTAAATACAATAAATTTCAAGTTTTCCCGGGAATTGCGTTAAGTATAGTCATACATTACTTGAAATCGTTTTTAAACATATTTTTAAAACTTGAAACCTGACATGTATTTTTGTTATTTTTTCCAATATAAGGTTAAAATATGGCAATGTGAAGAAAAATGTGTGTAAGTAGAAAAACTGCAGAGAAAAGCCCTGTATATCAAAATTAATCAAGATATCCAAGATCTGTTTGGATTATGTACCAGAAAAGAAATTGTGACATGTACATTAGTTTTTCTCTATCTTTTACTGTTTGTCCTCTGCCTTGCAATCTCAATGAAAGTGGTCCATTCTGTACAGATGTACTTGTATTCGTCATATACATTATATAATTGCCGACCAGTTTTAAGTTGTGGATCATGTCAGATAAAAAGAAAGAAAAGGAAATATTAAATTGCATGAAAAGATTAAAATGATTATTTTTCATCTAGAAATAAGATACTGTTGTCAATTTTATTTTTTTTTTGTAGTTTTAATTAGTTATTTTTCTTTAATACAGTGGCAGTAGTTGAAATTTGTAAATGTTTACAAGGAAATGTACTAAAGAACAGATTTTAAGGTATACTTAACAATATATTTGTGATTGCAAGAAGGTATGCAAATTTTTGATATGCTAATGTTTTTACAGGATGTCAATGGCCAGGTAGCTGGTGGTGGAGTGAGCATTTACTATTCCCATACATTAGGCCTGTTGTTTTATAGTTATGCACAAGGCAAAAGTTTTGTGTCACCTATGTCTTCCAAAAACAATTGTCTAACAGTTGTGTTTCCCATTACATTACCAACTTCAACCGGTAGTAATTCTAAAAGTAATGGTGGCAAAAATCCTCAGCCACAGACTCCGCAGCCTTTATGTCAATGGACAGAAATTCCAAATCATCCCGGATTGATTTGTTGTGCCATGCAGTCTAGTATGTCAAGTTCTCATAAAGATTAAGCAGTTATTTTAATTATTTTATTGTAGGCAACAATCCTGTCATTATAATGCTCAAGCCAGACTCCATTCTAATACAGGAAATTAAAGTTGTGCCATCAAAATCAAAAATAATGGACATGGTTGCTATTCGACATACTTCAGGAAATGAGCAAAGGACTACATTAATATTACTGTGTGAAGATGGAAGTCTTAAGATTTACATGGCCAACATGGAGCAGACAGGTATATTGATTACAATATTTTTTTTCTGAAATTACAAATTGCATATTATGCTACAGGATTCTGGATGTCTTCAAATATTCAGCCGACTATAACAGTACCCACCCTCAAACCTCGTAAAAAGAAGGCTATAAAAACAAGCCAGAAGAATGCGACTGTATCTTTCCCTGTTGATTTCTTCGAACATTGTCAGCCAATTAATGACGTTGAAATTGGTGGAAATGATTTGTTACAAGTATATAATGTTGCACAACTCAAACATAGACTAAATACTGCGGGACTGTATGTTGTTTGCAATAAACCACTTGGATTTACTTTAGAAGTCACCAATCCAGATAACAACATGGTTATGACAGGTAAGTTAGTCTTGTGCTGCTTTTTTACAATAACGGCTATTTATAAACTACACGTTTTATTTCTTATTCAGTTAGGAACTTGCATAAATATTTTTGTCTTAAAAATTAAAAAAAGAATTACAATTTCAGTGTGCTTTTATTTATGATTGCTGTCAAATAACTTCACAAATTGAAATTAAAAGTGATAAAAGGTTGTGTACAAATTGTGATTAGAGAAAGCAGTTAGAGGATGGCATCATGAAATGGTAATATGCAATGCGGTGTGACTCATATTGGATAAATCATGAACCCATTTAAGGAGTAATGGCTAACATGATGCATTCTTAAGAAAATAAAGTTTGCATACTGATACTTATTACAATTTTTTTATTAACTGATGAGCTAAAATGGTAAATTTAACAACCTGATATGTAGGTACTTTTATTTTACCGATCAACCCATTGGCATCACCCTTTTTTTGTAACTGTTTTACTTCACTTACTTTATTGTTTTTAATATTTTTGTACAATCTAAAGCTTAAGTTGTATGGTTTTGAAGTTTCACTAATTGTGAACATTCAACCATAATGGTTATTTTCAAGGAGCATTAAACTATACTAAACTCAGATGCGTAGAATTTTATCTGAGTGCCTTATTTTTACAGGGATTGTAAAATTTTGTTGTAAAAATTGCTAATCCGGGTTCGAATGAACATTCGGTGAAATGAATGTGGGGAATTTTTTTTGCATATTTATGTTAAATGTTTTTTCTGATATCCTTTTCTAATTTCCAAATGTTTAAAAAAATAGTTTATTACCTGTTTTTAGCTATATGTGTATCACTGATGACTAAACTTTTGGCACATTGGAAATTATAAACGCTGTTTTTTTTTCAACTTCTGATGGGTTATAAGATCCCTTTACATAAAAAAAATTGTTTAATTATTATAAGTTGAGTAAAGTCCTACTCATTTTTCTACAAAATTGCCAAAACAATAATTGAAGCATTTGTTGTACCGTGCACAGGCTTTTAGATGCTCTGAAGGAACTGTATCGCCTACGTCAAGTTTGCACAATGCGGCCATGCATTGTCATGTTTTTTTTTGTTATCGTTGACCTTTGCTTTGTGGTTAAGCAGATAATGCATTGCCATTAATGAAAAGATCCAGAAAATTAAGGTGACCAGTCATCCTCTATTTCCGGGGACCGTCCCCATATCGAAAGTTTGGTACCCAATTGTTGAACATCCCCGAAATTCTCTAACTACAAACATTATATTTAAAAAAGGCTGGCAAAATTTATATGTAAAACTGTTTTCTTATTTCATGTCTAGGGGAAAAAACGATACTTAAGTACTAGTTCAGTATCGATACTTTTGATTGCATACGAACTGTCATTGACACCTTTTTACAGATTTTTGTTACTTTGGTGGTATCGATATTTAATGTGGGATTGTATTGGTATCAATTATTACAACAATTTAGTAAGGAAGGGTACAAAAACAAAAAAATAATGTTTATTGCTGCTAAATAAGATTTGGTAAATACCATAATTACTATTTAGTAGTGTTACCAATTTATCAAAGAATACATCTAGTTGAGGAGATTTGACATTAACATTTTCTTTCTCTATCCTTTACAATTGAGTGTTGGGTTGAAATATTATTACCTAATTATATAGTTCTCTAAATCTTTTAAGGTTATATTGTCAAGTCCAATAATGAGGGATTGCCCATTTCAGGTCCCTTAGAAAATATCGGCAAACATGTAATAAATTAGTCGCATGGGCATTCAATACCAGATTTAGCCCACTTGATTAAGGGTTAAGCGCTTTGTTATAAACTCTCCTCAAATCCTAATTATACGGGTTACAAAACAAATATGTGTAACAAATATGATTAAAATTAAAATTCATATCTAAATGTGTTCTAAATGGTAGTACATCGTTTTTTCTAAACAGAATAATAATTTCCATTATGGAGCTACAACTGTTTCTATACTACGTTAATTATGCAAGTTTATGGTAGCTGCACATGTCTGCAGTAAACCCATTGTAGAAGCTATTCATTTCTACACAATGGGACCCCCAATATAACCTTATATGAATTGGAAGACTATAATAAAAGATATCACTTCTCTACATGTGTATATGTAACATGTTTTGTAAGTACCAAGAAGGGTGCCATTTAGATGAAGTTAAAATATGTATATGCAAATACTATAATATATAGAACAAAGCATCATCTTTTTAATTCATTATTCTTTGATAGGTTATTTGCTAACAGATATCGATATTTTTTGTTTCAGTGCTATAAAGCATGCATAACCAGATCCCTAAATAAAATACAAGCATTAGTTGTCTTTGGATTTGCAGCATAAAATAGCGACTAAGTTTGCAATAATTATAACAAGCAGTAAAATTTATTTATTGGAGAAATTTATATGGTCAGTATAAAAAATACGTTTATGTTAAAAATGTTGGTAGAACAAATTAAATGTACCTATTTTTGGATATTCTTTAATAACACCTTTTTTTCTGCATCCCCATGATTAAATTATGAAAATCTGGTCACCCTATGAAAAGGTACTTGACCAAGTTGATAGCATAGTTCCTGGAAAAGGGCATCTAAAAGCGTGTTTCATAATATGACTAATACTTCAGTGGTTTTGGCTATTTTATAGACAATAGAGTAAAACTTTTTATAATATGTAAATGGTTCGTATTTTTATACCCCATCGAAGGTTAAAAAAAAACTCACATATGTCAAATACTCAAAAAAACAAAGATTTTTGAAACTAAATTTCACCACTGTTGTAAAAATAAGAGACTTGAACAAAATTCTGCACATTATGATCTCAACATAGCATAAATGTATGCACTGACTTTACTTGATGTAGCTTATTTGTTTTCTGTTTTCTTCCTTTTTATTATTTTCATAATTAAGTAAAAACATTTTTAAACTAAGTGACTTGCATTTGATCCTGCACAAAAAAAAACCACTCACCGCTTTTTAATAAAGGAAAGCTTCATGCGGAAAAAATCAAAGTGAAAAAAGTGCAAGTTTTTGTGTTAATTAATACAATTAAATCAATATTTCTTCGACATATAGAAAACATTACTGTAACCATAGTTTGTATGTTTTATTATTTGAAATTAACTATAAAAAAAAATCCATGAAAAAATTAATTTTCTGTCCTGATGCTTCATTACCTTTTCATCATCATAATTACATTACAGGCATTAGGGTGCTGGTTGGAAGTCAAGATCCACAGAGAGCTCCATCTTTTGTTGAAGTGTTTGGTCGAATTATTACAATATCAGTTAATCGTAGTCGTTGGTATGACATACCGTTTTCTCGTGATGAGAGTCTTCAAGCCGACAAAAAACTGACTGTAATGTTTGGACCTTCCCAGGATCCAGAAATTGTTACTATGCTGGACAGTATCAAAGTGTAAGTTTAGTGCTAGATTTGCTGGCATAGTGAATTATATGAGTACATTAAAAAATATGTATATATTAATACACAAACTTCGTAATAGGTATGGTAAGACAAAAGATTCTTTTGGATGGCCTGATGAGTCAGAAGAAGCCCTTAATGCAGCCTCATCAACAGTTGTACCAACTTCAGGTGGTGCAGCTAATAGTGATGAACAGCCATGCCTTGCTCCTACTCCCATTACCAAATTAGAAAGGTACACTGTTTTTTTTGTTCTTAGCATACATGGATGGAGTGATAAATTCGAGACGTCACATACAGAGTATACTATTTTTTTCTAGTGTCATTATATAACACTTCAGACAATGCCTTAGGTCGATATTATATTTTAGGGCAAAAATGTTACATCAGTAGGTCTATCAATGCTTATTTTTGTTAAAATTTAAAACAGTAACTATTTATGACAGTTGTCAAACCATTTGTGGTATCTTAACAAAATTTAGTATACAACACAGCCTTGGTGTTGTATCTCTTGTTATTCCAAATTTTGTTTTTTATTTTATATAATTATCAATGGTAACACCAATAGGAAATTAAAATTAGCTTTCTGCAGTCGAGACCTCATTTACGTCAGTAAATTTTTGAACAGATTTCAGCCATAAGGTTAGAGCATGTATCGGTTTAGATAATTTTTCTTTCCACCTAAAGAGCGTTTTGTACTATTATATCACAGCATGTCCTTTCAACAAAATATCTGTCCCAATTAATTGTTTCATGCTTTCGAACGCTCGATTTTTAGCTTTTAACTATAAACAAAATGTGTAGATATTTTAAAGATAAAAAATCTTTTTAATGATCACAGCTATTTATTGCGTGAATAAAACCTTTGTTCGTAACTTATAATTTGTGTCAATTTTAATTTAAATGTATTTCTAAAGCATTAAATAAAATACGGTATTTTACTTATCAGGTAAAAAACATAAAACCATTTACCAAACACTACTGGTCTCAGAAGGGTATCATCGTTGGAAATGATCCAGTTCTTTGTGTATAAAATTAGATAAAGATTCCTTCATCTTACAGGAGAGGTGGCAGCATTGTTCCACCTTACACCAATATAAAGGGGGTTATAACTAGATTATATAGCGTCATATGAAAGATGGAATTTCAATTCATCATGTCATTCAGGAAACAAAACAATTAAAAGAAACTCCATTGATCAAAAGATCAAGGAAGCAAAACCTGAACTAAGTGAAAAAAGAATGAGCTTCATTATGGCAGTGTCTAAAATCAGTCCTTTAAGTGTACCTTATTTGCCTGACCTGCAAATTGCACATTGCAGGCAATTTCCTAACTTGAGAAAACTTTGTTAGAAAAATTTATATATACCTTTTCATTGTATTATGTTAGAAATTATTTTTTTGAGTTGACAATTTTTCATTCCATGTTACTGTGTACTAGCTATATTTTTATTTTAATGTTTAAAGGTTAGTTGATGGAATTTTGGAAGTGTTAGATGGCTGTTTCCCCTTATACAATGCAGAAGACAAGTTAGCAACCCACAAATCATCTGCAATAAAGACAGCAACAAAGTTTCTTACATTGCCTACTCCACCTACAATGCAGATGCATTCAAAAGCCTTGCTGTCCTCACTACATAATTCCAAACAAGCGTATCACAATTACAAGGTATTGATATCTTACTATCTTGGAATAGCATAACATTATTTTATTTCTTTATGATTTTTCCTAGGATCAAGCTTTGCTTCAACACGTACTTAATGTGCTCAATACAATGACTGCTAGTGATCAAGAAGAGTCTACAAATATTGATGCGGAAAACTACTACAGATTGGTTTTAATAGTCAGAGGCATTGCCATTGCTAGACCTCAGAATTTAGTCAAGTTTTGTGATGTACACACTTCAGTACAGGATATCGTTCTGGACGATCCTCTAGGTAAGTATTTTTAATAAAATGTCTTTGTTACATTTCTTGGATTAATCAGCTTTATAATAAATGCATATTTTAGACAATGTATCTGTAGGGTAGTACAATTACATTCATTAGTTAAAATAATCTTTCAATAACTTTAACCCTTTAAAAAGATATACAGCAGAAGCATACAGATAATTGTTTAGATATTGAATTATATAGACAATTTCAAGATAGAAATAATAATTAAGTAAAAGTGAAAGAGTATTTTGTATTTGATTTATGTGTACATACATCAAAATTATATAATTAAAAAGGTGTTATGTGTAACAGAACATTGAATGTATTCTTGCAACATTGTAACATTTATAAAAGAGAAAGGAAATGTTATACATTACAGTTTTGTAATTCTCTTTTATTTTAAATATTTTATGTTCTGTTAAAGTGTTTTTTAGCTTTAACAGAAACTTATTCTATTTGTAATTAATCTTAGTTTTGCATGCTCATAAAGCCAATAAATAATAATAAAGAAATAGATATGTTTAGTTTGCATATTTGATTCTGACACATCTAACAGTATAGATATAGAAGACAGCAAAAAAAATATTTTTATTTGAACCAGTATTTAAAAAAATAATAATAGAGTTATGCAGTTATGTGTTCTCACCTTTTGAAAAACAGCAAGAACAGTGTGGACCATTTTAGTTGGATTCCAGGGCAGAGATTAAATAGTAAAGGATAGAAAAAACATAGGTGTTCCAATCTCTTATTGAGTATATTTCAGTGGCACAGACATATCTTGGCTAACTTGTTTTATTTTTTATATACCGGCCATTTCTCAACTCCGTTTTTCATCTTTGTTACTATAATAGCTATCGAGCATCGAAAAACAGTTTTATAGTTTTGAACTAATATAATATTCAGTAGCATAAAATGGATTTAATTTTTTTATAAAATTACTGTTCTCTGAGATAATGAAATACAGGTACATTTTTTTAAGGGAACATCCTGTATATTGAAATAACTCATCTGCCGTGGTCAATCCACTCCACCGAACTTTATAAAATATGGAACATCAGAGGCCTCTTAAATCTGTTTCCAACTGAAATCTGTGCAGTTTCTTGAGGCACTTGCGCCATCCATTATTCGAGAACATTAAATGGCATTTGCGATGACAGGTGTCAGTTATCAAGCTGTTTTTTCTTAGGTTAAGTTACATGGTTTACATTTATACGCTTAACCATACCATCAGCTGTTAGCGTCGTTGCTTGATATGACATTTTGACATCGACAGAGTGACATGAACACCAATATACCTGACATGCGCATTCTGCTGCACCTGCCTACGAAGAAATATGAATTGTTTTAAAGGGAACATTAATTTAATGCCACATGCCCATTCTCTGATGTTTATAGAGTTTTATTTATTATTATAGAGTTCGCTGATCCACTCCCACCCTATGACCGGTTTCGCCCTGTTGGGGCTCATCAAGCAGGGGTAGAGAATAAATTGACCACAGCAGACCGTTCCTTTAATCACAGCGTGTGGACTGGTTTATAAAAGAGCTAATGCCCTCAGTCCACACGCTCCGGTTAAAGCGACAGTATGCTGTGGTCAATTTACTCTCTACTCATGCCTGATAAGCCCCAACACGGCGAAACCAGTCGTAGGGTGGGACGGGATTCACCAGGGCAGATGATATATTTCATTCTGCTTATGGAATAGCTTCTCCGACGTCATTGACACTAACCTGCATTAGGTCAATGTTTATCACAGTTAGACCGCCTAGCTGGCAGAGTTCTGCTTAGGGCATTAGCTCTTTTATACACCCTGTATATTCTTTGATAATTAAAGTTATCATGCCCTTATCAAAAAATGCAATACATCTTACATATATTAACTTTTTGTTAAACTTTAATAAATTTTATGTACCTGTTTCTTTCAGTTGCTAAATAGTCACATAAATTTATCTGTTGACATAAAAGTTTCCCAAAAATCTTCAACTAAACATGTATTTTTTTAATAATAATAACGTTAAAATATGGCAAAAGGAAGATCTTAATACACATAGAAAAACTTTGTTGCGATCATATAGAAAGACTTTCAACAAATCTCAAAGGAATAAATAAAATTAATGCAATATAAAGGACAATTTATTTCTAATGTATGGATTGTTCGTTTTTTGGATAAGTAATGCAAGATAAATTTAATGGCATTTCAAATCAATTTAAAACCATTATTTCAGTATCTATTATAGTAATCGATATATGAGCATTAATAGAAATCAGTCAAATATGAAAAACTCCCAGTATGTCGAAAACAGATCAAGTTAGCCAGAATCTGTTTACACAACTGAATTATGCTGCAAAAGCAAGATTCCAACACCTACATTAGTTTTTTCTATCTCTTACCATTTAGCTGGTATCCTGCAATGCCAACAAAAATGATCCACCCTGTACTGCGAGGAGTATATCAAATACAAAAAAAATCACCTTTTTGACAGTATGGAGTTTCCAGCACGGCCCCATAGCTCAGTGGCAGAGCAACAGAGGCTATATCTGGAGGGACCCGAGTTCGATTCTCGGTGGGAGCTGATATTTTTCTTCATTAAATTTGCCTTAAAAACCTACTAAATAATATATACTATTCATATACAGGGTCCGCCACCTAAAACTCCCCAGGCTCGTATTTTCATTATTTTTTTAGGTACAACCTTAAGTTATCGGTCAAATTGTAGGTTTTTTTAAACTCTTTAAAAATAGAATATTGGGTGTCCAAAATTTTTTTTTGCAGATTATCGTATTTTGCAAATAAAGTTAATTTTTGTAAATATTTTTTAACCTTACCCTGTATAATAAATATTGCTTTATAGTTTGATGCCGCCTATTATTTTCTTCAATTTGTGTTTTTGCCATGTATGCGTAGTTTTTACTCCTTCTTAGTGAAAAACACGAAAAACTAGTTGCCGCCATTTTTGTTAATAGGGTTGTTCAGAATTTTTTACGTTTTTTTTAGTAACTTATTACGGTACAAATTATGCTTACATACCCAACGCTGCACAAAAAACCCCAAAATATGGAGTAACTTTTAAATAAATAAAGTACGAAGTTCGTTCTACAGAGAGAGAGGCTAGGAAATGAAACCCTGCTATGAGGCTAGTGCATGATGTAGAAAACCAAACTAGCCTCATCACAGGGTTTCGTTTTCTAGCCTCTCTCTCTGTGAAACGAATTTTGTACTTTATTTATTAAAAAGTTACTCCAAATTTTGAGGTTTTGTATGCAGCGATGGGTATGTAGACATAATTTGTACCGTAATAAGCTACTAAAATAAAACTTAAAAATTCTGAACAACCCTGTTAACAAAAATGGCGGCAAATAGTTTTTCTTGTTTTTCACTAAGAAGGAGTAAAAATTACGCATACATGGTAGACACAAATTGAAGAAAATAAAAGGCGGCATCCAACTATAAAGCAATATTTATTATACAGGGTAAGGTTAAAAAATATTTACAAAAATTAACTTTATTTGCAAAATACGATAATCTGCAAAAAAAAATTTTGGACACCCAATATTCTATTTTTAAAGAGTTTAAAAAAACCTACAATTTGACCGATAACTTAAGGTTGTACCTAAAAAAATAATGAAAATACGAGCCTGGGGAGTTTTAGGTGGCGGACCCTGTATATGAATAGTATATATTATTTAGTAGGTTTTTAAGGCAAATTTAATGAAGAAAAATAWCAGCTCCCACCGAGAATCGAACTCGGGTCCCTCCAGATATAGCCTCTGTTGCTCTGCCACTGAGCTATGGGGCCGTGCTGGAAACTCCATACTGTCAAAAAGGTGATTTTTTTGTATTTGATATACTCCTCGCAGTACAGGGTGGATCATTTTTGTTGGCATTGCAGCAAGGCCCCATAGCTCAGTGGCAGAGCAACAGAGGCTATATATGGAGGGACCCGAGTTCGATTCTTGGTGGGAGTTGATATTTTTCTTCGTAAAATTTGCCTTAAAAACCTACTAAATAATATATACTATGTTATATCACATGTTTGTAGGATCAGACCATATCTTTTGCTTTTGTGTTTGATGATCTTTCCATTTTGGAATCAGTTAGGACTAATAATAATTATTGTAATGTATATTGATTCTAAAAACACGATTGTTGAAATAGATATATACGAGGAATTAATGGGTTATTTCTGTTGTGAAAATTGTTACTTTTTCACATAATTACACCAAATAAAATTTTCGAAGTGTGTGATTTAGGGTTCTGCCCATCTAATTGAATAAAAGTTGTAGAACTTTTGGTAAAAACAAAAACTAATTAAAAATTCTGTATTGATTTGTCCCCCCCATGCACAAGCCAGTTGCTAATTAATTACCATGTTGAATTTAACTAAACTACAATTATTTACAGAAATGAAAACATCTGATATCAAGAGCTCCAAAAACCAACACCTTCTTCTACTTTTGATGGATGTTTTATGGATTCTCCATTCACAAAACCCAGAAAATCCAGCTCTTGCTCCAGTTGTTGTACCTGGCTTAAAACATACGGAACAAGTTGTTCATGCGTTAGTGGAAATCGTACATGCATTTAATAGCTGCGACACTTACAGCAATATTACTATTGCTGTATATCTTCAGCTACTGCTCTGTGAAGACCCAATGATAGCTTTCAGTGCAAAACAGGCAATCTGCCGAGTGTTGAAGCCAAAATGTCGCAGACGAAGGGTATTTATTCCTAGTCCACCGAGATGTCCATCACCACCTCCAAGTAAGTAATTGGATGTAGCAAGTTGATTATTCCAGATATATCAATTATGGTTCTTATACTGCTCACAAATCAGTACCCCTGCATCAAATGATTAATTAAAATTACAGTAAATACTAGTTAGACTTGGTGCTATAACTTCATAAAAACTGGAAATACAAATTATAAATATTGTGTTTATAGAATTTATGTATTTGAAGGTAATCGTATTTAATGATATTAATCAGTGTCACAATTGTCAGTGTCAAATGTATGTAAAGGTTATAATATTACTGTCCCAATTAGGCTTTTTAGAACACGTGACTTTTGAGCGACTGCCAGGGGGCAAATTTCAAAACGATGCAGCTTTTAGCGCGCTGTCATAGAAACCCCATTACTTAATGCCAACGTCAGTCGCTAGAGCTGGGACATTCGATTAAATTCAAATCGTTCAATCAATCGCGTAGATTCGGATCATCCAAGTCGTTCATAAGGATCGTGAATTGAAAGTGACAGCGGTGTCTCCTGTCTCGCCACAGCAAATAAATATGCTGTCATGCTGTTTTCTCGTCGTGTGCTGTCGTCAGCCGTTAACCATGTACGACGCACGAACGACGCTGATTCATTAGCTGTGAGCCAAATCAAGGCATGAGTCATTCAATTTGAACGACTTGGTCATGAAGGACCCAACTCTATCAGCCACGCGTCCGTTTCCAGGGTTTCGCAGGTGCGTCCCATGCATGCGCTTTTTGCCCCCTGGACGCCATATTGGATGACGTAATCTTAAAAAGCCTAATTAGGCTGTCCAGAACACGTATTTGTCATCCAGCCGCCATCTTTAAATGCCCTAATAAGATGGGTGAAACAGTTCGTTTTGAAGAGCCACTTCGCGCAAGCGAGTAGTTATTCATTTCAATAGGTCGTTCGCGAACTGAAACAGCTGTTGTCACGAACCAGTTCGCGCAGTTCTTACCCGAGAGCCATTCTTTTTAACAGTTCGTTCACGACCGACCCACCTCTACGTAATTTAGGTTATGTTTGTCATCCAGCCGCCATTTTTGACAGCATTCTGGATAGGCTAATTTGGCTTTTGCCGTGGCAGGCATAGAGTATGCCGTGCCAAGTAGGTGACAGATTTTGTGGATCTTTTGCGTGTGACATCACCTTGGTCACAAAATGCAAAACTGACATTCATATTTGACGAACATTATTTATTTATTTATATACAGAAACACAAACAGGACGAACCTAAAACAGTGCTTACAACTTATTCAATAATGAAATTAACATAGTATAGAATAAACCACACCGCAAAACAGAAACTATTAAAATGTAAAATCAATACCTAATTAACACCTAATTTATGATTATAACATTATGTAAGAAGTAAACTATCAAAGTACGAAAGGAAAAGAAAGAATTTATTGGTGAAGCACTTTAAAAATTTTTCTTCGAAATGAGTATACAGAATCACTAAATATATCAACTTAAAGTGATAGATTAGTTAGCCGGCTTAATGAATTGTAGGACTTCATACTTCTAAGAAGTGGGGAGTTTGCATATACATTAGTGAAATGTATTGGTACATAAAACAAATTATAGACCTAGTGTTATACACAGAAGGCACCGAAATTATTGTTAACTGTTGGGTTTCTGTGCAGTTTTGAATCACAATTCTGTTTGTTAGTACATTTTTGCGACACTAACATGTGCAGTGGTGTAATGCATCAGCTATAGAAGCAGAACAAAAAGATTCGTTTTACACTACAATGAAGCAGAAACTTTTGGAGCGCTGTCCGAGAACTTGCCTTAGCCAGAAGACACAATTTGGGCCGAATTACTTCCAACTAAGTTGTGATTTATCGAACAGGATGTGATTTTGCAAAAAGGTGCATTTATAAACAGGCATACACAAGAATCTTAGGTATTGATACAGAGAAAAAGCTAAGAGCAAGGGTAGCAAGTATTTCCGCATTTCAAAATCACCAGCAGTTGCTAGGTTACTGAGCTTCTAGTGTGTGACAGTTGTCAGTTTTGTGGTATGTGTAAAGTACCGTTCACAGATTGACGAAGTGTCGCTGGCGACATACCCCCACTTAACACATGGGCGTCTGGGCAACAGTCGCTACTATCCTAAAAAGCCCGCGCCCGGCACAATTCCTTGAAATCAAGGTACCGCTAGATTACTAAATATCAAAGATGATATATACCTGTATAACTTACGAAGTGTATTAAATTGCTAACAATAGTAAAGGTTAAAGCAAATAACAACTTTCGGTTACACTATGGTGGTGGAGAAAAAAAATATGCAAAAAGTCGTAAAAAATAAAAGAAGGCATATTAGGTATTTGAGTAGGTACACACCAATGTATAAATTTCGTTTTTTTCTACAGAATTTGGGTACGACCAATCTTACTACAAAACATACATGATATATTTATTGGTGCTGATAACAATTTGATTTGTGAAATGCGACTTAATTTTCTTTAATTTTTTCGAATGGGACCGCAGGCTTTTGAGAAAATGCTTGGTTTAGTCGGTCTTCTCATTGAGAAGGTAGATCTATGCTAAAGGACTAGCCCGGACTATTTGCATCATTGAAATCTTGGGCACCTCTGGAAAATGACCTCCCGAATACGAATCTGAAATTTACTTGTGCAGTCGCGTTTAGTTTTTTAAAAATGAATGTTTATATGTGTAACTGCTTTACAGCACAAGTTCTTTTTTATAATGTGCAGTGTTGCATGCTCCAATCAAGGCGTCCTGTCAGTGTGATATGGCCTTTTTTGGCGAGCGATTTTTGCCGCTTTTAGGGATATTGAAATAGTTATTACCAAACAAATTACCCTTTTGAGCAATTCTAATTTCGTAACAAATTAAATTAACATTAAATTTAACCCCGTGTTGTGAACTAAAGTGCAACTCTGCGTTCGCAACATACCTAATTTGAATTCAAATGAAACCGTCCCAGTCCTAACCTCAAAGGAACTAGTGACACTTTACTGTAGTTCGCAAATACTAACTTCAAGGGCGACAGCAGATAATCGCCAGCGAGAGAGGGAAATATGCAACGCCACTGGTCTGTGAAGTGTCGCCAGCGACACGTCGACATTCTGTGAATGTGGCTTAATGATGACTGTCAGTGTTAGCAGTGCCATTTATGTCAGAGAGCAGAAATAGGTCCAATGCTAACAGAGATGGATCTATAAGAAACCATCAGAAATAATATTCGTCACAACTGTTGTCGCTACCTCCCATATTTAGTGGCCTTAGTGCACACATGCGCTCATTGCCATCTATTGGCATACAAGAGTTTCATTTGCATTACTGACTTAGCACTTTAGCAATAAGTGTAAAATACTTCTGTATTAAAATAAAAAAGTTGGTTGGAAGAAAAATAAAATGCTTCATTATAGAACCGGCAATAGAACACAAATTGATGTTTAATGAAGCAGAATACAACTATAAATCGTATACAGGGTGGAGCATTTTGCTTGTCCTTATAGGGTTATCACCATTAGATTGCATTATGGAAAACAAGTGATTGAGTGGACTGTATTTCTATTATGCCACCAATATGACATTCGACAACACTAATATTGTCTAGGTGTTGATTGCAGTTGTTCGACACAACTATTAGGGTTTCACTAGACAAGGGCTTGCAAGTTTGCTTGCAATACAATATATGACTATCATGACCATGCACACGACGACTTGACTTCACTACTAGCTATTGAATCAGGAAGTGACTACATAAGGGGGGGTTTTGGTTTATATGGTGGGAGTGCAAGGAACGGAAAGTGGTGGGCCTTCTTGAACTCCCCAAACAAATTTTTAAAGCAGAACTTAACAAACAGTCAGTAATAAATCGTTAAATAAAAGATAGCTACCTAATAATAATAATAATACACTTTATTAATTAGCACAAGGCTAGTATTTGATATATTGGAAAATAACATTTATTAATTTATTTAATGTTCAACATGATTACACAAAACAAATTAAATAATATTCGCACGCTACCCAGTGCCCGTAATATAAACCAGCAACTGTGATTTGAAGCATCTAAGGGATTTAGCAGATCTAACATGAAGCGGCAATAAATTGTATTTTATAAAACCTCTAAAAAATAGATTTAGAGGCAGTTGCGTAAGTTCTATTCACAAAAATTTCACCAGCATTTCGAGTTTCATACTGATGAACATCATGTGCCCTAACTATCATTTTTGTTAGGTAAGGTGGCATGAGATTCTTTATTATTTTATATATAAAGACCATCGTAAGATACAGCACCCTATCCGCAATATTCAACCACCGTAGAGCAATCAACATAGTCCTAATTGGCGTGAGCCTGGTACACTTTAGAATAATTCTCATTGCACGATTTTGAAGTTTTTGCAAGCAAGACATCTTGTTAAGGTTGAACTGGAACACTATCGACACACAGTATTCAAAATGAGGTTGTATAATAGTTTTATATACTCTAATGGTTATTTCCATTGAGAGGAATTTACCCACTCTTGATAAAAAGAACATATTTTTAGATATTTTCTTTTGCATGTAGTTAAAGTGCTCATCAAACGATAACAAGCAGTCAGTTGTTAGGCCTAGGTATTTATATATCCTTACAATATCAATTCTACAATTGCAAATATGCAAATCTATTTTATCTAAATCCAAAAATTTATATTTGTATTTAGTAGTCACAATCATACCCTTAGTCTTTGATACATTAAGCTTTAGTCTATTTGAAGCTAGATACTGCTCTACCTTTGCAAGAGTTTTATTCATTTTTGCTATTGCTACATCTAAATTACAATCACTTTCAACAAGTAATGTATCATCTGCAAATAAATTTACAAAATCACAACCAACAAACAAATCAATATCATTAATATATAATGTAAACAACAGAGGCTCTATCACACTCCCCTGAGGTACCCCACATTCACTCACCGCCTCTTCCGAAACTATGTCCCCAATCGTGACTCTCTGTTTTCTGCTACTTAAATAATTAGCCAACCACTCGTGCACCTTTCCCTGAAAACCATATTGAAATAATTTTTTGAGCAATATCGACCTGTGAATTGTCTCAAAAACTCGCTTCAAATCGAGAAAAACACAAACAATATACTTATTAGTGCTAATATCGGCATAAAATTTACTGAGAGTCAACTGGAGGGCACTCTCACAAGAGTGATTTTGCCTAAATCCGGATTGATAAGGCAACAATATTTCATATCTTTCTACATGCTGTAAGAGTTGTCTGTAAACTACCATTTCCAATGTCTTCTCAACAACAGGCAAAGTATTAAKTGGTCTAAATTCGCTGCACTCAATAGTGTTTGCTACCWTTAGTATAGGAAATATAGTACTAATTTTAATTAAGTTGGACACACAAGCACCAGACAGTGAAGTGTTAATGAAATTCAAAATAACATGACCTATAGTTTGAAATATTCTTTTTAGGATTCTAGAGTTAGTGCAATCATTCACATTGAATTTATTATCCACATTATTAACTATTTTCCTTAGTTGACTCATATCCACTCGGCTGAATTCCGATAAATTTGGATACATATTGCTGTTTTTAAATTAAATTTATCATTGTAATTTATATCACTGACAATTGAACCAATACTTTCTATAAAATAATTATTGAACCTATTCGCAATCTCCACAGTATCTTACCAAAATTATATGATCATCACAGTAGAAACGAACACAACTATAGTCACACTGATTTTTTGTATTTACAAGTTTTTTTAATGTTTTCCACATCATACTGGAGCTATCCTTAAAACAATCAATTTTTTTGTGGTAGTAACGTCGCTTTTTCTCCCTAAGTAAACCTACAACCTCATTCCGCTTTGATTTATAAAGCTGCCAACTGAGCACCCTGTTTTGCTGGTTACAACTCCTAAACGCTTTATATGTAATGTCCCGTTCCCTAATTTTATTTTTAACATCACTATCAAACCAAGGTAACCCATTTTTTATATTAAAAGTAATAATCAGTGCAACTGCATTGACCACTTCTTCACAGTTTTTTATAAATTCCAAGTACAGATTATCTACATCAGCGGAGTTCAAAGACCATTTACACATTCGAAGTTGGCTTGCTATCATATCAAGATTATATTCATTCATTATACGAAATTTTTTAACTAGGTTGTTCAATTTTAGTGTTGAGTGACAAATACTTACAGAAAKGATATAATGGTCAGTGATTCTCGGGACAGGATGGACCCTTTGTCTTAACATATTCTGAATTAGTTAATACATAATCAGTGAGCGTACTGCTAGTATCCATAACTCTTGTTGCCTCTGAAACACATTGCTTCATACCATACATCAAAAAAATGTTTTTTAAGTTATTAACATAGTAACTGTGACTGTAAGCATCTAAATTAAAGTCACCAACAAGAATACCACGCTCGCCACCAGAGAACACCGCATCACAAATACCATCGAACTTTTCCAGAAACACTGATCTTGAAGCAGAAGGTGAATGATATAGACATCCAACTGTCCACTTGGTACCAGCCATTTTTATCTTCACAAACTTACACCAAAAATTGTCCTCCAACACAAATGATCAAAATTGAGAAAACTCCAAGTCATGATGTATGTAAATCACTACAGCACCCGTTCTTCTTCCTGAAGAGTCACAACAAACACAATTGTAGTTATTAATTGCAATTTCGGTATCGTTAATGTCACCTGTTGTTTTAGTTTCACTCAACAAAACAATCTTTGGGTTATAACACAGAATGCTGTTGCAGATCTCATCGAAATGACTTGGAAGACTTTGACTGTTGACATATAAGATATCTGAATTAAACAATATACCAGAAGCACAACTCAGTTTTTTGACAATATTGTAGATTCCCGATTCACGATCTTAGGAATGCCGTTTATGAATTTAATTGTTTTATTGACGTCCCCTAATTCCTGAAGGTTCTGTTTTACATGGTGAAAGTAGTCCCTCTGGGCCTTGGTTTGGTCACCAAAAATTTTTGTCGTACTAGCACATAGTTTTTGCTTGTTCTTTAATATCCACAGTGCATCCTCCGGTGAATTGAGAATCACTTTAATTGGACGATTTCTATCCGACTTAAACAAGCCCAAACGGAAAACCTTTAGTCCTTTTAAATTTATTTCTGCTCCCTCGAAAATCTCATTGACTGTCTGAACATCCTCAGCAATCCGTGCAGTATGGGTTGAGCCTGTTGGTTCTCTCACATTTGCGATAATTGGATCATCTAATCTGTCTCTCCATCATTTCTTGCACAATTTCCTCCCTGTATTTCAAATCCAGTATATCCATCCGTATTGCAGGTTGTGAACGGTCTGCTGGGGCACATTGAATTTGTGCCTTAAGATTCGTTATTTCTTCAGATAGATCCTGGACAGCTTTAATAAGCATGGAAACTTGAATAATATTTTCCTGGGTAGTGGCATTAAAAAATAAAGATATGGTTGTTATTTTTTAGAATCGAGTTCCCAGGCAGATTCTCAAAAACCACCTGTTGTACAGCAGCAAACCAGTCGTAATGATGAACCAGCCGTTCAAGCAGGCTTTGAAGTGGACTCTGTAGAAGCGATACCGCTTCTTCAGCAACAGGTAGTAGGTCACAACATCAATCCGCTGGAAGCTCTTCTTGGTGGTGGTGCAGGTTTTCCTCCTCTATTAGATATTCCACCAGATGCAGATGATGAAACCATGGTTGAATTGGCCATTGCATTGAGCTTGCAAGAACACGAATTAACTGGTGAGGGCGCTCAACAGGCATCGATACAAGGATTGCAGCAGGTATGTAGTTCTAAACCTACCAGCTGTGGTAGTACCATTGCTTAACAGAATTTTGGATGACAGTTATTATGTTCTTCTTACTTATTGTTTTCAGCGTCATTAAGTTTAGAA
Source organism: Rhyzopertha dominica (assembly GCA_025024175.1). Lineage (NCBI taxonomy): Eukaryota > Metazoa > Arthropoda > Insecta > Coleoptera > Bostrichidae > Rhyzopertha > Rhyzopertha dominica. Next base: position 35,892,380 of record QCXZ01000137.1, read on the forward strand.
AACAGTTTTCATTGAATTGCATATTAACGTGCTTATAACTTTTGTCATTTTATGATGGTAATTGCATATTATAATAGTATTTAAATTATTACTTATGGTGGTGGAAGTAATTTTTAATAATTTATACATGTAGAATAAAATGGCAGTTTTCCATTCTGAAATAATTAGCAATCTGTCCATATAAACAGAAAGGGGGATGTGTTTTTTATAAATTGTACAATGAATGAAGCGCAAATTACTTGTTTAACGCAAAAATGATAATTTGAGTAAGTAGAATCCAAAGGTTTGTTTTTTTGCTAAACATCTTACCACACATGCATGCTTTAGTTCTACGTCCATGTGATCATTCATACCAGGTAACCACTTCAATTTTCTTTTGTGACTAAATTTATAGTAACTGTTAAATAGGAACAATTTGGCAGAATTGAGGTGCATTTTTTGTTTATACAAGTGAGTTTTTTATATTACATAATAATTAATAAATAGATAAAAATAATTACTTATAAAAATAAATTTTGCCTATGTATTAATCACATTAGAAAAACTTTTTCAAAAATTTTCAGTTATACCATTGTACCTAACCTTTGTGATCTTTATTTTTTTAATTAGCACAGTTAAAAATAAAACAAAAGTATAGTATGCTTTTTCCACGCACATAAAAATTTATTTTAACCACTGTTACAGTAAGTAATATAAGATCAACTTAATAATACAATCATAATACCTCTAATCCTCTTAAATGTATTGGGGATATGGACATTAATTACTCATAACAATACCAATGTTAAGTGAAACTAGAAATTTATTGTTAATTCTAGTGGTAATATCTTTATTGTATTCTACACAAATTGTTCTGATATTTAACATCAAACATTCAAATGTTGTCTGTCTTTGTCAAACATTTCATGTTCTTATGAGTTATGGTAGTGAACTTTTTGCACAATTCTGCTCAATTTGCCTGTTTAACTAATTCCATAACATTAAAAGTAAAAAACATACAAAATGGCCAGTTTTGATGGTTTTGTATGTATATTATACAGGTTTGGAGCCTTCGACAGTCTAACGAGCCTGGAACTGTATCCCCACTATAACCGTGATGTTAAACTAGAACCCCAATGATATGATATATGATTTACAGCATAGTGTACAATTTTTATGAGAATACTCATACTCATACATTCGTAGCAGGCACGAATATGATATAAAGTGTAGGCTATGAGCACATACCGCTTTGCAGCATCCTGCAGCTTGTAACTCACACACTTCTCGTGGGTAATCCTAACCTATGGTTAGAAGGCGATTTAATTACAAAAAATGGATACAATGATACATTTTGGGTTACAAAGCATAACATTTAATCATCATACTGACGGGACATATAAAAATACTAAACAGCAATGTTGGTAATTATTCAGCATTCCATACCTTCGTCAAATAAAGTGAAATTTTGCACACTCCTAGAACACAGCCTTCCGGCACATGAATATCTGTTTCTTGTGGTCACATCTTATTTTTGAAATGTGTGTTGTGTTTTAGTATCTAGTGGTTTAGTTTCAAATTATTTTACGACACTGTTTCTGTAGGTACTACATAGTGTTGCATGCTTCTTTAATGGTTCGTTTACGTCCGGTCATATTTACACGAGTGTTTTCAAACCACATTAAAAAAACACGGCTTAAACGCCTCAAAAATCGCTTGATAAATACCAAAATTTGTTTGAAACCACACTCGTGCTGGATGGCTTTCAGCAGCATTACATAGTAAACTTTGATGTATATATGCCGCTTTGACCGCGATTCTGGATAGGGCCTTGGTAGCTCAGTGGATAGAGCGTTTGACTAGTGTTCAAAAGGTCCCGAGTTCAAGTCTCGGTCAAGGCTGGCAATACTTTTTCATTTCTTCTTACGCCTGTTAACCCATTAAAAATATCATGTACTGTTTCAATACTTTACTTGTCCCAATATTACATTTACATATTACAGGTATCTATGAACAGTGTGAAAATATTGTAACACAATGCCATATTTCGATAAATTGTCCGCATATGCCTAATCTTGGCGTTATTTTGAACAATATGGCCTGCCAGGGGATACATATATGGACTTTTTTACAGCAAATTTTGTTCTTAGCATTTTTGTTTCGAGAAATAGCTCTGGTGGCCCCAATTTTCCATTTACTGCTCTACAGCGATATCGGCCACTACTTTGACATCATGCGATGCAGTTCCCAGCTCGTTAGACTATCGAAGGCTGAGTCAGGTTGCATTACTTTTGGTTCTTTAACTGAATCTTCTGATCATATGTGGTTATTTTATTAAAAAGTAGAATTTGGAAAAAACAACTTCAATTCTTTTCACAAAAACCATGCAGCAGTATTTGTTTTATTCCACTAGGGCATCATTAATTGTCGTCATTCCAATTTAGTGGCAACTCCATCCCACTAAACATAGCCCTCAATAGATTAATGTAATAATTCACTTTTGTATTGGATAAAAAAGGTACTGGTAAATCAGGGACTTGCACAAGCCGCTGCTGTGCCACAAGCGCAAGAAGCTGGCCATTATAGTGATACTACAGCATCTGCTGGTGGATCAGATGATGAGGGCAGCACTGCTGCAACTGACGGTTCTACATTAAGAACTTCGCCTGCCGAACAAGTACTTTTCGCGCCACAAAGTGTGATAGTTTTTTAATTTGTTTTTTGTTCACAGGGTGGAAGTGCAGGTTCAGAGAGCGGCGGAAGTGGGGTAGAAAGTATAACCGGTGAACATAATGTTTCAGGAAGGAGTTCTGCATATGGAGACAATATGCAGGAAGCCATTAACATGGTGGCACGGTCTGAACACAGTTTAGTTTTAAATATTACTTATCAGGTGAGAGTTTGTTAGATCATGCAAATTTTATGGGTTGTGTTGATCGAGTCAAGTCATTTTGAATAATAAAAGGTATAAACCTTCGTCATAATTATTTTTTAGATTTCAGTCACAGTAAGCATTCATCATTATGCCCATAACATCAGCATCTCACTCGAACACATGACATCCAACCGGGTGAATATCTTGGAAAAACACATGGTTTCTAAGATATTTAGGGGTTTCCAGACTTTTTCCTCACTTGGTATATCAAGCAAATGCATAACACATAGTGATTGTTGTACAAAAAGTGGTTAATTAGATCCTCTTGTTAACCTGTAGTCAACAAGCAGTTGTCCTGGAAATGCTTCTTTTAAATGATCTTTATTGGTGCTGCATATTGCAACGGCTGGTTAACCATGGGTTAACCACGCTTTATGTAACCAGTATGACTATAAACGAACGAAAACGATTAAATGCTAAATAATTGTTTTTTTAATTAAATTTTTAATTTGTTCTGTTCCTCGTTTCTATACATAGGTAATTGTTATTTGAAGAATTACAAAGTAGGTTAATGGGTGCTAAAGTTGCCCAAAATTTGATGCTCAACAATAATGTGTTTTCAGTTCTGTTATCTGCAACATTTTTTCAAATATTAAAAAAAGTTGATTTTTTAAAATTGCTTGTAACTTTTTTTTGCTTGATCTTTTTTTTCAATGGGATATGACATTATTTTTTAAATTGTTTTGTGAAGTTAAGGGCCAGTTGCACAAACTTGGATCAAAGTTAATCTGTATTTAATCCGCGGTCATTGCCTAGCAACATCACGAATCCTGTTTCAGTTAAATAAACCATAATTAGTAAATTTTGATTCATTCATCCAAATAATTTTATTTATAAAACTATTTTCTAGTTTGTCCTGCATTTAGCGTTTCACTTATATGAATTTTCTAAGGTTTGTAATTTCTTTTTTAATATTCACCAGAACTATTGTTTTACTGTAGGTACTGCAAAATGCTGACTATCTGGTGAGCGGGATGGGTTGAATTCTCAGCCTTCTAAAATTATTTACAAGTGGACATTTGTATAAGATATTAAATGAATGAATACCTGCATATTATAAAACATGTTGGCGCAGATTGTTGTCATTGTTCAGTAGGATACCATTCCGTAACATTTTGGGATTTGAAAACTTTAAAGTTTTGTACTGCACAAATACTTTGTTTATTAATGTAAGCTTTAGATGTGAAGAAAATATGTTGTATTCCATTGATGAACTACTTTTGACTTATAGCTGTAGTCAATGGCAGTGCATGCAAATTAAGGAAGAAATTGTTCTTTAATGTAATATATGATTTGACTTTTGCAATGCAGAGGAACAAAAAATTACCTCGAATGAATTTTATAACTAGTAAAGGTTAAATTATTAAAAACGTTTCGTGAAATAAATAATTTTTTTACCTGGTGCTTTTAGATATAATATATTGTTGCTTTTGTTGAGATAGAGTACAGTAGTACAGTCTATAATATTTGCAGGTAGTAGAAAATGAAAATGAAGTAGATCCCGAACCTGATTCTGAAAGTAATAGCCGATTACACATATTGCGTCTCCAGCTGTTGGAACGTTTGATTGAGTATATACCAAAACTGCGTGATGTTGGTGGTGCAAGAGTTATACCATTTTTCCAGGTAAGTGCATAGCTAGTGTGCATGCTTAAAGAAAAACTGAAATGATATATGTGGGGAAGTATAAATATAATTTAATTGTGCACAAAAAGAAGCAATAAAATATATGCAAAAAATATTAAAAAATAAAATTATAGTTCCTGTTAGGGTTAAATGTAAATTATTATGGGCCAGAAGTAAAGCAACAGATTGACAACTGGAAATTATCATTAATTTTTCGTATAATGTAAATGAGAGCACCATAATATGGTATATACAGGGTGATTCGCTAAGGGTACAGAGCGGTAGTATCTTTGAAACCCCTCAGGATATCGCTTTGAGGAAAAACATTTTTGAACAAAAATGTATCATTGAAATTTAGTAAAAATATTTTACATTTCCAAAGATCCAAAATTTCCAATATAATGTTGGTGGAAAACTTTTGTAACAACATATTTTCTCTGGTTGTCATGGTAACAAGAATATATCTTTTAAAGGTCTCAATCAAATTTAACGAACTGGGACTCATTTTAGATGTTAGAACAATGGTTTCTCTAAATAGCTGTAGAGGGTGCCAGATGAAAAACTGTCATACTTTCCTTGATTTCTCAAAAAAATTAAATAGGACAGTATATTTATTTACTTCGTTTTGTAGGCTATTATGTAAAAAAGAGAGTAACTAGCCTGCACAAAAACAACACATTATAAATACCGATGAGCAATCATACTCAGCAGTCAGCACCAAAAATCATGTTTAACAACACCCATGAAGCAGTACATGCATTTTTGTATAAAAGCAGGGCATTTTGACCCCAAGTGCAGGATTTTAGTGACTCTACCTAAGAAAATGTATGGGGTATGCCTACAAACCATAAACTACCAACTAGCGCAAATCTGAAGTCAATCCAGTGCTTAGCAGAGTTTTCACTACCCACTTGCTAAGCTTAATCTTTTGCTTTACTTTTGTCTGGCTTATTTTGTGATGGGCTGAATATATAAGAGCTTTGCAATTTTATCATTTATGATAACCAAGATTTTAGTTTGTTATCAAATATGCTTCAAGATGGTTTGAATTTTCTGTCCCTCTTAAATTATATTACTATTATTATTAAATAGCTCCATTGCTACTCCCTAGAATTCTGTTACTTCTAATTCATAGTGCATAATTTAATTGTGCTGCTACAATAACAATTAAAACACCATAACTATTTGACATTTTGCACTTATCGAAATATAGTTATTATTATTGTTCTTAAAGAACAAAGTGAATTTTGATGAACAGAACAGATTTATATGCTTCTTGCTTACAGCAATTTTGTTACTGAAAAAATATATTTGTCAAGTGTATTGGTACACCATATACTATTAATGCACTAAGTTAAGTGGTTTTAMGTTCTGAGTTTTATGCAGCAATTAATGTTGCAGTAGCTGAACTTTGGCAACCCACTAAGCATTAAATTGTTTATTTTATAATTAATTTAATTATAATTAAACTTATCACAAAAGTGACAGATACTTGATGTACCATATTTTGAATATTAATAATTGTGTTCCGGCTTGTAACTATATTGCAATATTTTGATAAAGGGTTTCTCCCAAATATTTATTGAAAGATATGGATATTGGTACTAAAAAAAAATTTGTAGGTCGTGTTGCAGTTGACTTATGATTTAGATGAACATTCAGAGAGAGACAAAACATGTTTGAATGCACTACTAGCAGCTGTTATTGTAGAACTTCAAGTAAACAAACCAATCACTGAAGATGTTCGAGTACGTACTAAGCAAAGAGAAGTTCAACTTGTACTTATGAGATTACTGAGTAAGTAAATAAAGTCATCAATTTTTAAATGAAAACTGTTCCAACATAATAATTTTTAGGTGTCCTGATGTCTAGATGTAAAACATCGACATCATCAAAACCGGTACCCGGTGACAATTCGGCATTTGTATCGCAGACAACTGCTACTGTGTTGCATCGAGCCGATGTTATTAATTTCTGTAACAAACTTTTACAAGCACTTTTGGATTACTGGCGTGATGTTGCTTCAGATGAGAGCGCACATTCAGCAAGTGGTAATTTATTAAAAGAACACTTAACTCGTGCACCACCAGACATGACCCCATTCTTCTTGAGACAGTTTGTTAAAGGTAAGAATTATTGACGACATTTTAGGCAGAGTTAACAGTAAATATGCATTTTATAGGATATGCCGCGGATGTGTTTCAAACATATCCCCCACTTCTCACAGAAATGGCTTTAAGACTGCCATATCAGATTCACAAACATTCTGAAATTTCTGAACCAATCTCATCTGTCTTTGATGCATCTTGGTACCGCTACCTGTGTGAGTACATGATGACTTCACACACACCATTTGTGAGAAGACAAGTTAGGAAGCTTTTGCTTTTTATTTGTGGAAGTAAAGAAAAGTATAGGCAATTGAGGGATGTACATGCCTTAAATACTCATATGAAGGTGCAGTACTGTTTTATAGGTTGAAAAAATGTTCTTATATATAATGTTAAATATTGCAGGCAGTGAAACAGTGCTGTCTCAAAGGAGGATATAATCCAAATGTTGATGTTCAGCATGCACTTTCACTTCCTTATGATTCCTTAGTTGAGCTCGTGGAACATCTCAAAGCATGCTTGGAGATTGCCGTCAGCCGAACTGGCAACTGGCAGCGTTTTTGTTTACAACCTGAAGACACGCTTCCATTTTTGTTCCAAGTCAGCAGTTTACTAGATGAAGGTATGTTATGCATATTTCAAATCAACAAAGCAAGTTCTACAAATAGTTTTCTATGATAATTGCATAATTACTAACATTAAATGAAGCTTGAACATTTTTGCCTCTATTGGAATGTGCTAGTTATTAAAAATAGGTAACAAATGAATATAAATAACTGGTAATTTATTTGTAGGAAATATAAAATCATCTTCCAGTTGTGAAGGTAAATTTGAGTGAAATGATTTTGTTTGATGTTATAATTATTCTAAAAGTAAATCTAATATATTTCTTTACTAATTATTGCATGATTTTATAAAATATTACAGAGTGTAATTGTGGTATTCTTCTTAAAGATAACTACTTGCAGTTTGCTTATGGGAATAACATTTTTATTTATAAATAAACATCTGATCTGAGGGCATTAACAAATAATTTATTTGTTTGGTCATCATCATCTCACCAGCCAAATTTAAGTTGTGTTTAAAGATTGAGACCTATTTTGTGGATACATTATGTTGATTTCCATAACAGTGGTAAATATTGGAACATTGTCCTAATGGGGCAAAGTTTGTACATAGTCTCCCATGGATTTATTGTTTTAATAAACAACCAAAGATTATGTAATATTTTTCATTTTAACTATTTATTTTTCTCCTTGATGTAACAGTGCAGTGTAATACTAGATGGAAATATTTACATAGATTTGTTTGTACTGTTTTAAGAGTGCCAACTTGATACAGGTCGTAAAGGTGGAAAGTATTTAACACGACATGATAGCACAGTTGGTCAGAAAGACATCTGCACTCCAATAAATATAAAGTAACAAAATAAAAGTTACAATAATTATGCCGGCTACGTCATTCGAAAGAGAGCATAACATTAGATAAAATGGTCAGCGCAGCCCTAACTCAACAAGTTACAGGCAACACACGGTTGCAAGAAAACTTGAATTAAATCACCTACCTTTTGTAGGCTCTCTTAAACCCGGTTTGGTAAAAAAAGGATGAATATAATTATTCTTAAATGATCTGAATTGTTGAGATGTTGATCATTGCATTCAAAGTATTTCAAAATTTGAGTATTCGTGGGCCTTTAAATCATCAAATCAACTTCCCATAAAAAAATCCAAGGGTGTGAGATCTGGTGTGGCGCAGATCAATCCATAGGCCCTAAGCAGTTTTTGTATAATACTAATTTTTTCAGATATAAAGTTTTAACAGTGATATAAGAGTGCTTTTTAGTTCAAAATTTATTTTATCAACTGCATTGATTCTTGCATGGATTATAATTATCGTCTGTTTTCTTTAATTCTACACAATGTTATTTTCTGCAATATTGTTTAAGCTACATTAACTATTGAACAAACTGTTTTATATATTTTTTGCATAAAGTGCATTTTATGTAGTCATTTTGGTATGCATAAACATTATCTGCACTCTATGGATGGGTGTATTAGGATGAGTACTGGAATATGAGACAAGTACAATATGAGACTTATGTCCTCCAGAATTCTAATAAAGTGGTGTCAGACATAATTGAATTTCATAGAAAACTCTTCTGCAGTTTAACTTATTGAAGGACACTATATATAACAATGGTTTCCCTAACAATTTAAAGTAAACCACAAATTTTCAGGTAAATTTTACAGTAGATTCCATAAATGTCTAATCACTTAATAATTATTATATTTTGTTTTTTTTCTTTTGTAAAATGCTCCTTTAAAATTATTTTGTTTTATTGTGTATGTGAATTTTGTATTGTGTGTTTTCAGGTGTAGCACCAACAATTCTTCAGTTGCTTCAGTGTGCAGTTGTAAATAACACAAGTGCCACTAATAAGAAAACAAGTGAATCCAGTAAACCGACTACTTCCAGAAAAGAGAGGGAAAAATCTGATGATTCTGCTACAGAGTCAGTTTTTGATGAAACAAGCTGTGCTCTTCTTGTAGAGCAAGTAAATAAGAAGGTGTCAAAAGAAGTGTTGGCTGGTTTCATTAAAACTTTTATGCTGGAAACAAATGCAACTAGTGTGCGTTGGCAAGCCCATGCCCTTGTGTTAGCAATGTACAAGTGAGTTACTATGAATATGTAGTAATTGTTAATTTGTTATTATAAAAGAATAACCATTTCTTTCTCTACTTAATAAGGTATTTTCAATTTTCTTTTTAAACATGTAAATTAACTCTTAACATTGTAAACTATAGATCAGATATAGATAATTATAAACACCTAGAAAAATTTAGCAAAAAAATTCTGTTTTAATGTTTAATTCTAAACATTCTTGCTAAAACATTTTACAAGGTCGCCAAGGTGTGACATCATTTATCACAAATCCAGGCATATCATATGTGAATGGCCATTGCTTTGAGTGAATGTTTAAGATAGTAATAAACACATTACTTACTTACTTACTTTAATTCACTGCATCTTGAGTAAGTGTTTGAAAAAACTTGTATCGATATATTAAGTGGTATATTCTTCTTGTTTCTAATCAAAATTGACGACATTTAGCTATCCTGATCTTTTAATTTTCAAATATAGGTTAAATATTTTCTACCATACCCAATTAGGACACATAATGCTTATATTCAAGTACATTATTGATTGCCTGGAGGTAGAAATTGAAGAACCCATAGCTGTCATAAAGTAAGCTCTTATATGGAATAAATATAAAAAATGAAGTTAATACTTTAAAGTACTACGGTTAACTAAGCCTTGTACTGAAAAGATATGGAAGAGAATAACTGACTCATTGTTGGTTATATCTAGTTGATATCTTACAGTTGTACCAAGCAGGATAAAGATTTCACTTAAATGAGTAGGTCAGGATGGAAACAAACGTCTATTTTGGAGGCCTCGAAGTTTCACACTATTGAATCGGTATTGAATTGTTGAAGGAACGTTACAACAAATGCATTACTCTAGATGGAGATGAAGAATAAACCCATATTTTCATTCAAGGAAACATTCTTTCATTGTTAAGCCAAAGACTTTTCAGCCCATCTAATAATTATATAGATCAAATTATCTATATTAACCTGATCAAAGGTTTTATTTAGATCCCTGTAGATCCAATCCTCATTTTGATTAGACTCAAGAGCATCATGTTCGAAGCTGGAAAATAAGGACATACTTGTGAAAGTTAACCTCTCTCCATAATGTTGTTCTTTAATGATGCAGTGTTAAACAAGTAGAAAAATGTGCATTTTCAGCTTTGGAGTTTTTTTTTTGGCATCTAAGATATTCGGAATATTTAAAAGATCTTTTTGGGAATGGGATTTAATAAAACTTAATATTTGTGTTCATTATACTATACTGGTTTATGCAATATTTTTGGAAATCAATTCAGATAAAGAGTAAAATTGTATTTTAGGATCAGTGATTTGAGTGTCATTTAAGTTTGATATTTTGAAACAGTATTAAGATATCTTAATTATTATTTTTATTTTTCTATCTTCTGAGGTATTTATTTAGAATTGTTTTGTTTTAGGAACCTTAAACCACCGGAACAAGAAGCTCTATTAGAATTGCTTTGGCAATTGTGGCCACTACTACCTACATATGGTAGAAAAGCTGCTCAGTTTGTTGATTTGTTAGGTTACTTTGCTCTACGTTTTACACAAAACTCTGATACTGTTCCTGAAAGGGTAATAATAACAAATGTATATTTGATGACATCTTTGTCTAAGTTTTGTTTTTTTTAGGTATCTGAATATGTGTATAGGTCAGTGGAGGTACTGCGTACTCAAAATGAGTTGTTGGCCCACCACCCAAATGCCAATTTGTATGCTCACATGAGCCAGTATGTGGAACTCGACGGTTATTATTTGGAATCCGAACCGTGTTTAGTTTGCAACAATCCCGAAGTACCGCTTAGTGCAATCAAGCTCAATTCAATAAAAGTAGATTCCAAATTCACAWCTACAACTCAGATAGTGAAGTTACTCAGCAGCCACACCATCAGCAAAATAACTGTGCGAATAGGAGATCTAAAACGTACAAAAATGGTCCGTACAATCAACATCTACTATAACAACAGGAACGTCCAGGCCGTTGTTGAGCTAAAAAATAAACCTGCCCTCTGGCATAAGGCTAAAAAGGTGACGTTGCAGTCTGGACAGACTGAAGTTAAAATAGAATTTCCACTACCAATTGTGGCGTGTAACCTCATGATAGAATACGCCGACTTCTACGAGAATATTCAAGCCTCGAGTGAAACTTTGCAGTGTCCGCGTTGCAGTGCTGCAGTACCTTCCAATCCAGGTGTTTGTTCCAACTGTGGGGAGAATGTGTTTCAGTGTCACAAATGCCGAGCCATCAACTATGATGAAAAAGATCCATTCCTCTGTCACGCATGTGGATTCTGCAAATATGCCAAATTTGATKTCACCTTATTGGCCAAGCCTTGTTGTGCCGTTGAACCCATTGAAAATGAAGACGACCGCAAGAAGACCATTTCCAGTATTAATAGTTTGTTAGAAAAAGCTGACAGAGTGTATAAACAGTTGATGTTGAATAAACCATCTTTAGAGGTATTGATATAATGTTAAGATTGATGTATATAAATTATTTAATTTCATTTTGTTTTGTTTTTAAGGCACTAGTTCTTAAAATATCAGAACATCGCACAGAGCGCAAACAGGAAGACGTAAATAGTGGGTCTGGCACCTCGGGTGCTTCAGGTACAGCAGCTTCGGCACCAGCTAGTGGTCTACAGGTTAAGGTAAAATGTTTGGTTTATCTAGTTTTAAGAGATTTAAATTTTTCTGTTGATTAAGTGGTTTATTGCCTTTACTGTCTAAGGTAACAGGAATCTTGACAATTAATTATAGGGTGTTTTGATTTCAGTGCTCGAAAAGAAAACTCATTAATAGCAGAAAAGGTTAAATGGCATTATAATTGCAAATATTTTGCTGTCAGAATATGGACAGAATTTTCACGCACCTGCTGTAGTTTTCATATTGATTTTTGTTTTTGATTTAATATGCATTTTATAAAAAAAAATATAAAAACATTTTTAATGTGGTAACAGTAATATGTAGTATTAGTTTCAATTTCACAAGTGCATTATGTAAGAAATACGCATATTACACATTAAATATAGTGAGCTGACTACTTGAAATCCATTGTAAAAATTCAGGGTTTAAAAACATTAAGTAAACATGAAAGTCGTAACAGGTTAACTAAGAAAATATAATAATAATAATAATAAATCTGGTCTATGATGTTTCCTTCCTAAAACAATCAAATTTAATTGAAAGATAAACTTACATAAATTACATAGTTGGTTATTATACGGGGTGTCCCATCAGATCTGAGCATATGTGGGTCACTTTGTTATTAAAGGATATAAAGAGTCAATTAAATGGGGAAAGCATAATAATAATAATATATATAATTAAAGGTAATTATTGCCTAAATTTATTTTTAATGAACATACATTTTAATGGGTTAACAGGTAATTGAGCAGGCAATACTTTTTCACTACATATATTTGCCTATAAACCCATTAAAATATCACGTATGTTCATTATAATAGTATGCCTTTTTGAAAATAAACGAAATTTGATTAATTCTAATGCAATCAAATCAATTTGGGCGATTTAGTATGTTATCGTGAGTGATCGGCAATTCTAGAGTTTGGGTCTAGCATGACTGATTAGCGAAAACTATTGAATCATGTCATTAGTGAAAAAACAGTCATCTATTTGACAATATTTTGAAATTAACATAAATAATTTAAAAGATGGGGACATATTTAGGATCTTTATGAGGATTTTGTAAGATTTTATAATATTTTACACTTTTTGCTTTTACCTTTTCTGTTCAAATACTAAATTTATCATTAAGCTGATGTGTGTGATTTTAGTTTTCGCAAGATTCTCTGTGATTTTTTGTAAGTTTTTAGCTTCAACTGAAAGCCATGACAATTAGAAACCATTTCCTTATTATTTACATCACCAAGAAGTATGTGTTAAAGTTCATTTGAGCTAATTGTCGTAGTTTTGAAATATCCGGTATCCGACTGATTATATTTATTATATGAATGTCTAAAATCATGAATATGTTCTTTTAAAGAACTTTCTAAATTTAATTTTAAGTATAGCAAGTGGCTTTACAAATAAATCAGAAAAATTAACCATGTTGAAATATTAAATAATTCAATATGGTATGCTTAAGAAAAATGATTTTTATATAATAATTGTATTCGTGAAGGCAATTAAATGAATATGTTTTTAAATAACATACTATCCGAAAGTTTATTAAAAACTACTCCAAACATGTGAAAACAGATTTTCGATAAAGCTAAAAATAAAGGGAGCAAAATTTTCAATATAGCAATATTCGGTTTTTTTCAAAAGAACTTCTCAGTTAGTCAGAATTCGTTTCTTTTCAAAATGGCACTTTTCCCWTTTATCCAATTTTCTCTCTCGACTATTGCATATTTCAACCCAGAACCGCACTTGAAGTCAATCTGCACAGAAACCAGTTTGTGCCTAAACCTATTACGGATCATTTTCACATACTGCAACACATTTCACTGTGAAACGCTGGGTAACATTTATCCCCACTTCCAAGCATTGGTAAACAATAGCAAGTCACCGTGCTGGTTGAAGTGGTGGGATATCCGGTTCTGGGTTGAAATACGCTGTAACAACAAGGTTAGCCATGCATGTCGATTCCAGTGGGACATCCTGTATAGTGATTTTTTATTGTTATGAAACATCGATAAATATCTATTATCCTTAGTCCAGATCCAGATTGCCACATAGAAACTTTCTGGTACAGAATTGGGTATTTCAGCGTTTTTTTTTTTTTATTATACATTCCGAACGATCCAATTGAAATAAGACTGCATGTTTTTTCAATTTCTTTCAATATTGCCTAGAACTTGAGATATTAATTAATATAAATTAATTAATTCCTTTGTGACATCATAAGTGAACAATCAGGTTGTAGCGTGTTGAAAAGATAGGGATAAACAACAATCGGAGTAAGTAGCAACATCGTGTACAGCTGACCACTGATAGTACAACGACAGCTGAGATGAATCTTCTGTAAACACATTTTTTATGTGTTGTGTTTGTTTGTTTTTGTTTATCGTTCGTTGTTCTTGCGTTAATTAAGCATCATCAAACACAAACACAACAAATCCAACACCGGCACAAGATGATAATGTTTAGAAAACTATGTGTGTTTACAATCAGCTTGTCTGACGCCCGACATCAGACCATGATTTGACAGTCACAAAGGAATGCAAAGTAACACTGTTGCCAAGTTGTGTTTTCATTTTCAGTTGTCGTCACATCCTTTGGAAGGCATTTTAAAATTGTTCAACTTTGACTTGCATATTCACGTACTTAAATACATTTTTTATACTAACCAAAATATGGAATTATTTGCATATGTTACAATTAGTAATGAAACTATATCGAATTCCGTAATTATTACTTCACTGAAATACCCAATTACATTACCTTCTATTTAACAATGAAAGTTTATAAAGGACATTTTTTTAAAATCTCTGCATAAAATGTTAGCTGAAAGAGAACAAAAAGATCATTTTGTAAGTAGCTGTAGCTAAGGCAACATGTGCATTTTAATCCTTAACAATGAATATGTTAATAAAATTGACGTTTTTTTACATATATTTTTATTCATTGTTTAGGTTAACAAAACAATCCAAATGTTGGCACAGCAGTACTGCAATGAGTGCAAGACATCATTTGAGGAATTAAGCAAGATTATACAAAGGGTTTTAGTTTCTCGTAAAGAACTTGTTGCATATGACAGAAAACACAGAGATATTGAACCACCTAAAACTTCATTGCTACTTAAGTCACAGGTAATATATTTGAGTAGTTAATTTTTTTGTTGTCGATAGCATGTTATTTCAGGATTCAAAGTCTTCCTCTGTAATGTCTATCAGTAGTACGCAAGGTTCAAGATGTTATGGATGTTCACTTGCTGCTGCAGAACATTGTTTAACATTGCTTCGTGCCCTTGCAATGACTCCAAAGGCACGTCAGATGTTGTGTGAAAAGAATTTAATACAAGAGCTTGTGTGGAACAATCTTAGGAAAGGAACTGTACAAACTCAAGAGGAAGTTCGACAGCTCTTGTGCATTCTAACCAGGGATAATTCAGCATCTACTGAACAACTTTGTGGTTTGCTGACTAAACGCATTAATCTTAGCCTCGATGGACATTTAAACAACTATGATCTTGGTGCAGGAGTTCGTTGTGAAATTGCCTTACTGGCAGCATTGGTGCAGAAGGAAGATGATTGTTGGGAACTGAAACTGCGTTATATGATGAAACTGTTCCTCAGGGCCTGTGAAGACTCCAGAAGTCCAGTAGTAATGGAGTCGGTCATTCTACCTTGTTTGAAGATACTTCTTAATTCAATAAAGCCTGCGGAATCCAACAATAAAAAGGCTAAAGACAAACTGAATGTCAGTGTGTCTACAAGTAAACCACTAGACATGGCGGTTGATGTTTTTAAGTGGTTAAACAAAGAACCAGCTCATACCTTTGCTGGGTGGAAAACTCGTACTTCTAAAATTAGTGAGGCAGCACCTCCACCTTTAAATAAGGCCCAGGTAAGTTGTGCAGTCACTTAATATTATTATATATACAGGGTGTCCCGCATTATGTGGGCAACCTCTCGGAGTCTTAAAAATTGGTGCAGAAATAACACTCTTTTACAGTATAAGTTTTTTTGAAATAACGCTCGCCTGCTCTTAAACATGGGGGAAGAGAAACAGGTTTTTAAAAAACTTGAAATAATTTTCTCGAATTTTGGCTATTATTATTTGATGTGGAAACCGTTAAAATGATGTGTACATTTTGTAAATAAATGTTTTTGTGGGGCTGGCGGAGGGTCAACCCCCCATATTTTAACCCTTAACTTTAAAACGGTCAAATATTTTTTTCAAAAATGTGTTTTTTAAATCTTTGGGCCTTATAAACAAAAAAAATACTCTTTGTTCATAAGACTAAAATTGACCCTTTCTAAGAAAATTGCATCTGAATGTTATGATTTACAATTTCAGTGCTTAACTAAATCATTTTTTTTTATCAAATAAAACAATAAAACTGTGTTTGATGTTACTGTTACATTGATATTTTGACAATACTGTACATTATTTGTTGCAATACTTCTGAAATAATAATAATAAAATATTCATATAAATGAGCATGTCAGTGTATGTGTACTCATTTATATGAATATTCCATTACTATTACTTCAGAATTTTTACAAATTCTTGTCAAAATGTCTAAAGTCACTAGATAGATAAAGTACCGTAATTGTTCGCCATTTTAGTGCAAAATAGCAACAGTAAATTTAAATGTTTATGTAGAAGATGGGATCAAATCTATTTGGTTTCTATGGTTTTGGTTTTATTCGCCATGTTAATGCAAAAATATGGATAATGAATTGCGGTACTGTAATATATTTAGTGACTGTAAAAATGACAGTATAACAGTGACATCTAACACAGTTTTATTAATTATTACAGCCAATTTGATAAGAAAAGTTGATTTAGTTAAGCAGTGAAAGTATGAATCCTAACATTCAACTGCAATTTTTCTGGAAAAGGTCAATTTTAGCCGCATGAACGAGTGCATTTTTTTGTTTTTTTTTTTGAGTTAAGGGAGAAAATGTGGGAGTAGGGCCCCCCCAAACATATATTAAAAAAATGTGTGCATCATTTTAACGGCTATCACTTCAAATAATAATAACCAAAATTTGATAAAATTATATAAACTGGTCTAAAAGAAAAACAGTTTCTCTTCTCCCATGTTTGAGTGCATATCTCAGAAAGTGGGAGTTGTCTCAAAAAAAGTTATACTGTTAAGTAGTGTTATTTTTACACCAGTTTTCAGATCCCGAGAGGTTGCCCACTTAATGTGGCACACCCAGTATAGAAAGGTTAGTGTATTTTGATATTGTCATCGTTAAATGGGAAACAATAAGATACAAAATAATTAGAACCAGATGCAATTATATTGTTTACAATAATGATAAATAGAAGTTATCCTGATAACAGAATTTGGAATTTCTTTCTACCAATTTGATGATACATTTGAACTGCATTTTATTATGATTTTCAAAATTAGTAAATGTCTCGATTATTCTGTCACCTCTTTTGCTTTTTGGCGTTTGATGACTGTATATTTGTTCAAGATTTATATATAGAGAGTAACTAACCAAAATAGGCCGCCTTAGCTTTCAGTCATTGTTTTCTTTTAATCTCCATTCTGGATGTACCGTGATGTTTAATTTGATATTCAAACAATATATTATGATTACTTCTGCAAACAAAAGAAAAATCACACTTGCAGCTTTTTTAATACAGTTGACAAATTTATAGACACTATAATAATGTTTCTATAATAGAACAAAGCGATCGATGAAAACTGTTGCATCTTTAAAGAATAAGCTATAACAAAAAAAWTTACTAAAGGAAAATAAAATTAAATCAGAATKTGGTATAAAAAGGAAAAGGCATTAAAAATACAACCTTTAACAATAGTAAGTTGTATCTCATAGCTTTACCTTAACACTATCATGTGTTCACAATCAAAAGGTGTCTCATTCAGGATGTGTCCTGTTTTGTCATTTACCTAATATCAAACTCTGTAAAATAGTGAACAAAAGAAAAAGTTTGCCACAAGTCCATTACTATGTTAGATAATATCATAGATAACTACAAGGGTTACGATGTATATTTCGGGAATTGGCAACATTGATGTCATGTGAGTCAGTCACAGGGTTCCATCATAAAGTTTGACATTTTTGACCATATGCGTACTCAGAACATTCTGTCATACGGATGCTATTTGTATATTTTATATTTAGTTGAAAGTTTCGTCTCGGCAAGAGATGGAACTGAATCATGAACATTTTCGTGTGATGATTTTTTACGATTTTCGACGTGGATTATCACAACAAGAATGCATCGATCAACTTAATTTGGCTTTCAGTGATGGAGCTCCATCAGAAAGCACTGTGTATTGCTGATATAGTAAATTTAATCATAGTCGTAGTTGCCTGTCCGACGAGTTTTGTGAAGGTCGTCCAAAATCGGCTGTAGTGCCAAAAAACATCTATGCTGTACATGAGTTCCGCCAGCATATATGCGAATTTACATGAACACTTAGCCCTGCGAAAGTTATGTCGCATTGGATCACACATAATTTGACAATCGCTCAAAAAAAGGTCTTGTTGATTGGTGTAAAGAAATTCTTAAGAAATCAGTCACGGTGCTTCAAAAGATGTTTATAAAATCATGACAGGTGATGAATCATAAATATATTCGTATGAGCCAGAAAGTAAAGTATGGGTGTTCCAAGATGAACTAAATACAATAAAAGTTGTTCGCTCACGAAGCACTTTAAATAAAATGGTGGCCGGATTCTTAAGAAAAACTGGTCATATTGCAACAGTTCCTCTAAAGTATCGTAGTACAGTTAAATTCTGAGTGGTACACAACTATCTGTTTGCCAGAAGTCTTTGATAAAATAAGTAAACAAACAGATGCTGGATTCTTCTTCATCATAACAATGCGATTTCTCACACATCGGCTCAAATAAGAGACTATTTGAGTACTCAAAACATTGAATTGATGCTTCATCTGCTGTACAGCCGTGATTTGGCACCCAACGATTTCTTTTTGTTACCATGTGTGAAGAATAAACTGCATAGTCAATAATTTCCATCACCCAAAGAAAGAAAATCGTGTTTTTGAGATATATCATTCAGAATGGAATAAATGCTTTAAAAATTGATTTAAGCGAATGCAAAAGTGTATCGATCATCATGACGATTTTGTTCCTATTCCCGAAATATAAATTTAATATCCTTCATATTTCGATCTAAAGCATAAAATCTTTCAACATTTAGTGACAGCTTTATTTTCTTCACTAAATGATAAGCTTTTGAACTATATTTTATATAAAATGCAAATATTCTAAATGAAATGAGGCAATACGAAGATTGCATTTATTAGGTCGCTTGAAAGCAAGCTGATTGTGTATTGTCAAGCTTTCTTGATTTCCAGATGTTCCAAAAGGTTAGGTCTGATGTTTTGATCTAAGCAACGATTATTTTTTATGCAATGTTTGCAAAACGTGTTGTGCCTTTGAGTTTATTATAAATCACATGAAACAAAGCACATTCAAAACAATCTGCTTGTTTCCATGCTACCTAGTTAATTCAGAATATTTCACAAAGAGTGCACTTTTGAAACATCCAACTTATACAAAGATTGCATTTTTTGCATTAGTGTTATTTACAGGTACATGAATACTAGCTGGCTGAGAAATATGGCCGTAGATGGTTGCAGAAATATTTGAAAACTTACAGTACTGTAAAATTGGATGATACAGCATGGCTTAAGGCAGTGTTGTTCAATCCCAGTTCTCGCCAAGCACGGCAGGTTGCCTGCAATTTAATTGAAGTCATTTGTTCCTCACCAAACAGAAAACGGGAGGTTTGTGTCTGAAGTCTATTAACTTTTAAGAAAAACTGCATTAAATGTATGTTTTCAGGTTCTTGTCCTGCTTACATCTTTCCTAGAAGAACTAAGTGTAGCAGGTGAAAGCTCTGCAGAATTCTTAACGTTATATCAAAATATACTGCAAGAAACACCTTATAAACAGTTCTTAGCTGTACATGGCTTCCTTGGTGTTTTAGCTTATTTGATTACACAAGAAATAGAACAGTTGCACTATTTGGAAGCGACTACGTTAACGTCAGATTTGGCCCAGGGGTATGCTCTGAATCAGTTAACAGAACTGTTGCAGTCGTTCTTGGAGGATCCTGCTATTCGACGGCAATACAAAAGCCGTCTTGTAGGCACAGTATTAAACGGATATCTCTCTTTACGTCGTCTTGTTGTCCAGCGCACACGCCTTATTGATGATACTCAAGAAAAACTGTTGGAGCTTCTTGAAGACATGACGACAGGTACTGAAGAAGAAACTAAAGCGTTCATGGCTATCTGTATTGAAACCGTTGAGAAATACAGTTTGCAAGATGTTTTGACACCTGTCTTCATATTCGAACGACTGTGCTCCATTATTTATCCGGAAGAGAATGATATTGGAGAATTCTTTTTGACTCTGGAGAAAGATCCACAACAAGAAGACTTCTTACAAGGTCGGATGCTGGGTAATCCTTACTCTAGTTTGGAGATTGGATTGGGTCCGTTAATGAGAGACGTCAAGAACAAGATCTGTCGAGATTGTGAACTTGTAGCCCTACTGGACGATGACAATGGCATGGAACTGTTGGTCAATAACAAGATCATGAGCCTTGAGTTACCCGTAAAGGATGTTTACAAAAAGGTAGTATGTTTGCTGGTTTTCTTCTTACCTAATTAGTTATTTCAAATTGGTTTTTGTTTTGATGCGTTGCTTAGCAATGAGCTCATGAAAGTTTAGAGGGAAGAGAACTACAGTTTAGTTCGAGCACAATTTTAATTTAAGAATATTCAGAAAAAAAAATTGTTAGTCATTCTTATAAGAAATATATTGATTTTTCAGATTATGGGCTCAAATTTGAATTTTTCTTTATAGAAAAAAGCACAAATTTCTAATTTAAAATGTTCAGATTTTTTTTCCTAAATATCTCCAAAAGTACCTTAAAATGTTTAGTTTATATCTACCAAATTTTGTAATGAGCCTCTCATTGGTTTAGGGGTTATTAAAGTAAATAGAGTGCCAAGCTGCCATGCTAAAGCGTCCACTCAACTCCCTGTTAGCCGCTGTGTTGTACTACATGGTTATTTTGTTCTGTCACACTTTGAAATGGTTGTAGAACCATTATTTCTTAATATAGAGTTATGACCCAAAAAGAATTTTGTATGAAATATTTCATACCGAAATATTGGCCTACATACTCGTTAAAACAGTTATTAGATATAATAATAATAAAGTTTTATGCCACAATGAAAATATGTAATACCCAGCGTATGTGAGCAAATTTAATAAAAAAATGCTTTCTTTCATAAGTCTCGACTTGATGTATCACAAGTATCTCCATTGTGTGTAAAAAAGGCACTACGGAACAATTTCTTAGCAATTACTCTGCGTATTGTCAAAAAGCTAATACATGCCATCATGGTGCTGCCGAAGCTAATTTTCAAGTTATTGTCACTCAGTGCCATGCTACGATTTTATCTTCATATTCATTAAATGTGAACAGTCAGCTGGCACACCATTTTATATTATTATTAATGATCTATTAGAGTGGTCAAGGTCTTTTGGTCTTTTCCGTAGTTGAAAATTCCCAAACAATTTTTTTAAAATCCGCCAGTTACCTTCGTCACATACCAACTTTTCTTGCACATTACGGGACAAGACAAATCATTTTCTAAAAAGTCTACAGTAATGTAAGTTCGCCGCCTTTTACAGAATAAAAAATCGCAGACTGCTTTTAAGTAATGGCAATTAATTTTTATATTTTACCATTTGACGCATAACATCTGCCGCCACATTGACTGACACATTTCTTTAAATTTTGCCAATAACTGCATTTTCTGTAATTAAAATTAAAATTGTAATATTGTGTTTATTAAAACAAAACTAAGTCGTAGTTTCAAACCGTATACTAACACAAAATACAATAAACAAAAAAAACTTATCTCTAGAAAGTTAGAAACCGTACAAACAGCTCGATGTGTTCTCGTTCGTACCCGTGTTGCAACTGACACTAACACATATCAATACGGATGAAGACATGTGTGTGTTAGGCCATACACTCGCTTGACTCACGTACGTTTCACAAAAAATTTTAATTTCTACCACGTCGCCACACACTCCTCCTCTAGCGTTGGTCACGACTCGGGACTGACAACTAGTTCTTTTTTTGGGTGACCTCGTTTTCTCCTGGATCATATTGGTTTTACGACAGCTTCCTCGTCTGATAAAAACTTGGTGAGATCTTCTGTGTAGAATTTCCCTATAATATCTCCTTGCTGACCGGCAAGCTCGTATGAAGGAGTGCTGCACTGCTTTTTAATAACATGCGGGCCAACCTGCCTTGGCATTAATTTGGCCATGTGACCCTTTGACTTATCGCTTAATCCGCAACCTCTTATCATAACCTTGTCTCCAACGCAAAAATTTTCATCTGGCCTTCTATCGCGGTCAGCGCAGGCCTTTCTAAGGTCTTGCTCGTATAAAAATTCTCTTGCGGTTCTCCTTCAGTATAACCGCAAAAGATTTCAAATATGGAGTGATTTCTGGTATAAAGTTTTCCTTCTCAACGATGCTCCGAAGATCGCAGTTTACGTCGTCGGGGGTTCGTAATTCTCTTGTTGTCAGGTAGGCTGGTGTATGTCCTGTAGAAGAACAAACAGTGGTATTGATAGCGAACCTGATCGCTGGCACATGTTGGTCCCACTCATCGTGCCTGTCTCCTACGAGGATACCTAGCTGTGTCTTTAAGTCACGATTTTTCCTCTCTACTGGGTTACTGGCAGGGTGATACAACGGCGTGATGCATTTCGATATGCCCATAAAGTGCATCACGTTACTAATGAATTGCACTCCGTTGTCACTTATCACCTTACGAGATACCCCATCACCAGGTGATTATTTCTTCCCCTAGTATTTTAGTGCAAGCATCGGCCGTCGCACTTAAGGGCAAAAAGCTCCACCCATTTGGAAGCAGTATCTGTCACCACCAGAATCCATTTGTTCCCTGCTTTTGTGAGTGGGAGGGGTCCGGAAAGGTCCATGGCAACAATCTCGAATCTGGCAACCGCTGTCTGCAATAAGCCCGCTGGTTTGAGGTCGAGCGCCTTGTAGCGCTGGCACTCGACGCCCTGGGCGGCATACTCCGTTATGAACTTGCGTATCCCTGTGAAATAATATCTGGATGATATTTTCCGCAGGGTGTGTTCGACGCCGTAATGACCTGCCAACGGAGAGATCAGCCATTACACGTTTTCTCTCTTGGGTCGGGACTACCTGCTGTAGTTCGTGCTCGTCTCCTTCAGGGTCATGCTTACACAGCACGTCTCTGGATAGAAGGTATCCTCGTTCTGCCCATCTGACTCCGGCGGCTTAATCGCCACCCTCGAAATCCTCTATAATCTTCCCGATGTCAGGATCCTGCAGTTGAGCTTCCCTGATATCAGCGGCTCCCCTCGTCGGAAGTTCTACGCTGACGTTGTAAATGCTCGAAGGTGAAGAACATCCGGGCGGCCGCGAAAGCGTGTCGGCGACAACGTTCGCTTTCCCGGGGGTGTAATCAATCCGTAAGTTGTAGGCCTGCAGTTTCAAGGCCCATCTCGCAAGACGTCCCGTCGGTGACTTTAGCGACAGCAGCCATCTTAGATGCTGCTGGTCCGTCCCCACGACGACTTCACACCCCTAGATATAAGGGCGAAATTTCTATACCTGGTCTCTGCGGGTAACAGCAAACGGCTGGCGTACCCGATTGGACATTTGTCCACGCCCTCGCCCTGAAGAAGGACTGTCCATAGAACATGGCTGCTGGCGTCTGCACGAATCGTATAAGGTTTTGACGGGTCAGCCTTCTGTAAAATAGGAGGATTACTAAGTATAAGTTTTCTTCCTCCTGTGCACCTCATTTCCAAGCTACATTTTTCGTGGTTAATGCCGACAAAGGCTTAGCGACTTCCGAAAAGCACTGTATAAACCGTCTGTACCAAGAACAGGTCCGATAAAACGTCAGCACTTCCTTGGCGTGCAATTTGAACAGTTCTAAACGTTCAAACACAGCACGTAAGTCGTTTAAGTGATTTTCGGACGTGTCTGATATCACTATTAGATCGTCCAAGTACCCCGCGAGCGTCTTATCGGCTAAACCCTAGCGGGACCTATCCATAAGACGTTGGAAAGTACTCCCAGAGTTTTTAAGTCCCATTGGCATGCGTAGGAACCGATAGGTTCCCAAAGAGCACACGAAACACGTCTTGTCCCTGTCTTCCGCTCGTACGCGTATTTGTCAATATCCACACCGCAGGTCGATGGTCGACATACAGGATGCGAGTTTCGCCTAATGTAAAATATCCTCGATTCGTGGAAGGGGATAGCTATCATTAGCAGTTATAGCATTCAACTTCCTGTAGTCCACGCAAAGTCTCAAACTGCCGTCGTTTTTCGGAATTAGAACTACTGGAAATCCCCAAGGGCTCTCGCACTCTTCGATTATATTTTCCGCCAGCATACGATCCAACTCCTTTCGCAAGAATTTTTTTTAAATTGCGGCAGCCGATACGGAGGCACCGATATCGGCTGGTGGTTGCCGGTTTCTATAACATGCTCAGCAAAATCAGTCTGTTCTCCCCCTGGACCGATGGTGGCGTAATACGCGGCCAATAAGTTGTTGAGCGCTCCTCGCTGCCGTTCTGAGAGATGTGTTCCCTCTTCCGCCCTAAACGCCATGTCGGAAGATGGCGGTAGGCTACAAGCGACGATCGCAATTGGATTTGACTGTCGCGAACTTATACGCGCTAGTAGGACAATCCGCGAAATACCACACATCACGAGCAAGGTCAATCACGATGCCGGCCTTTCTTAAGAAATCTACTCCCAATAAAGTACGATTATCCGTCAATTTAGGCATTATGACGAATTCCGTCGGAATGTCGCGGCCCGTAATTTTAACTGCCACTTGTACTTTCAATACGTCCTCTTCGCGGGGCACACCGTCCGCCAACGTAATTGTCAACCTCGATTTAACGAAGTTGGCGCCGATRGATTTTAAAATCATACACTCTGCGATCCGCGTTACTTGCTTGCGCTCCAGAGTCTGCAAACGCGACGCCGACACGGCCGGGATTTCGATAGGCAGCAGCGCTGGCGTAGTGTCGGTTGTATTTAATTGTAGTGTCGTAGCACAGATCAGTAAGATAGAATTAGCCTCAAAGCCTCCATCATTGCAGGTTTCGCACCTACTCCGCACGACACCTGCATACGTAGCATTTAATTTGGTTTACCATATTCGCGGTTTTCGGCACCAACTCCAACCTTCTCGCGCGCGGCACGGGTTCGGCAGTCATCCTACGCGTTCCCGAGTCGTGAACAATAGGAGCACCGTGGTCGCTCTCTGACTTTCTTGGGGTTAGCTGACGGTTGGGGGTCACGCTTTCCCCGTTTAGCCTCTTAACGATTGTGCACTCCAACAGGTTTCTTTAGACGGTTCTCGCGCATTCGATAAGATTACTGTAGGTGGTGATATCTTCGCGCATTATGCGTTTACGTATGCGGCGATTAAGTGGTCCATAGATCATATCCAACTGCATATTTTCTGAGGGTTTCTCAAGCAGTTTGGAAAATAGCGAACGAGCTTTGCTTACAAATATATCCGTGTTCGGTCGCGAAAAGTTCTCTGTATATTTGGTGCGCCGGTTTACAAGGTCCGTAAGCAGATCGAAGTGCTTTCACTGCGTTGTCCCAAATATTTATGGTTTCCTTAACGCCTTGGTAATATGTAGCTGCGCCATCTATTAGCAGCATCGGGAGTCGCTAACGCATGCGCAATCCCTATACGTTGTGATGGCGTCTATAAAGGTTTCCACTTTCCACATCTGCGGCCTTCGAAACGGGAACTGCATTTAACAAAATTGCAGTTTGCGGTAGAAGTAACGCTCGATGAGGCTGGATATGAACTCCTGGCTTCATTTAGGGCCCGTTGTACTTGCATTTGAACCCCTGCCAGTAGTTGTTGCAACATCTCAACAGACATTTGCATAACGGGTTGATTCGCTTCCGCCATGATGGATTCTCTTTCAGCGTCGGTATTTGACACGCCCGCTATGTCGTCTTCGTTGGGAGTACTTTTGTTAGGCGAACTTCCTTTTTTTAATTCGCTCACTTCTTGTGATGCTCGATTGCATCTGTTCGGACGTAGGACTTTTTTCGCCACCAGAAAATAATTGCAAACTAACGCGGCGCGGTAAAAAGTAGCCAGCACCTTGTTTGAATATAATTTTTTGCGCATGCTGTGATTGTTTTTGCTTACTTCACTGCTTTGTTTATGTCCGACAGTGTAATGTTGCGTTTATTATTAAAATAAAACTAGTCGTAGTTTCAAATCGTATAGTAACACATAATGAACAGTTACAAAAAACAAAAAACTTATCTCTAGAAAGTTAGAAACCGTACAAAAAGCTCGACGCGTTCGCGCTCGTACCCGTGTTGCAACTGACGCTAATACATATGAATACGGACGATGACGCGTGAGTGTTAGGCCGTGCGCTCGCTTGACTCACGTACGCTTCACAAAAATTTTAAATTTCTACCGCGTCGCCACAAAATGGAATAGAATTMAGTATAACATTGGCATCTCTCGAAAATGGATATACGTTATTAGTGCGCGTTAATTTTTGTTCCTTTCGTTTAGTAAGTAAAACGAAATACTTAGATAAGATAAGTAAATTGTCAAAAAACAGAAGGAACTTTTTTTTAACAAACGTAATTTACCTCTGTTAAAGTAGGCAAAAGTGGTTACAGCAAATTAGCAGTTTATATAACTACTTACTAAGGCTGGCTGCAGTTAAACGTTAGATTCAAAACATTAACGGTTAAAGAATCTATACAAGTTTGCCACAAAATTACTGAAATTACATCCCTTACAAAGATCTACAAACAAGAATATGTTCATATGAAATGATACATAGCTTTCTTTATGTTATCAGTTTGTGTATGAAGCACTTGTATATACCATTAAGAAAATAGATTAAATATGGCAAATAATGTACCAAACAAAAAAACAGTGATTGTTAAGTTATAACACATTATATTAGACACCTGAAGCCAGTACTTGTGCTTCACTGCCATATACCACACAGCACTTTTGCCTTTAGCTAGTAAAAGCCACGCCCACTACTTCATGTTACGCCAAGATTGGATTTTTGATAGTGTATGTTGTTGTGGATGTTTGGTTCGACCCCGGTGACCCGGAGTATTTAAATCGACGTGGATTTTACACTTTTATTAAACGATATTACAAATCAAAAAAAAAACTGAACAAAATACTGAAACACACCTCATTGTCTGGTGTTCATAACGCGTCTCTCTTGCGCAGTCTCGGGATCGTTCCGTCCGCTGCCAACCGACACATACATCCAACCGAGGCATATTAAAGTTACTAGACGGAACATATACCGCCCCCTTTGAAAGGGTGCCCTTTCAACATATACAAAAATGACGTTATTCACTAACAGGTAGGACGCACACCTTTGCTAGCGCGCGCTTCACAACACCATTGCGTGTTTTTACCGATACCACTCGTGATATTCCGTCGCTGCCCGGATGAGTTGCGATTATGCGTCCCATTGGCCAGGAAGCGGGTGGAGTGTTGGTTTCCTTGAGGATGACGAGAGCGCCCTCTAGGGGAGGCGCGTTTCCTTGTACCTTCCACTTGCACCTCTGCTGGAGATGATGTAAGTAATCCTTCGTCCATCTGGACCAGAAGTAATTCACCATGCGGACAATATGTTGATAGCGACTGGTGATGTTTYTCCCAGATGGAAAAGACTCGTTGTCGTCGCGTCGAGGAATTACATTTAATGGCTCGCCCAAAATGAAATGTCCAGGTGTGRGTGGCTCGAGATCGCGAGGATCGTTGGAGAGAGGAACTAAGGGTCTGGAATTTAGGACTGCTTCTATTTGCGTCAAGAAGGTATAAAATTCTTCGAACGTTAAGTTGACACTGTTAATCGCTCGCTTTAGATGATGCTTCACAGATCGAACAGCAGCTTCCCACAAGCCTCCAAAATGTGGGGAATTTGCAGGAATGAAGTGCCACTCAATTTGGAACTGATCAACGTAATTTTGAAATTCGGTACCTTTTAAAATGTGATGAATTTGTTTTAATTCTCGTGCGGCTGCACTAAAATTAGTTGCATTGTCTGAATAGATGTGACTGCAAAGACCACGTCTTGAAACAAATCTCTTTAGCGCATTCATAAACGCTTCGGTAGATAAATCTGTCACAAGTTCTAGGTGGATCGCCTTGCTGGAAAGACAAATAAAAATGCATACGTATGATTTTATAATCTTACGATTTCGCGTTTTTCCGTCCTTTAGCGGAAACGGTCCGGCATAATCGATGCCACAAGAGGAAAATATTCGTGCCGGGGTGACTCGAGGTGAAGGTAATTCACCCATCTTCTGATAAATTGTGGTAGGTCTCGCCCTAAAGCAAGGAATACATTTTCTTATTACTGACTTGACTGCTTTTCTACCATTTAATGGCCAATATTTTTGACGAACGAATGATAAAGTCGCATGCTGACCTGCGTGAAGATTACGAATGTGTTCAGAACGAATGATGAGTTGAGTGAACGGGTGTTTTTCTGGAAGTACGGCTGGATGTTTTTGAGTAAATGATAAGTGTGAATGTTTTAATCTGCCTCCAACTCGTATGATACCGTGATTGTCAATGAATGGATCTAGGGCAATAAGCTTGCTGCTTGGTTGCAAAGATTTATCCATCTCTAGCAATTTGTATTCTTCTGCAAACGAGATCCTTTGTACCAGAATAACTAGTACCTCAGATGCGTGTGAAATTTCTTGAATCGTTAGCTTGCCTAATATTCGAGAGTCACGTGCAAGTTTAGTGTTTTTGATAAAACGTAGTACGAAAGCAGTAACACGTTGTAAAGTTGTGAGATTTGAATACCGATCAAATAAATCGCATTTTTCAATAGAAGACATAAAGATGGCGTGTCGTCGCATTTCAGGAATGTCTGAATACGTGGAAGAATTATCATGAGATAGTTGAGGCCATTCATTTGAATCGTGAAGAAGAAACGAAGGTCCGTTCCACCACAATCTATGACCATTTATGTCGATGGGATTCATTCCTCGTGAAATGATATCTGCGGGATTAAGTTCTGAAGGTACGTGATACCAGTCGCTTGTGGATGACAAATTCTGGATTTGACCTACTCTGTTGGACACAAAAGCTTGCCAAGTACGTGATTCCTTAGCTATCCAGCATAATACAATTGAAGAATCAGTCCAATATTTCACATCATCAAATTTCATGTCCAATGACGTTGAAACTCTGTCCATAAGTTGGACTAACAACACAGCACCACATAATTCGAGTCGTGGCATTGTTAGGGCCTTTAACGGCGCGACACGGGATTTTGCGCATACTAAATGTACAGAAACCTCTCCTTTGTTGTTTTCAGAACGTGCATAAATACAAGCTCCATATGCTTGCTCGGAAGCATCGCAGAATCCATGCAATTGCACATTCGTGAAATATTCCAAAAATATGTGTCTAGGTATGTGGATAAACTTGACTTGATCGAGTTGTCGAGTAAATTGAGACCACAGGGTATATAATTCGGTGGAAATAGATTCGTCCCAACCAACGTCTTCTTTCCATAATTTTTGAAGAATTACCTTTGCTTGTATAGTCAATGGACCCAAAAGTCCGAGAGGATCGAAAACCTGTGCGATTACGGAAAGAATGGTTCGTTTCGTGATTTTGTTTGAAGACTGAGACATGTGCGATGAATTGTATTCAAAACGATCTGAAGTCGGGTTCCAAGTCACTCCTAGCGTTTTGGTACTTTGTTCGTTTGATATTAGATAATTCGCGGCATCACTTTCCCCTAGGGATAATGCAGTGAGCACGTCTGTGTTATTCGAGGAAAATTTGCGAAGCACGAATCCAGCTTGCTTGAATATTGCGATAAGGGATTGGCAAATATGTATAGCTGTTTCCTTGTCGTGAGATCCTGTTAAAAGATCATCTACATACATATCGTTCATAATGATTTTACTTTCAACGGGAAAATTCTCATGGTTATCGAGTGCTAATTGATGAATACAGCGTGTGGCCAAAAATGATGCACTGGCAGTGCCGTAAGTTACAGTGTTTAACTCGAAATGTTCCAATTTAGAATTTTCGTCAGTGCGCCAAAAAATGCGTTGCAAATGCCGTTGTGAGGAATGAACCAAAATTTGACGATACATTTTTTCTAGATCTCCGATGATGACGATATTGTGCTTGCGAAAACGTAGTAAAATTGATAACAAGTCGTTCTGAATAGAAGGACCTACCTTCAAGACATCGTTCAGCGAAATGCCTGAAGAAGTTTTTGAAGATGCGTCAAAGACAACTCTCAACTTAGTAGTCGTGCTGTCCCTTTTTTCTACACAATGTTGAGGAAGATAATATGCGGGACCGTTTAATTTTTGAGTTGGTTGAATACGCGTCATATGTCCAAAAATTTCGTATTCCGACATAAACTGGTAATAATCACGTTTGAGTTCGGGATTTTTCTTTAATCTTTTTTCGATCGAGTAGAATCTATTCAATGCGTTTTCTTCCGATTCGCCGAGTTCGAGATAATTTTCTCGTAAAGGTAATTTGACGACAAATCGACCTGTGTTGTCGCGGAACGTGTTCTCTACAAAATGTCGCTCGCATTCTAGATCTTCCTTGGAACTAACCTTGAGCGCTTGGTGTTCTTCAATACGCCAAAAGTTTTCAATTTGATTACTAATGTCGCAATTATTAGTTAAGAAACAAGATTGAGTTCGTGATGGCGGAGATATATTCGTTTGGCCAGAAATTATCCATCCTAACTTGGTTTTCTGAAGAGTCGGTTGATTTCTCCCCAAAGATATCTGTCCAATGCATAGTAGTTGGAAGAATATACTTGCCCCAAGAAGCATATCAATAGAAGATGGCTGATTAAATTTAGGATCTGCTAACGGTATTCCGCTGGGGACATTCAGATTTGAAACTGAAACCATTACTTGTGGGATAAGATCTGCAATTTTGTCGATAATTAAAAAGGGAAGACGAGTCTTGTATTCACTATGATTCGATTTAATCGTCACGTCCATGCGATCAGTAATGTTTGTTACAACTTGACTTATCCCAACTACAGGCAATTCGATTTTCTGTGCTTTTAAACCCAAGCGTTTACTGAAACTACTGGTAATGAAATTAGATTGCGACCCATTGTCGAGTAAAGCTCTGCAATGATGCATATTACGTTTTGAATCATATACAATGACTACTGCTGTTGATAAGAAGACGTGCGCTGACTGTGCATATCCACAATGGGAACCGATGGCATATAAGGCGTTAGTGGCGTTTTCTGAGTTTTGCTCTTGACTGTTGCGTGAATTATGAATGATACGGGATTCGATTTTATTTTGATTGTTGGTTTGATTTTTTGAATCGACGTGAGACTGAGAATTACGAGACTCATTGGAAGCTTGGTAAAAATGCAATAAAGAGTTATGCCTTCCTTGGCAAGTCTTGCAACCGCGCGACCTGCACTCAGAGTTTAGATGACCCAAACGTAGACAGTTTGTGCAAAGTTTGAGACGTTTAACCTCCGCAAGACGATCATTTACTGGAAGATCCCTGAATTTCTTGCATTCGTAAATGTAATGTGGTGCCTGACATACGGGGCATGATATTTTGTTAGTAGAAATATGTGTAAGTGACTTTGTTAATGGTTGCTTTGTTGGCACATTTGGGTTAATAGACTCTAAAATTTGACAACGCTGTGTAATTTGCTTCGTGAAGTCCTCTATGGTAGGATGTTCTTTGTTTCGCGAACATGATTCCCACTCGCGTTTAGTAAGCATGTCCAACTTCGATGATAAGATATAAATTAATATTGTGTCCCAATGGTTCACGTTATCATCTAAACAAATAAGCGCTCGATAATGTTTCAAGAAACTATCCAAAAACCTACGCAAAACTACGTGAGATTCTCGATTAATCGCGGGTAATTCAAAAATGCCTTTGATGTGTGCATTAACAATGGCCTTTTTGTTTTCGTACCGTTCGGTTAATAATTGCCATGCGATGTCGTAATTCGATTCCGTGATGTTTAATGAACTGATCACATGCGCAGCTTCATTTTTTAAGGATGATTGAAGATAATAGAATTTCTGGATTTTACTCAAGCCTTCATTTTTGTTTATTAACGCGTCGAATGTATCCCGGAATTGAGTCCACCCTTCATAAGATCCACCAAATTCGGGTAGATTTATTTGCGGCAATTTAACGTTGATTTGACTACCGCTAGTACTTGCATCTGTAACCGAGTTCGAAATGGCTGTTGACAAAGAAGTTCTGGGAGATTCATTCAGCAATATTTTTGCTCGCGCGATTCTATTAAAATATTTCGATTCGAAATCGCCTCTTTCAGCAAGGTGCGTTTGTTCTGAAACTGTCTCGTCAAGCAATTCAATTTTTTCTTGTAATTCATTGAATTTGTCTAATAAACTCGTTACTGCATCAAGACGTGTTTGCAATTCAATCTGTGATTCAGGACTTGCCACAAAATTATCAAGGTACGTGTTAAATCTGGATAATTGTGCCTTTAATGCACCGCGTTGATTTATGATTTTTTTTAATTCTGCTTCAGACATGATCGGGTATTTCAATAAGAAATGGACGTGTCAATTCGATAAATGCGTAGCGTGTGTTTATTTATATATGACGTGATAATGTTTATTTGTTCGCTAAAACACCGTCTAAAGCGTATTGTTCTGCAATGAAACATACGCGAGAGAAAACGTGAACTGACGCAAATACAATTTATAGCGACAAGGTATACGATGATGCACAGGTAAGCTCACTCAGCCCGACGAGCGATCGATTCGTAGGAAACGTGAAAATAATGGAATGGACTGACCTCGCTACTCCTTCTTGCTCCACCTTGGCTTCCGTGGACGGTGCTACAAATGGCAGGCGGCGTGATGATTTTCAACTTTCGATAAACTGCTAGATTCTTCTTAAATGCGGCTCCGAAGGACCATGTATGTTGTTGTGGATGTTTGGTTCGACCCCGGTGACCCGGAGTATTTAAATCGACGTGGATTTTACACTTTTATTAAACGATATTACAAATCAAAAAAAAAACTGAACAAAATACTGAAACACACCTCATTGTCTGGTGTTCATAACGCGTCTCTCTTGCGCAGTCTCGGGATCGTTCCGTCCGCTGCCAACCGACACATACATCCAACCGAGGCATATTAAAGTTACTAGACGGAACAGATAGGTTATTTGAAGTTGTTCTATCAGTCTTTAATGAACTTTTGCATAGAACATAACGACTGTCCAAATATTGAGAGGATGCTTCTTTATCAAGGTGGCTTGGCATTATAAAATTTCATAGGTATAATCTATGCATTTTATCAGATTTGCAACCAATTAAATTAACAAGCTTAACGTTTATTTTATTTACTTTACACCTACAACTGAACAACAGGTGAAGTGATGAAATTCTTGAAAAATAAAACTGCCTTTGGTGCTGATGGCCTGAGTGTTGAAATATTAAAACATATAGTTGCCACCATACTTGTTATATAATTATATAATATTGGGATGTCTCCACCCATCACATCAAATATCGGTAAAGCATTGAACTACAAATAGAAGGTATTGGGCATAATTCTTTTCTTGGAAAAAGCTTTTGAGGGTGTAAACTTTACAAACCTGTTGTCAACCCTGCAGGATATTGGAGTGAGGGTAACACTCTTGATTTGTTTAGAAGCTACTTTGAAAGATGTTTTCTAAAAGTAAAAATACAAATATATCTCAATAAAACAGTCACAGTCAAATGTGGGGTGCCACGGAGGAAGCACTGTGTTGGGCCCTATATTATTTGGTATCTATATGAACGAACAATTATCTCATACATAGTTGGCCTGGCTATATTGTATACAGATGCACATGAAGCACTTTAAAAGAAGTGGTGGGGGAGAAATTGAAATTTTCAAAATGTTGGTTTGACTTTGAATTGCTGCATATAAACTTTGACAAAACAAAGTTTCTAGCCTTCAATGCCTATAATGTTAGACAACCACGGTACCAAAAGATGGCAATAGAAATTGAAGATAATATGAAACATTGATTTTTTTTGTTTTTCAGGTCTGGTTAGCTGAAGGTGGAGAAGTGGACTCTATGAGAGTAGTATACCGAATGCGTGGCCTATTAGGTGATGCGACTGAAGAATTTGTAGAAAGTTTGAGCAACAAATCACAAGCTACTGTTGACAATGAAGAAGTGTACAAGATGGCGAACGTTTTAGCAGAGTGTGGTGGACTGACTGTAATGGTCAAACGCTTGGGAGCTATACAAAATATAGTGCGAGCCCGTCCTCTGCTACAAGTATTGTTGAAATTATTCCGCCTCAGTGTTAAGGTGAACCGAGTACAAGAAGTTCTTATACAGCCCGAAGTGGGAGCGATGAATGTCTTCCTAAGAACACTGCAGCTGTGTCTGGATAGTGAGCCTGATATGAATCAAGCCAACATTACTGAACAGTTGTTAGATGTAAGTAAATACCATTTGCGGCATGTGGAAATACGAGTAACGTAGCTTTTTTAATTGAAATGTTCTGTTAGAGAAACAGTTGCTTAGGACCAAATAAAACGCTTTTTAAATTTGTTGTGACATTTCAACACTTTATTGTGTCTTCTTCAGGCTACAATCAAAATAATTAGTCTTATATTGGTGATATGTTATTCTTTATGAAAAAGTGAATAATAGGGATATCAAAGTACATATGGAAATGGCACTAGGAAAACCTGTTAAAAGATCCTTACACAAGCATTGTGCTACATAGGCCCGGTATTTCAGTGAGAGGTTAAACTTTGGGTTAAAGTAAACTGGTTTTATTTTTAAACCAAAAGTTAAACCCATGAGCGTATTTCAGTTCACAAATCTGGTTTAGTGAAAATCGGTTTATCAGTCGACAGTTTTAACGTAGGTTGGCAGTACTTTTGTGGTTGCGCCTGCGTCGTAATGCTCATAAGCTGATAGTATGTTTACGTATCAGTTCGTTGACCTATAAACTCGTTGTCATTTCTAATAAAATAATGTTACGGTTCTAAAATGATATTGACAGTATGGAACTTACAGTAGACCGTTAACCCTCGTATTCATCCAGTTCGACATTTTTGGGTTAGGAACAAGTTGTACATTCACTTGCTTACCTTCATCAACAGAGAAAAGTGCCAAGACAACAACTACAACTTACAAAGGAATCATTTTCATCTAGTTGTTCTGGGAAAAATACCGGATTGGGCTTTAAATTCTTTCGTCAGAACCACCAATGCCAATTTTTTTTGTTAACTGCGAACAACTGCTAACTCCTTGCTCTGTAATACCTACATAACTCTTAGTTTGAAGTAGTTTTACCAAATCGATCCTTTGTTTCGAAATTTTTAGTGCGAAAAGTCGTCGTTCTTCCTTATTACCAAGGGTTTTTTACGAATGATATAAAAAGTAACCCCACAACAGAAATAAATAAAAGACAAAACCGCACGCTGTCACAACAAACCGAAACGAAATGCAGTTAGTTCCACAAATGTGAAGTCCTCGTTTCGCGGAGTGCGCAGGCTTAATCCAAAAATTGGGTTTAACCCTCCTCGATGGGTTGGTTTAACTTGCCGAGGAATTTAACCCGGTTTTACTCGTAAACGAGTACTGAAATACGCTGCGCGACTGGTAAACTAGTTTATCTTGACAATTTTGGTTTAAACCTTGACTGAAATACCGGCCCATAGTCAGACAGTCCCGAGCTAGTCTGGCACCAAAGTATTTATCACCATCAACAGTGTTTTTTCAAACGTTTTCTTATATTAATAATTTATTTGATACAAAACTGAACATATAGTATTCAAAACAGTGGCACTTGATAAAAAATGCTGCAAATTGAATCAATACTTCCACATCCAATTGTCAAAATGACATTTACATTTTTATTTCTTATACTGTATGATTAGTAATCAAATTTTGAGCATTCTGTCTCTCAACACATTTTTTCTAAGACAAAGTCCTCGTGATATTAGCAAAAATATGTATATTTTAAAATGTATATTTTTTCCAATAACTCGAAAATTATTAACTTAACAAAAAAATTACAAGAGTGCTTTCTGATCAGAAATTTGATTTTCTATATAATACGGAAAAAAAAAAAATCATATGAGCAGGGACCAAAATAGGTTTTTTGGAAATATTTCGAAAATGTTAAAATTTTGAATAAATTTTCTAAAACACTTTTTCTGAGAAATTTTATTTCCTATCTGATGGCATTTTCATTTTTTTGAATATATTAAATACATTGGGAGATACTTAGGAATAACTGTTTTCTTTAAGTGACGCTTTGTTGCTAATATCTTCTAAACAATTTGCTGCACCGA
This sequence comes from Rhyzopertha dominica, assembly GCA_025024175.1. NCBI lineage: Eukaryota > Metazoa > Arthropoda > Insecta > Coleoptera > Bostrichidae > Rhyzopertha > Rhyzopertha dominica. The sequence continues at coordinate 35,928,818 of QCXZ01000137.1, forward strand.
AAATTTATAAGAGCGAATAAACTCGCAGTTATACTACTAATCACATACTAAAACGAAAAAAATATAAAAAATAAAAATTTGCAAAAAGGGTAGTTACCCCCAAATTTTGCCCCCTTCCCGATATCCTACTTACCCCACAAACAATAGGTCGCTTTGGGTAGTTGAGATTTATATGTTTGCCAAATTTCAAGTTCATATATTAAGTCTTTCGAAAGTTATCGTGTATACAAACAAAACCTCAGACACAGAGACAAGAAATTTTTTTTGCTCATTTTTTGTTTTTATTTGCGTTTTCGACCATTTTAAAGCGAATGAGCAAATAAAAATTTTTGAAAATTTTTTTCGCGATACAATATTTCCCATCCGTTGGATGTGGAAGTAATTAATGATCGTGGCATCATTGGCATGTATAATGTACTTGGAAAAAATTAGACCCAGCATGGAGCCTTGTGATACTTCATACTTGATGGGCAATCTATCTGCAAATCTATTATTTACTACAATTATTTGAACTGGTTAGAAGAATAAAATATAATTAACCTTTTACTAGCAGGGGAAGACTTGTATGTCTGCCAATTTGATGGAAGAATTTGTGTGGCACACAGAAACAAAAGACTTACTCAAATCACAGAAAGTTGCTGATACCATCTCATTATTATGAAAATTATCAAGTATGATATTTACCAGATTGATCATGGTCACTGTTGTACTTTCTACCTTTACGGAACCCAAATTGGTTAAAAACGATTTGTTTGATTCAAAATATTGAATAACTTTTTTAATAAAATGTTTTTAATATTGTTGAGAATACTAGTAGCAGTGAAGTCAGGCAGTAGTTCATCAGATCCTGCTTGTCACCTTTTTTAAATAATATAGGTACGATTACCACCACCTGTTTTAAGGGTATCTGGAAATGTATTGTCCCTCGCACAAGTTATTTAATTACTGGGATTGGGATTATGTTTTTTATAATTTTAATTATATTTATAGACATCATATAAATCATATAATTTGTCATATAAACTGTTACACACATCGCTCACTTGCTTAAATGAGACTTTCGTAAAAGTGAATATTCTGTTGGAAATAGCACTCGCACAGCAGCAAGGTTATTGCAAGTAGCAATATGGCTTATCAGCTTTTCTAATATGTTCGAAAAATAGTTGTTAATTTCATTTGCAGATAAAGTTATACTGATGTTAGTCTTGACAGCATTTCTAGATGCATTTATGATGTCCAACATAGCTTTAACTTACTTGTTTGTATTTGCAATAGAGCTGTCATTGTTTTTCTTTCACTAGTGAAAATATTGACGGCAGCAAAGTATCAGTATCAAAAATACTCAATATAGCTGTGACAATGTTGATACTTTACTAGTATTGAAGATGCCATCATTTGTGTCCCTATTTTCAAATACTAATGGGAAAATAGTTCCTCTTCTAAAACATTCAATGGTCAATTACAACTCTGAAAATGTTACACCTGATATTGCTATCTCTTAAAAAGTAGGGATACAGTGAATTCAGAAATTATTTGGCGTTATGACCTGTACCATCTGGTTCATTTTGGAGTAGGCCTAAACAGAATAATTTAAATGATTTATTTAGCTCAAACAGTTTAATTAATTTAATTAAGATGCAATTTAGTTGAAGTATTGCAATATAAACCAAAAACGTAAGTATTGAAGTAGACATTAACATAAATATATAAACATATGTGGTCCACAATCTATCAGATGATATATCTATGCTCCACTACATACACGAACAATTAAAAAATAGAACAATATTAACTGTGCAAGGCAGTTAACATTATCCCTACAAACTATACATTACAACTATCTATGTCCAATCCTCCCTAGGTTTGTATAGGTGATATGGACAGATAAACTCAGATTTACAATTGTCTGGCTGTTATGTGACAGTGTCTGAGATATATAACATATTGGGTTTTGCCACCAATCAATTGTAATGTAAGAAACTTATTGAGTTTTGCCATCAAATTCTTCACAACTCTATGTACATACTGCATTAAAAACCAAAATCAATTTTTTTAATCATATCTGATTATGCCTAAGAGCCACAGTAGAATTATAATATATTACAATTCTTAGACAATGCCATTATTCTATAACAATGTTATTTGTTTTTTTTATGCATTTGTTATTGATTATTAATTAAAGTGGAAATTCACAGATTTGCATACCTAATCTAGTTCTTATATCTTTCAGATTATGGAAACTGTGTTATCTAAAGCTACCAGTGGTTCTCTTGAATTGTTCAAGACATTTTCCCAAACTTTTGGGGTGTCAGAGTATATACAGTCGTTGTTGTCATGTACAAATCAATCTAGTGTCAAAAATAACCAAGCCGTATTGGTTCATCTAACACGTGTACTGGCAGCACTAGTTTACGCAAATGAAGAGCGAATGGGCATTCTTATGGATCACTTCAAGACTGTGTTAGATTTCAACAAATATGATTTTGAACATACTCCAGACGATCAACAGAAGATGGAAATGTTTTGCGTATTGACAAATGGAATCGAGAAGAATGCCATAGGGAACACGCTTAAAGATTTCATAATATCTTTGGGAATTGTGCGGAATGCATTGGAGTACATCACAATGCATGCACCCTGTGTTAAGCCTACTTTGTTACGAACAGATAGCGATGAACTGAAGGAGTTTATATCTAAACCTGCACTGAAGTACATCCTTCGTATTTTAACTGGATTAGCTCACAGTCATGAAAATACGCAAGTAAGTATGACACATCCAATTGAAACTGAAAACTTCATCTTGCATTTGAAATATATCATGTTTTTAACAAGTTTTAATCAAGCTGCTCAGATGGAAAAAGATTTATTCCAAAAACTGAAAGATGCGTTAAAATTTGGAATATAATATATATAAATTTTTTGTTTTAAAATTTCTTGTGCTATAGATATATAACAAAATTTAGTTGCAAAAGAATCACTCCTACTTGCAGTTTCCCAAGTTGCTATTGTTATCAAAAAATTTAGAAACTTTGTTAATAAAATGAATATTTCTGCTAAACTATATTATTTGCTTCGATTTAATAATTGACTTGTTTTTTTGCATACTTTTTCATACAACAAAACATAAATAGCATAAACAGTATATCATGTTTGCACACATTTATCTTGCTGAAGGAGGAAGTATTATTGTGAAAGCTCCTGGCACTTGGTGGGTGAAGTTTTCATCCTTACTTGAATACTGTCATCCAAGTTGACAAGTATGCAGCCATTCTAAAAACTTTGACATAATAAGCTTAGCTGGTATTCATGTTAATATGACTTCTTTTTGTATAAAAAGACACATCTAATGTTTCCAACCTTTACCCTGATTGAACACAAGATATCATAGTGAGTTTAGGTTACCTTGTGATTTTTTTAATTGTATAATATGGTTTATTAACCAGCTGAAAAAATCAATCATTTCACCGTATTACATTAAAAGTAGTGTGGAAAATTTTTAATTATTAGTTGTAGTTACTTATTTAGCATCTGTGGCGACACGCCCACTTTTTCATTCATTCATGGAGTAGATACTGTAGCATAATTTTCTCAGCTGTGATTCTTTGGTTGGTTTTAAGTTCTTTGAAAATTTGTATTTTAATGACACACAAGCATTGCTTATTATAGCATATAGCTCCAACTGATTATACTAGCAAAAATATTCAAAATTTAGGTTATTGTAAGTGTTTGAGAGTTTTACGGGCTGGTTGCCACATCTTTGGTTTACAATAGTTGACGTTTCGAGAGTCATGTCGCCCTCTTCCTCATCAGCTGCTCTAAAACTGGATATCTGCTTGTTCTGTCGCATGCGGTGATTATTACCGGAACATCATAAACCAGTGGATATAAATAGCAACAGGGCAAGCAGATCTCGAGTTTCAGAGTAACCTTTGAGGAAGAGAGAGACATCTCTTTCAAAACGTCAAATGTAGTAAACCAAACACTCGGCAACCAGCAAAGTAAGCTCTTAACCATCAACATTAGCCATGGAAGCCCACAAACCAAATTTAGGTTGTAAATTTGTGTGTCCTGAATTTTAAAATTACTTATTATAGGTATATTCAAAAGTAGCACCCTTGTGTATACATATTATAGTGTGCTCACCTACATTGCGAAAAAACGGACAGATTTTGGGGGCGAAATGCGAGTGTTTCTGGGGGCAAACGTTTGATGGCGCTGTAACGAATTTGTAAAATAGAAGTAATTGACGTTACCGGCATTTTGAGTACCCCTCATGTCCCCTACTTTAAAACCATTCCTTTGCCGATGTTGCCAAGTGATGCTATATTTATGCGAGTGCAGAATACGAGTTTCAATCATAAATACAATATCCATATAAATTTGTATTATAATACGTATTAAAAGCAAAATCTTGTCTTATGCAGCCATACTGTCTTACAAATCGTTTTTTTTAGTTTGTATAATGAACATGTAATCTCCGCAAATGTTCGTGTACTTATATGCAAAATACAAACTGCCAACATAGCTTTCTAAGAGTAACGCCTACGCCTATCGTAGGATATCCCATTAAAAGATGAACTCTGTTTTTTATAAATGCTTGGGTTATTCCTCGTACGATTTATTGACTACCTGTTTATAAGTACTTTGTCTAACAGGCAAAAGAAATCAGATCATTCAATATTACGTTTACTGTCCCGCAGCAGTTGAAATCTCAGATATATGTTTTATTATAACCAGACGGTCCGTGCGATAATACTTCGAAAAACAGTCGAACGAGCAATAAAACAGTCTTGCAAGCCTTGACAAACGAGGCTTCTGAAGATAGGTCGTGTGAGGGTAGGTCAGGCTACAATGTTTGTTATTTCATCGACTAATGTAGTAAATGAGATACGGTTTCGGACACCTAATGTAACATAATAAGAGATGTGCTGTGGTAACTTTAATAGGATCAATAAGAACTTATGTTCAAAAACTTGAAGATAATTGGGTAAAGAGACAAATAATAAGAATAAATGGACCTGTTCTTAATGCGTTGTAACCAAATACGTCTTTAAATTCTATTTCCAAATTAAATTTTTGCAAAACCATCCAGCATTTCAACCTCACCGCTGAACTCTTCAGTGGCTTAACAACTATAACTAATCAAACAAATATGGGAAAGAATTTGTTTATATTACATATTCGGCTATTCTCTTGCGTTAAGTGGGTTATTTCGAGGCGTAAAAGATCTGTGTTTAGCAGGTGGTTTAAAATGCGTTTCATATAGATAAATAGCCTCTAAGGGGATCCAGTTCGACACGTGTTAACAGTTTTATATTTTTGATGTTGGTTATGATAAATCCGGGATCTGCTGCTTCCATATTATGCAGTTCTAGTGGTGACTTTTCTCTGTCTCTATTGTTTACGTGATGAATATTATAGCCTTGGAATCTAAAGCTGGGTCCACATTATGAAAAAATTTGTGTTGTGTGCCATTCGTAAGCGCTCGGCCCGTGCGTCAAAAAAGCAGTACCTTCAGAGATTTGCAGCTGATTTTAGACTTTGGGAAATACTGCTATCCCAATCGATTGCTTTTCTGTGATACAGTGATTTGCTCTAGAAGTCTTAATCTTTTTTTGATTTTCTGGTTATTCTGTTTTGATATCAAATTATACAGGACAATGAACGTCGCACATCTTCTTTGGACCAGTTACACTAACAGTAATTCAGAGAATTCAAACATCTGACATGAAGACCTTATGCCCTGATGTCAACAGCAAGAACATATCCATTGTGCTTGGTATGTGTTTTGCAGCAAATCTTGTTTTCATTTTTGAAGCGTCTACATAGCATTTATGTTTTAGCGCAAATTCCTTTTAATGTTCGTCAAAAAAAACCACCAACCGATGGATAGCGTGCATCGTGCGCGGCAGATATTTTTATGTTGATTTTTATGTGCCGCATACGTACGCACTACATTATTAAAATACATTTTTGCCGCGCACAATGCACAATGCAAATTTTTACTAATGTGGACCCGGCTTAATACTTAGGCAGCTATATTGTGTTTGGCCTGTGTACTCTTTTCATATGGGAGCATTTAATATCATAAATTCCATATTAGTTTAACACGTCTTCTTTATCCTAAATGTTACCTAATAGGATTGTTAATATACAGATAGATAGTAATCTTCAATACATTCAATACAAATTAAAGTTAAAAAAATCCCTTAATATTAAAAAGCTATGCTTTACAAAAAATTCATAATCTACAAAATGAATATCAAAATAGGTATAGTCGCAAATGTAAACGCTCCTACCTAATTAGCCAAATTAACAAAATTCGTCTATAAAGTGTCCGCGATCTTTGTATGAAACAGTTTTTTAATATACAGATTTTATTAATAGCCATTACGTATCGGAACTTTGCAATTTGCATGCCATGATGTGCGAAATCGCGAAAGTCGAAAATGCTCATTTTTCGATGGCTCGTGCAGGTGCACGTATATCGTATATCAATCACGCTGTTATTAGAAGTTGTTTGATCCCCCGCGTTCCCTCAACCGTGCCCCATAGTCCTGGTCGTGTAATGCAGACGTTTGATGGAAGGGGTACAGTCTGATATTCCCCTTTAACGAAATTCAAAGCTCCGATTTACCGCATTTAATACCATGTAGCAGTTCCGATGTTTACCGCTACGTACCGCCACCATTGAGAGGTAAATGAGCAAAATAGGTGTCCGCGATAAATCCCATAAGGTGAGCACACTATAATATGTATACACAAGGGTAGCACCTACCCTTCAATATGCAAAAATGACTAATTTTTTTCAAAATCTGTATTTACATATACAGGGGCCGCTACCTAAAACCCTCCAGGCTGGTATTTTGATTATTTCTGTAGGTACAACCTTAAGTTATATGTCAAATTGTAGGTCTTTTTAAACTACATATATAAAAATAGCATAATGAGTGTCCAAAAATTTTTTTTGCAGATTATGATATTTTCTAAATTTTTGTAAATATTTTTTTACTTTACCCCATATAATAAACATTGCTTCACAGTTGGATGCCCACTTTTATCTTCTTGAATTTGTGTCATTACAATGTATGCATAATTTTTAACCCTTTTTAATGAAAAACAATGTTGTGTTAATAGGGCTGTTCACAATCTTTTAAGTGTTAGTTTAACAGCTTATTACGGTACAAGTTATGCTTACATACTCATCGCTGCACACAAAACTTCAAAATTTAGTGTAACTTTTAGATAAATAAAGTACAATGTTTGCTCTAAAGGGAGATGCTAGAAAACAATACTCACTAGCCTCATTACAGGATAGTGTTTTCTAGCCTTTCTGTAGAATGAACTTTGTATTTCATTTATTTAAAAGTTGCTCTAAATTTTGGGGTTTTGTGTGCAGCGATAGGTATGTAGGCATAATTTGTACCATTATAAGCTGTCAAAGTAATACTTAAAAAATGTGAACAGCCCTATTAACAGATATGGCAGCAATTAGTTTTTCTTGTTTTTCATTAAGAAGGCGTAAAAATTACGCATACATTGTAATGGCATAAATTGAAGAAGACAAAAGTGAGCATCCAACTATGAAGCAATATTTATTATATGGGGTAAGGTAAAAAATGTTTACAAAAATTAACTTTATTTGTAAAATATCATAATGGACAAAAAAAAATTTTAGACACTCACTATGCTATTTTTAAAGAGTTTAAAAAGACGTACAATTTGACATATAACTTAAGATTGTACCTAAAAAAATAATAAAAATAGGAGCCTGGGCAGTTTTAGGTAGCACACCCTGTATTATCTGTAATACATTCTGAATTATGGAAATATAAATTATTGTGTTAAGAAAACAGTGTGAATGCTACATAATAAAGTTAGTTTGAAAAATGACAACTGCCTAATAAGACTACTACTGAATATAACTATTTATTGTATACATTATAGGTTTCATACAAAAATATTTTTATTACTGGAATTTGTCACTGCTTTTATAGTTTGTCCCCACTCTCATCAGAATTTGATAGTATATCAAAACATGAATCTGAGTACAAGGAGATTATTTACATCATGAATCTGAGTCTTCATCCAAACGGATAATAACATATATATATATATATATATATATATATATATATATATATATATATATATATGTTCTGCTTCAGGTTTCCGCGGGCGTTGTATGATGAAACAGGTTTCCGGGATTGGCTCCGCGTTGTCACTGGTTGGTTCTCCTCTGAACCTTGGAATCGACGACGTTTCGGCACGATCTCACGTACCATCTTCAGGTCTTCTTGCTGCTGATCTTGCTGCTGCTGCTCTGCTCCGTGTCACACGGCTTGAACTGACTTCCGTTGCGATGGATGGCGGTATATATACTCGTCGTGTGTTACGCTTGACTGACTCCGTTGCTCCCATGCGTTGACTTTGCGCTTGATTGGTTCCGGCACGATTCGGCGTCTTCCTAGTAAGTGCACTGAGAGCTGGCTTCCAGGTGGCTGGTAGTCTTTGTGTGTCATCTCTGGTGTTTAAGTTGTTTGGTCTTCTTTCTATCTCGATGGCTTCTCTAATGATGCGTTTGGTCTTGTGTTCTATGCTCGCTATGACTTTAGTGTTGCTGAAGTCAATTTCATGCGACGTCGTTCTTACATGTTCTGCTAAAGATGATGTTGATTCCATTTTTCGAACTGCATTCCGGTGTTCTTCGCGTCGTACGTTGATACGTCTGTTGGTTTGACCAACGTAGCTGCCCTCACAGTCTCTGCATGGAATTTCATATATCCCTTGCGCTTCTAGTTCTACCTTGGTTTTTGTGTTCGGAAGTATCTGGCTTATTTTCCTTGCAGTGGTAAATGTGGTCGCGATCTTGTGTTTCTTAAGCACCTTGCTGACTTTTTCTGTTGTTCCTTTAATGTACGGTAGATAGGCTTTGGCGACTGGTTTTTCTTCGTCTTCTGTTGTTAGCTCCCTCTGTCGACGTGGTCTTAGCGCGCTTCTGATGTCGTTTCTCTCGAAGCCGTTCTGCTGTAGAGCTGTTTCGATCTTCCTCATCTCTTCCTTCTTGCTGTCTGTATCCGTTAGGCGTTGTGATCTTGTTATTAGAGTCTTAACAACTGACTGTAGTTGAGATGGGTGGTGGTGCGACTGAGCGTTGAGGTATCGGTCCGTGTGTGTTGGTTTGCGGTACACGGTATAGCCTAGTTTGTTGTCCTTTTTGCTCACTAAGACGTCCAGGAATGGCAGTTGACTGTTGTTCTCTACCTCCATAGTGAACTTAATTTTCCTGTGGATTCCGTTGAGGTGGTGTAGAAATTCCTTGAGCTTTTCTTCTCCGTGTGTCCAGATGATGAAGGTGTCGTCAACGTAGCGTAGCCATAATTTTGGTTTCCAAGCTGTCGTCTCGATGGCCTTTGTCTCCAAATCTTCCATGAATAGATTGGCTATGATTGGTGATAGTGGTGATCCCATCGGTGCTCCTTCGACTTGTTTGTACCTCTGCTCCTTGTAGACGAAGTAGGTGTTCTTTAAACAATGCTTGACTAGTTCCATGATGTCTTCCCTTGGTTGGTGTTTCTTGCGTACGATGTCCATGGCCTCGTCAACAGGGACGTTGGTAAAAAGTGACACAACATCGAAGCTGACTAGCAAATGTCCTGGTTCCAGTGTGACGTCTTTTATGCGCTCGATGAAGTGGCTTGCGTTCTTTACGTAAGATTCGGCTTCTTCGGCGCATGGTTGGAGGTGTTTGGCTAAGAACTTTGCGAGCTCCTGCGTTGGTGAGCCTATGGAACTGACGATAGGTCTCAATGGAGCTCCCTCCTTGTGGATCTTCGGCAAGCCATATAGCTTCGGACATTTGGAGGACTTCTCTCTGGGTATAAGTCTTCGTTGTTCTTCTTCGTCGATGGAGCTGGCCTTGATTTTTGCTTTCGTAGTTTTCTCCAGGTATGTTGTAGGGTCGGTGGCAATCGGTTGATATGCCGTGTCTTGCAGTAAGGCTTTGATCTTCTCGTCGTAGTCTTGTAGATCCATTACCACGGTGGTATTACCCTTGTCGGCTGGAAGTATGACGATGTCCTTGTTGTCCTTCAGCTTCTTTAGCGCAGTGAATTCTTCTTTGGAGAGATTCTTCTTCGGTGGTTTTGTCTTCCTTAGAATCCGTACCACGTCTTGACGAATAGCCTCGGCTGATGTTGGTGGGATCTTGGAGACGGCGGCTTCGACTTCGCAGATGATATCCTCGACTGGAATGTGGTTGGGTGTTACGGCGTAGTTGAATCCTTTGCTCAGAACGTTCTCTGCGGCACTGTCTAGTGGAAAGCTGGATATGTTATGTACCAACTTCTTGATGTCCAAAGGTGGGATGTTTCTTTCCGGCTTCTGAAGTTGTTTTAGTCTCTCGAACTTTTTCTTCTGCTTTTCCGTTGTTAGGTTGGCGTCGGTTTCTGATCTGAAGTCTGATAGTTGTTCAAACTGGTTCCACAGCACTGAGTGTAACGTACTGCTTAGCTTCAGATGTAGGTGAAGTAACTTGCGGTTGGTGTCGTCCAGTAGCCTTCGGGTGTCGTGGATAGCTTCTCGGATGAGGGCCAAACTTGTTCTTCTCAGGATGATGTCCGTTTTCGTATTCTTCTTGTGGTAACTCACTTCCATGCTCTTTGGTATGATGTTCTCGTCTCTGCATCGTTCCAGGAATGTCAGTGTGCAGAGTAGTTTACTGCGTTTAGATCGAAGGTTTTCGAAGGTCTTCGACTGGCGTGTTGTCTCCTCCCCGTGGAGTAAGGTTATGTTCTGCTTCAGGTTTCCGCGGGCGTTGTATGATGAAACAGGTTTCCGGGATTGGCTCCGCGTTGTCACTGGTTGGTTCTCCTCTGAACCTTGGAATCGACGACGTTTCGGCACGATCTCACGTACCATCTTCAGGTCTTCTTGCTGCTGATCTTGCTGCTGCTGCTCTGCTCCGTGTCACACGGCTTGAACTGACTTCCGTTGCGATGGATGGCGGTATATATACTCGTCGTGTGTTACGCTTGACTGACTCCGTTGCTCCCATGCGTTGACTTTGCGCTTGATTGGTTCCGGCACGATTCGGCGTCTTCCTAGTAAGTGCACTGAGAGCTGGCTTCCAGGTGGCTGGTAGTCTTTGTGTGTCATCTCTGGTGTTTAAGTTGTTTGGTCTTCTTTCTATCTCGATGGCTTCTCTAATGATGCGTTTGGTCTTGTGTTCTATGCTCGCTATGACTTTAGTGTTGCTGAAGTCAATTTCATGCGACGTCGTTCTTACATGTTCTGCTAAAGATGATGTTGATTCCATTTTTCGAACTGCATTCCGGTGTTCTTCGCGTCGTACGTTGATACGTCTGTTGGTTTGACCAACGTAGCTGCCCTCACAGTCTCTGCATGGAATTTCATATATCCCTTGCGCTTCTAGTTCTACCTTGGTTTTTGTGTTCGGAAGTATCTGGCTTATTTTCCTTGCAGTGGTAAATGTGGTCGCGATCTTGTGTTTCTTAAGCACCTTGCTGACTTTTTCTGTTGTTCCTTTAATGTACGGTAGATAGGCTTTGGCGACTGGTTTTTCTTCGTCTTCTGTTGTTAGCTCCCTCTGTCGACGTGGTCTTAGCGCGCTTCTGATGTCGTTTCTCTCGAAGCCGTTCTGCTGTAGAGCTGTTTCGATCTTCCTCATCTCTTCCTTCTTGCTGTCTGTATCCGTTAGGCGTTGTGATCTTGTTATTAGAGTCTTAACAACTGACTGTAGTTGAGATGGGTGGTGGTGCGACTGAGCGTTGAGGTATCGGTCCGTGTGTGTTGGTTTGCGGTACACGGTATAGCCTAGTTTGTTGTCCTTTTTGCTCACTAAGACGTCCAGGAATGGCAGTTGACTGTTGTTCTCTACCTCCATAGTGAACTTAATTTTCCTGTGGATTCCGTTGAGGTGGTGTAGAAATTCCTTGAGCTTTTCTTCTCCGTGTGTCCAGATGATGAAGGTGTCGTCAACGTAGCGTAGCCATAATTTTGGTTTCCAAGCTGTCGTCTCGATGGCCTTTGTCTCCAAATCTTCCATGAATAGATTGGCTATGATTGGTGATAGTGGTGATCCCATCGGTGCTCCTTCGACTTGTTTGTACCTCTGCTCCTTGTAGACGAAGTAGGTGTTCTTTAAACAATGCTTGACTAGTTCCATGATGTCTTCCCTTGGTTGGTGTTTCTTGCGTACGATGTCCATGGCCTCGTCAACAGGGACGTTGGTAAAAAGTGACACAACATCGAAGCTGACTAGCAAATGTCCTGGTTCCAGTGTGACGTCTTTTATGCGCTCGATGAAGTGGCTTGCGTTCTTTACGTAAGATTCGGCTTCTTCGGCGTATGGTTGGAGGTGTTTGGCTAAGAACTTTGCGAGCTCCTGCGYTGGTGAGCCTATGGAACTGACGATAGGTCTCAATGGAGCCCCCTCCTTGTGGATCTTCGGCAAGCCATATAGCTTCGGACATTTGGAGGACTTCTCTCTGGGTATAAGACCTATCGTCAGTTCCATAGGCTCACCAACGCAGGAGCTCGCAAAGTTCTTAGCCAAACACCTCCAACCATACGCCGAAGAAGCCGAATCTTACGTAAAGAACGCAAGCCACTTCATCGAGCGCATAAAAGACGTCACACTGGAACCAGGACATTTGCTAGTCAGCTTCGATGTTGTGTCACTTTTTACCAACGTCCCTGTTGACGAGGCCATGGACATCGTACGCAAGAAACACCAACCAAGGGAAGACATCATGGAACTAGTCAAGCATTGTTTAAAGAACACCTACTTCGTCTACAAGGAGCAGAGGTACAAACAAGTCGAAGGAGCACCGATGGGATCACCACTATCACCAATCATAGCCAATCTATTCATGGAAGATTTGGAGACAAAGGCCATCGAGACGACAGCTTGGAAACCAAAATTATGGCTACGCTACGTTGACGACACCTTCATCATCTGGACACACGGAGAAGAAAAGCTCAAGGAATTTCTACACCACCTCAACGGAATCCACAGGAAAATTAAGTTCACTATGGAGGTAGAGAACAACAGTCAACTGCCATTCCTGGACGTCTTAGTGAGCAAAAAGGACAACAAACTAGGCTATACCGTGTACCGCAAACCAACACACACGGACCGATACCTCAACGCTCAGTCGCACCACCACCCATCTCAACTACAGTCAGTTGTTAAGACTCTAATAACAAGATCACAACGCCTAACGGATACAGACAGCAAGAAGGAAGAGATGAGGAAGATCGAAACAGCTCTACAGCAGAACGGCTTCGAGAGAAACGACATCAGAAGCGCGCTAAGACCACGTCGACAGAGGGAGCTAACAACAGAAGACGAAGAAAAACCAGTCGCCAAAGCCTATCTACCGTACATTAAAGGAACAACAGAAAAAGTCAGCAAGGTGCTTAAGAAACACAAGATCGCGACCACATTTACCACTGCAAGGAAAATAAGCCAGATACTTCCGAACACAAAAACCAAGGTAGAACTAGAAGCGCAAGGGATATATGAAATTCCATGCAGAGACTGTGAGGGCAGCTACGTTGGTCAAACCAACAGACGTATCAACGTACGACGCGAAGAACACCGGAATGCAGTTCGAAAAATGGAATCAACATCATCTTTAGCAGAACATGTAAGAACGACGTCGCATGAAATTGACTTCAGCAACACTAAAGTCATAGCGAGCATAGAACACAAGACCAAACGCATCATTAGAGAAGCCATCGAGATAGAAAGAAGACCAAACAACTTAAACACCAGAGATGACACACAAAGACTACCAGCCACCTGGAAGCCAGCTCTCAGTGCACTTACTAGGAAGACGCCGAATCGTGCCGGAACCAATCAAGCGCAAAGTCAACGCATGGGAGCAACGGAGTCAGTCAAGCGTAACACACGACGAGTATATATACCGCCATCCATCGCAACGGAAGTCAGTTCAAGCCGTGTGACACGGAGCAGAGCAGCAGCAGCAAGATCAGCAGCAAGAAGACCTGAAGATGGTACGTGAGATCGTGCCGAAACGTCGTCGATTCCAAGGTTCAGAGGAGAACCAACCAGTGACAACGCGGAGCCAATCCCGGAAACCTGTTTCATCATATATATATATATATATATATATATATATATATATATATATATATATATATATATATATATAACTTTGAATATGTATAACGGTCGCAACTTGTTGAATGTTCAAGCTTCAGAAGTAGGGGGCATTCGACCTTTTGATTTAATAAAATTAAGCGAACTCTTTTTTCATTGCCAAGCTTTCGTCTTTATTTAAGACATCATCAGGGCTTCTCCAATAAATTTACAATGGAGTAAGCATATCATAACAATACTAGGTTTTACATAAATCTTACCGAAAGTGAGATTAATTTAAAAATATTTTATGTTGTGAGTTATTTTTCTTCAATATACCATGTAATTTCTTCGTGTTCTTGCCTCTAGTAGTTTAAATTAATAAGAAATAGATAATTGATCGTACAATATTCAAATACAGCTTAAAATTGTACGATTAAATTMAACACAACAGGAAATATAGACAGTGTCAATATGTCGGCGTCAAAAATCACAGCCTTCCATCACAGCAACATTTTCTAGTTTTTATATAGTTAATTATTCAAAATCCCTTCCGAAAGTAAGTATGTATAAATATTACTAAGATTTTGGGTGTCTGACTTTTTATTAATAGTATTTGTATGTTTGTTAATTTGATACATTTCCAAAATTAATCTTTTTCTTGTAATTTTTTCTTTTTCCAAAATTTTAATTTCTTGCCAGTTGATCGAATGTTGATTTTGAATTGCATGTTCCGCTAGAGAACAACGATCTCTTTTATTAGTTCTGATGTCACTTTTATGCAGATTTACCCTACTTGATAGCCACTGTGATGTTTGTCCAACATACACATTATTACAATTTTGACACTCTACACAGTAAACCACATTTGACTGGTATTTTACTGGAATTTTGTCTTTAAGTTTACTAAAAATGTTTGAACCTTTCTTAATGTTTCTTATGGATATTTTAATCTGTTCAGATTTGAAAGTTCTGATGACTTTAGTTACTAAACCTGTTATATTTGGAAGAGATCCGAAACGGGGAATTCCTATGTTATTTATTGAAGAATCTATGTTTTCTTGCTGGCCCACATTTTCTTGGTTATTTGTACCACCGTTTGTTACAGAGAAAATAATTTTATTTAATAGAATCTTTGGATATGAGTTTTCCAATAACATAATTTTGAGTTTTTTTAAATTTTTATTTACTAAACTTGGATGTGAAATTTTTAGAATTCTATGTTTCATTTGTTTAACAAAATTTGTTTTTATTCTAACTGAATGATTTGATAGAAAATTTAGATACCTGCCGGAAGAGGTTGGTTTTTGATACCAGTCTAGAATTAAAATGTTATTTTGTCTTATGACCCTAGTGTCTAGAAATGGCACACTGTTATTAACCTCCCTTTCAATTGTAAATCTAATATTTTCATCGAAAGAGCCAATAATTGTTAAAATTTCTTCCATGCCGTCCCTTGGAATTATCAGTAGCAAATCGTCCACAAATTTTTTGATGAAAAATACATTATAAGATAGTTTCGGTATGCAGGTATCAAGTAGATGGTCCATTATGTACTGCGCTAATATTGGACTCAATTTTGAGCCCATGGCACAACCAAAAATTTGT
The DNA here is from genome assembly GCA_025024175.1 of Rhyzopertha dominica. Classification (NCBI taxonomy): domain Eukaryota; kingdom Metazoa; phylum Arthropoda; class Insecta; order Coleoptera; family Bostrichidae; genus Rhyzopertha; species Rhyzopertha dominica. The sequence goes on from QCXZ01000137.1 coordinate 35,944,554, forward strand.
TTGTAGTATTTTTCTTGGTAAGTAAAATAGTTATTGTCTAATATGAAGGATATTAACTCTAAGAACAACTGTCTTCTTTTATCAGTGGTCGAAATTTTGGGACATACGAAAAAAGGGTCAATTTTGTACCAGTGTTCACACAATACCTTGATAACTAACTGTTTTGAAATGTTTCCAAAAAGGTTTTCTACATCCAATGATACTACTTCATGATTTGGAGGAACTTGTATGTCCTTTATAGATTCAACAAAATGGAAAGTATCTTTTATATAATAGCTGTTATTGGTATCGTACGCTTTGGTTAGAATTTCACAAAGTAATTTGGATAAGTTTGTCATTGGACTTTGAATGCTGGAAACTATTGGTCTCAAAGGTACATCATAGTTTCCAGCATTCAAAGTCCAATGACAAACTTATCCAAATTACTTTGTGAAATTCTAACCAAAGCGTACGATACCAATAACAGCTATTATATAAAAGATAATTTCCATTTTGTTGAATCTATAAAGGACATACAAGTTCCTCCAAATCATGAAGTAGTATCATTGGATGTAGWAAACCTTTTTGGAAACATTTCAAAACAGTTAGTTATCAAGGTATTGTGTGAACACTGGTACAAAATTGACCCTTTTTTCGTATGTCCCAAAATTTCGACCACTGATAAAAGAAGACAGTTGTTCTTAGAGTTAATATCCTTCATATTAGACAATAACTATTTTACTTACCAAGAAAAATACTACAAACAAATTTTTGGTTGTGCCATGGGCTCAAAATTGAGTCCAATATTAGCGCAGTACATAATGGACCATCTACTTGATACCTGCATACCGAAACTATCTTATAATGTATTTTTCATCAAAAAATTTGTGGACGATTTGCTACTGATAATTCCAAGGGACGGCATGGAAGAAATTTTAACAATTATTGGCTCTTTCGATGAAAATATTAGATTTACAATTGAAAGGGAGGTTAATAACAGTGTGCCATTTCTAGACACTAGGGTCATAAGACAAAATAACATTTTAATTCTAGACTGGTATCAAAAACCAACCTCTTCCGGCAGGTATCTAAATTTTCTATCAAATCATTCAGTTAGAATAAAAACAAATTTTGTTAAACAAATGAAACATAGAATTCTAAAAATTTCACATCCAAGTTTAGTAAATAAAAATTTAAAAAAACTCAAAATTATGTTATTGGAAAACTCATATCCAAAGATTCTATTAAATAAAATTATTTTCTCTGTAACAAACGGTGGTACAAATAACCAAGAAAATGTGGGCCAGCAAGAAAACATAGATTCTTCAATAAATAACATAGGAATTCCCCGTTTCGGATCTCTTCCAAATATAACAGGTTTAGTAACTAAAGTCATCAGAACTTTCAAATCTGAACAGATTAAAATATCCATAAGAAACATTAAGAAAGGTTCAAACATTTTTAGTAAACTTAAAGACAAAATTCCAGTAAAATACCAGTCAAATGTGGTTTACTGTGTAGAGTGTCAAAATTGTAATAATGTGTATGTTGGACAAACATCACAGTGGCTATCAAGTAGGGTAAATCTGCATAAAAGTGACATCAGAACTAATAAAAGAGATCGTTGTTCTCTAGCGGAACATGCAATTCAAAATCAACATTCGATCAACTGGCAAGAAATTAAAATTTTGGAAAAAGAAAAAATTACAAGAAAAAGATTAATTTTGGAAATGTATCAAATTAACAAACATACAAATACTATTAATAAAAAGTCAGACACCCAAAATCTTAGTAATATTTATACATACTTACTTTCGGAAGGGATTTTGAATAATTAACTATATAAAAACTAGAAAATGTTGCTGTGATGGAAGGCTGTGATTTTTGACGCCGACATATTGACACTGTCTATATTTCCTGTTGTGTTGAATTTAATCGTACAATTTTAAGCTGTATTTGAATATTGTACGATCAATTATCTATTTCTTATTAATTTAAACTACTAGAGGCAAGAACACGAAGAAATTACATGGTATATTGAAGAAAAATAACTCACAACATAAAATATTTTTAAATTAATCTCACTTTCGGTAAGATTTATGTAAAACCTAGTATTGTTATGATATGCTTACTCCATTGTAAATTTATTGGAGAAGCCCTGATGATGTCTTAAATAAAGACGAAAGCTTGGCAATGAAAAAAGAGTTCGCTTAATTTTATTAAATCAAAAGGTCGAATGCCCCCTACTTCTGAAGCTTGAATATATATATATATATATTTTCGTTGAATAAATTCATGTTCTATCTTTTGGCTCTCACATACAGGTTGCCTTTCTGCTCTTCCAATTAAATACTTTCAATGTCATTTGTCATCAAATAGTATAAAGCAAAACGGTGTTAGATCGAAAATTTCTATTTAAGTGTGCCTAATTATACGTTCACTGGCTGAAAAGCCAAATTTGGTATACTACGCATCTAAAATCAAGCACCAGGAGCTTTTGCGAATGCAATATAATGATAATTTATGTTAGAAAACACTCCAAAGAAAATATTGAAAAGAATATATATGTGTAATGTTTTTTTTTTGTGCTTACAGACAGCGATTGCTGAAACAGATACGATTCCCATAATTCATCGATTAGAGCAGGTATCATCAGATGAACATGTAGGATCACTAGCAGAAAATCTTTTAGAGGCATTATGTACGAATCCAACAGTAGCAAGTCGAATAGAAGAAGTTCGTGAATTTACACGATCTGAAAAGAAACGATTAGCCATGGCAATGCGGGAAAAACAGCTTGGTCAACTAGGCATGCGTACTAATGACAAGGGCCAGGTAAGACTATTCGTTGATTGTTTCTGATCTAAACTTTTAAAATTTAAAATTTGTGCATGTGATCTAATTAGTGCATTAGGATTTTAAATGAAAAAAGTACAAAATTTTTTCGTGATCAATATGTTTTATTTTAAATGTGAAAGAATATCTAACTACAATTATGATTAAAAATAATATAGCTTAAATGTGCACTATAACTTTGTTCACAATAGCGCATTCAATCAGTAGAATTTATCATTCGTCACAATTTGACACATTCTAAAGTTTAATTTTATTTTAAAAAAATAAATTTATTTTGAACAAAACACCATATTATTTAACCTCCAAATTTCTGAGACTGTCATAAAGAACATGTGACTTTCGGAGCGATTGCCAGGGGGCAAATGTCAAAACGATGCAGCTTCTAGCGCGCTGTCATAGAAACCCAATTACTTAATGCCAACATCAGTCACTAGAGCTGGGACATTCGATTCAATTCAAATCGTTCAATCAATCGCGTAGGTTCGGATCATTCAAGTCGTTCAAGAATCATTATTGAGAACGAGTTACCGAGTGTTTAGACCTGCTTAAAGACATATGGATCGTGAATTGAAAGTGACAGCGGTGTCTCCTGTCTCGCCACAGCATATAAATATGCTGTCATGATGTGTTCTCGTCGTGTGCTGTCGTCAGCCGTTAACCATGTACGACGCACGAACGACGTTGATTCATTAGCTGTGAGCCAAATCAAGGCATGAGTCATTCAATTTGAACGACTTGGTCATGAAGGACCCAACTCTATCAGCCACGCGACCGTTTCCAGGGTTTCGGAGACGCGTCCCATGCGTGCGCTTTTTGCCCCCTGGACGCCATATTGGATGACGTAATCTTAAAAAGCCTAATTTTACTTGTTGCCAAATTAATGCCTTGTCTGGAGGAACAAAATAGCTAACAATATTTGTGATTTTGTAATCACTCTCTTGTGCATACAAGCGTGATGCCTGCTGGATTGTATAATGCAACAGACATTATCATAAGCTAAAAAGTATCAAATATTAACAATAAGTCGCTAAAAAATAAATTACAGAATACAATTTTTGACATTTCTGCTCATAAAAATTAGAGGCATTATTTTATTTGTACACCTTATTTCATAATGCTGTGTCTAGCAATTTTGTTTTTGATAATTTTAAAAGTTCAATAATATTTGATTTTTGTAATAACACATAAAGAATTATATACGTGTATATTTTACAAAATACAATACGATTTGTAGTTTTGTTTGGGGTATTTTTTTAACTACTTTTAAAATTTTGTTATGCTTCTAATATATAAAGTGGATCGATGCAATTTAATTCTTGTTACAAATTCTTGCTTATTATTTCTAACACTCATTCCCAATAAATGTGAACTAATTTCTTCTCCATCTTGTCATATCTGYAATTCTCTAAAGTAGTATAACATTAGTATTTTTCTTATGATGCAATCTTTGCTGGTAAAAAGCACTTAAAACGTAATAATTTTCAAGTTATKTTTCATACTTGGTAAATGGTTTGTATCTTGTATTATTTTATTAATGATTGCAGTAAAGTGAGACTTGGCTTCTCTTTTTTGTTGTGCCAGAAGTACACTTATTATCCTAGAGTTTTCTTAATGACATTTCATATTTAAATATGTATACTTTTTCAGGTCACAGCCAAATCCACAATTCTTCAGCAAATGGAGGAGCTGGGTGAGGAGACAGGCCTTGTTTGTTGCATTTGTCGTGAAGGTTATAAATATCAACCAAGCAAAGTGTTAGGTATTTACACATTCACGAAACGCTGTAATGTAGAAGAGTTTGAAGCAAAACCAAGAAAGACCATCGGTTATAATACAGTGACACACTTTAATGTAGTTCATGTAGATTGTCACATGAGTGCAGTGAGGTAAGATACCAAGGAAAGTTTATACCTTACATTTCAAGTCAAATTTTGTCAGGCTTGCACGAGCACGAGATGAATGGGAGTCTGCGGCATTGCAAAATGCCAATACCAAATGCAATGGTCTTCTACCGTTATGGGGACCTCAAGTGCCCGAATCAGCATTTGCTAGTTGCCTGGCACGACACAATAATTATCTTCAAGAGAGCACAAATCACAGAGATATAGGTCACAGTTCAACAGTTCACGACCTGAAGCTGTTGCTGTTAAGGTTTGCATATGAAAAAGCTTTCCACGAAGACACTGGTGGTGGTGGACCGCAGAGCAACATGCACATGGTTCCCTACCTAATTCATATGGCCCTATATGTTATTAACACGTAAGTACCTAATTTAGTTCTGTTACGATATGGAGTATTGTTATATTATTTTGTTACCTATTCGGCTACTAAAAAGATGCCTCATGACTTGATGTTGGTAGAATGATGTCATCTATACATGTTGAAATAAGAGATATCAATTCATTCTGTACAATATTTATTAATAAGCTTTTCAGGCCCATAGCTTGATGATTTATCTCCATTGTTCTCTATTTCTAGTCCTCATTTTCCAATTTTTTATGCCTTTTTTCGTAAGTCTTCCCACATTTCTCCTACATATTATTCCTCCAATTTATACAGGTTGTCTCTAAATTCGATGTCATACTTTCTCGTGTGTGTTCCTGACATGAAATTATAACGAAAAGTCTATATAAACATATGTACGAAAATGCCTCATTATTGATATAGTGTTAAAGTTTATTTGAAACATTACGAATTTTGGCAGAATGTTATAATAGTTCACGGCTAATAATTTAACATAAAGAATTTTTTCATATCAGTAACAGAGGCGGTGTAGGGGAAGGGGCAGAGGCGTTTTCTCTTTGAAAAACAAGTTGTGTAGGCAATGTCAAAAAACGTACAAAAAATGACCTCTTATTGCATTTCGCTAGAACGAACCGTTTTCGAAAATTGAAAAAAATCTGAATTTTGTAAATCGACTAAAAATTAAGTTTGTTTTTATATTTTACTGATCTTTATAATTATTGAAACGATTTAAAAAAAATGTGGAAACAATTTTTTTTATATAAAAAAACTTTCCCTTCCCCCCAATTACCTCCACTATTTAGATATAGAGGTAATCCTTATGTCTGATCATTTGTCATTATAATAGTTCAATATAATTTTTTGCTTGGTAATGACCACGGGTCAAGCTAGGTTCAAATTTGAACCATGTTTTTGTAATGCTTGGATGAAACATTTTTTAAATAAAAATATACACAATTCCAAATTACGCCTATAAAATATAGGTGGAACTGTTAAGTATCTCTATTCACTTATCTAAAAAAAATTGCCGCTGTAGTAATGTTTCTGCAAAGTTACATACAGAACAGCTTACATACAACACTACTAAGTTTTTCCACAATATATAGTGATCGATGGTACCAAGAGCCTTTTAGAGCTCAATAAACAAAACTTATAAGGCGCGATCTTTGTTGTCAAGGTGATTTTATATCTGATAAATCGAGCCAACTTTTGCTATTTCTGGTTTACAGTTTGTTCTAAAACCATATTGGTTACTATGTACAATAGGGATGTTGACTGTATTTAAATAAAAACATAATTTGAATGTAAAGTAGTAGTTTTTATGATGTAAATACTGAAAATCACAATATTTTTCCTTATTTTTATGTAACTTTATTAATATTTTACAAATAAAATTTAATTAAATCACCGATTCGGTACCGATCCTTCAGTGGAACCAGTGCAGTGGATTCGAAAGGCGTAGACTTAGTTGGGCTTTAGTATTAAGCATTCAATACTTTATGACTGCATCCAACTACAATTTCATTTGTTCATATTGCTTTACTTACTTTAATCATATTACACACAACTATAAAAAGATCCCAGTTTAGATGAATCTGAGTTGAAATGAAATGCCAAATAGGTATATTCATAAAAACTAATCTTTTTTTTAATTTCATAGCCGTTCAGTGCATTGTTAAATGTAAAGATAATATTAATTACTTAGTTCACATTTTTAACGTTATTCACAAGCCAAAATATAAAGTACATGAGTATTACCACTATTACAAAAGTTGTACCAGATACAACATTAAAAATCTACAAGACCATTTAGAAATAAATGGTGATTAGATGATAAAAACCACAGTTTTAAGTATCTTTTGGATAGATTTATTTATTTATTTATTAACCAAATTATAAATTACAGTAATAATACATTTTTGATTACTTCGCTACAAGCGCAAGCTGAAGCCACATTTTCCTACCATTTGCCGAATGTGGAACATGAAGAAATAGCTTGTTAGGTGTTCTGACTGTAGTAGATGCACGCTGAAACACCGCACAACACTTATAAAACTTAGAATTCATATTATACAGCAATAAATGCGAAAAAAATTTAAATCGCCTTATTAGTTTAAACTTTAACCGTGTTTGAGAACATGTGACGTCGCAGCTGTCGCGGTAACAAGGTATTGGCGTTTTGAAGTGAAATTTCAAACGGTATTTAAAGACATAATTTTTAAGCTTTTAAAGGATTAAAAAAAAATAAATAATATTCGGGGGTATATAGGGTACTTATGCACAATTTAGAGCACTTTCCTAAAAATAGTCAACATTAGATTCTGTGTATGTCTAAATAATTTAGGAGTCTACATACAATGTTACCCTTTCTTTAATCTTCAATAGTACAGTAAGAACTGATACTTGCCTATAATTACCACATTCCCGTTTATTGCCTTTTTATATAGTGGAACAACTTTTGCTATTTTTGCAGCATTTGGAAAAATCGTAGAACTGAAGGATTTCTTTTTTGGTGGCATTTAATCCTAACCACTACTTGTTGGTAGAGATGCAGTTATATTTATTAGTTCATTTTTAAAATTAGAATCATTTATTATTTGTTTTTTAGTATTTTTTTTCCTAATTGTCGTATTGGATTACCAACTTTTATCCTGTAGTAGCAAAATATGAATTCAATACATTATCTTTCCTCCATCAGATGTTGTGGTGTCCTGAGAAATGATGATTAACCTGGAGATAGTTGGTTTTACATTGCACTTACTTATTGCAAAGCTTTTTACTATTATCCTATTTAATGACAAATTCTTATCCAAAATAAAACACTTTTTTAAGTAATCTTTAAATGCTTCTGAAATTGGGCTGTTGAACATTTTCAGAAACAGATGCCACTATTCCACATACTTTTACAAAAGATTGTATTATGCTAGATTGATCCATCCTTCAAAACATTCAAGTTGTTCTTTTTTAACTTAAAGCAAAATCATTGACTTTTTGTCTTAATATTGGATCAGTTATAAGGCTGTTTTCACTTCTCTGAAATTGCAACCACTACATGTTGCAAGGTTCAAAGCTTTTTTTTTAATTCATTACTTTTCTATTTTCCTTATCGTTGAAATAGTTGGTGTACAATCTCAAATTTCAAGGATAATATTCCATTGTTTTCACCATTTTTTAATCTTGCTGTTGTACTACTATTTTGTTGTGACTTTTTCTTACACTTAGACATTGTAGCCATAGTGAAAGCAAAACACTTCCCTCTACACTAAAGACGAAACACGATGCAGTTCTTAAACAACGTAAATGTTCTTGGATTTGATATTCTGTGTAAAGTTAGAATTTCAGCTGTCAGTCGTCATAATAATCTTAGAAAAAATTCACTAAACAGCTTATTTTGGTGGCTAAAAGCATATTTGTCACTGCAAATGAAGTCGTTATATCTGGTTGTATTTATCATTATTCTATATAGTTTTAAACAAGTTAATTAAAATTTGTAATTATATCCAGATTTTCATTATAAACGATGTCGCTGTAAATGGATTTCACTATAATTAGATATCAAATTTGTTCATTTATGCTATGGCGTGATGGTGGTTGTAAACTTTGATAAAGTTGTTTAATGAAATGTGTAAATCTCTCCCGTTTTAAGAATGGTCAGTTTACAGTTTTCTTATTACTTTTTCACCTTTTTGCAGAACACGTGCTAGTAAAAAAGAAGAAGCCAGTTTACAATTGTACTTGGACACCATTTCTACAGAGAAATGGATTGAATCTGCTTATGACTCCGAAGGACCCTTGTACTGGATGACAATGTCAGTTTTAGTGCATTCAGTGGACAAGTGGTCATCAAACCGTGTCTCCCATATTAGGCGATTGATAGTTTTAGCTCATGCCAGGCACTGCAGCACTACCCCACAAAAGACATTATCTGATAAAACAGTCAAAGATTACGCAGTGTATAAACCATMTCTTGTTTTCTTTGGTCTGATTGATGGCRTGTACAATCATTTTTTTAAGGTAAGAATTTTTTTAAATTTTTTTTGTTAATTTAATATGTTTGTTATATGTAGAATGTAACTGGATCAGACGAACAGTGGTCAAGCAACTTGGCAGACTACATCAGGCACAATGATGAGGCTCTATTAAAAGCATCTGAAAAGCTCTTGTCTGTATATACTGATGAATTGTTGCCATGTACTAGTTTTTCAGAATTCTGTGATGTGACAGGTAATACTTATATTCTTGGGGGTAAACAAAATGTATCGTAATTGATGACTGTTTTTTTTTCTAGGTTTGCTGGATGTTATTGCCGATCCTGAAACTTACATTAGTGATCTTTTAAAAGGGATGTAAAATATGTCAGGGTAGTCCATTTATTTAGTAAAAATGTGAAGGCTGTATTTATTGATTTAAGATTTAAAAGCTTCAATTAATGCTACTGTAATCGTTGTATCTATTATTGCATTAACATTTACTTGTTAAATGGATTTTTCAAACACTAAATTACTGTAATGTGGTTAATCTAGGCAAATAAATGCTATTCAAATCAGTATTTTTTTAAACGGTGTAGAAAAAACTATTGCATATGATTGTTATCACGCAACTGCTGAATTGGAAGCAAAAAAAATGTGTTTTTTATAGATATGTTTATGTATTGTTTTATGATAAATAATCAATAGTTTTTTCTAATCAGATTTTGTTCTTCTGACCTGTTATGACTGGTCTAATGTTTCTTCCTTCTTCATATGTTCCACAGCTTCTCGCTGGTAGCATCTTCAATGGAATWATTCAGTGTACTAGTTCAACCTGAACTCAGCACCTGCCGTTTGTRACTGCTACTKTATTCAGCACTCGTGACGAGTTATGGAATAGCACTTTCTACGAGCAGGAAGACATAGTTGCGATGGGTAATCCACTTAGTCMAGTAATTGCAAACATTTTTATWGAGAAATTTGACAACTGCCCCAAAAMATCCCACACATTGGTATCGGTTTGTCGACGATAGTATTGTGAATTTGCCACATGAAAAGGACACTATCTGTGAAATTCTGTATCATTTAAGCAGTATACATCTCAATATCCATTTCACTATGACAGTGGAAGATAACAATTCCATATCATTCCTACCGGTAAACTAATTTGAGGAGTATACAGAAAACCAACCCATACTGATAGATACCTTCAACCTCCAATCATCATCTGGCACAAAAGAGATGTATTATAAAAACATTACTACATTGGGAAAAGAAAATTTTGGATCCATGTTACCTGCAAGAAGTACTGTGCTGACAGTGAATGGTTGCTGAACGCGATATCTATAGGACCATCAATTCCACATCCAACGTCACATTCACGTTCGCAGGAGGTCATGGGGTTCCCACAACCTGATTACCATATACAGGGTGATCAGTTAATGGTGGACAGCGACTGTATCTTGCAAACTAATTGTGCTAGAATTTTGTGGTAAATTTTTTTAAGCAAATATGGCCACTGAGATTTCATTTAAAATATTGTGAAGTTACGTAACTTTGCCACTATATGGTGTATTTAATGTGCCATATCCAGGGATCGTTTCTTTCTCCAAAAAGTTGCAATAGGTACAATGTTGATCTAAGAAAAACTCATTGTAAACTATAAGATAATATTTTTTCGGAAAGATCGCTGTTAATTCCTAGGATGTACTCTCCGTAGTCTTCGTATACGAGGGTGAATGCTTTCAGCGTCCATAGTACAAGATAATATTTTGCAGCGATCTTTCCTAGAAAATATAATCTTGTATTCTGGACGCTAAATGCATTCACCCTCATTGTAAACTATATTTACTTAAAATATTTTATTTGAATTTTTTTTTTCCAGTTGCTATGATGACAACAGGAGGGGCAGAAGTATCAAATTTTCAAAATGGCATAAATCAAGTAGGGTTTGAGCGAGCAATGAATAATGGCTAGTTTTAAAGTAAATTTTATGGTTTTTAATATATGTAATCATATATAATTTATAATTTATTGCAACAAACTGCAATACTGTGACAGAGGCGTTGTTTTAGAAAAAATTTTATTTGATCAAATATCTTTAAAAAACCAAATGCAGCCCTATAGTTTTTTTTGTTAGTTGTTAAAATGCCTTAATTAAGCAAGATGAATTAGAAAACCTGAAGTCGATATCTTTCTTCGTCTCTTGGTTATAGTAAAAAAACACCGAACTTGTCCTTGGGTTCGGCTACTTTTTTTTTCCTTGAAATAAAATTAGGTTATATTAAAAAAAGTGAAACGTTTACCCATAAATTACTACTTATTGCTTAGGTTAGATTGTTGGTTTGCCAGCAATGGCGAACATTTTGAAGATCATTGATAATTTTTTTATTGTAGCAACTATAATGTTGTTGTTTTTTTCTGTCAGGTTGTTGTTGACTGTTTTCTGTCGTTTATTAACCAGTTTATTAACCAATAGTGTGTCTTGTATTTTTTATTACTAACTTGATTAGCTTTCTCATTAGCAACAATAAACAATAATAACACTTATATTTAATACAAAAACAAGTGACACTCCAAGAATGACGGATTATTAACTCGGTGTGATTTATTTAGGCAGGTACGGTAACCAAATGTGATATTAGTAGAAACAGTGTGTATTATCGGATGAAAGTTGTGTGACTTGGAAATAAATACTTACAAAACCAATTCAGTACCTAACCATCAGCTTCTTTCAGTAAGAATTTGGTATTATACTGTTTTATATTGGACACACCAGAGACAAGTCGTAAATTACGAGAAATGTGATTTTGTAAATAACATAATAATAATTTTACTTCAAGGAAAAAGTAGAAGATATTTTATCAAATATAAAATTTTCTTAAATAGCGCCCCCTGTTGTCAAACAGTTGCAATAAATTATACATTATTTATAATTATATTGAAAACCATAAAATTCACAAACTAGCCAAGATTTGTTGCATTCGCTTAAATCATACTTGAGTTATGCCAGTTTGAAGATTTGAAACTTCTGTCCTTCCTGTTGTAGTTGTCATAGCAACCAGAAAAAAATGTACAAATAAAATTTGTTAAGAAGTAAACATAAATTGTAGTGAGTCTATTTTAGATTAACACTGTATTGCAACTTTTTGAAAAACAATTTTTTGATGTCATATTAAATGCACCACCTATTTGTTAAAACAAAATTTAGTGCAAGTTTCTAGCACTTATTTTTCAAGATAAAGCCGCTGTCCAGCCTTGACTGATATATATGTCACTGATAAAATAACCCAATTACTAAAGCATAAAGGTATTAAAATGATCTTTTACCAGTAAGGTGTCTTAGTAGATTAGACAAACAAGATCCCACATATACACTGGGTATTAACCATATTCCTTTTAAGTGCGGTAAAGACCATATTGGCGTAACTTCATGTTCAGCTGTAGTAGTACAATTATGCTTATTCACACGGTCATTAAAAAAGAACAGGCATTCACTGCTAAAGCAAATATTCTGCATTAGATTTGGATTTACTATAAGTTCTTCCATCATAGTTTCGCAAAATTGTCTTCTGTCGAAGATATCTTCACCGAATATCTGGAGAGTTTTCATCTTATAGATATAGAATTTCTATGTTTTGTAATTTTCCTTTAGATGAATAAGAAATAGACTGGCTGTGGAAATGCTATGCTAGCCTCTAGTTGGCTCTATCGCAAAATGACGAAGTACCTCAAGCTAGACCATGTCATCAACTACCCTATTTTATTTACTAATCACAAAATTTCCGCATGAAATCAAATATATATAATAATAATAATAATAAATAAGTTTATTCCAGCAGACAACTAGTGTCTATAATGGTACATATTAATAACAAACAAAATGGCAAGTCAGACTAGAATCCATAATGTACATAAATAACCAAATATTCCAATTCATTCATACTAATCCAGTTATCACATAACACTGTTTACAACGCAACATCATGTAACAATAATATCGCCTATAATTACATCTCAAAAAAGATATCAGTAAGCTTACGCTTTGCGGATCGGGTGGTAAAATCATCAAAAAATATATCCATATCTATATCCCTATATCCTGTTATACAATCTGAGACAGCCAATCAGAGAAGAGTGAAGGTGATTGAAAGTGTTTGGGATGCTGTAATAAAATGTTAAAACTCTCCTGCTGACAGCCMTTGGTACAGTAAAACCAATGGTTTCAAGTAATTCAGAACATGAGAACTCCCCGCGCAATAGTCTTTGAAGAAATACTAAACAGAGAGTTTTTCGTCTAGATACAAGGCTGGTTTCCCCAACATCAGTAAGGAGTTCTCTTAACTCACAGTGTCTTACTGGATATCTATTAAACAATTTTAAATGTAGGTATTTTGCATACTTTCTAAGGACATTTTCCAACATATTGATATAATTCTGATGATAAGGGGTCCAAACAACACAGCAGTATTCAATCCTAGATCTTACTAAAGTGTAGAATAATAGTTTTATGCAAGCTACGTTTACAAAATCTCCAGTATTTCTAAGTATAAATCCCAAAGTTTTCAATGCAGTGTTTGTTAGCCACGCTATATGGGGAGAAAATGACAGAGCCGTATCCATAAGCACCCCCAAATCAAATATTTCATTACAGCTCACAAGGGGATATCCATTGATGTTGTAATAATAGTGTACTAAATTTGACTTTCTCGCAAAAGTAATTTTTTTATATTTAATTGCAGCTTATTTTTATCACACCACGAAATCAATTTGTCTATACAATGCAGTAATTGCAGGGTGCTCTCGTAAGTATCTATAATATGTGCGATCTTCAAATCATCTGCATAAATAAAGACACGACAATTCATGTTAAGTACTACATCATTATAAAATATAACAAACAGTAAAGGTCCTAAGTTTGACCCCTGTACAACTCCAGATTCCGCACAAAAAGTATCAGATTTAAAACCGCAACATTCTACAAACTGCAACCGATTAACTAGTAAACTCTTGAACAAAAATAACAAATTATCACAAAATCCCGCGCGGTTCTCTTCCTCAGTAATATTCAGTGATGAACCCTATCAAACGCCTTCGTAAGATCGGTGTATATGGCATCCACTTGAAGGCGGTTGGCTAAAGCATCAGACACGAAGTGGGTAAACTCGCACAAATTAGTTGCAGTAGATCTCCCCCTTATGAATCCATGTTGCTCAGGGATAACCCGAGAACTAAAGTGAGCATATACTATGCAAGACAACACACATTTAAAAAGCTTAGCAAAATTTGACATTAAGGCTATCGGTCTATAATTATTAACACATGTTTTATCACCACATTTAAAGACAGGAATTATACGCGATAATTTCCACTCTTTGGGGTATACTGCAGTGGACAATATTAGATTGTATATATGGCGTAGTGGATAAATGAAACATTGAATACAGTCAGTCAGTAGAAATGCCGGTATATTATCAGGTTCACTCACTTTGTTGGCTTTAATCTTTTTTACTGCACTCAAAATGTCATCATCTTCAAGTAGAAACTTATGCAGTACTAGACCATTATCACTAACACGGTCATCACAGTCAAGGGACGGACAACCGAAACTATCACAGAATTCGCACTTATCAAACACATCACTGTCCAAGTTGCAGCGATGATTAATGTCAATGTTGGAGGCGGCGCCCACATAAACACTAGAAAAGTGGCTGGCAAAGGCATCAACTATATCTTGCTGAGTCTCCTGAATCTCACCCTCGTACAGCATGCAGCCGGGAATCCCACTTGATCCTCTTTTCTGGTTGACAAATGTCCAAAAACGCTTTGGATCGTTCAATAAAGAACGCTCCATATCTGTTTATGTATTTCCGGTACTCTTTTCGTACCTTTTTCGTGATGTTACGACGCAGGGCTCTCACACTATCCATATGATGACTTAACTTGGTTTTTCTATAATTATTCCAGTGCCTCCTCTTCATTTTTAGCATAGATATTATTTCTGTAGTGAACCAGGGTGGATATTTTGTTTTTCCAGGCAGAAAAATTTGTCTAGGCACAAATCTGTCAAGAGTATCATAAAGAATAGCATAAAATTCATCACACGCATCTTCAGAAGTCGAAGACCTCAGGACGGATGACCAATCAGTAGTGGCCAATGCAGAATACAAACCAATAAAATTGGCTCTGCGGAAGTTGTACTTTCTTTCGTCACAGATACCACTAATAGGTACTGTAGATTCCCCAGTCAACGTCAAGTTCACACACAAACAAGGATGATGTGGATCCTCATCCACAAGTGGGTGATAGTGACTGAGCACATCAGTATGATTGCCCTCCACAGATAGAATTAAATCCAAAATCCTTCCATTAAGATTAAGTATCACGTTATGTTGGGTTAGACTATTCAGTGTCAGTGCGATAAACTGTGAATATGTATAAAAAAGATTTGTCATCCGAATCCCCTGCTGACAATCTATCAATTCAGGTATGTTAAAGTCACCTGCCACAAGCACATTAGTGGAGAAGTCCAAGGTTGACTTTTTATTATTGTGCCCATCTGACAGGTATAGATTTGGTAAGTTCCTCAAGTATGGACGCCACCTACTGGTTGTTTTGTAAGTTCTTAGGGGATACGGATACGCTAGCGTTGATTTAGATTTAGACGACAATAAATGTGAAATTCAAAAGTACAATCCCACAGAATAACGAATCTCATTTATAAGTTCAGATGGATTTCATTTGGTCAATTTACATATTTTTCATAAAAACTGCTGCAAATTGAATCAATACTTCCACATCAAATTGTCAAAATGACATTTATTTCTTATATTTTACGATCATTTTTCTCTTTACACATTTTCTACGACAAACGGTTCGTGATAGCAAAAATCCATAAATTTTTAAAATAATTTTTTCTAAATAACTCGAAAATTATTAACTTAACAAAAAAATTTGAGTGCTTTTCGTTCAAAAATTTGATTTTCTGTATAATAGCAAAATTTACAAAAAATGTCAATTTTAGAAAAAATTTTGTAACCTTTGTGAGAAATTTTATTTCCTATCTGATAGTATTATCACTTTTTTGGAAATATTTAGGAAAAACAGTTTTTTTAAGTGACGGTTTTTTGCTAATATCTTCTAAACATTTTCCTGCACAGAAAATTTGTAGGGATGAATAATACTCGCAATTATACTACTAATCACATATTAAAAGGAAAAAAAATAAACATTTGCAAAAACGGTAGTTACCCCACACTTTCATCCCCTTCCCTATACCCTGCTTACTCCAAAAACAATAGGTCGCTTTGGATAGTTGAGATTTATATGTATGCCAAATTTCAAGTTCATATGTTAAGTCTTTCGAAAGTTATTGCGTCCACACACAGACAAGAAACTTTTTTTGCAAAAATTTTGTTTTTGGACGTTTTCAAGCATTTTAAACCGATTGAGCAAATAAAAATTTTTGAATTTTTTTTTTGCGATACCATACTCATCCATTGGATGTGGAAGTAATAATGACAGCTACCATGTGAAGTTATGCAGGGGAAATTTTTGATGGTAACTATCTTAAAATCGATAGATCAGTGCTTACAAAATCTTAGGTGTTATATTTCCAAAGAAATGAAAATGTTTATTCACCTATTGTTTCAGTAAGTAGAATTGTTTGTCATACACAGTGCAGCTGTAAAGCAGGGATGGAGCTACATACTTTCAAAGATACACATGATGTTTCCGCACATAATAAACTGTATTTATTTAATTGTGATTAAAGAAATGTTTCTTACGATGCAACGCTGTTATCCACTGTATTCTCCATTTCTTTTCTCATGGACGTTTAAGAAATGCAGGTCAGATTTTTGGTTTTTGTATTAGAAAAATAATTCTCCCGATTATTGCCACGGGAGCCCATACATGGCACTACTTGAGCTACTTGCTAAACCTTTCTACTCTTTCGGCTTTGATTAAACCATTTTCACTGTGAGTGGGATTAGAATTTTCTTATTTTAAAAACTTATGTGACTTCTAAACAAATATATGGACAAAAAGATGGTCATGGTAAAAAGTGGAGAAGGCACTATTCAAAATTAACAAAATGTCACGGGGTTAAATTCTAGGTCCGATATTGTATGTTATTTATACCAGCTAATTATAACTATTCAAAAATGTAACGTACACTGTTATGCAGATTAGACTCAGCTTTACAACAGGAGAATGGCAGATGCAGCAACTACTTATAATAATTTTGTGGATGCAGACTTGGACTTGTTGGTTGAGGCATCCAAAAACCACAATTTGTGCATAAATGCAAAAATCATTTGTAATGGTATTTTCTAAAAAGCAAAACCATTTCTGTAATACTAACATAAATATCATGATTAATGGAACCTCACTTACTTGTGTAGTGTAGATGAATGTAAGAATTTGGGTCTTGTAACTGACAATAAATTAATAATATAAAACACACATCCTCAACTGTATGAGAAAGGAGTTTATTGAATTAAAAAACATCGACACAAGTAAAGTTTTGTTAAATAAGTCAACCATTAAATGGCATTGCGATGCTTTAGTGCTTTCACATTTTGCATTTTGTGATATAGTATATGGCCCCTGTCTGGACTGTGATACATCGATGAAAAAACAAACGTTTCAGAACTGCTATACTAGGCTTATTTGTGGCACTAAACGGAGAGAACACGTTTTACACAAAATAACAGTTGGATTGGTTAAACATATCAAATTGATCATAAACCTTCCTATGTCTATAAAGTAATCAGTGTTAGAACATGTGCTCAACAGTCAACATTAACATCTGTAGAAAATCTCTTATAACAATAAAGGCATATCGAACAGCTTTACTTCAAAGACGTTAAGCATTGCTGTGATTTACAATAAATTGCCTGCTGAATTAAGGAAACTTAATACTTATATTTTCAAACATAGATTGATTGTTCTGATTTTCTTGTTTATTGCATTTAATTTTTACAAGCTTGTTTTGTTATATTTATTCTAGTTTTAGGTACTTGATCGAGTTGTTCTAGGTTAACTTTATAAATATTTAATTTTCAATTATTTGGTGCATTTAGTGTACTGTCTTTGATAAATTGTTACTCATGTTATGGTTTATGGTTAAGTTGAAAAGGAGCGTAGCTGAACATCGCCAATTTGCTGAAGCCGGATATTATATATTTTATTTTTGTTCCTTCGGAATGTAATGTTTAACGGTTCAGTAAATAAAGATCTGTTATTATTAAAAGTAGACAAAAATTTTTAAAAAGCAGGTAGGTATAACTATAGCTAATTCAATACAAATTTACTAATCAATTTTAATTGCAAAATGTGAAAAAAGCTAGTATTTTCGGCGTTTGACGTTTTTTTCTGCCAAGTATTTTTTTATATTAGCAAATTTAAATTGTAGTTCCGAAAAATAACATTTTCTTCAAAAATTCCAAAATATCTTATTTAATAAGCAATTTGTTCCATTACAAATGGGTGAAAAATCATAAAATTAATTACATAGTAAGACTGCTTGTCAAATAAGCTTTCATATAATTCATTATCATTTGAACTTTCTATTTTATTGTGATAAGATTCTGAATAGCTGCCAAGACACTCTGACCATTTCAACTACTGATCTCTAAATATTTATTTAGAGATCAGTGATTTCAACCCTCTTCTTGAAGTAAGCAAGTAAATTTCTAATATGAACTTTGTGGTTACCATAAAACCAAGAAAAAAATAGGTTCAATATAAAGTAAAAACATTATTTCATCAAGATAACATTTAGATATTAAGTTTTTCACGAACGCATTGGACGTTGGACCATTGGCTCTCTCCACATAATAATCGTACAATAGATTACTATTGAAACTGATGCTTAAAAATCTTGGAATTAAACATTCCTACAACAAATTAATTAAAAAAGATTCATGAGTAATTATCACAGTCTGTTTTTAGGCTACAAAACTTCAGAATCGAGGAAAATTCCCACGATTTGGCAATACTGCATAATAATTGTCCAAGAAACCAGCCAACAGCCAAGTCAAAGTCAAATTCGCATGACATTTAGACATTTGTCAGATTTATACATTATAGGTTTAGTGATTGTTATCGTAGTAAAATTTCTGGTAAATTCTTAATCGTTTACTGATTCCTCATAACAAGTTGTCGCCGACAATATTCATTAAAAGCACTTGTTATTATTGTTGAGACCTGTAATTATATTGCAATAATGATGGCTGAATCAGATGCTACCGTGGAAGCAACAAGGCGGTTAAATGTTAAAAAACAGACACTTGATGATGCCTATGCTGCACCTGCAAATTTTTTGGAAATCGACGTTGTAAATCCGGTCACTATTATCAGTGTGGGTAAGAAGAGGTATACAGACTATGAAGTAAGGATGAAAGTATGTATTATCACATATCTATTTTATGTAGTATCCTCCCCTTTATGATTTTCTTTTTAGACAAACTTGCCTGTATTCAAAGTAAAAGAATCAAGTGTCAGGCGAAGATACAGCGATTTTGAGTGGTTAAGAAATGAATTAGAACGTGACAGTAAAATTGTTGTACCACCATTGCCAGGAAAAGCATGGAAGAGGCAAATGCCATTTAGAGGAGATGATGGCATATTTGAAGAGGATTTCATTGAAGAAAGAAGAAAGGGATTAGAAGTTTTTATTAATAAGTAAGTAACCTTATACAAAAAACAAATAGTTTTTCTGTTACAGTACTAGAACGCATCTATAAAAAGGTAGAAATAGATTTTTTTAGAGTGTATTAATTCTTGAAAATCTTTCAGTATGTGCTGCGTGAATGTTGGCTGTTAAAACTATGCAATTTAACAATTTATTAATTTTTTTAGGAATCATTCATGATTAGGGAACATTAGGTGTAACATTCACAACTATTTTGGCAGTTTTAAACTTTTGTTTTTTTTTTCGCCTTATGGTTTTATGCAATTGCAGAAATTACTGGTAATATATGATATTCTGTCCTATTGTTTGTATATCATCACAGCTTGAGAAAACTGTGGTCTTAAATGAATAATATGCGGAAGTATTCATTCTTCATTTATAAATGTACAGTTTTGTCTAATCAGGTAAAACTGCATAATAAGAATGAAGTCCATGACTACCTTAATGGGACTTTATCAGCCCTATTTTGGATTTTTCTCAGTATAGCCATAAATTAATTAAGGGAGGTACCCCACTAATGTGCACCATAATTTGTTCATTTATTGACCCTTACGATAGACATCAGAATGGTTAGTTCTTCACATCACTTTAATATTCATCATGTCATTGAATTGCTCTTTTAATTCGTCCGTGTGTAGCAAAGAATAAGAAGAAGGAATTACCCCCTCCTTAACATGTCTAGGTTGTTCTTAGGCAAGTCAKGCATTTAGCAGATAAAGATGAAAGGTTAAAAATGTGCAGCAATAAACTTGGTTATGACTGAGGCGTGATGTGTCTACTAGATGCCAAGTGGGTGTTGAGCATTTTCGAGTAAGGAGGGCGAACATGTGAAGCAGCCAGCTCGGGTGGTCGTGATAGCGGCGTAGCCAGAAAATTAAGTGGGGGGGGGGCAAAGCTCCAAACACAGGAAAAATGTTAAGTACAAACACAAGAAAAAGCCAGAAGAGGTGACATATTTTTTAATGTTTAATTTACTAAAATGTTTATTATACAAACAAATTAATATTTTGCGACAAATTTGTACTGTAAAATGTAAAAAAGCTGCTATTCCATTATCAAAATCATTTAGTTCCTGGGGGAGGGCAATTGCCTCCTTGGCTACGCCACTGGGTCGTGACATCAGTTTAGCAGTATTTGATCAGTATCAGATGTTATGCTATAGAGGCGAGCGAAAAAATTTTACATTTTCATCTGAGCGCAATCCTATTTAGAATAAAAATGAATGTTGATTCTATGTGGTCGCAGAGAAATGCCAATCTGTTTACCTTATACTTGCATGTTTTAATTTATATAATATAATAACAATAATTACTATTAGTACCAATTTCAGAAGAAAAATGTGTTGTTTCAATTTCTAACTCACTTATTAGTTAGAATGCAGGCAAAATGTCTTTGTAAGTAATTGCAGCAGTAAGGAGCATTCAGCAAGTCTTACGTCTTCAACTTGCCGCTCTTGTTAGAAAGACTGGGCCTGTAGTCCCAATTTTTTTATTGCACAATATGAATCTGCATGACATAAAATTCATTCAAATCGGTCCAGACGTTTAGGAGGAATTCGGTGACATACACACATACACTAGAATTTTTATATATAAAGATATTAAAATATTGCTGTCAAGGGCTACAACACCATTGTGCTCTTATATAATAATATGGTTAATTTTTTGCCGGTGTTTCAATATACAGTAATTTTATTTTAGTAATTTACTTCAGATTTATTTATTTGTACTATACACAGTTCATTCTTGAATTTTGTTTCAGAATCGCTGGACATCCTTTAGCGCAAAACGAAAGATGTCTGCATATGTTCCTGCAAGAGCAAACAATTGACAAAAACTACGTCCCAGGCAAGATTCGCAATGCTTAATCTTTCTTGAATGTGTTATGTGATTGTTAGGTACTATCAATGCCATCCCTTGCAAGTTTGTACTGAAATTTAATTTCCTGAATGCAATACTATTTCTTTTTTTGATATGTAGGTGTCCAATTGTTTGTGCTAATTATACTTTATATAAATGTGATGAGACATTTGTAAGCTAAATGTGAATTTAGTTCAATATGTATGATGTTATTTGAATTTAGAGGATACATATTCCTGTTATTTATAGATACAGGGTGGTTACGTTTAATGAACTAAAAGACTCTCTTATCATGATGTTTTAGGAAATAAAATGAACCAAATGTTGCACATACATTTGGATCATTCGAATCGTCATTTTTAAGTATATTTTAATTATTCTCGATCTTATATTTGTCTTTAAGTTACACTAAAGTAATATAGAAAGTTTGACTTCTATAAAATATATTTATTGAGTATACAAGCTGATTTATTGTTCAACTAGTACATTTAGTAATGATACATCCAATAGGTTACTATTTTTACTAAGTATTTATGCAAGTTATGGGTACTATATGCAAATAAATCATTTATTATCATGTTCTGCTTGTTCACTTTTTACAAGAGATTTGTCTTGACTCCAACATCTTTGTCCTCTTAGATCTATAATCTCCAACCAAGTTCTTCTCAGTTTTCTGTAATGTACCATGTTAGTAGGTAAATTATTTCTTTCTGTCAGTACTTACTCGCATTCATCATACAATTCTTCTGTATTTGCCAATAGTAATTTAAGCAATTCAGTACATGGCTTAACAACTACTGTAAGAAATTGAACCTGATCTTCAGGAACCATGTACTGTTTTTCCCTGTCCATCATAGACAAAGGCAATAAACCCATTGTTTTCTCAATGTCCCCCTGGTTGTAAAATTCTCCTAAAAAAATAAAATACTTCAACCATTTGAAAAAATTTTGAGGTACAAGCAAATTATGCAAACAGTATTTGGCAAAAAAATGTTTTTGAGAGTATATTAAATTTAATAACACAAATAGAATGTGAAATTATAATTAAACATGGTAGTTATTCGACAATCAAATCATCCTTTATAGACAAAAGAATAGGTATATTATGTATAAATCAAGATTACACTTTAAATTAGTTCAGTGTTAAATGTAGATGCACTAATTCTCTATATACTTACTATACAAATTGTCTGTTAGTTTCCTTGCAATAGGAAATGGTTTGCACTGGCCTGATAAATCGGCACAAGTCATCATTATAGATTTCAGCAAAAATCGATGATGGCTGTCATCCCAATTAAAAACGTCCTCACTGCATATTTGTATGAGTTTAGTTCGTGATCTAAAGTACATGGCTAAATCAGTAGCTAATATGGCATCCTTTATTTCAGAAGATATTTTCTTAAATTCCTCTGCAGTCGTGCGTTTAAATATGTTACATGTCTGGACAAAATATTTATTACTCTAAGAGCTACATATTCACATTTTGATCATACCCCCAGTATAATCATTGTAACTTGGTAGTGATGGTTTTCCAATGGTGATTCTTCATATAGCTGAACTAAATTATCATTCACTAATGTCAAAAAATTATTTGTAAACCCAGCATGATCAAGGTCATGACATAAAGCTGCCACAATTAGTGATTTACGCTAGAAAGATACCTTTAAGTGATATAATTTTAATAATTAATTGATGACTTACCTCAACAGCGGAGAATTGGTCCATATTTCTATTCAGCATATTGAACATGCAGTGACACACATTAAATGCATGTTCGAAATTATGATAAGGATTGTCACGGTATGATTTCTTTACAGACAGTATAAAATGAATAGTATCATCAATATTCAAGTTTTCATGTCCAATGATATTTACAAACATATGGAGTGACAATTGAGGCATCAAGGATAATGCATCGGGGGTGATGTACCATTCAAACCTAACAAGTATTATAGAAGTGGTAACGGCTTCATACCTTAAATATTCTTTACTGAAGCAATTGCTGTGTAACTGAACATTTTATTTATTGAGCTTTTCCTGTGAAAACATAATTATTGTCTGTAAATCATAGTTTTAAACATTTAAAGTGGAATACAAGTTTTCGGGTAAAAAGATCATTAGTTTTATAATCAACAAGAGCATTCCTAAAGGCCTATTGTGTAACTCATGTGGAGCAGTTCTTGCAGAATTGGGTATTTGCCATGTATTTATATTTTATTAAATTGCATATTAATAGGTAGCATCTAATCCACAAAACAGCTGTGACAGCTTATAAATTTAAAGAAATGGATCGTAAGGTGTATTTTTAATATTAAAAATGTGAGTATTTAAAAGAACCGCCAAAGCGCGAACATATTGGCCGTGACGTCAGGTGTCTTGTAAATGGCCGCTTGTTTACATCTGGGGTCAGCGTCAGCCTAGCCGTGAATTTATCAGTTTGTTGTTTGCGTTCATTTTGTGACAAGCGAATTAAAATACGCTAAGAAAAAGTGAAATACATATGAGTTATAACTTCTGAAGGCATGTTCATTGTTATGGAATTGTGTAAAAGCAACAGCATAAGTGAAATTAACATATCACTGATAATTTGATCACAGTGGGTTGTAGGAAACATACTATTTGTAAACATAAAAATGTAAGAATTAAAATTTACCCTAATATTGGCATTTATTTTAGAGGTCAGAATAAATATAAATTGCCATTTATTTTCGGGGCTCTTGCGGCTAGTTTCCGGTCTGGCTAACAGTCGACTATATGGGGAACAACGTCGTTCTTTATTATAACATTTCCCTCTATCAATGTAAAACGCATATAATTTTTCATATCCTCTTCAAGCTATAACAAAATGGAAATTGAATGGTAAACACTTATAACCCCAAAAAGAATAATAAAACTTACAGTGAGAATTAAGGTGGTATTCATAACAAAAAAAACAAACTTCGCGATTTCGGCATATCACGTCTAGGGGCCTTAAACAACTCTTTTATACGTTGATAATCTCAAGAAACGGTTACAAAAATTTTGTTAACTGTACTGGCTGAAGTACTTTTATAACCATGTACAAAACAACTCTTGTTTGGTTTTTCATACTTAATAGATGCGTGTAAAACTACACAAATCATTTTTTGGTGCGACCTCTTACACCATCCTTTCAATAAACACCACACAAAAGCTTTTCCAATACAAAAATGATACTACACCATTAAACAGCACGCTCCTCGGTAATGTTTACATGACACTTGACGTCACAAGTTGAATAAGCTTGGATAGAAGCGTTTTGGCGGTGACTCCTAAGATTCGAATTTCAGACCTGAAATTCTCTACCTACAAATAATTTTTTTGTCTTTTTTAACATGGCATATGATATATATGCACTTCAAGATTCATTTTACGTAATTTTCAAAAAAAGTGATAATACCCAATTTCATGAACGTTGGTTACCACATTGTAGTGAGCTTTAGCAGTACATCTATCAGTTTACGTTAATTCAAAATTTAAAATCTGTGCGGGGAAGACTTTCGATGCCGCTGTGTATACAGGGTCCGCCACCTAAAATTCCCCAGGCTCATATTTTCATTATTTCTTTAGGTACAACGTTAAGTTATATGTCAAATTGTAGGTCTTTTTAAACTCTTTAAAAATAGCATAGTGAGTGTCTAAAAGTTTTTTTTCTGATTTTGATAATTTGCAAATAAAGTTAATTTCTTAAATATTGTTTTACCCTACTCCGTATAATAAATATTGCTTCGTAATTGGATGCCGACTTTTGTCTTCTTCAATTTGTGTCATTACAACGTATGCATAATTTTTACCTTTTCTTAATGAAGAACAAGTAATACTCATCGCCGCCATATTCTGCCAATAGGCCTGTTTACAATTTTTTTAGTGTTATTTTATAACAGCTTATTATAGTACAAATTATGCCTACATACCCATTGCTGCACACAAAACCCCAAAATTTAAAATAACTTTTAAATAAATCAAGTACAAAGTTCGTTCTAAAGAGAAAGAGGCTAGAAAACAATACCCTGCGATGAGCCTAGTTTGGTTTTCTGCATCATACACTAGCCTCATCACAGGGTATCGTTTTCTAGCCTCTCTCTCTTTAGAACGAACTTTGTACTTGATTTATATAAAAGTTACTTCAAATTTTGGGGTTTTGTGTGCAGCGATAAGTATATAGGCATAATTTGTAGCATAATAAGCTGTTAAACTTACACTTAAAAAATTGTGAACAGCCCTATTAACAGAATATAGCGGCGACAAGTTTTTCTTAAGCAGTAAAAATTATGCATACGTTATAATGACACAAATTGAAGAAGACATAGTCGGTATTTTCAACTATGAAGCAATATTTATTATACGGGGTAAGGTAAAAAAATATTTACAAAAATTAACTTTATTTGCAAAACACTGTTATTGGCAAATTTTTTTTTGTCACTCACTGTGCTATTTTTAAAGAGTTTAAAACGACCTACAATTTGACATAACTTAAGGTTGTACCTAAAAAAATAATGAAAATACGAGCGTGGGGAGTTTTAGGTGGCGGACACTTCTTTACTCTCAGCTAGTGACATGATTATATTTGAATGAACTCTCAATAACGTTTTCAGTTTTAGCATTTATTAGCACTTTAATAGCTGTTTAACACTTAATTAGCAATTAATTTCGAATGGTATTTACGTCGAGAACAATTTTTAAAATCTAACATTGTAATTCATATTGTTACAGGTGATTACACTCACTTTAATAATCTTAATATATTTTTGAACTAAAGGTTAATATCTAGCATATCATATCCTTGCTTCTCAATTACTTTTAACATTTGATTAAGTAAGGAATTAAATAAATTTTCTAAATGATTTACCGGAATTTTTTCCCATCCAATCCTTTTTTAGCCACCATTAGTCCTTCTCTATTATTAAATTGTGGGCCTTCAGCATAAATATGCCAAACTAACCAATAATATAATATAATATTTATAATATTTATATTTATAATATTTAAGTCAGGAAAAATAACTGGTCATTCTAAGACTTTAATATTATTATCATTCCTGGTCAAGAAATAAAACAGCTATATTATCAATCTGCCTTTAAAGCAACTTTTAAGGTAGAGTGTCGACCTAAAAAATTTAGCTCAACTGTCCCTTGACTTGAAAATGCCACACAAATTACTACTCATT
Source organism: Rhyzopertha dominica (assembly GCA_025024175.1). Taxonomy (NCBI): domain Eukaryota; kingdom Metazoa; phylum Arthropoda; class Insecta; order Coleoptera; family Bostrichidae; genus Rhyzopertha; species Rhyzopertha dominica. The sequence continues at coordinate 35,971,344 of QCXZ01000137.1, forward strand.
CAGCCTGGCTGTGATGACAAGTCAAAACTTTTTCTTCCTTTCCTATGTCATGAAAATAATACTGGAAACCGTCAAGTTTATCTGAGTCAAACTTTTTACTACTAATCTGTCCAGTTATGGTGATTACATGGTTTTCTAAAGGTTTTTATCAATGATGTGATAAAAGTAATTGTTTTTTGTGTAGTTTTCTCCTTTTCAATTGAGGACATTCCTTTATTGTCCATTGGATAGCATTTAGGCATTACTTCCACTTCGATCCCGAATTTGTCTCACTGTAAAAGAAGAATTGGATACTAATTGAAGAATAAAATACTGTTCGCTCAGTGTTGTAGCAGTTGCAATGCATCTGATTATTCCCATAATTTTCAATGTCTTTCACGTAAGCATGTGCTTTTCTTGCAAATTCTCGATTGGAATAGCTTGCCCCTCAAAAATCTTGTGTGTGACCTTTCATCAGAAGATGTAGTTCTTCTACAACCCATACTATTGCTAAACACTTCTTGTTACAAATTTTTTATCACAGACAAAGACAAGATATCTTGTATTGTCTGTGTTATTTATGGCCAACTGTCAACTCGTCCAGCCACATTGTTTTGTTTATTCCTGGGATTAGTCACTTATGACCACAGAGTAAGTAAATAAGTAATCATGTGTCAGACTGTTGATAATAATTAATTATTATTGAACCACGTAATAAGAAACAATTATTAATACATCTAAATTATTCAAATAAAAATGCTGAGTCAAAATATTGATAATTAATTCAAATATAACGAAATCACTAGGTCAGTGTAATCAAGTAAGTGTCATCCACTGTCTATATACTGATACAAAAATTTATTAAATGGCTTGTGATTTCAAAGAGCCATCTGTATCAAGCCTCTTAAGTAACTACAATAGCAATGTCTTTATTGACATACTTGAAAATAAATGAACAGAACATGGGTTCACTTCTGTTCATTTTTTATGAGCTTCATTCTCTATCAGTCATTTTTTATTTATATGATTTCTTTTCTTTTACCTTGTGATCAATTCTGGAATTAAAATATTATCTCCTTTTTTAATAAATTCCTTTACATCATGACAACAGGGCTTAATGTTTGCTTTTAAAAGATTCAAGGAGCATGTATTCGTCTTATCCTGAAACAGGACAATATTGTAGCGTAAGAAATATATATTTTTAATACATCATAGCATAAGTGATAAGCCTTTGATAATTAAAATATACGTATGAATCAATAATCATAATACACAGTTATTCATGTGAGTGGTAGTATAACTTCCAGTTTACCAGAACTAACTAGTTTGGTTATTTTAAATAGGATAACACATATATTTTTTATTTTTCTAGTATCTTAAAACTGTTCACATCTAAGGCAGTTAACCAATATTATGAAGATTAAATAATATACAAGGTTTTCTATTTCAAATAAATATTGTAAACTCATATATTCCTCGAAGTGGGTATTTAGTTATGTAACTTAAAAGATTCAACTTCACAAAGCCAAACTTATCCACTTTATTAACAATTGTAATGGCAAAGTGCTTTTAGCTGATAACAGCCATCATCAATGCCTAACACAATGAAGAGTAACAAAAGATTTTAAATTGAAAGTGACGTCACACTAAAAATAAGCAGTCTTCACTTCAAACAAAAGGTAGCCTGCGTGCCGCAACACAAACATGGTTTCACTGATCAAATAAATTATTTAGAATAGGACAACTAAAATTAAAAAAATCATTTAAAACCGTCAAATTTCTGTTATCTATAATTATGTACATTTCCAAATTTCAAAAAAATTTAATTTTGGGGATTTGTTACATAAATGTAGATTTTAAATTATTTATAGTGGTAGTGTGTTTAATAAATGAGTTGCTAACAAAGATTTTGTAGTAACGATATCAATATTTTTATATTTCTCATATTGTTTTAAATGATGTGTTATGCATTTTTGCAGCAAATCACGACTTAAAATTTTCTTACATTTATAAATCCTCCTCACGCTTTCATAAATTTTAGTTACGAAATAGAATTTAATAATCAAATTCCATTTTTAGATTTATTAATTACACAAATTTTAGAAAACCACTTGTACGGACAATATTGATTATTTTTCTTCATACCCTTATACACACAAAATGGCCGTATTTCATTCTCTTTTTAACAGCCTTTTTAAGTTACCTCTTTCTTTAAACACTTTTGAACAAGAACTGGGTGTAATTAAAATTGCTTTTAATAACAACTTTCCAAATCGTTATTTTATTACAAAGTATTCTTCTAACACCATTGATCTTGAAGAAGCCAAAATTTGGTATCCTCTTAGGTTTGTTGGTCCAGTCTCACTTAGTTTATCTAAATTGTTTTTCTCATATTGAATAAGTGTTGGTTTTTCTATGGTAGGTAGCATGTTTTTCAGTTGTTTGTAATAAAGACAAAATTTCAGTTTTGATCATTCGAGGGTATATAGTTTTTCTTGCAATGATTGCTTCTAATATTGGGCAAACGGAAAGATTATTTTTAATTTCAGGCTTTGAATATTTAAAACAATATGAGAAACAAAAAGAAAACTGATATTGTTACTACATATTCTTCGTTAGTAAATTATTTATTGTCACACAAACACTGCCACTATAAATAATTAAAATTCTTTACATTTTTGCAACAAATCGTCAAAATTAAATTTCTTAGAAATTTTGTAAATCATAGATAACGGAAATTTGACGATTTTGAATTATTTTTGTAATTTTAGTTGTCTTACTATAAATTCTTTATTTGATCATTGAAACCATGTTTGTGTTGCTGGCATGAAGTAAAGACTCTTTTTTAAAAGCTACTATTTAAAATAACTAACTTAGTTTCTACTTCTGGTATAACAAAGTTGTACATTGTTGGCAATATTTTTGTTCGACACAGTAACCTTTAAAAACACGCATTTTCCAAATGGCAGCAGCCATATGACTCCAGTGGTTTCCAAATGCATATAATATATAGATTACTCACTGTGAATTACTATGTATTCTTAATAGATACTTACAACTTTGTTCATTTGGCTTTCAAGTTTAGAGTAGTGAAGCGCCAGAGCACAGTAAACAGAAAAAGTCTTGAACAAGTTTTCATCGGTGTTTGTAAAACATGGTCCATTCTTCTTATTAACAACTTGAACCACACCTAGAGTATGAAAAATTTCTGCAATAAAATACTTGCATATTTCTTATATAGGTACCAAGTATGCCATCAACACCCATAATTGGCATACACAATATTGATCTGGTAATAAAACCAGTTCTCTGGTCAACTTCTTTATTAAATCTCGCATCATTGTAAGCGTCCTTTATATTCACAGTTTCACCTGTACTTGCGACAAGGCCAGCTATTCCTCGCTCTTTCCCCATTCTTACTTTAATGTGCTTCTTGTGCAAATCTGTCCTATCGCTCTCAATGCCTTCATCAAATAAATCTGCTACAAGTTCATCACTTTCTTTGTCGATAATAAAGAACGAGCCACGTTCTGCACCTAAAGTAATTTTTGCGAAACCCTAAAAACTACACACATTACTAGACATATCTACCAATTTAATATACAGGGACAGGTGAAAAGCTGGCTACATATGCGAAATTATTCTATTATTTCTATTTGACAATCATGTCCCTACAATCTTATCTTCTTTGTGCATGGAAGTCATATAAAAAAAACAAGAATAGTACCACATTAGTTACCACCACGGTAGTAGATAGAGAGGTATATGCACAACCGTATGTTAACTGTATGCAACTGCGGCCCAGATTCGTAGTCAGTGTGGGAGAGAGAGGTCTAGTAAGAAATGCAACATAGTGGTAAAAGCGCTCGCCAGTGGCATGCATAACCATACATTCGGTGTGGTATTTCTGTGAAGTTTTTTGAAATAACAAAAATGTGAAAGTATTGTCTGGTGCCGATCTGTAACAATAATTCTTCAGATAGAGCTTTATATGCAAAAAAATTAAATTGTCAAAATGCTCCACATGTAGGGATCATCTTTACCGAACAAATGTTTCTGATACAGCTGGTCCTTCATCTACACTTACCACTTTAAAATCCAGAAGACAGCTAAATCATTTAAATCAGATCATTTCACAGTTTAAAAAAATAAAAAATATTTTAACCAAACATATTCCCAGTTTTGTTTTTGACAATGTAGTGGATGAATTGTTTTCAAACACATATTCTATTTCGTTTCCTTGTAAAGAACACGAAGCAGAAATACAAAATTTTGTTTATTGTTATATTATAATGAGAATTAAATAGTACTATAAGCACACTGACAGAGATACTGCTAAATCAAATGCAACAAAGAAGAAGGAATCTAAGTTACAGTTTTTTTTTAATTTTTAGATCTCCTTGTATGTGTATTTTTAATAAACGTTAACTGCAGAGGCATCACTTTTTATTTCCTAACACTCTTATTTGATACACTTCTGAAGTTTAGTGTGAAATAAGTATTACCCTCATAATATAAGAAATACATAAAAGTCGTATTTCTGTACTTAATTTTACTTCCACATCCAACGGATAGGAAGTATTGTATTGCGAAAGAAATTTTCAAAATATTTTATTTCCTCAATCTCTTTAAAATGCTTGAAAATGTCTAAAAACAAAATTTGAGCAAAAATTTAAATTTGAGCAAAAATTTTGTGTTTGTATGTCTGTCTGTGTATGGATGCGATAACTTTCGAAAGACTTAACATATGAAATTTCAACTAACCAAAGCAACATGTTGTTTTTGGGGTGAGTAGGGTATAGGGCCCCCTTCCCTAAAATTGTGGGGTAACGACCCTTTCTGCAAACTTTTATTTTTTGCCTTTTACTATGTGATTAATAGTATAATTGCGAGTATTATTAGTCCGTATAAATTTTCGGTGCAGCAAACTGTTTAGAAGAAAAAAACGGTTATTTAAAAAAACCTGTTTTTTCCAAATATCTCAGGTAATACTTAATATATTCACATATGAAAATACCATCCGATAGGAAATAAAATTTTTCACAAAAAATGTTTTAAAAATGTTTCCAAAGTCTTGACATTTTCGAAATATTTCCACAAAAATGAATTAAGGACCCTGTCCACACAACTTTTTTTAAATTTGGTATTATATAGAAAATTAAATCTCTCTCTAATGTGACTGGCTACGGAATCGGCCCGCTCCATACGGTATCGTGCTTATACCTTTCTATCTACTACCGTGGTTACCACCCACTGTATTTCTTTCACTTCCTGTATTTCCAGCAACACCACTCAGTCTGTCAACTCAACACCATTTAAACACTTAAGAGACAGTACCATTGTCCAAAAATTTTAATATAAAAATTCACTTATGGATTTTTCTATGATGAAAAATTCAAATATAAAATTTGAAGCCAGTGAGACATGACAATCAATATCTTATCAAATCACTATCAAACTTGTTTTTCTCAGTCTTCTGAGAAAATAAATTTATTGTGAATTTTATTATGGGTCGGTGTTTAGGTCTTTCAAGATGTACCACGACAAATCCAAACAAAGTAGAAACTTAAATAAGAATTTAGATGGCAATGCCATCTGTCAGCATTACACTGACATGATGACAAAGTCACCTAGTTGCCATTATGGGATCTACTTCCTAAAGAAAGTGACCTGTAGCCTGACAAATAGACATGTATTTTAAAGTAGAAACTTCTCTATGTGAAGTGTCCCAACTATTAATTACATTGCATAACCACTCTTATTAAACTTATCATTGCAAATTTTTTTACTGCACTCCATAGCTTGGATATATTCCTAAGCAGAGTAATCAGGGTATTTTTGAAATTCAATATTGATTGTACCTGTAATTGGGTATTTGCCATGAATTTATATTTTATTAAATTGCATATTAATCGGTAGCATCTAATCCACAAAACAGCTGCGACAGCTTATAAATTCGAAAAAATGGATCGTAAGGTGTATTGGTAATATTAAAAAAGTGAATATTTAAAGGGACCGCCAAAACGCGAACATATTGGCCGTGACGTCAGATGTCTTGTAAATGGCCGCTTGTTTACATCTGGAATTAGCGCGTCACGCGTCACGCGTCAGCCTCAGCCCGTCAGTTTATCAGTTTCTTATTTGCGTTATTTTGTGACAAGCGAATTAAAATACGCCAAGAAAAAGTGAAATACTTATGCGTTACGACTTCTGAAGGCATGTTCATTGTTATGGAATTTGTGTACTGCAACGAGCGGTTCAACGCGGCGGAGATGAGGAACGTAAAACAACAGCATAAGTGAACTTTTTATCAAATTAACGTAGCATTGATAATTTGATCACAGTGGGTTGTTGGAAACATACTATTTGTAAACATAAAAATGTAAGAATCAAAAATGTACCCTAAGCTTGACATCTATTTTAGAGGTCAGAATAAATATAAATTGYCATTTATTTTCGGGGCTCTTGCGGCTCGTTTCTGGTCTGGCTAACAGTCGAATATATGGGGAACAACGTCGCTCTTTATTATAACATTTCCCTCTATCAATTTAAAACGCATATAATTTTTCATATCTCCTTCATGCTATAACAAAATGGAAACTGAATGGTAAACATTTATAACCCTAAAGAGAATAATAAAACTTGCAGTAAGAATTAAGATGACCTTTACAATAGAAAAACAAACTTTGCAATTTAGCCATATCACGTCTAGGGAGCTTGAACAACTTTTTCATACATTGATAATCTCTAGGAACGGTTACAAACATTTTGTTAGCTGACTGAAGTACTTTTATAACCATGTACAAAACATCACTTGTTTTGTTTTCCATAATAATAGATGCTTGTAAAACTACACAAATAACTTTTGGTGCGACCTCTTACACCGTCCTTTCAATAAACACCACACAAAAGCTTTTCCAATACAAGACTGATACTACACCATTAAACAGCATGCTCCTCGGTAATGTTTACATGACACTTGACGTCACGAGTTGAATAACCTTGGGTAGAAGCGTTTTGGCGGTGGCTCCTAAGATTAGAATTTCAGACCTAAAATTCTCTACCTACAAATATTTTTTTGTTTTTTTTAACATKGCATACGATATATATGCACTTCAAGATTCATTTTACATAATTTTCAAAAAAAGTGATAATACCCAATTAATATTGCCAAGATGTCTCTGGGGTAATTTGTATAAGTAYATTATATGTTTATAGTTTATATTTCAAATCGAAAATTAAGTCTGTTGTCACGGTTACCTAGGTTGGTTCGAATGTGTTCTTGGAGATTTTAAGCACAACCAGATAAAAATGCACGAGTCAAAGCTCATCAACAGTCAGCACAGGCTCAGAGATATATTTTTGCAATTGCAAACAAATTTTCTAGGAAATGGGAAATAGTAATTGATGCTACTGGTGGCTGGTGAGACTGCTGCCAGAATGAAGATTTATATTTTTCAGTCCAAATATCATTATATAGTTAAATCTTGCTTAAGAACAATATGTAATGACATATCGTGATGGCAAGGTAGTTTATATTTGATGAGTATAATACAATTAATGCATCTTGCTGACCCATCCTGGATTCTAGTATGAACATTTATAATAGTGAACTGATCCATCTATGTGGAATTTTAATATAATTATTAAACAAATACTAACAGGCAATGTGCTTTTGGCTTTAAATGGATATCATCAGTATCTGATACAAATATTATAAAAAATTACAAACTATGGGGAAATAACAGAAATTAAGTTTGATAGAAGTCAAAAAAAGAAAACAACTATGTAGACTTTAAAGTTATGCGTGTGGGTTGCATAGTTGCAGGAAGTCTTCAATACTATCATTGAATATTGAGAAAATTATTTAAAATGGGCGAGTTAAAATAATAAATAATAATAAGTTGTAATAATTACCCTTGGGTAGAGGAAAAAAATGAAACTTGAGAGGTGTAAGATCAGTGGAGTAAGGAAGGTGTAGAATAGGTTCAAACTACAGGATTTATAGAGCCTCTGCAGTTGCCCATGATGGGTGTGGATGAGTGTTGTCTTGTAGCAAGATTATTGGCTCGAGGCTGCCTCTAATACGACAAACTCGACATCATAGGTGTTTTAAAGTTTACTGAGTATTTACCAATGCTCCTCTTGCCAGAAAATTGGTCACATAAACTCAATGAGTATCCCAAAACAGTGAAAAGAATTTTTTTCCACATCTTCCTTAGAAAACTTAAAAAATAAATATCATTTTGAAGCTTAAGAATTGCACTTTAGATCTTGCTGTTTTTGTTCATGTTCTACAAGCAGGTGTGCATTTACTTTTCAGCCTACCTTCATATTGCACTATAATGTCTCTATATATGTAAGTAAATCGATGCAATTAATTGGTTTTATGCCAAACAAATCAATGCAGGATATAAGGAGCTCCAAAGGATTAAATACACTGAAATTAGAAAGTCAATCATCAAACCCGGATTAGCGATTTTTACATCCAAATTTTACAATCCCTGTAAAAAAAACGCTGCAGATTGAATCAATCATCCACTTGTCAAAATGATAATTACGCTTTTATTTCTTACATTATAGGATCAATAATGAGGTTTTGAGAATTTTTTGCCTCCACACATTTTTTGGAATAACAAACGGTTCTCGTAATATTGGCAAACATTCATAAAATTGTAAAATCATTTTTTTGTAAATAACTCGAAAATTATTAACTTAGAATATATTAAGTATTTTCGGAGATATTTAGGAAAAACAGATTTTTTTAAGTGACGGTTTTTTGCTAATTTCTTCAAAACTGTTTGCTGCACCGAAAACTTATAGGGACATATTTATAGGGAAAAATACTTGCAATTTAACTACTAATCACACACAAAAGAAAAAAAATTAAAAAATAAAAAATTGCAAAAAGGGTAGTTACCCCCCAATTTCACCTCCTTGCGTATATCCTACTTACCCCAAAAACAATAGGTCACTGAGATTTATATGTATGCCAAATTTCAAGTTCATATGTTGTCTTTCGAAAGTTATCGCGTCCACTCAGACAAGAAATTTTTTTGCTCAAATATTGTTTTTGGACGTTTTTGAGCATTTTAAAGCAATTGAGCAAATAAAAATTTTTGAATTTTTTTTTCGCGATACAGTACTTTCCATCCATTGGATGCGGAAGTAACTGTCTTCCATTTAATGATGAATGCTTGATGTACTGTTTACTGCAGATGAAAATTTAAACCTCAACTAATATAGGGGTATGAGTGACTTAGGATTTTAAGGATTGTAAAGAATCACCGTAAGTATAAACTTTCTTTCTTTCTTTCTTTGCAAGGTGAAGCCAGTTTTTTTCCCATTGACTGGGTTATTAAGCAAGAGCTAATAACAGTCATCAGTATTTATAAAAAAAGTTAATGTGCCAAGTAAGCAGCAAAAATTTAGTACATTACATGTTTATTAAGATTGTTGAAAAAACTTTGCAACTTTGCTCTTTTGTCAATGTAAATGAAATAAGTTAAGATAAATAACGTACCACAATTTCTGATATCATTTTTTCCATAAGCACAACATCAGCAAAATAGCACTTCGTGAGGCCTAAGAGATAATCATTTAGTTGCTGCTGTTTCTGTAGAGCTACTCGTTGTTGGTTTTGGTGTAATGCTGCTCCCATCCATCCAGTTACAGCAATTACCACTCTTAAATCATCCTTTTGAAAAGGAGCCTGAGCTACATCTTTAAACAATTCTATTACAGCAAGGCAATCACATTCAGGTGTACACACTGGTACACACATCACTGATTTTACCAATTGATCTGTAAACATGTGCATGTAAAATTGATATAATATCAATTAAGCAAGAGGTAATACCCTGATGACCTATTCCTAAGGGAAATCGTTCGYCTCCCAAAATATCATCTATCATTACATATTCTTTCTTGTATGCTACAAATGCTGCTATTGTTTTTCCACCTTCGATTTTCCAGTTCACTTTATGCCTTTGTGATGTTACCTGATTCTGTATCTGATATATTTCTTGTTGTGCTTCGTCCACCATGTACAAAGTAACACCTAAAATAATAATTGGTGTACAAAAATACTATATAAGAAGAAAACTATTACCATTAGCTCTTGTCACATTTTTTAAGACTTCTGATGTCTCATTGAAGACAGAAGGTAGATCTACACTGTCTGAGAAGAAATTTGTCAGATTTCGCATTAACGCACTTGGTTTCTTTTGTAAATAATAACTAAACTTAGTGTCCTCAGGTGGAGGTTTGGGCTTTTGCCCTTTCCTAATTATCTTTACATATGGTGCAATTACTCGTCTTGTAGCACGATCAGATGTGGAAAATGATACTTTGGCCCTTTGAATCTTTTTTGATGTTGGATTTGGCATACCCTTTGAGTACTTATCTGAACTTCTTTCTTGCATAATGGAATACCTTTTATACAAATATAAAACAGAGTATATTTAGAGTTATTAATATGTCAATAAAGACAATGACATAATGTTTATGTAACTACTTTGCATTTTATATCAAAATCAGCCTATTAATACTAGTAAAGCTAATATATACAGGGTGTCTTTAAAAGGTCTAAAAAATGCTAGGACAGATTCCTGAGACTAAAATATAAGGATTTAGACCAATTTATCTTAGTTCAAAAGTTGATAATTTTTGAAATATAGTGTGAAGCTGTCAAGGTAATTACTTTTTTAAACTCTTTTTAAAATAATAAATAATATAAATAAATAATAAATGTATAGAGGTTTTTTCGGATGAGAAATCCAGATTTCTTCACTGTTTTGATGTATCTTACAGAGGGTGCCACCAGCGGCTCTTTGTCTACATTTAAAGTTCTGTAACTTTTTTGTGCCTCAGTTTGTCAAATTTCTAGTTAACCATTCTTATTCCCTGATAAGTTTTCTTCAAAAATATATACCTTGTAGATGTCACTTTGAGCAGTCGTTTCTGAGACAAATTTAAATGTTTCATTTCGGACTAGTATTCATCACAAGCCCCCCTTCACACTTTATTCAGGATTGAGATTGAGCCAAGACAGAGAAAATACAAAAGATACAGAGAAAATTGAACTGCAACCTATTCATCATCTCTGGATCTAATAGTAAAATGTTTACTGAACGATGTTTTCGCACCCACAATTCTTCTTCGGTGCTTATTGGTTTAGTCTGTACCACCTCTTCAAGTGTTTTTGTATAAAAAGTAATCCATGGGATCAAATCCGATGAGCGAGGTGGTCAGTTTACAGGAGCATTGTTTCCTTTGGCAAAAATTCTCATTTGAGTGATTTCTGATGTTTAAGGTAAAGTGTGGTGGTGCACCGTTCTGCATGAACCATACGTTTTGTCTAATACAGGGTCTGTCCGGTAAGTAATGCAATAAATATATTTTTTAAAACATTCACTTAAGCTCAAGTTACAAACTCTCAAAACCCTTCAAAGTAGTTCCATTGGGCGATTCTGTCATGCAAGATATGTGCTCTGGTAGGCTTCTTCAGGAACCTCTATAAGGGCGCTTTTGAGCCTGTAGAATAAAAGGTCAGCCTTGGCAATGCCTGGACTGTATGTGGCAGTGTTGCTTTGAACGTTGTGRTTGGGAGCATTGTCATATAAACTTAGTAGGCAGCGTTCACTGTCCTTAAGGAACACTCCTTGTGTGACAATGACAATGAGCATTTTTTTACCTTGGACTTCCTCATTCTTGGCTTCTTGGGGTAAAGTGCCATTCTTAACTTTGATGCTTTGTCCTTGAGTGGCATTTGAAAACTCACCTTTCTTCTCTAGTAATAACATTGTTCAAAGATAGGGATCAATCTGCACATGTCTCTAAAGTTCATATTAATACTCAGTTGTTCATTTGCTTTGACTGGGCACAAATTTAGTGCACACTTTCTGTATGTGCAAATTGTTCAAAACAATGTTGTGTACAACTGTTTTCAGGAGGTATAAAGTTTCCACTACCATCCGCACACTCAATCGATGATCTGTGTTCAACAAATTTTGCAAATGGCCCACATTTTCAATTATGGATGATCAAGGAACTCCAAATTGAGGTTCTTAAGGTACTTCTTCCCAACCCTCCTTAAACATTGAGATCTTAGTTTTTTTGGGTTAGACCACGTCTGATTTTGGACACGGTCTAACCCAAAAAGACATTATCTCAATCAAACTCTGGCCGTGAAAGCCTACGTTCTTACTTCTTAAACATCTTCAACCACCTTGAAATTAGAGAATATGAAATAACTGAGTCCTTATAGGCTTCCTTAGTCATTGCATAGGTGTTAGCAAGATTTTTGTTGAATTTGTACAAAATTTGAAGGCATACTGTTGCTCGAGTGAGTCCTCCATCGCACATCATGATACATGTGGTAAAATACGGTACACTAAAACAATGATCCTGAAGCTCCCAAAGCTCGTAGCAGAGTAAAGCTTGGCAATGTTGGATAACTGAAGCCCTAAACCCTAAAACCTAACCCAACAGGCCCGAATGCCTTATGACCAGTAGAAACAGCAAAAAAACAATTGTATACTTACCGGACAGACCCTGTAACTAGTGGAAGTTCCTCAACTAAATTTGGTGAATTTGCTAAATGTTCTAGGTAATTTAAACTATTTTGACTACGTTGACAATGCACAAAAATGTGTTCATTATGCAAATTTGTTATACCCCCTCTTGTAAATCAACACTCATTAGCAAATAAAATTTTTCTATGAAACTTTTAATGATATACTCTCCGTTCATTAATAAAACAACAGAGGAGGTAAAGTGGATGTTACAGTTGTTCTCCTAAAATCCTGTTAACCGTAACCATTAGAAACGTCTGCGACTCGTTGTAACATTTTTTCCTCAACCTCCAGTGTTCTAAAAGTGTGATTCTGTACATAATCAACAGTTGCAGGAATAAAACTACCAGTTGTTCGAATACGCCTTTCAACAGCTGTATATTTTTTTTTCTCAAAAATTCTGGAATTGCATTAGTAAAATTCGATGATCTGCAGCATCTATATATCTTTGACCATTTAATTTCTTAATTTTTCCCAACAGTGATACATTGTTTTCGTTTGCTTAAAGAATATTATCAGAATATCATTTTCCTTCGGCACTGCTGTAATGAAACGACCAATTGAGCAGTTTCAAAATTAGATCGGTTAAAAACTTGAAATTTAATTCGTTACCCAATCTCACATGTTCTCTAACTCTCAGCCATTGTTAATATGCCACAATCTGTTCATATTGTTTATTAGGTCTTTCATTTTGCTTTGTAAATATGAAGGTAGTAGGTACAGTACTACCTTTAGAAACCATTCTGGCAATTATTGATGTAATGTAATTTTCGGGACAAATCTTGATATTAGAAGTACTCTCTATGGATGATGGACCAAAAAAAACTATTTTATAGAATGGTGTTTTGGATTTTTGAGTATTACAACCTAATATTCAAAGATGGCCGACTTTAGGTTTTATTAGATATATGCAATCCTTATGAAATTAGTGCCACATTATTTACTATACATTAAGTCCAACCAGTGCGGAGTTATTCGAAATTATGAGAAAAAATTACAATTGCAATACCTGCGAAGATGTACAATAACTTTTGAACTATAGACATACAGCCTGTTCCTAAAAGCACAAAAAAAGTGGATCCAAAATAAACAGCTTTCTTGGGTTCTTGTTTGTAGACACCTTCCTCAGATTGTTGTCAAACGTACTGAGAAAACTAGGTAGAATCACCTCGCTAATAATCTGGCTCGATTGGACCAGAAAATGTGGCAGACAGATCTTCGTCGATAGACAGTATTAGATTCTTCCACCACACAGAGTACTGCAGGTGCAATATTCAACTTCTCGAAGGACCAGTGGAGACAATAAAGCACTAAGGTTGTGATCCTGTGACGCTTTATTGTAATTATCAGGGCTACAGACACATTCCCTGATATTTGATGAACAAGTAACTTTTAATTACAAAAGTACAATGACAAATTTATTAACAGATTGTCAAAATTATTTCAAAGCTAACTTATAAACATGAACATGCGTGGCGGGTCTGACCATCATATTTTAAGCTACCGTATAGACGGTAACATTTGGATTATATCAAAGGTAATGTGCTGTAAGAAATATAAACATAATGAAACTCAATTGGTATATTAAGAAAATATATTAAAATAAATAGCTGCAATATAATACTTTGTAAAGGTAATAATAAACTTGCCATTATATAGCAAAGAAACCTAAATCATAACATTTCTCATCATATAATCATATAAACCCACAACAAAGAAATTAAGTTCAATACGATAAATCAAATGCTGTAGAAACAATTTCACGAATTACAGATACCTGCTGTAAGTCCATGTTTGCTCGAAATCTCTGATAGAGGATAGGACAGTCCAAGGATATACATGGAGGCACCGTAGCCTGGCCACTACAGCACTGGCACATCTGTATTTAATAACAAATAATCTACTCAGTTATGTAGTGGATTAGTAAATAATAATAAGCATAAAATCAAGATAACATAAACTACATCCAGTAATTCTTTATTCATAATAGCTTGAAATTAAAGGTCTATTAGTGTTGCCAGCAATAGGACAATCCCTGTAAAGCTGCTCTGATATATTGCATCTCCAAACAATATATGAAAAACCTTTTACCACAATAATTTAGCAAATCTAAATACCCATTTCGACAGCTAAGCTGTCATCTTCAGAAGCAGTAAAGGAAACGATTTCTTTAAATATTTGGCTGGATTTAAGCAGATTCTCCAATTCTCAGTGGAAGTGGACTATGTGAATTTCACACTTAGTTGAATCCCTTATCTTCAAACAATATGGATCTGGGAATTGGACCTAATCTGAATTCATTAAAGAATCTTTATTTATTTGAGCAACAATGGCTTAGATGCTTTTGATTAAAAAAAAAATTTTTAAGGCGTTTTCATATATCATCTAAATCTTAAAATCTCTTAGGCAAGTTTACAATAGTGGCACGACATCTGGCGGCAGATACATAAAATATTAAGAACAGTACTTTAATGCTGAAATAAGGCGGGATTGTTGAGTAATAGGGCTGTTTTTGTTATATCGTATTAGCATTTTTAAATCGTGGGCAGTGAACATTATTAAGAAAAAGAGGATACATGTAAACACAAAAAGCATGTGTGATATTATATTGTAATAGGAATATGCGGTTAAGCGGTTATCACATAGGTTATTGCCACGAGTGTGTTGGTTACCATTACCAGTTCCTTTGTAATAATTATATTGAATATACTCGTTTGCGAACTTGTGTAAGTTAGAAGTTACTGCATGTTATCGATAGATGTCAGGACTACTTTGGTTATAAACCAATCAGACAATCAACATAGTTGCAAAGTATGCTATATCTCAGAACATCTACTTAACCTACACCACATTGCTTTTAATGTTCAACGTATCTGTTTTGATAAATGGGTACTTTAACTGTATACAATTTTCAAGGTAACAAAGTAAGCAGACCTTGGGTGTGGACTTTTATGTACATATTACATAGAATCACAGAACATGATATTGAATACATCTGGGTAGATCTGCTATTAATTTTCCTGAATTTTTTTTAAATAATTTATTTGAAATGATATGAATATGCATACTGAAAGTTATATGGTACTTGAAAAGCTACTAAACCCCTTCCTCATTATAACAGATGGTGACAAAATAAAATTGATGTTTATGTATCTTAAAATACATGTCTATGCTGTGTTGACCAGTGTTGTTCCTAGCTCTATTTTTATTGTAACAGATTTCTGTAAAAAATGTAACAGATTTACGAAAAATGTAACAAATTCCTATTTTGCCTGGTGTAGCTTCTCGTTTCAGATTCTAACTTTATAGTTTTGTTTGACTACATGTTAATAGATGGTAGCATAACCATAACACTGTTGCGAAAATTTAAATCTTTTAAATACCAACCGCATGCCGTTAAGCAAGCGCTGGAAAAGAAGTTTTTAGGTGTAATTGGTGGTTCGCGCTAGTTTTGTTTTATTTATTATATATAATATGCAACCTTTAATGTAGAATACTGAAACACTTACATTTACTTTTTTCCTCAAATTTCAAGTATATTAGTGGTTTTCTTTTGTAATATTCTGCATCACAAAAATGTAACAGATTTTGCAATAATGTAATAGCGTAACAGAAATCTGTAAATTGTACTAGATCTAGTACAAATGCAACATGTGCAACAACACTGGTGCTGTGACACCTCAACCAACTGCAGATAAATCTATTTTGCTGTCATTACAGTTTATCAGTGGAGTTTAGGTCTAGTGTAGACAGCACAGCATAGAACTGGTTTTGCTTATATACCAAAGCAATGGTATGATGTAAGTAAGAATTTAGGATGACAATGCCATCTGTCAGCATTACACTGACATGATGACAAAGCCACCTAGCTGCCTTAACGGGTACTACTTCCTAAAGGAAGTGACCTGTAGCCTGACAAATTGGCATGCAACTGCATACTTCTGAGACATGCATTTTAATGTATGTCAGTTTTTGCCCGCTAGCAAAAAGTGCCGTGGGGGCCTGCTGTCAAATTGAAGTATGCAGTTGCATGCCAATTTGTCAGGCTACAGGTCACTTCCTTTAGGAAGTAGTACCCGTTAAGGCAGCTAGGTGGCTTTGTCATCATGTCAGTGTAATGCTGACAGATGGCATTGCCATCCTAAATTCTTGTTTATGTATCTTGTTTTACATATTTCAATTCAAGCATGAAATGTTAAAAAAAAATATATGAAATGCATTTTTGGATTTATCAAAAAAAAGTGTAAAATAAGGAAAAGAGCAGAGTGAAAAGAGTAATAAAAATTGCTTACCAAATTTATATCAGCAGAACGACTTTCCCAAAATTGTGCTTTCTCTTGTAATATAACAAGTGAGATCTGTGAATCATCTTTACATATTTCACATATCTCTTGATGTGTTTGTTGTCCACAAACTGCACAGCTATTGGAACTAAAAAAGTGTGATATAGTACTTTTCTTTTGAGGAGAGAGGTTTAAGTAATGATGCTGTCTTCTTGGCATTTCGTTGAACCTGAAATAATATTAAATAAAATAACTTATCACATGAAATACTTTACAAATATCAGATCAAAATTAAAGTCAACATTAAGCTGGGTAGGAAGTAGATGGATGCAAAAACTGTCTTCTAAACCTGAGGTCCCCAAACTATTTTGGCTCATACACCCCCTTGACAGTTTTTTTTGGTTTTGCATAGACCTACTTAACTAATATTGAATTTTTGCAAATTCATAAACTTCAAATGTGTTCTTGACAGCTGGTATAGTGCTACTCGCTTTGAAAGATTTAAATCTCTAACTGTAGTGAAGTGTAAAGTGAAAAACTTTGAAAACATATGTTAAGTTTTATATAAAATATAAATTCAAATTAAAATAAACCAAATTGACATGTAGTATCTATTACATAATATAACTAAATAAAAAATAAATGCTTTTAATGGTAGGAATAAACCTAATGCTTTAATAATAAGTATTCAACATTAGGCATCAATTTAGTTAGTCTAATCTCAAATCTTGGCAACCAAACTAAAACAGCTTTCACCAGGTATGAGGATGGAAAATCAATTAAACATTTTCTCGAGATATTTCATACTACGGGATAAGTAACAAGTACATCTTTTTGAAGCCATAATAGCTGATATCTGTTTCTAACCTGTACTTTAAGTTCTTTGTTAGTAATCGTTTGTGAATGGTAACACACGTCTAACTGAACTAAATACAGAATATGCAACACAAAACGAATGGTTCAGTAACTTATCTKGTTTTGAAATTCCTGAATACATAAAAAACTTTCTTGCATTACGACCAAAATTTAATTTACCGACAAACATAAGAGGATATCAATATCGATGGATTAATAGCAGATTTAGAATGTATTATTAATGATATAGATGAACAGGAAAGAAATTTTGTGAGAGCTAAGGCAACTGCTATAACCTATCTAAAAGTAAAAAAATTCTTGAAAGAAACTAATAACATGATGTTTTTAAAAAGTGATAAAGGAGGGGTCAATGTAGCTATGACTAGGGAACAATATCTAACAAAAATGCTACAAATATTGAGCGATACTACATGTTATAAGTCTCCTAACGAAGATCCAACTCAAGCTATACAAATTAAAGCAAATAACTTTGTTAGTACCCTAATGAAAAGTAAAAAAATTACAGAAGCGAAGAGTAAAAAATATAATAATTCAAAATTAAATCAAAATAAAATTTATGGTAAGAACAGTATAAACAAAAAAATGGATATATAAAATTTGAGTGTAATTTATACTTATTTACTAAATTATAAGAATAAATTACATACATTTTATAATTTTGGTATAGTAACATTACTCTATTATTTTTAAATTCCAAATGATAAAAATTGTATTAATAATATGTCTTTGTTATAAAAAGATTATATTTGCTGAACCAGGATGTTTCGATTTTCATTGTATTTTGTAATCTTATTAGAGGAAAACAAATTGAATCACTTATGTCATTTTGAAGTTAAAGTTTCATATATCTAAATTGATTTTAGAAAAAAACGCATAAATTATATTGTACCATTTTGTAGCAACCCTGAAAAAGGTGTGAAATAAATGCCCTCATTTTGCTGCTAAAGCATCATATCTATTGTTACTGCAAAAATTATGTGTAATATTTGAATGATTATGTTCAGAATATAAAATTAATAAAAAATACTTATGAAAAAACAACATAAATAATACCAAGTGTAGTGGTCGGGGTGATTAACAGTGTGAGCATGCTAATAGTGTATATCGATATCAAACATTTCTTACAAAATTTGGGAGGAAACTTTACTAATCAACAATAGGTGTAATGTGATTTCTTGCAATTATATAAATAAGCTTTTATGACAACAAACAGCGAGACAATGAATGATACATTACAAGAGATGTTCAGTTTTAAACTAATAGTAAATTGTGATATATTAACTGAATATGGAACTGTATGTAGATCAATCTTGCTATAGTTGGAGATAATTACCATTTACCGACATCAACACCCAGCAGATTGAAGCATCTATTCAGTGGTGGAATAATAACTTTTGTTATGTAATATAGTGCATTCAGCCGCAGAGAAGCATCATTCAGCAATTCATAAGGACTGCGTACAAGTTTTATTAACGGTAATCCTGGTGGACCATTAACTATTACATATGGGACACGCTCACCACTTCTTGGTTCATTCCTCTTATCTATAGAAGTCCATTTTCTAAAAATAATACAGTGATAGCCACAGAAATAAGTGAGAAATAACCAAATAACTCTTATGTTCTAAAGCTACTACAAAAATATATTCGTGGTAGATCTCAAAACTGTTTGGTTTTTAAAATCAAATTAAACATCTTCTAAATTACATGGAATAAATTTTGAAATTTGGTAATTATGCATATATGCATTTTAAGAATAATCAATAAAAAAGCAGGGTTGCCATTTAAAAAAATTAAATGTCAAATTTGGGGCACACCATATATATATTTTAAAACAAAAAAGATGACTATTTAAAACACTAATCAGGTGTTCAAGCATTGAAAAAACTGCAATTGTTACTTTGCCACAGCCTTAGCACTTAACCAACTAATAAGTATTATCATTTGTTGGGAAAAATTAACTTCATGGTGGAAGGATATGTGTAATACTCTTGTAGTCATCGTCCTTAAGGCAATTTTATACAAAAACTAATTTTTAGGTATACATTTGGAGCATCTAAACATTATACATACATAAAAATAAATTTATTCTTAAAAAGATAAGGAGAATGAAATGTAAACCCTGGTCGTATTAAAGGTAATCACTATACATAAACAATTCATCTGACCACTAAGCATTTGATTCTAAATTATATAATATGAATATATGGTACATAGTTAACACTACCTGGTCAACTCCAGAGCTGGTACACATGCCCCAGGACGGTATCCTGATGCACCACGGTATTCCTTGGCAAACGTCAATTCCTGAATGCTTATACGTCCCATAATAATCTTATCAAACTGCCTTAGTATGTATCTTTTTATAAGAGTCATATCGCAATGATCAAAAAGCATCTTTAAAGATTTTTCCAAAATCTAAAACGCAAATATAGTTAATACAGAGGATGCACATGTTAAATCCTGAATACCTTAGATGATGCAGGGCAACCATCTCTACGTACAGTTTCAATTCCTTTTGCATCAAATGATGGTTGCTTTTGATCAGGAGACTCATACATGTAGCCAACATATCTCTTTTTTGTTTGTAATATACAAGGCTGATACACCTTTTCAAGCTTTAGTTTAACTGGCCTTGGATTAGCCTTAGTTACCATTTCTGCAATTTTCGCTCCAATCTGAAATGCATCTGCTCTAGATTTTCCTGTTACAAGGACAAATAACGAATCTGTGTCTCCATATATAACCTTTGCGCCCCACTCTTTTGTAGTATCAACTAAATCAATTGCTTGTTGTAATGTTTCACGGCCCTTACTCACAACGCTATCACCAACTTCGACACAAGGCATTCTCCCACTAAAGTTAGCTGATGTGTAGCCATAGGTAACATTTGCAATTAGTTTTAAACCTAATTGCCTGGAATGTAGGACACGACACAAAGTTTTGTCACCTGAATTTTCTTTCATTGACTTTTTAACCATCAATCTTGTATCAAGTATTTCTTTTAGCATCCTTGGTAAAATGCCTAATCTAACATTAGGTTTGACGAATCCTACACCGCAGGGTGAAAAATTGAGTTTGTTCTTGTAAAGCAATTTCTTCACTCGGGCTTGTGTTATCTTTAACTGAGTGGCTCCAAACTGAAAAGGCACATCTTTACCAAGATGTTCCACTCTTCCAATACAAGTAGAAAAGCAATAGTTATAAGCAATTATCATTGATGGATATAAACTTTGGAAATCCAACACTATCACTGGATCACAGTAAAATTTTGATTCTGGTTCCAGAATAAGCGGAAGGAATTCTGGTGCCCTCATTTTTGCTCTCTGCTCAACACTAGGAGATACAGGAATAAAGTTTAAAGGCTTAGCTAGCCTCAACATCATGGATTCCACACGAAACTGGGAGCCCCTTGACAATACTTCAAAAAACTGAATACCAAATAATCGAGCTAATTCACTGGTTCTACCAATGAAATCTAATTGGTTTAAGATCAAACTTACACTTTTTACTCTAAACATGTAGTAGTCTGCTGTAACACATCTATGCAGGGGATTCTTGTGTTCCCACCAGTGAGACAGCTGTTTAAAAGAATACTGTGGCACCCTCTGATGCAATATATGATAAACAACATTCTCAAATGTGTAACTCTGAAGAGCTATTTCATGTCTCATTAATCTCCACAAGTCAAGTACTATCCTTCCAGATATATGAAAGTCCTTCACATTGCTCTCGGATTGGTCAGACTGTCTAACACATTTTATTGCAGGTGTTCGAGAGAGAAGAACTGGAAGATTGAATCCCAAAGCAAAGCCTCTATTAATTAAATATCCCCAAGACAGCATTTCAATTTCATAGCCAATAAATATATCTGGGTCCCATTCCTGAACCAACTGCACAAATCTGTTGATCAAATTCAATTCTGAGTCAGCATAGATCATGTTATATTTTAAACCACTACCTCTGGTAACATCTTTTGTTGGGCTTCCAAAAGCTGAATTTACAATACATATGCCAGATATTTTATCATCTGCTTCACCTGCATTTGGTACATCATTGCTAATGTAGAAAAATATAGCCCTCACAGGATCCAGCTGAGGATCTGGTTTAAAGTCACCTCTTACCTGGACATGTAGTTCCATAATAAATGTAGTCAAATACTGATGTTCTGTTAAGGCCCTTGCATTTTGTAGGTTTTCTAAAGACATTTTAAATCCAAATGTGTTATTCATAGTTGCCCCTGTAATTTCACCTGAATTGCTCCCTGTACTTAGATTGTTTAAAAATTGTGCTTGTACAACTGCTTTCAATAAAGGTTCATTATCTTTGTTTGACTTCTCTAGTGAATTACGTCTATAATGCCTAAGCTTTTTTCCCTTATTCAGGCGTCCTATTACTGGACTAATAGGAATCTCACATTTTTTGGTACTATCTTCTTGCTTTTTAGGTGTCAATGAGGAAGTACTCAGGGATTCATTACTAGAATTGTTCAAATTTCCTGGGCTTAAGGGAAAATGCACCTTTAGATGATCACTTATGTGTTCTTCTTGCTTTTCGGGAATCATTTCAGTACTACTTTCATGCTCTTCAGGTGTTAATGATATATTAAGAGATTCATTACTGATATTGCCTAAATCTTCTGGACTCAATGGGATATGTATTTTTGTACTTTTTCTTTTTTGTTTCCCTTGCTTTATGGGAAGTTTTACAACATTTTGCGTTAACCAGAGATTTACTTGTTCCTTCTTTGGAGGTTGCTTCACTGGAGTTACTACACATGCATCCTGTTGATAGTACTGATTCTGAAACGTTTTCAAATTATCAGAAGAATCTTCTGATAAATTGTTTACAATTTCAGACTCTAATTTTTGGAAACTTGAACAAAAATCAGGCACATGTACAGATGCATTACTTTTGACCTTTAAGACTCTATGGCCAATTTCTACTTTTGCTTGAACATCATTCGGATCACTGTAGTAAGGTTCAGCATGTCTTTTATTTGGTATGTTATATTCCGATACTGTTTCGTTTATATGTGATGCTGCAGGAGGGTTAAATTTAGGAATCCAAGCTTTCAGTCCATCTGATGAAAGTTCTTTTGAATCACCCTGCTTTGGATGATATACACTTAAGTATTGTGTAAATCTGGGTTTCTGGTAAGGTGTTATCAAGTCTGATGAACTATGGGAATTGCTTTGCAATATAAATTCATATGAAGATGCTTGTTGACAAGGAGATTTTGTAGTTTGAATGTTCATTGCATCCTTTGAGGTAGATGGCCTTGGTTCAAGATCTAGTACTATGTCCAAACTCTTGGTCTCTGAAGCTGCAGTATTCCCGTAAGTTTCAGGACTAGCATACTTTTGACTTAGTGACATTGTTCCTGATGAAGTACGTTCCTGTTCATGAGTCACCTGCTCTGTTGATGAGCCTCTCATTGCAGCTGCTCCAGGAATACAATCTGACGATGCTGCTTCAACTACTATGTTACTATTTAAATAATTTCTTTTAGATTGAAGCCTACACACAATGTTTTCTTCATTAATGGTTACACCGTTTGATTCTGATTTGCCTTCATCCAAATGCAGTTTCCTTCTACTAATGTGTTTCCGTAATCCAGTTTTCTTGGATGTTCTATGTAAAGGAATTATAGTTAAAAAAATAAATAAAACTCAGTGAAGTATTAATGATATCCATAATGAAAGTTGAGTAATTATAGTAACTGCTAGGTGTTTAAAAATAGTATATTAAAAAACTAGTTTCATAAGGCGCCATTTTGTCGCACGCACCCAACGTTTACAAAACTAGCCTAAGGTGAGTTTTGTAATGGCTGAGTGTGACAGAGAGCCTCAAAATGGTTTTTTTAAACAATTTTTTCTATTTTGCGTGGTTTATGTCTTCTACACAATGTGAGAAATTTAATAAAAATATAAAAAATTTAGAAAATTTTAACCTACCATGCTTAAGTTGGTTAAGTGTCAATTTTGACAAGACCCATGACAGTTGCGATGTTACGAGGTGCAGTTTGTTTAATGTTCCCTCAGAGTTTTTTAGTGATACCAACATTGGAAAATAAAAATTTCTGTTTCGAAATCGCTCTATTATGAAATGCAAATAGCGTATCGTAATGGCTTCATTAAAAATGCAAAATAGAAAAATACCTTGTGGTACAGAATGACCTTTTCAACATCTACCAGGTACAAATAATTACTTTACTTAAAAGTGGTGTTGTAAAAATTAACTACTAACAAAAGGTAAAAATGAACAATGAACTTATGGTTGTAGTTCCAAACTCCCAAATCCTACAAACGTGGTAAAAAATATAACCCACAATATACAAGAATGATCACGCATATCCCGAAATAAATTACTAGAAAAACACAATTTTCTGTTTAATGGCATTAATAATTAATTATCATTATTATTTTTACTGCAATTTATAACATTCTTGTAGGATTTATCACAACCTACATTATAGATAGCCGTGCTGAGCATAATTTCACAACACTGCTGAGGGGCTCACACACCATTTTTTTCTCTGACAGAAAAGCAGAATATCATACAAAATGTTTACGCATGATGCTTATATGACGTTGAAATAAATAATATTAACAGTAAGTAATGTTATAGTGGTCCTATTAAGTGAAAATCGTGTTCTCAAGAAAATTGTTGTGAAAAACCAGAGCTTATTCAAATACAAACTATGCAACTAGCAGCAGTTTGCATATAAGAGACTTCGCATTGCCTCCAGTTTCTCCCCAACGGATTAGCATCAATGACTGTAGTGGTCGGAGTAGGTTAAGCAAGCGAAATTTGGATCATAGACAATAAGATAAGTACCATAGACAAATTAACCTCACAAGGAGACGATATGATTCATAGGGATAAACGAAACACGCTACACCAACGACATCATCAAGATTGCGCGACCCTGCGCAAAAGCAAAGTTCAAAAAAGCAATGTTATAACCCAACAAATTCAAAATTCAAGTGTCGTTTTTATGCCGTTTTTAAAAGACACTTTGACAGTTCGTTGGAATGCCTAATACACTAGCCCCACAAGTAATTGTACGTGTATAATAATAGTTAGTCGAGCACGTTTTTAATTAAAGGTAGGTACAGTCACATTATTTATTAGTAAGGAATACTTTACTTTGTGTGGAACTTGGTTAGGGATAAATACATTTGCACTTTAAATACATTAAAAAATAATTCTATATTTTTGATAACAGGAATACTTTCGAACCACGGTCTTGTTCTTTGAATGGGTCCAAAGAAACCTTAAGTTCAAGTATGAAAAGGATGCCCGTTTCAGTCAACATTGAATTAATAGGGATTTAATCACACCAAAAATCTTCTAAAATGCAATAAGAGGTAGGCATGGGGCGGTTTCGAAATTTTTAGATAAAATGTCGCTACCACAAATAAAATACAGCTGGACGGTGGCAACTTGTCGGAACAAGTATTATGTACACCACTCACCAAATGAGCATTTCTTTGCTATACCATTAGCGCCAATTGAAAAAAGAAAAAGGTGGTTTTGATGTAATTAATTAACATCAAGATAAAAAATTAGATTTCACATTAAAACAAAGATGGTACATCTGTGAGAACCATTTCTTGGAGAAATGTTTTTCAAATTCTTGAAAAATTGTCTGAATAAATCTGCAGAACCATCCATTTTTTCAAACTCACTCGTCCCCGATAGCCCCAAAATTATGATATTGCAGCATGTTGTTCTTAATCCGTCAAGTTGTAATATTAATTGAAATTCTGGACTTCCTTTAATTTTCCCTGCAAGTACCACTTCTCCCTACATTCCACTCAGCAGTAACATTAAAATTCAACACATTTGGCCATATACATATTATTTAAATAATGCAAACTTTTATTTAGATATTTATTGTTTTCATATTTAAGTTGTTTTTTTGTGATTTTATAGTCTTCAAACTTTAATTAAATATTATTTTTGTTAATGGATGGATTGCTTTAGTATTTAGATATTGTTTAATTGATACATATTATTTATTTGGATGTTTTCATTATTATGTTTAAATTTTGTTATTTTGTGTTTTCTGTTAATCTCTAAAACTTATAGTTAAAATGTAACTATTTCAGTAAATACATATTTATTTTCTAAACTATCTAATTCTTTGATTTTCCTACAAATACAGCAATAAATCGACCTTTGCCCCAAACCGTATTTGCAGCCAAATCGGCAATAGTTCGTCCTTGTATTTGTGGTGGTGCTGCACTCGTTCGTTTCCGAATCGCTATTTAGAATCAAACCGTCTCCTTGAGAAGGCAATTTGTCTATGATAAGTACCATGGGACAATGCCGAAAGTGAAATAGCTACTATTTGAATAATCTGTGGTAATACCGCAGCTTATTCAGATACCAGCTACTTTTCTCTCATTGTTGTCTATGGTTAAAATGTTGTCCTTTTCATAAGGTGTATTTTTGCTTACATTCATCTGCTGTCCTGCTCCGACCATTGCAGTAAGATATTCCTCGTCAACTCAATTTTTTGGGAAGAGACTGAGGACGATACGCAGTCTCCGGTGAGTCAATATCACAGCTATTTCACTTGTGGCATTGTCCATTGCACTTACCCTATGTCTGCAATTGAAAATGTCTCCGACCTACTACTGCCTGCTTTCGTCTGCGGTCCTGTTCAGACTAGTCGCCTACGCCAACGCCAGTCTGATCAAGAGACTACTCAGCGACGGGAGAATGTGCTGTCTCATATGTGCAAAGTGCTTCGAGTTGCATAACAGCTACATATGTGATAAGCTCTGGCATTTCAAAATAATTTTCCCGAGAAGAACACTATTTTAACTTAACAGGATCATTATAACATTATTATAACATTACTTACTGTTAACACTATTTCAGCCTTCTAGTTTTCTGTCAGAGAAAAAATTGGAGTGTCAGCCCCTCAGCAGAGTTGCTACATGCAAATAACCAGTGGAAATTTGGTAGTAATAATTCAAGCCTTCATGCTTCTAGTTCTTATTGTACCAGTGAGTGTGGATAAAGTAACATGTGTCATCTAAGGAATTCAACCGATGTGTCAATTGGCATAAAAAACAATCAAAATGCGCATATGTGCTATAATGATTATTTAACATGTGCATAAAATGACTTTAAAAAAATTATATGGGGAAGTAGGCAAGCAAATACTCAAAGTGTTATCAGTCAATTTATAATTTGACACACCTAATTGATCCATATGATATCTCAAAAAAAATTGAATCCAGCACATTGAATATCTTGAATTAAGGAAGACAGTTCCAAAAATAGCGAAAATGTCGACTAGTATCAATAGGCAAAAAGTTATTATCCAGTAAAACAAGGCTGGAATAACTCTAAAAAATGCATACGGTTTTATAAGAAGAGATTCAAAATAATTGCCACATAAAGTTGTTTTAGAACTTCATGGAGAACTCGGAAATTTAAAAATAATATACAGGGTATGCTATTTCAAAGAAAAAAATTTAAGAGCTATGCTCTGTCCACACTCACCATATTTAATGTAACCTAAACAGTAGCATAAATGTGCATTGCATGAGTTGCGTTGGATGTAACCTTTTGCTTACCTAATTGAAGATTTTCTGCAGCTGTCAGCAGAACCTGCAAATACAGAAAAGCATAAATAATAGCTTTTGCAAAGTAACAAAACTATACAAAATTTTTGAAATGCACTTTAACAATTTAGTTGATACAAAATAAAAAAAATTAATTATAACTTGTAAAACATGATGCAGCCAAATGATTTCGAGAGAAATATTTTAGCTAATGCTTTCTTTGCTCACTTCGACTTTGCATGTCATTTAATTTAAAATTCAAAAAATTAACCATAAGGCGCTAAACCAATCACACCAGGCTAGTTGTACACCCAAACTAAATACAAGACTAACTTGAAAATTGCTTATTACAATAAACATGTCTATTGTTTAAAAACATATTTACTCAAAAGCTTTGTAATAAGCGCCAAAATTTAGTACATATACTCTCAGTTGCAATATTTTTGCAAAAAAATTACAGGCAACCCTTACACTCCTAATTTAGTACATTTTTCCAACAAACTATGTGGTAAGCACAATATTGCTATTGAGCAACAATTACCGGTTTTTATGCAACCAGCAACATTTGTATATCTGCAAAGTTCAATAACAAGTATGATCTACCCTCAGATCTACCTGTTTTTATGATTACACCCAAACAATAACTGTGTAAACACCCCAAAATTTACTAAACAGGTTGATAAAGAATGAAACTGCAGGTTTTACTGAATAAAAATTAAAAACGTGGCAGCCGTTCCCTGTAAACAGCATATAAAGTTGCACATTTCCTTCATATCATTAGTTCTTTAAGTACATTTGTAACTAAAGTAAAGCCATGAGTAAAGCTATTATTTAAAAATTAATTTAGTAAGCCCTGAAGTTTTAACCCTTGCCTTTACAATGAACCAAATATGTAAACGAAAAATTAAAATATAAGGCCTGTACGATGAATTTAGCAGGCCTTGTTTTCAGACCCCAGACCAACATAGGGATCCCTCTTAGTATATTGTGAACTAGTTGCAGTTTTGTAGCACCATCAATAGTAAATGGAGGACTTATCTAAAAACTGTACAAGAATAAGACTGAATTCAGATATTGCACACTGCACCTCAATTGTAGTAACAAAGAAGAAAAAACAAAAGACGAGCGACAGTAACCCTATGCAAATGTTTGTTACACAAATAAAATTGTCTGTTGAATAAGTTTTGTTCAGTAAATGATTTAAGCCTGCCTTCGTTTTATTTCCTGATACCTGTTACTACCTTGGGGTAACTTTGACTTTATTTAGAGATAGCCCAAATAGACCAGTGAATCGATTCGATTGTGGTACATTTATTGTCTGAATATTCATAACAAATAGGGCTGTGAAACGTACATCGATATATATTGATATATACAAGGGTGAATGCTTTAGCGTCCATAATATAAGATAACATTTTCTCGGAAAGATCACTGTCTTTTGAAAACACTGACAAAAAATTATTAGTCTGACGTTTCGATCTTTGTCAAAGACGAAGAACCTCAAAATTTGCCTGACACAAGTTCAAACAAAATTTTCAATATAAAAATATTGATATATCACTTGTCAATCTTATCTTAAGAAAATATCAATATATCAATACATATTAATATATCAAAAGGTTAAAAAAATTTTTGGGTAATAAGTAATGCAATCTTAATTTATCATGTCATACTTTTACTTGAAAACTGATATCCACAATTTCAAATATTTTCCCTAATGGGAAATTGGAAAGTAATTAGCAAAGCACCTATTCATGTAACATAATCTTGAAGAGCTGTAACTTTTTAAGGGTGCACTTCTGTATATAGAGCAAGGTGGTTGAATCAGTTTACAATTCGTCAGATTACCCATCTAAGAGATTGGCAACAATTTTTAAAATGTATATAAAAATAAATCGATTTTGAAGCTACTATTTGCTGCTTGCTTACATACACAGCACACTGAATTATGTTGCTCCAGTATGGAGTTATTCAGTCCAGGTACCAAAGCTTTTTAAGTAGCAGCACAGATGTATACACATTACGGCAAGTTGAGTATAAAGCTGACTGTCACAAATACCCTTTAGTAAAAGTTTATTATATTTTCAAAAATACCACAAACTACTAAAAGTATAGTAAATTCCTATGTCTCTATAGTATTTATATGAATTCATTGACTTATAGTCCGTCTATTAATCAGTAATTTTTTCTCAATTATGTTTTATTTTACTTTGTATATGTATAATAGTGTGGTTTTGATTGTTTTTTTTTGATAGCTAACATATTGTTATACCACATTTTTTTGCTTTTGAAGCTTTTATATATCTATTGTGGATGCTGCAGGCTTTGCCTGTTCATATCTGAAGTATTCTTAAATATATAAACTACTTGGCAGATCCAAAAAAAGAAAAGAAATTATTTGCAATAGAATCATTTTAATTAAGTTACTGAATGACATCTCTTTATTCTATGCAAATATCAGTGCTATTTAAAATGGAAAAAAAAATGTTAAATATTACCTAGAATATATAAACCGCACAATTTTATTCATAGTCTGTCTGTCTATATAAGATCTATCTATCTATATCTATCTGCCTGTACTCCCCAATGGGCCCATTCATGATATCTTAATTTTGTGTGATATTTATATTAGTTAAGTTATTCTATTATAAAGTTTGTACCTCAGAGACTAGAAAACGGTCTTTCACAATGATAGGTGTGAGACATAGAAGCTTATAAGCAACCATGCTAGAAATATAAAATTATTTAAGACATTAATATGATATATAATTTTATCACAAAAGTTTCAGATTCGGGAGATTTCGACCTAGTTGTATCTTAAATCAAGTGTACTCTTTGTTCTTTTGCCAAGCTTTCCTCTGTATTTCTAGCCTTTGTAAGGGTTTTTCTGTAAGTTTATTTATGAACCAATTAAATTATACAAAATTCTTTAACTACTTACAAAAATTTGAGATTAATTGTTCTAAAACTTTTGTGATTAATCAATTGTGCGACCGCTATTTTCAACAAATATATTATTTTACTTTTATCTCATTTGTAGTTTCCTATGTCATGCACTAACTTCATATATTTGAAGTTTGTACCTTACTTAAATGTTACTCAAAATTTTGGCATTTTGTGTGCAGCAATGGGTATGTAGATATAAAAAAATAACACAAAAAATTCTGAACAGCCCTATTGCATTAAGGCAGATTAACATTAATTTAGTATCAAATTAATGGTTGTTATGATAATGTTAACTTTTAAGTGCTCTTATGGTTATTGCTAGTACAACTGTAGATTTAGCTCGCAATTAAAGTTAAATTGCCTTTATGCAACTGGCCCAATGTTTTTTTTCAACATAATATAGATAAAATTAAGTAACAGAAATTGATGTATACTGATGCTTAAATATTAAAAAAGCACAAATGGTTATTTTGTTATTAGTATGGATGATTTCTTTTACTTCATTTGGAAGTAACTAACTTTCCTAAAATAATCTATCATGAATTAATTTTAAGAATTATATAAATCATTGTAAATGTATTTAAGAAGTAATTCTACACCAATTGAAGTTTATCCGTTATAGGTAGCATTAATCACATACAATTTGCACAACTATATGGAGTACACGGTGCCCATTTTTGTTGTAATTGTAGGGTATCTCGGTAAATATTAATGCTAGAGGGTTGCAGTTTCGACATTACTGTATTACTCTTTTGTTGTGAGTTGAGCTGTACTATCACCATTCTTGTATCGTCTTCTGTTTTAAAGCTATATCCAAGTTTTAAATAATGTAACATTTCTTCAACCCTCAATATCTGTAGACATTTTTTATAGATGTTTTTAATATTAGTCTAGTAGTGTACTCAGAATTTTTTAGGGGGTCACATTTTTAAGGTATAGCAAATTTGCATTTTTTTAATGGAAACCATAGTTTGCTTTGGTATGGTTGAAGAGCTATTTTTCTGATTCAAAAAATGTATACATTGTTGTTTATTTCTAGTTTGCTTTGGTATGGTTGAAGAGCAATTTTTCTGATTCAAAAAATGTATACATTGTTAAGTTTATTTCTACTAATTTTGGAATTATTCAATTTTTTTTTAGTCAGATTTCACGTTTACATCCAGGAGGTTATGGAATAAGAAAACACAATATAATTTATATTATTAAATAAAAATTTTAATCCATTAAAGATAATATATGCTTAGTTGAACACATACGTAAGACTCCTAAGAGCACTCATGCAGTTTTTTTATGGGTAATGTAGAATGTAGGAGGCAATGTAACTAATGAAAATTATTGTTTATTTGGAGATAAGTAACTATGCATTCTTCAGCATCAATTATTTACATCCATTTTGAAAAAAAAACGTAAGATCTCATTAAATTATTATAAAAATTGGATAACCAAAATTAGTAAAAATAAACCTAACGATGTATACATTTTCTTCATCAGAGAAAATAGGTCTTTTCAACCAGTAAAGCCGAATATGGTTTGCATTTTAAAAAATGCAAGTTTGTGTTGTGTCTCTAACATGTGACTCCTTAAAAAATTCTGCGTACACCACTTGATTCAGAATAAAAATTTTTATATCTACATAGCTACTCAAAATATTGAGAACTGAAGAAATGTTGGCAACAGCTTTAAAACAAAAGATGTTATAAAAATGGTGATGGTACAGTTCAACTCACAACAAAAAAGTAATACACTAATGTTGAAACTGCAACGCTCTGGCATTAATAGTTAGCCAGATACCCTACAATTACAACAAAAATGGGACACTCTGTACATCTGAGCATTAGTTTTATGGAATAATTTTTCTTTCAGACTGCACCCTGCAACAGATTTTAAAATAAAATGGTTACTAAATGAATTATGAATAATATAAACATGATCAAAGTCAAACTACCAGTTACACCAATGACTCTTGGAACAGGAATGTATATTCATATTAATCTATAGTGTTCTTTTGTCAAACCAAGATAACATACCTGAGGAAAAATAAAGCCTTCTGCTGGTTTCCTCAGTTGTTCTCTTGACATCAAGTGCAACGGGAATGTTATCATAAGGTGACCTCCTCTGAGCCTTTATGTTTTCAGAATCTGAACATTCATCCTCTGAGGTACTAGAATCGTTAGCACCATCTAAGAATTGCAGTTGTTTTTTAAAAGCCTTAGAGTACAGCTGTTCCTTTGGTAACTGTTGTTCTGTCTGCCTTAAAACTGATGACATGCTAATATTACTGTGTGATATTAGCGATCCAATTGCAAGACGATAACGATGTAAAATACTTCTAAGAATCCGAATAATATCACAATATTGCTGGAGAGGAAGTATTTTAGAATTTAAATGGTTATTATTATTCAAGCTGTTTGTACCGTAATATAAGCGATTTTGATATTCCCCTCTAACAAGTTTCCCTTCTTGTGATTTACAGAATTCAGGAGAAAATGACATAGGTTTTGATATCGTGCAATATGATGTATAATTTAATTCACTACAGGATATTTTAATTATCTGGTTATTTCCATGCGTAGTGCATGGGGCACGTTTATTAGATGGCAACAMTCTAAAATGTATAGGCTCACCATTCTCAATTAGCTGACACAGATTCTCATCTCTTAATTGCTTGACTGCTTTTAAAATGTTAAACTTTTCCTTTCTTTTCTTGTATATTCGTCCATTACCTTTCACACATACTTTTTTAAGTCCTTTCAAATTGTTATGTCTAGCATTCTTCTTGGGATATTTTTTGTACAAAGGTAAGCTTTGGACAAAAGCTGTGCAAAATGTACTTCTTTCATAGTCATCTAGTATTGGCATGTCACGTCCTCTTTGAATTAAGCTTACCTGTGGTAACTTTGATTTTATAGCATCACATTTTTCATTACGTTTACTAGTTACAGCACTATTTTCTAATGCATCTGACACAGTAAGACTTTTTGAAATAGATCTTGTTACCATTCTATTTTGAATAGATATTTTATTTTTATTTACATAACCATGCCTTAAGCGCTGAAGCAAATCTCTTTTACGTCTTCTTTTGCGACGAATTCGTTTTGCTGTTTGTGGACAAAAGCAATTCAGTTTTCCAGATTTATTCAACAATCTAATATCACTAGTAGAAGTATCTGTATTTCCATCTAACTGAGGGATGCACATCTCACCAGCTTCATTTTTAGCACAATATTTCTCCAGCGAAGCTAAAGGTAAGCTTAAATCAGCTTCATTTTCACTATCAGATTCATCATTTAGAACAAACTGTGACAACATGCTATCTCCTTCGATTTCAGTTTGCTCTTCGGGAACTTCTAACATGGCTAGTAAATTTTTTGTGACTGGATCTACAAGAGTTTCATTCTGATCCTCATTTACTGATATCTCTAATGATTCATTTGTGAGGGTAATTTCAGAATCACTTGTAGTACTAATATTAGTATTCTGTGAAAATTGTGGTGTGTTAATATCTACGAAAGAGGCATTAATTAACTCATTTTCGGATGGAGTTTCTGCTGGATATACTGAAGTGTTTGGATCAACTTCAGTGTCAGCTTTTGGGCTAGACGACAACTTTAGTTTTTCTCTTAATAATTTCTTGAACTTGATGTGTGACAATGTTGCTGTCGGATGTCGACCTTCCTGTGACTGACATGGTGAAATTTGTGATGGTAAATCGTTATTTCTTCTTCTTTGTTTCTCTTCTTCCCAGATACATGCAATTCCGGGATTAGCAGCTATATCTCCACCTGATCTTTCTAGACGATTCATTATGTTATCCGAAAGTGCATCTGCTTCAATTTGACAAACACTTATCTTACTTATACTGTCTGGTAAGTATTTAACTGACACTTGGTCATTATCATCACTTTCTGGATTTACTCGATAGTGTACATCTGACAGAAGTATGTATCCCATTCCATGCAAATTATAATCTATCATAAATTGCAATATATAGGGTATATGAACTTCATGTGGTTGGTATATTTTTCCAAGAACACTACCATTTTGTAATAGAACACTGGCTTTCTTGAGCATCAAAGGATTGTAAAAGTATATTTTTAAAAACTGGTGCTCCTTAACGTGATATCCGTAGAGAGGTCTGCAATGAACAAAGACTTACTACAAAATGCTTCTTGGAAATAAATAATGCTAATAAAAACCACAAATGAATAAAATAAAATTTAAAAAAATGCTTAAATGTGATGCAACCTGTTTTAGTATAGCAAAGGTAATTGTCATTGTACAGTTTATTATACCCAGATGGAAATGATAATTTTTTAACTATTTTAATTAAATTTAAGAAAAACTGATTGCTAATGAACAAACTTAGTCAAAATCTCACACATTAACAAACTAAAGTATTTTTTTTTAATTTATTTATATGTAACATATATTTCAATGAGTACACATAACTCATTTTACAAATAGTTTTCAGTTGCTAGTAAGAAGGCAAGCATTCATAACAAAGGATATTATTATTATTAAATATTAATTTATTAATATCTGCAATTATAAGAAAAGAAAAGCTATATCATCACCACAGAATCTCAACCAAACTGGGGAATTTAATTTTGTGAGTATTATCTACTAGGTATATTTCTAGTGAACTTTAAGAAAACAGGGTATTCCTGTACTGCCGTTTACTAAATTGTACCCCTTTTTTAAGGAGTAACAAAGAAAGTTTTGAAATATAATACTCAAAACAAACTTAGATCAAATTTGATCTGAATTTAATCCATGGTCGTTGCCTAGCAACGTCATGAATCCAGTGTTCTTACTGGTGTTGCTATAGCAATGATTGCAGGGTAAACTCGGATCAAAGAGTGACCCAAAAAAAAACCTTATTCTTTTCCTCTTTTGTGGATCTCGTGAACTTTATTCAAAAGTGGTCTAAATGACAATTCATAAAAATAATTTAAAGTACGCAAAATTCTGGCTTGAGTATAGTTTTTGTTTTTGAGATGTGATGAGTTAAACTCATTATTTGGTTAATTCAAGGTGAATCTCTCATTCTCAGTGACACTGAGTTACCTCAGAAATCTCAACGGACATAAGCAGTATAATTTTAAACGTAAAATTTTCTGTTCTTTTGTAATCTTTTATCAAATTTTACAAAAAATATAGTACAAGAAAGATCAAAAAAATTTGTATAGAAAATAATTAACATGCTCAACATCCGTGATGTATTGTTATTATCATACTGAAAGCATAACAAATCTCATAGATTTATAATGATAAGTTAGCAGAACAAAATATGAGTGAATGCGTAACCGTAAAAATCTATTTATTATAGTATTAGAGACGTGACAAAATGCATTGTTAAGAATTAGCATTTCAAACCATTATTTTTCTGACAGAAACAGATGAATTAATATTTATATGATTTCTTCTGACTCATTTATTTTCTGCTATAAATAATTAATCATGTAAAAAATGCTTAAGAATACCTAATTGTAAAAGGTAAAAAAATAAAAGAATAAAAATAAAAAATAGAACAGAAAAAATTAAAACATCAAAGACTTTTTAGGGTAGTACCTTAATCTGTGACGAGGAATTGAAGATATAAGGTTTTAAGCAGGTTTTTATTAGAAAAAAAAAATTAATCGATTATTATTAACAAAAATCTGATTTTTTGCTGCTAAATGGGCTTTAACATTCTTGAACAACTTTATCGATAAAATATGATGATTTTTAAAAAATACTATAAAACAAGCACCATAATTCACACAAAACCTTGCAGAGTCGATCACTTTTATAAACGAAACTGTATATTACACATGGTGACCAGGAGAATGCACACACAAAAATGGTCAGCAGCAAAAAGTGCAGTCATGTTTACTCACATGGAAAAATGCTCACAGACAAAAATGTGCACACTGACAAATCCCTACAATGATAAACGTTCACAGAAAAATGCTCAATTTGATAAATACTCACAATGAAAATTGATCACATAAAAGAATGGCTGTTGTATCAGTAACAGGTTTACTTCACAAGTTAGTGAATATGAATTTAATTAATGTTTTTGTAAACTCTGTATCACTGACGTGTCTCAGAAAGTTTAAATCAATATGCAAATTTTTGCACCTGAGAAAACAGAAAGAAAAATGTTTTTCTATTAATTCAGATTGTCAAGATTAATATAAAGAACATTAGTTTTTAAGTTTATATAGTTTTGTAAAAGTTTTATCATAGCAAACTGATTGGATTATAATAGCTGTCCATGAATATAAAATAGGCATTCTACAACAAAATCATCATAGGAAAGTGAGTTATGTAGCACCAGTTTATTGCTTTTCCAAATATAGTATTATTAACATATTATTCAACATAATATTTTAACAAAGTTATTTTATTTCCAAAAAAAATGTAAACTGTATTTTCATAAAAGTGAACATGTGATATTTTGATCAAAAACTCTCAGGTAGCTCTTTTGTTTTTTTGGAGTAGGGTATCTATTCAATATTTATCTTACATATTTAATTGTTTTTTTAAGTA
Source organism: Rhyzopertha dominica (assembly GCA_025024175.1). Taxonomy (NCBI): domain Eukaryota; kingdom Metazoa; phylum Arthropoda; class Insecta; order Coleoptera; family Bostrichidae; genus Rhyzopertha; species Rhyzopertha dominica. The sequence goes on from QCXZ01000137.1 coordinate 36,008,123, forward strand.
TGACATCAATGATAAATAATGGCTCGGATAATGCTTTGAAACAGCAAAATCAAAAACAATCCAATGTAGTAGTAGACAAGTGCTGAAAACACCAGCAAGTTGCCATATACTTTTGATACACCCCATATATTAATAGACCCAAAGAAATTTCTTTATAAAAAGTAATATTTTGTAATCAAACCATTTCACAAAAACCAAATTAAATGAAATAACAGTAAAATCCTATGAAAGCGATTGTAAAATGCAAATGAAGAAATGCAAATTTTCTTTATGAGGGAATAACTGTCAAACACTTAGTTTCTCAGAGGGGAAAATGTGCAGTGGCCGGAATGCGTTTTGCAGTCACGTGTAATGTAATGTAATGCGCTTGATAAGCCAGATATGTACAAGTATGCAGGCTTTAGAGCTTTAGACCTCAGTTAGGTAAAAAGATTAGTTATAAGCCTTTCGGATTTCGTCTGATGCACCATTTTTATATGTAACTAACTGAAAGAAGGACATATGAAAATAAAAATTTATTTATCAATATAACATATGTAGGTATTATGATACTTACCTGAATGTATTTCAATGCCTGTGCAATTACACTAAAAGTACTTATATCTATACTTTCCGAAACATTAAGAATAGCTGCTACAATACATATATCTATAATATTATTTAACATAAAACACACGCCTGCGTAATTTTTGAAATGGTTTCTACTGTATATATTTTTTGCATAAAAAATCTAAATTAAAATTTTTTACACATGAATACCCTCAATATAAAAGCAGGTATAAGCTGAAGCATGATATCTTGCTGTATCTATATGTATTAAGTAATCTCTAATAATCAAATCCAAGTTCATCCTTTACTCCTTTATTTATCAATCTAGGTATTTCAACAATGGTACAATAAGAATTTAAAAAACTTTTCACATACACTTTCACCACATATTTTTTTTTATATGGAACCCCAAATAATTTCACTCAAAGAACATTAATTAAAAAAAACAGCTTGTAGTCTCGTCTTTTCTGATAACTCCTGATTTTAGTGTGAGTGTCTATTGTTTTTCACACTCAAGTTACAAGCTCTAAAAGACAATGCAGCTGTTTTAGCATCACCATCAGAAATTGCTCATGACAGTTCAATCTGATTGCGTGAATTGCCATGGCTTGCTTTAATTTCTGATGGTGATGCCCAAACAGCTTTGTTGTCTTTTAGAGCTTGTTACGCTTCTTTAAGAGGTATCTTTGAATTTAAACTTATTTTTCCTGTAGATCTTAAGGTTAAATTATGTGAGACTCTGATTTTGCCTATAGTTCAATATTGTCTGTTTACTGTTCTCATATAACTAAGGCTGATTTGTACAGACTACAAAAAATTCAGAACGCTTGTATATGTTACTGCTTTAATCTGCGTGGAAGAGATCATGTGTATGTATACATTCAGCAGGTACAATAGCTGAATATTGAGAATGCTTTTCGGTACTCTATGCTGTGTCAAATTCATAAAACTCTAATTAGTAAAACTTATCTTTATAACAAGATTATATTCAGGAAACATATCCATGAACTAAATACACGAGGCTTACGCAGGATTGAGGTGCCAAGACATTCCACCGAAAAGTTTAAACATAGCTTTACATATTTATGCACTATGTATAATGATTTGCCTGATGATATTCAACGTTTGTCACTCAATTTATTTCGGTTTGTTCTATAGGGTTTTCTGTTGAAAGCACAACACCAATTGTAAACACTACGGTGTGACTGAAAAACACCCTTGCTGTCGTCACACCATACTTTAACATTAAGTTTTTGTTTCTTTGTTTATTCTTGCTTATCCTTTACTTTTTTACCTCTATGGTAATTCTTCTTTTCATTAGCGTTGCTGTCCATTGCAACAGGAAAAAAATATGATAAACCAACACATCCAAAGTTGATTTCTCTCACTGGCCAACTAAGCGTGGACATGAATAGCGAATAAACCATCAGGCGGCAGCATTTATGCAAAGTGCATTTCGGGAATGCAATGGTGTTCCTATTGGAGGAGTATTTATGTACCTACTTGATTAATTTTTTTATGAGCTAGATAGAGGATAGATACAGCTCTTTTAGKTTTTAGAAATTGCTCATTTGGCTCTGAACTAAAGCWCGAGAGAGAAAAAACCGAGAAAAATTKTGGTTTTAAGATAATAATTATTACAAAAATTAAAAACAGGAGAAGTGTGTACGTTCATTAGCTAAAGATTCATAAAAGTTTCAACATGTTTTCTCATTTTATACGATCATGAGAAGTTTACTCCCGGATATCTGATTGAACAAATTTTCGAGCTAGGTATCCCTCTTAAACTAAAATGATTTATGCGGATTTTTCCATGTGGGTATTTTTCGTGTGAACAAACATGACCCTGCTATTTTTCTGTGGGCTATTGTCACATGCATTTTTATCACCGAACCATAATATATATACATTGTTTTATTAACCAAGCTTGTTGAAGTATTTGGTTTCGCGAACAAGTTAGGACAAGCTTGATAAGCCCATATAATACAGAAGTACAAAGATCTTATTCAAACCAGCATGTGGCGTATAAGATTTGTACATCATTTAATAAATCAGACAACTGTATTAGAATTAGATACTTTCAATTAACAAAAAAATCAAGTTAATATTAATTTTATTTGGTAGGTACATATTTATTTAAAGAAAACGAAATATTACTTACTTGCCAGACACTAAGATGATTTTATAAACATGTTGAGCATTAGATGATGCTTGTCCTAACGATACATTTATTGCTTTGTCTAGTTGACTTGCAGTCTGATACATGACTGCACTGGTAGCCTCTAATCCATCAAATGGTATGTAAATATATGGAAAGACACCATGGATATGAAGACATGTTTTCTGTCCTGAATAGAAAATATTAAATTAAACAGTTATAACGGAAGACATACCTACATAAATGTTCTGGACAGGAATACCTACTGCCTATAAGCTTCTGGTATTTACCTGTTTGAGAAGAGCCAAAAATTCGTATTACAGGGACATGACTTACTGCTGCACCTCTAAATTCTGAATAAACGACATCTATATTTGGAATTGGTGCACTTGAATAAAAATCAACATTAACAATTCTAACGTAAAACATTACGATATTTCAGTAATGTTGTCCTCCGACCTACGTACACAACCTCCAAAATATTAAAACACAAAAACACATGACCACATGACCAACAAGCTGCATTGCCAAATCTAAAAACGAAAATTTAATAAAGCAAATTATGTTGCAATAATAAAATTATATACACTTATCTGTAATATAAATATAAGAAGTCAGTGTATGTCAAGGTGTATGTATGTACATAATATATATCCAGTGTTTGCATTCCATTTAATGCGTCTTCAGTTAGTGCCGTTCTAAATTTTGGTCGTTGCGACTTTGATGCATTATGCATCTTTTGATTAGAATTAGATTCAGTATGTATATTCTTTATGCCAGATTTTGAACAAACCTTGAATATCAGAAAATTTTTATTGTACGTTTGGTAAAAATGGTTTAGTAAGTTTATATTACATTTGGTGCTCAGTGGTCTTAACCTTTACAACTCGTTGGCTTGTAGGTAACGGTCTAATTAATTAAATTAAACATTATGTTGTAGTTATACGATCAGGTTTTGGCAACTGCCAGCGCCAACTTAGTTTGTTTATTTTTATACCACCTTTTTAATAATAATGATTCTAAGTAGTACAATCAACATTATTTAGATGTATGTTAATTATTACTCATTGGGCAACACTGGTTGTGACACTAGAGATTTACCCGCCTTTTATTATTATTTTAACTGCAGGAAGCCAACCGATAGTAAAAAATACCCTGGACACCAGATTGTTCAACCCTTATTTTCTATCAATTAATAAATCTGATATTTTGCTTTATCACTATGTTAAATTTATACTACAGTAGTTTGTCATTAAAAAGTAGTATTTGGTCAATAAATGTAATATGATATTTCTTGTTGAAAGGATTGAACTTTGGGGTTTTATTACCCTTTCATGTTGCCAGAACTGTTTCTTTTAAATTGAAATGTGTAAAGTGTAACGGACATTTGTTGAATGTTGGAAGTCTGATGTTAACGCTGAATATTTAGCCAAAAAAAAGCGAGAAAGAGAAAAGTTTAGCGGGTGTCATATTGCTGCAGCATTTTGCAAACATAATAATTATATATTCCTGTTATTTACTGAACTGAGGAGGAAGGAACGATATTTGGTGAAACAGTGTTGAAGTGCTGCTCAAATACGACTAGTTGGGCAGTTAAAATAATGGCCCAGTTTAAATATTTTAATGATATGAATAGTTTACTGACTTTAGACGGACCTTTAACCAAAGGACCCATGTCGCGATGGCAAAAGAAAGGGTTGGAAAACAGCTGCAGTAGCAATGCCAGTTTAAATATGTCGAACCAGAAGTCGGTTTTGGGGACGAGTGTCACAGCAGCTAAAAGTCCAGGATCTAATAAAAACGTCAGTGACATTATGCGAGCAAGGAAAACTCCGTCCAAAACTCCTTCTAAATCAAAATCACCAAGCCGTTCTAAAACGCCAACTCCTAACAAAGGTGTTAAAACACCGAGTGCTGGGGATCGCTTCATTCCATATCGCAGTGCAAATAATTTTGAAGTCGCTCATTATAAGTTAAATGCAGAAAACATACCAACAGACAATACCACACATACAGAGTTTCAAAAAGCAATGTGTGAAAACTTGCCAGGAAATGACTTGAACACTCATCGCATTTTGTCGTATCAGAAAAAGGCTCCTGCTCCACCAGATGGCTTTCAGAATCCAATGAAAGTAATTTATACACAAATAAAGACTCCAGCATCCGTTAAAAGTAGCAGCCGTTACATTCCACAAGCTCCTGATCGTATCTTAGATGCTCCGGACATTGTTGATGACTATTACCTGAATCTTATTGACTGGAGTGGAAATAACATTCTTGCAGCTGCTCTGGGAGCCCATGTATATTTGTGGAATGCAGGTACCAAACACATTAATATAAGTATTTCACTTAGCGATTAGGAATGCTTAACGTTTTATGTTGTCTACAAAATCTGTAGGTATTTGCATATAAAACAGTTTGGGCCAATTTCTTTTATCTCACTTAAGCTGAAATCAACCTGGGTAACCACAACAACACCTTCGAGCAACAAGGTATGTTATTTTAACTGCAGAGTTGATTTCAGCTTAACATGGAGAAGAGAAACTGGCTCTCTATGTACGACTCCACTCTTAATATTGGAATGAATGAAGTTATTTCATTCCCTACATTGCTAAGTTTACTAAATATAATACTTTTACAGCTGAAAAGAAAGTGCAGTGTTACAACTCATAATTACGTCACAAACTTTTTAATTAATGAAAATTAAACTATTTTAGCAGTAAAGCCTTGTAATAAAGTAGGATGTAATTAAACTTTATAGAGTAATTGTTTTATATACAGGGTTTTCTATAAATGATTCATGCATCCAGGGCACTTATGGAAATTATCGGTTAAATCAATTTGCTGCCTCTCAAGAAAGTGACGTATACTTGTCCTCTGTCGATTTTTGAATTATTTGATATACTTTATTATGCAAAAACGCCTAGGAGTGTGTATTTTCAACATATTCTGTAGTGTTTTGTGTGATAATTAACTTTAAGGTTGCAGAAAGCTAACATTTCGGAGCTTTGGGGCGACATTGATCTGCAACCTTCAAAACTATCGCCGTGCATATTGTAGCATGGCAGCAGTTACAAAAAGGGGCACAAAGAATTCAGAAATCAATGCCGCCAGCGTTGCATGAATCATTTATAAAAACCCTGTATTAATCTGCATCCTGTCCAGTAAAGTTTCCGATTACATCCTCATTACATAAATATTTATTATCGTATTGCTTAGAAATATGTACTTCATAAAACTGATAATAATAATATTATTTAACGCTGTATATCAGTTACAATGTTCATTTATCGAACATCAACAACCCCAAATTCATAGGATGCACATAAGTATTTTTGCAATCAACTTATATAGTATATAATCAAAAATACATATATATAAGAATCATAACTAACTATATCATAATAGATATAACMACATATCCGAAACGACTCTCTTACAATCAGACTTAAACTTCTTAATGTTTGTTTAAAAAAAATCAGTCAACACAATAACGGTTAATCATGTTAAATATAAAATAAGACATTTTAGTTAAAGTTTATATTAGCTAAAATCAATCAGGTAATCACGATGACACTGTAAAGTAAGGTAGGTMGTTAGAGTATATTTTAATTGCAGGCTTGATMTTAACTTAATATGGAGAATAGGAAGTGGACCAGTGTCTTGAAAGATATACTTTTACATACCATGAAAGCAAATTAAACTAGATTTTTGAACAATAAGAATTTACACCTGAAAATTTTCATATTCAACTCCATTAATTTGACACATATTATCTTCTCCGATTTTAGTTGTAAGAAATATTTTTGAAGGAATGGGCATAAAATTCAATTTGAGGGGAAAAAATGAAGCAAAAATATAGTGACGTAACGTTTCGGTCTGCAGTTAATAATAAAATCTGTATTATCATTTGGCTAATGTTAATTTTTTTTCAACTTTTTTTAAAAAATGTGTACTTTTTTACATCACTCAATGTATGTAAAAACAGTTTGTAAGAATCAGCAAAAATATATATGCTATACACCATTAAAAATAATTAACTTATTGTTATTTTGATATAGGTAAATGCAAAGATAACTTTATTATATCATTAAATGTACTTGCAAGTTGTACAACAATTACAAATATTTCATAGGTTATTGAAATACAGATATACGATGGCGAAAAGTAAGGATAAGACATGCAGTCTTGTGCATATATCCTTCCCCTAGCAGGGCGCCAGCGGTGGGTAGTATAAAATAATTAAAATTAGTGCTAAATATTAGTAATAAAAATATCACAGGAAAACTACAAACTGTTCTGAAATTCTTAACAGGACAATAATTGCCCTATATTGTCAATACAAATTACATAAACATATAAAATACAAAACATGTAAAATTAAAAAAAAACTACACTGCTGGTACGATTGTTAAACAAAAGAAAACGAAAATGTACTTACATAAAGTAGTGTCAGCTATTCAGAATTACTAATGTCATCGTCGCTATTCCTACTATCTCCTAAGTCTATAATTAGAGGTTCCACTTTGCTAAAACTGTCAGAAAATTATTTGTGCTGTAAATATCTTTCGTCAGTCTTCTTTACATGGTCACAGAATTTCTTGCAGTCTTTGACTGTTATCTGGCTGAATTCGTTTTCTGCTAATTTCCAGGTGTCTTCTAACTGTATATGTGTTTTTTTTTTTCAGCAACATTGCTTTTAACTGTGGCCCATTTTAATTCTATAGGGTTTACATCCAGATAAGGCGAGTAACGTAAAACTGTGTTTAGGTGATTCTGTAACATATGAAATTTGTTAGTTATTTATTGATTCTCGTGGCATTTAATAATTTAAACTATTTGGATTAAAATAAATGTTTCTATCGTTTAGCCATTCAATCGTAATATTATCTATCTTAGAATTCCATGAAGATGCCAGTTTTGTTTGTACATTGTGATAAGGTGCATTATCAACCACAAGAATAAAGTTCTTTAGTAAATTGGGAATTAGCATGTTCTCCAACCATTTTCCATAACTCTCCAAAATCATGTCGGCGTGATAATCACTGTTTTGTTTTTTATGTCTAATTTAAAGATTAACAGTCATCCAGAGAGAAAGCCGTTTTCCCATCTAGTGTGTATAATAATAAGTCTTTGTCCTTTAGCAAATAAACCTTTTGTGGAATAGTCTGTCTGTCTAGTTTTTTGAAGAAGTACTTCATGTTTTCCAAGTATGGAATTCGAAGTGATCTGATATCATGTTTCTCGATAAGCACTTTTCAGTTGTTCTGCTTTTTGTGCCACCAGAATCCCACATTATGTAATAATGCTCTCAACATTTCATTTGTATTTTGTCATTATGTCAGTCTTTAATCGTTTAATTTCGAGTGTTGTGCGATTTTTGCTTCCGGTTTGTGAAATTCCTGGACAATGTTCTTAAATCGGTCACCTATATTTAAAGACTTTGGTGCAAAAACCGACCAAGTCCACTTTTGGGTGAAACATCATTTGGCCCAAAAATCAAGATAAGTCTAAAGGGCATGAAGAACTTATATGTTAGTTGCAAATTTATTGCAAAATCCAGAACGTTTTTCCTTTTTTTCTCACAAATGTTAATTTAGGACTTGGTTGGTTTTTCCATCGTCTTCATTTATATGTAGCATTACAGGCTATGCAGGCTTTTGGCTAACAACACCAGTCCTTTCCATTCCTCTCTGCTCTGTGCTTTCTGTATCAGCAAATTTCAAGTGTTTGTAGATCTGCTTCTACCTGGTCTAACCATCTTATACCTCCCACTTTCTTTTCCATGACTGCAAAATATCTTTGCTGCTGTGACTATAGTTTTCTTTAATGAAAAACTTACAAGGGTGCAAATACCAAACTAATTCACCTAGTCCTAGTATATAAGTTTGTTGATGAAATTATAAAAATAATCATTAATATTTAATAGAGATAACTTCTGCTATCAATGTAATTATTACTATTCGGTATTGCCTTTGAAAGGGTCTAGCAGTATAAGTATGGGAAATATACCCCAGCAGCCATTTGAACCGAAATACTTTATAAACGGTGGCTGCTCTGGCCTTCTACAGCCCCTCTAAAAGGAGATATGGGATTGACATTCCTAAAATATTTTTTTTCTCCTTTTCTGGTAGTATAACTTTAAATATAAAAGTATTTTTTTCAAAGAGGTGCTTTTATGTCAAATCATTGAGTGATACCACCAAAAGAATTTGTAAGAATGCTACAGACTTTAGCTATTAGATGTAGAATTTGCAAGAGTGTCAAAGGAGCGGAACAGGTAAAAAAAAATTATTACAAACATATTGAAATCGGCATGTTAAACAAATTAAATACACAGAACTGTTTTTAAAATAACTGAAAAGCTTGGTTGGTAGATAAAATTGAGTGAGAATCGTATCTAAGGGTGCTGCCACGCTATTATTGGTATTTAATAACACAGCACACAATTTAATATAATTACTAATAATCATGTAGTTGTTTAAATAAAACTTGAAATTCACGAATCTCACCCACATAATATATCATAAGTAAAGAACAGCAAAGATGTAGCTGAAGAAAATCATAAACTGATATATTTACTCCCATATACTAACAAAAAGCCGACAAGAATGGAAATATCAGCAGAAACTCAAAATACGTTTACAAAAGAATGATACCCCAATAATAAAACAAACTACTTAGGTATTTGAAGTAAATGAAGACATAAGTAACAATATAAAAATACAAATATAAAAAAACAGCTTCAAGCAAAAATGCTTAGATGACCACAACAAAATTGACATGTTGTTTTCTGGGCTAGTTCTCAGAGCTACTTCTGAGAAAGACACCGACATGAGTGTCGAAACATCAAGGTCAAATAACCAACATGGGAACCAGCCTGGAAAATATGTCATCGACAACAACCACGGAAGCCTTCAAACCAAAACACAACAAAATTCCTTACAGATTGATTAAGCAAATAATAAATGCAATCTCAAATAAGTGGGTAAGAATTTCTGCAGGTTTAATAATTTTTGACTTCTAATCTCCATGCAAAAGGTAGTATACATGGGAACAACATCCTATTGTACAGTTGCCATTTGAACAATCACATTTGATGTATATTCAACAAAACTATTAGTTTTGCTTCTGATATATCTTGAGCACTCCTTAAGTCTAATTAATCATTTCAGTCAAAACTGTTCTCAGAGATATTTTATTGGCAGATACAACTTAAAGCTGAAATCATGCACTACCCTCTTTAGTTTGTAACAGCTGTTTCAGTTATTAGTATACTTAAAAAATATTTAGAGAAAACTTTGTGTGCTTTGACAGAACTGTTTTGAATATAATCATTTTTGCTGTTCTTCACAGTTTTTTAATCCACCATTGTTTTAAATCTATCTCTTATTTTATTTCGAATGTTAATTCCTATAAAATTAGTCTGAGGCTCTTTGCTTTTACTATTTTTCTGGCTGCCCAAGGGATAAATACTTATAAACCAAGTACCTTCTGTACTTAAAAATTCCATTGAAGTGTGTATGTTGTATTTGATGCCATTGTCATTTTGAAGAGACACTCCAAAACAAGTGCTAAGTTTAATTAATTATGTTTTGTGATGAAACAAGGATTAAGTGCAGTTACTGCAATTTACCTTTGAAGAAATTTGTTAGGAAACATAAGTACATTACTTTTTGACTGTTGGATCTCTTTATTGGTAGTAAACATAAGAAGTCAAAGTCAAGTGATATAGATGATGACTATACCTACTTTAGACTCTTATGCTGGTTTTCTAAAGCAGGATTGTGCAGACTTGCGAAAAGTGTAACGCACAGATACTGTTTTCTGTGCCTGTGTCACCACTAGAAGGACATCTTCAGGTATTATCACAAACACACATTTATACATCAAGTAGTATTCGTTGTTGTGGCAGCCATTTGATCAAAAAAGGTTTTTTCGATGATGAACTTGCGTTGTTAAAAATTTACAGTAATTTAGCTATATTTCAAAATCAGATTTAACAGAGATGATGGATCAGCCAACTATCAACGCATATCACTTACTACAGCATAGAGTTGGTGATATGTCATTATCTGAAGACCAACTTGTTGCATTTACTGGTATGAGCTGGGAAAATACATATATTTCAATTGCAGCAAATGTTAGCAAGGATTTTGAGTTTCTGATGATTTTACGCTTCTTGTTGGCTTTCTGGTAGTAAATTTTTTAAGTTTATGTTTTTTTTTCAGTTACTTCTGCAATATATTGTTCTTTATTATTGGTATATTATGTGGCTGTGATACATGGATTTCAAGTTTTATTTAAATACCTACATGTTAGTTACTAGCTAGCAGTAGATTGTGTGCTATCAGATCCACCAATCTCAGTTGTTTTAAAACAGTTCTGTGGACTTAATTTGTTCAAAATATTGATTTCATGCAATAGACGTAAATGGGTAGGTATGTAATATTTTTTTGCCTGTTCCACCCCTTTAACACTCTTGCAAATTTTACATTTAACAACTAAGGTTTGTAGCGTTCTTGCCAATTTTTTTTTCGATTTTTATGATGTAGATTCCACAACTGTGAAATTTTCAGGAACTGGTAACATCGAGCAACTACTTGAACTTCAAGGCAATGATTATGTGTGTTCGTTGGCATGGATTCAAGAAGGTGATTACTTAGCTGTCGGAACTACTACTGGTACTGTGCAGTTATGGGATTGTTCCCAAATGAAACGTCTTCGCATTATGGATGGACACGCAGCCAGGGTAGCGTCACTGGCATGGAACTCTTACATACTGACCAGTGGATGTCGCAGTGGTCAGATAATACACCATGATGTGCGCCAGCGAGATCACATAACTGCAACAATAACTGGGCACACTCAGGAAGTATGCGGTTTAAAGTGGTCCACTGATGGGAAGTACTTGGCAAGTGGTGGAAATGACAATGTGTTAAATGTGTGGCAAGTACAGGAGGGCGGACACCATTCCCAAACTCAGGCTCTCCATACATTCACTGCCCATCAGGCAGCTGTCAAAGCTTTGGCATGGTGCCCATGGCAACCACATGTGTTGGCTAGTGGTGGTGGTACTGCCGATCGGCACATTCGTTTCTGGAATTGTAATACAGGAGCGAGCATTAATGCCATTGATACAAAATCTCAAGTGTGTGCCTTGCTGTGGTCCGTTAATTATAAAGAACTGATATCTGGGCATGGATTTGCTAATAATCAGCTTATCATCTGGAAATATCCGGCCATGACTAAAGTAGCTGAACTCACAGGTCACACAGCACGTGTTTTGCACCTGGCTCTGTCCCCTGATGGCAGCACTGTTCTGTCTGCTGGAGCAGATGAGACTTTGCGGTTGTGGAAGTGTTTCGCAAAAAATCCTGTGAAAGCTAAAGACTCTGCACAGGTCAAATGCAAAGCAAGTGCCTTAAAACAGTGTATTCGATAAATTTTTATTTAAATGTAATTTTCTTTTGCAGTATTTCCACCGTAATACATAAATGGCATTGCATTTTTTAACATTTTGTTGTGGTTTAGTGTACATTAACAAGTTTTGAATATGTTTAAATAAGAACTTTCTTAATAAATGGATCGAATTTGTAAAATGCAGTCAGAAATATTTTTGAATTATGGGGGAACTGTTAGACTGATGATATTTATCATTTCAGTAGTTAGATTTTTGTATGATGATCATTAGTAAATAAATTGTAAAAAAAAATAAAAATAGTTTATTTACAGAGTTGCCTGTACATGCAATCTAAAAGAAATTTGCATTTGCAAATCTAAAACTCATATACATGTTTACAATTCTAAGCAGCATATAGAAATGATGTTTTCATCTTATATCTTAATACCAAAGCTTAATACTATGATATAGAACTAACATCAATTATTTCACTGCAGAAACAATAGAATTACAAATAATGTCTGGGCGACATAAATTTTTCACCTGACCTGACCTGACCGGTTACAAAAGAAATCAGTATCTTGGCAGAACTGATTGCAAATTGACATAACGTTATTGAAATAAGCATATAACATCGGTGGCGGACTAACATCCTCGGAGGTCCGGGGTGGAATCTACTACTGGACTCCTACCCATGCGCTGTGTGCGATATAAATATTTCCCCCTTTTTGAAAACAATAAAAATCAGATGATATACATTATCAGGTCCTCATGGTATCTCAGTGTGAGAACGATCCTCATGTAGTACATACCCACCTGGGCTTTGAGGTAGCCCTCCCATAGGAGGTTGTGAATTCACAGGATTGTTGAACATTATGGAAAGAGGTTTCAATCAATTTAGCAATAATGGGAGCTATTAGGCTATTACTTTCCTCCTGTAAGCTTTAAAACTCACCGACTTTAAATGGCATCATGTACAGTATTCAGAATTATTATTAACATGCTTAGTTTGGCTTTTATTGGTTTCCCAAATGGTTACTTCTTCTGTGGTATAGGAGTATGCAATAAATAATTAAAGGCACGTGTAACAAGAATATTACCCATAATCACTGTGGTTATGTAATTCATAGAATCATTGCATTACGCAGTGTGAGATGCAACTACCTTACTGCTCATTAGTGCTAATTTTTCTCTTCTTTTAGAACTGTAGTTTGTAGTGCTTTTCTAGTATTCACAAGTAGTAGCGTAGTGGAATACAGAAGGCATATAGTCGGAGAAACCCTATTAATGGTTTAAAAGCTGACAAAAAATCCTGTTCTGACATTTCGATCACTTCAGCAATATTTGTCAAAAAAGCTCCAAAAAATCTTTGAAACACAGTTCAAACAAGTTTTTAAAGTAAATAAAGAAATCCCTTAGGAAGTAAGACGTCATAGAAATAACATGCCAAGCTGATACAATCTAAACCAATTATATACGCCACACAGATTTGAGTGTAGGTGGTTTTGATCAGTTTAGCGTTGTTTTTATGACGTCTCGCTTCCTTGGTGCTCGGTGTTTAATTACTAAAAAAATTGAATTGCATTACAAAAGTAATTGGAACATCAGAATAGTAATCTATTGTGTCAGTTTAAATCAAAATCAAAGGAGGCCTGATATTGTTTTTACAACGAATAGTTTTAAGACCAAAATCAAAAAAAGTCAGTCATCTTGCTATGTTCCATCATCGGAACATAAATACTGAATCGACTCTCACATATAGTATGCCTATTATAATTTGCTGTCGAACTGCATTAGTAACAGAAACAAGTAATTTTGATACTCCACAGGTATACAGTGTCATTAAATTTTAAGATCTTTATGTCTCAATACTATGACTAGTTTACTAATCTAGTATCAGCTAATATAATGTATTTATTGGGTACTTACTTTTTCCTTTAGGTCTAGAGTTACCAACTTTTTATGATGATTCTGAAATTCATTCTCAGTTTCATGTTCAGAAATTGTATGGCATTCTATGATCCCATAATTGCCCTAACCGAAATATATATTAACTAAAATTTAAGATTCCTAGGTGATAAAAGTTATAAAATCCTCAAATTTATATTGGTGGTATAAAGTAAACTCAACTATCTAAACCCATATTTCATGAAGCACAATTAATAATAACACAAATATATATGCCTTTGAATATCCTTCAGTCAAAATTAATTTACATAATTACATATGTTAAGAGGGGCATTTAATTGGAGCGATCGGGCAGAAATGTAAATTATGCAACCCATATTACCAGCGGGACATGGGACGTAAGAGGGTAGCCGATAGGTTGACATCGCGCAAAGATCGTATGAGCAACAGACGGGCTAAACTAATATTCGGTTATTCAAAATATGGAATAACCCATTTATTTCTGTAAATATGGACTATATAACATTTCATTCTAACTGCATGATTTCTGTAGGAACTTTTATAACAATTTCCCTTCCGCCTCCTCATTGCTTCGGCAGACAGTAAATTAATGTGAAAGAGCTTTTAACATTAAACTTGTCCCGTGTAATTACTAATTAGACATACAATCTTAGAAATCCAGTCATATCGGAATAGATCGTATACCGTTCGATCATTCCCGACAGGATTGTATCTTAGCCTCACTGTTCAGTGGATACCACGCGACGGACCTGGTGGGGATGGGCATTCGCATTCTGCTCTCGTGACGGACTCGTGCGAAAGGGTTTGCGGTTTTAGATTTTTTGAATGTTTTTACTCATTTATCGTGCTCATGTTTTTGGTAGTGTACAAAGAAATATGTAGCTACAACGTGGAGTTCGAATTTTTCGTTTATGTGCCTTAGTTTTCGAGAAATAGCTCGCCAAAAATACGCATTTTTAAGCAAAATATAACAACAAATATTTATATTACTGTACCAAATTCAGAAAAATGTACGTTGTAGCTACATCTTTTGTCATTGCCATGTCGAAATTTCACTTCGAAAAAGTTTCGAATAACTCGGTAAAATGTAAAACGCTAGGTGCTTAAAATGACCCGATTCGCTCTAGGTAAACGCCCCTCTTAAAGCTGTAACAAATTTCATCAGATATGGTACCGATATTAAAAATTTTGAATATGTATGTTTAAAGCTGTAGTTTTTAAATTCCGAAAAGCAATAATTACAAATTGAATACTACTTCTTATGTGTACAAATCTTGTGAAAATATATATGTGTAAATATTACTAAGTTGTTGCGTATCAGACTTTTTATTAACAGTATTGTTGGTCCTTGTTATATGATACATCTCCCGGATCAACCTTTTGTTAGTATTTATTTCTACTTCTAAAATTTTGACATCATCCCAGTCTATTGAGTGATTGTTATTAAGTACATGAGTGGCTAGTCTAATTTTTATCCACTGGGATGTTTGCCCTACATAAATGTTATCGCAAGTACTACATTTTAAACTATATACCACGTTGGATTTATATTTAGTTGGAGTTTTTGCCTTTAATTTCGTAAATAAATTTGAGACTTTTTTTTATATTACGTATAGCAATTTTGATTATTATCCGTTACGTCTGTCATCGAATTATCTTCATCTATCCTGTCTCGAGAGCCCATAGATCTTACCTCAATTCCCACAACATTACGGTCAATATGCGTTATACTCCCAAGAGGGAGGTTACTAGTAGAGAACAGTATTTTGTTTATAAGAGCCTTAGGATATGAATTTTGAATTAATAATTGTTTTAATTTTGTTAAATTTTTATGTATTATGGATTTACAACTGGTACTTAAAACGCATTGTATTCTTCCACCTTGAATATGTTTCTGGCAGTCTTTGATTTAAATACGGAGGTTTCAGTCTTCACTTTCATGCATCTCCTAACTTTTGGGTTGTATCTTCCAGGACCAGGATAAATTCTCCATAACAGTGGAGGCCGAGCATCCTTTGTGGAAAGGTTAAAACCATATTTGTTTTCTTTAATAGGTTCTAAACTACAAAATTATATGAATTAATTCCTATTATATGATCTAAACTACAAAAAACAAGCGCAGAACATAAATACATAAAAATTAAACCTTCATTTAATTTAATTAAAATTAATAGCTATATTGGTATTTGACACAGAAATTAGAGTATGCCATGTAGTACAACATAAAATGTTTTAACTTACCACTTACCACTTATACCCACATATAGTAGGGATAGCAGCCTATAAATTTTGACATAAAATTATTTACTTTTCATATAAAAGGCAAGAATACGAATAACTAGAATTTATTAAAGTTGGTGGCTGTCCAGGAAAATTGGGACACCCTGTATATGTGAAAATAATTTTAAAATGTAAAGGAAATAATTTGATTACGGTTTTATTTAAAAAGTTTGTGGATATCTTCAAATTAATCTAGCTATGGACACCCTGTATATATATGTTCAGTGTAACCTATGTGGTGGTCAAAACATGTATTAATATTTGTTTTCTAAAGATCCATTTAAACTCATTCTTATTTCTTCTGGGGTTTTGTTAAAGCTATTATTGTTTAGTGTGCACGGCTCCCCACAGAAGCAGGTACCCATTATAGCAGCTAGGTGGCTTTATCATCATGCCAGTGTAAAGCCGCATTCACAGAACGTCGACGTGTCGCTGGCGACACTTCGCCGACCAATAGCGTTTCGTCTTCGTGCGTATTCCCCTCTGTCGCTGGCGACTATCTGCTGTCGCCCGTGAAGTTCGAATTTGCGAACTACAGTAAAGTGTCGCTAGTTTTTTTGAGGTTAGGACTAGGACGGTTTCATTTGAATTCAAATTAGGTATATCGTAAACGCAGAGTTGCACTTAAGTGYACAACACGGGAGTTAAATTTAATATGAATTCAACTTGTAACGAAATTAGAATTGCTCAAAAAGGTAATAACTATTTCAACATATCTAAAAGCGGCGAAAAAGGCCATATCGTAGGACGCTTGGATCGGAGCATGCAACACTGCACATTATAAGGAGGAAGTTACGCGTACACTCATTTTTTAAAAACTAAACGCGACCGCAACAAGCTAGTTTCAAATTCGTATTCAGGAGGTTATTTTCTAGAGGTGCGCTAGTTCCGGCTAGTCCTTTTTGCAGGAGGTATTGGTTCTCTTGACAGATCCACCTTTTCAATGAGAAGACCGACTAAACCAAGCACTTTCTCAAAAGCCTTTGGTCCCATTCGAAAAAAGTTAATTTGTATTTTAATTCATCATCAAGTCGCATTTGACAAACACCAGTACCAAATAGGTATATCAAGTATGTTTTGTCGTAAGATTGGTCGTACCCAAATTCTGCATAAAAACCCAAAATTTCTACATTGGTGTGTACCTACTCAAATACCTAATATACCTTCTTTTATTTTTTACGACTTTTTGCATATTTCGTTTTTCTACACCATACACCACCATAGTATAACCGAAAGTTGTTATTTTGCCTTAAGCTTTACTCTTGCTAGCAATTTAATAATATACTTCGTGAGTTATATAAGTATATATCATCTTTGATATTTAGTAATTTAACGGTACCTTGATTTCAAAGAATTGTGTCGGGCGCGGGCTTTTTGCGGTAGTAGCGACTGTCGCGCTGTCGCCCATGTGTTAAGTGGGGGTATGTCGCCAGCGACACTTCGGCGTTCTGTGAACGGTGCTTAATGCTGCTGACAGATGGCATTGCCATCTAATTTTCTACTAACGTCATACCAAGCCTTTGATATATAAAGCAAAATTAGTTCTAGGCCATGCAGCGTTTTTCAACGTATTTCAATTAATTTCGAACTAGAAAACTAGAAATGATACATTATTTGTAGTGACATCAAATTTTTTAATATATAAGGTAAATGAAGCATACCAATACCTATATTACTGCAGGCAGTAATGTAGCAATCTTCGTACGTTATCATATCGCCACCTAAAAGATAATAATTCCCTAGATTTATACAATGTTATATTGACACACACATTTACAAGCACACTTGTACGGTGACTCATAGTTTTTGTTTAATCTTATGCCATAATATATATTTGGTTTTATAATAAATAATATATAGGTATATACTCATGTCTACGGAATTTTTTGTTCATCTATGGATATTTTGACAGGCGGATATTTTATTTTTCTTTCTGGCAACACTGATGCCATGCTGTCTGCACTAGACCTAAACACCTAAACTACACTGACAAGCTAAAACAACAGCGAAACAGATCTGTCTCTAGTTGGTTGCGGTGTAGACAGCATAGCATAGACATGCATTTTAATAATTTCTTGTCAACCTATGTTATACAGTCCTAAATGTAAAAAATACATAAATAATAGAAATTTTGCACACAAATTGAGTACCTTGAAATATACAGTTCTATTTACAAACTAAAGTTATGTATTGCATTACAAATATGCACACTCTGTATTATGTAAGTATATTTTAAAAATGTCTGTTTTTGTAAGCTTTAACTTTTGTTTTTGATGCATTATATCGTCCGTCATTATGAAGTGGTTAAAAAGTTAGTGGGGTTTTGGGGTTGATATAAAAAAATCTATTTGTCAGGTGTTAATCCTATTTCCTTATTGTTTATTCCAGCTGACGTTTCGTGATGACTCAGTTTTGCCACTTTCTCAGGGCTCTAAACCTTATAAACGCTTGTATATGCATCTATAATCCGCTAGGTACCGCCATCGTACAGCTCGCATGAGTGGAATGGGAGATGTCGTGAAACTTCTTTCTCTAGGATCCCAGCCTTAATAAGGTTGTAGTAATCGGTGAGCAAGCATACTTAAACTTTGTGCCACGACAAAACAAGTTTCAAGGAATGTAGTCAGTGTGAAAGGAATACTCAAAACTCAAAATATGAAGTAGTATACGAAGATCATGGGAAACATTAAAGTTCAATGGTGGTTAGAGGCCCTTATGGACCCATTTCACAGACATGTGCCACCTTCTAAATGCAGAACCAACTGTGTTCTAAATAAATTTTGTTTAAAGTTTATATTCAAAACTAGAACAACACTTTCAGTCAGAACTACATTTAGAAGTAATAAGTTTGTGTTATGTTAATTTTTATAGTATCAAATAATAAGTACATGTAATCTAACTTTCTGCTGTGATTACTTGTGTTTATGCAAGATGCATGTGTTCCGTGAATTTAAAAAATAATATATATGTCGTAGGCATATTGCTAAAGCAGGCGTTTTATGAAACGCCTAGACTTTTTGAAAATGACTGGGCTAAATGTAAAATGAAGCAATAAGCAGCATGATTTGACGTTGCGCCTGATACATTTAAATCTTTTGCCATACGCATAGGCGTTTTACAAAACGCGTATGCGTATTTCGGCGTATTTTAAAACAATGCTGCTCTCAAGCACTGTTTTACAATGAGCCGACCTTCATCAAGAGTTTTATAAAAAGAGCGCAAACATAATTCTGACAAATGATCAAAATTTTTCTGTTGACGTATTTATTTAAACACAGGAAATTACATTAGGTGAATGCAAAACAGGAATACACTTTAAAAAAATGTCGTCACTCTGATAATGAAAAATTTGGTTACCTGTTTAGGTACCTATACCTGTATTTAAATACAATACTTATATGTGAAACAGAAAATAGTTTTCTAAGGAAATGCAAAATTATATTTCCACAGAAGCGATCAAAAATTTAGGAATCCGTTTACATAACTTTCTATTTAAAAATACAGTAGAAACACGTAAGTGTAAAATATAAAATATCTTATGTCTCAAAACTGCAAAGCGTAAGGATGGGAACTTCCTGAAGATTTAATACTTGACTGTCAACCTTTTCTGGAGTAGATATAATAATTACAGTTGAAAGCGCTACGTTGTCAATTTCAATAAAATCAGATCCATCGATTTCTTCATTCTCTGGTGGAATGTTTGTTTCTATATCATTACGTGGTGCGTCAATCACCCTTTCTAAATCTTCTTCGGTCATTATATCTTCAATAGAATCTTTCGGCAATGGAGAGTGGCATTGTTTTAGAATATGCCGAAACTCGCATACACGTTTTGTAACACGCCTAGACGTATGGCAAAACGCCTAAATGTGTCAGGCGCAACGTCAAATCATGCTGCTTATTGCTTCGTTTTACATTTAGCCCAGTCATTTTCATAAAACGCCTGCTTTTGCAATATGCCTACGACATATATACAGACTAATATTGTCTTAAAACGAAGCAGTCTCTAATGGTAATTGTTATTTTGTTTCTAACCAAGTGTACAATAAGTAGTGAATTGAAAATGTTAATTTCTAGTATAAAATATATACCAAGATAATAAAACAATAAGTTCATATTATGTTTAATTTGTTGAGTCATTAAGTTGAATTTTTAAAATTTAATATTCTGTGACAAAAATAATTTAATATTTTCTCAGTTTTATTTCAAAATTTGCCAGAGCACGTTTTGCTTGACCGRGCATATTCAGTGCCMTCTACAAATTGATTACAGCAWACTATAAAAGCCACTATCTAGATTCCTTAAACAAATGATATATTCACACTGTGCCGCCGCACAACGCATAATATAACAAAACACGCGAAATAAATTACTGTAACTGTAACACATTGGTTATTTTAAATATAGTATATATAGGTCTAGTAAATTGACAAAAAAACATTAAATTGATATTTTAACCATATCTGATGTATGCTGAAAAATAATAATTGCACTGCAGTTTATATTGGACAAACAAAAAAAACTTTTATATGTTTGCGAAAAGTATAGAAATACTAACATAATAATAAACTCCTCATATAGAAACCATTTATTAAAGAGCTTCTATATTTTGCCTTTTTGGCACTAGATTGAACTATAAAGAAATTGTAGAGGTATCTAAACAAAACTTAAATGACCATAGTACCACAGTGTTGCTTAAGCTTGCCTGCAGTGCACACATTAAAGCCATCGCTAGCTTTGAACACATTAAACTAGAAGGTGCAGATAATACCTGGGTTAATTTGCTAAAAAAGAATTATTTTCTAATAATGTATGCTTCAAGCTTAAGATAGCACCAGTCACTAGGATCTCGAAAACTTTACATACTCTGCAATAAGTGATTCATATTAGTCTTCATGTGAAAGCCACACATTTTCATAATTGCGTTTAGTAAGTTAAAATTAGACAAATCTATTCTGCAGTTATTCTGAGTATTCCAAATGTTATACGGAAGCATTTCCAGATTGAAACCCTTGCAACTTCTTAAATATGTGTAGTTAATGAGAATCTTATAAGTTGCTTTTCAAAATTAAAAAAAAAAAGATTTTAATATGCAGAATGCATAAAACACACATATAGCTTATCATCAATAATTTGCTTTTACTAACACTATCTCTAACCTTACCTTGTATCTGCAAAGTAATGTGCTGGACTGGGATGATTAGGATCTTTGTAACACATGCTAATATCATTTAGCATCATCCTACTCGTAGGCTTTTTTGGAAATCTCGCACTTTTCAGGAATGTTCCGTAACTGATTATAAAATAAAATATTCAGTTGAGATTCTTATACATTGAAATAACAGTGACACTCACTGTCTCTTTTTGGGATGATGCAAAAGATTGTGTAAGTCATTTGGCCAAGTGTAAAACAAATCGAGTCCCTTGAATGAAGATGGTGCAAAATAATTTTTTATTGTTGTGCCATCTCTTGGGCCAGTAAAGCAGTCATATGGTCCTCTTTTAGATACAACTCTTTGTAATGTAGCAGCAATAGAACCACGATCTATGGGATCGTAACGATTTGGGGCCTTTTTCCAACCAGGATTTGTGTCTTTCAATCTGTCAATAAATCCATCCCATTCAAACGAGGGTATGTAAGTGAACTGCTTGTGACCTTTACATATTTCAAATATATCATGAAAGTAAGTTCCTTAAAATAGAAGATAAGTAAGTCATTCAGCTACATAGTATGTGTCTCTATTATACCAGGAGGTGGATTATTAGACTTTATGATATTATGAAATCTTTCTTCTTTCCCAGATAGAATATCTGTTTTGCATGAAGCTGATTGCTTTGAAAATATTGCTTCTGATATTTCGTATGTTCCTGGTCCACCCTTGCTCTTCCAAAGCTTTCTCTGTTCTAAAATGTGAGCATTTCGGAAACCAAGATTTTGTGAAAACTCCTCTACTTCTGCTTTTCTTTGCCAGCTAATTTAAAACAAATAAGTTACTACACTAGCTAAGAAATTCTTAAACATTAAAGAAAATGGTAGGTATTTAATGATGCAGGTGTTGCACTTACACATATAATTATAAGAGTTAAACACTGATATTGCAGTTACTGGTTTATTTTGAGTTATTATTGAACACTTGTTCAATTTAGCTCACTTTTACCATCATAATACCTACTCTTAAAGTCAGTACATATTAATATGTACCTTGATTTTGCACCAGAATCTTTCTTGTAACGGCATTCAAATCTGACAGGATTATAGTGGCCAGGTCCTAATTTAGTTTTATTTCCTATTAAACAACCAGTAGTATCTAGACCAGGGTGGAAGCCGATAGTGGCAAAACGTTTAGTTGCAGTACCAAAGGGAGCTCTTTTCCTATAAGTCATGCTGTGGTTTCAACAAATTTTCAGGCAACAGATTTTTTTGTCATTATGTTTTGACACTGACATATTATTATTGTTATACGGCGCTTATTGTTGATCTGCAAACAAAATGCAATAGTAAATGGTTCTAATAAAAAATAAATTCCTAGCCATGGGTACATGAATACAAAATCAAATTGTGTGTAATTTAAGTATAAATATTATTATTAAACAGCATTTGATCAATAAGTGGCAATGAATGTTAATTTTTATAGTTCATTTTTGAAATTATAGTATCACTTATCTACCTTTAATGAGAACTGAACCCACACCTGATTCACCATGTAGAGGGATCAATCATTATGCTGTTCCTACACTAAGAGAAGTTTTAAAAAAATTTAAAATGTTTCAAATGTAACAAAATCCTGGCGTACCCTGCTAACGAGATGATTACTTATTAAAAAATAATTTTTGAATTTTCCATTTCAATATTATTAAAAAAGACGAATGTTTGAAGGATTTAATTTAATTTTTTGATGAGAAAATGATTCTAAAGAGCTGAAAAACTTATCAGAGATTTAGGTGTAAATATACAATCTGCAGTAACAATAATTTCAGTTCAACTTTATTATTATTTTAATCCATCGGGAGTTGCTGCCACCAAGCATCACTATAGGCGATGGAACATAAGCGATAGGCCACCTGGTAGCTAGTTACAATCTATTACATAAATAAATAATACGGGCATTTCGCACATGGCGTGTTATTGTTTTATAATAATTATTTTTATATTTTCAAACTAGTACCTGTCATTATAAATTGTTAAAACACGGATAAGCCGCGTCTCCCGCGAGTTACGATGACACATCGTGACCGGCAGTAACCTGTTGTTATGCCAGGAACTGCAACCGAACCTGATATAATTATGAGTCAACATTGTCGTCATGGTTACGAGACCAGGGAACATCAGCAGTAGTTGTCAGCTATTCTTAGTGTTAAGTTCATACATACGTTGTAGTCTAGCTGTAATTCTGAAATAAATAGTTTTTAAAAATTATTTTCAATATTCTAACTGGCGCAGTCAGTAGGATATTTCTAAACAGCTGTGGACAAACATCGCCGTACGCTAGTCGGTTTTAACCGTTTATTAGAAATATTCGAAACCGTTCGATCTCGGACATTGTGTTGGAATAACCCACTGGAAACAGCAACGACGCAACGAAGACCTGGGGAAGAGACAAGCATCGCTCGAACCTATAGGCAACTAGATTAAAGAAAAGAAGAAAGAAATAATCAAGAAAGAAGAAATAAAGAACAGATGAAGCTCAAGATAATAATTAAAATCATCGCAACGTGAGTACTAGTTTTGCTCATACATTTTATTGCTTTATAGTTATAAGCAGCTTATTGTTAGACGTATCTCTCAGTATTTAATGCAAGAGCAAGATATTGACGATATCATAAGTAAAATCAACTGGTTAAGAGTAGACGAAAGTAATTCGCTAAATCTAGATCAAAAGGTTATAGAAACAATGACCACCCCAACTGATATCGCACTGCTTAGCGGACAACATTCCATTGTTCGATGGTAATCCGAAACAATTAAACAGATTTATTGCCTCATCTGAAAATATGCTAAAAAATTTCCAATAACCGTCTGTTCATGCAGACCTAATAAATTCATGTTTATTAGATACAATTCTAAATAAACTAAGAGGTAGGGCCGCAGATCTAATTTGTTCAAGATCGGAGCTAAACTCATGGGACAAAATCAAACAAACACTGATCTTGTCATTTTCGGACCACCGAGGAATTGATTGCCTTATACAGGATTTAATTAACATGAAACTAGTAAGAAACGAAACGCCKTTACAATTTGGATTGAGAATTCAGGACACTCGTAGTCTACTTTTTGCTAAACTAAATGCTACTATTAGTGACGCAAATGAAGCTTTGGTACAAACAAAACATTACTACAGTTTTGCTTTGAAAACGTACATTAATGGTTTGCCTTATAACTTACGATTGGTTGTTCGGCTTAAAAATCCCACTAGTTTAGAACAAGCCATGTCATTTGTAACTGAAGAGGAAAATTTCAAAAACTTCAGTAATCCTCAAAATTTTACTTTTAGCGCTTACAGACAACAAAATTCTAAGCCGGTTCAAAATTACCAAAAACCACAAATAAACGTAAATTCTGCACCATCAGCACAAACTTCTCAACCAACGATGTAAAGACCTCCTTTTCAAAATTTTCATCGTGCTCAGTTTACACTACATGTAAACACTAATTTCACTAAACCAAATTTTCAACCAGTTTATCGACCTAATTTGCACTTTAATAACGCACAGGTTAATAATCCCCAAAATTCTAATTACTATTCAAGACCATCAAATTGGCAAGTAGGTAAAAGATTACCAGCTCAACAACACCCATATTTTGCTAATCAGAGATCAAGTGCTATTTTGCGAAATCAAAATTCCATTCAGCGAAACGGATCAGAACCCATGGACACCAGTTCAGGCAATAGTATTCCGAGACAGAAAAACCAAAATGAAAGTGCAAGAGCTGTATGCACAGCAGATAAATGACGAAAATCCCATATTTGAAGAATTCACAGAAATCCAAGAGGAATATACAGAACCTCTGCCAGAAAATTACGAATTAACACGATCGATACGATCACATAGATTATTATGACGTATTAGAAAACCAAACTGATGCAAGTACACCTTATTTTGTTAATACTTTAGACCAAAGAGACTATAATTCCGAAGATAATCAAAATTTTCACACCATTCAAGATACTATCAGCCCAACATAATATACTTAAATAATTTTCGGACAGATTTACCATACATATATGTACCAGACATAAACGCATATTTTTTAATAGATACAGGTAGCTCAAAAAGTTTATTGAACCCACAGTTAGCTCAGAAATTTTACAGCCAATTCATAAGGAACGTATTCCACATACAATCGGCTCATGGTATGACGATTCACGATAAAGTTGCTCATATTCCACTCTTTTCAATTTTTAATACACCCGATTATTATAAATTTTATTTGTTTAATTTTAGTAATAAATATGACGGATTAATTGGAGCAGATTTAATTAAATACTTGAATGCCAGCATAAATTTAAATTCTAAGAAGATTATAACCCCAACAGCAGTAATTTCAATTCATTACGATAATTTAGTCCCAAAAGTAATAACCTCACCTGTTCATTCGGAGCATTCAATCATTGTTCCTGCTAGATCTCAGGCATGTGTTAAAATACCAGTAAAAGTTAAAAGCGGTGTAGGCATACTTAATCATTTTAATTTTGGCAAAGGAAACGAGATGCCACAAGCTCTAGTAAATGTTGAAAATTACTTTGCCATCATGACCGTTATAAATCCTCGAGAAAATCTCACGAAAATAACAATTCCATAACCTTTCGATATAGAAATGATAAATTTGCACGAAATTAATTTTTTGGAGAAAATGGATGTAGACACACCCTTGACTGTCGACCAAGATAACATTTTAAAATCAAACCTCAAAAATTTAAGACTGGACCACTGTAATTTGGAAGAAAAACCAGCTATTAGAATATAGAGATATATTTTACTCTGACAAAACTCCCTTGACTTTCACAAACAAAATTCAACACAAAATTAATTTAACTGATGAGACACCCAATATTTACAAAGTCGTATAGATATCCAGAGGTTCACAAACAGGAAGTAAAAGACCAAATTTCAAAATTACTTAATCAAGGCATCATACATCATCCTTCGACTTCACCATGGTCATCCCCTATTTGGATAGTACCAAAAAAGATGGATGCCTCGGGTAAACGCAACTGGTATGGTTGTCGACTACAGGAAGCTAAATTCTAAAACTATAGATGACAAATACCCTTTACCGAATATCTCTGATATCCTGGATAAATTGGGAAAAAGTCAATACTTTAGTACTGTCGATTTGGCTAGTGGATTTCATCAAATAGAAATGGACCCATCAGACATTCAAAAAATTGCTTTTTCGACAGAACACGGTTTATTTCAATTTTGCCGGATGCCTTTTGGCCTCAAGAATGCACCGTCAACATTTCAAAGAGTGATGGACAACATTTTAAGAGGTTTTCACAATGAAATTTGCATGGTGTATCTCGACATTATAATTTATAGTACTTCTTTGGATGAACACATTACAAAATTAAGACAAATATTTGACAGACTACGTGACGCAAACTTTAAGATACAGTTGGATAAATCAGAATTTCTAAAAAAGGAAGTTGCATATCTGGGACATCATTACACCATCCGGAGTCATGCCTAATCCCGATAAAATAAGCGCAGTTTCCAATCCCTAAGACACCGAAAGAAATTAAGTCATTTTTAGGACTCATTGGGTATTACCGATGTTTTATAAAGGATTTTGCAAAATTGACGAAACCCATGACTATATGTTTAAAGAAAAATAATAAGGTTACTTACTCACACACCGGAATTTATCAAATCATTTGAAACTTGCAAAAATTTACTTATAAACTCTCCAATATTGCAATACCCAGACTTTTCGAAAACTTTTACATTAACAACGGACGCAAGTAATTATGCACTGGGATCTGTTTTATCACAAGGAGACGTTCCAAATGATAAACCCGTTGCATATGCATCGCGAACCTTGAACGAAAGCGAATGTAGATATTCCACCATCAAAAAGGAGTTATTAGGCATAGTTTGGGCTTGTAAATACTTTAGGCCATATTTATTCGGCAGAAAATTTAAAATCTACACGGATCATAGACCACTTGTTTGGCTTTTTAATTTGAAAGAACCAAATTCCAAATTAATGAGATGGAGAATGAAATTAGCAGAGTTCGATTACGAAATAATCTATTAATCTATCTCCAGAATCCAAATTAACGCTTTAGAAAACGAAAGCATTATCGGAAACCCCGATGATGTCAACCAAGAATTTTTAGACTACCTCAGAAATTTAGCAGAAAATCCCTTCCAAGACGCTGCAGTTCAACACAAAATTTAAAATTCTTCAGAATATCCAAATCAGGCCACGTATAGTTAAGACATATAATCAAGATATCGAAACTGTACATTCTGTAAACGCAGATAATACCAATGATGGGATAAGCATACTAAATGACATTATTAATAACAAAACAAATCAAATAATTGTAGAGAATAACCCACACGATCAACTAGACGTTTCCACTGAGAAATATAAAAATCACAAAATTTCACGTCAAAATTCCAGCCTCTAATCAAGCTTTAATATTCGAGTTCTTAAAAAATTATATTACTCCAGGAAAGACCTTCTATTTCTATTTTTATCACGAAAACATGTATAAAGATTTCAATGCAGTTTATATACAAAAATTCGCTTCTCAAGACCTAAAATTAGTACGATGTTAGTAAAAACTATTAAAGACGAAGAGGAACAAATTTTAACAGTGAGAAACCAACACGAAGGAAAATTAAATCATAGAGGAATTACGGAAACATTAGATCATCTAAAACGTAATTATTATTGGCCAACCATGAAAAAAAGATGTCACGAACTACATAAATAATTGCAAAATTTGAAACTTGACAATACAACCGAAACCCACCGTATGTACCTCTAGTATTAACAGAAACCGTAGGAAAACCATTCGAGTTATTGCATATAGATATCTTTAAATTTGAGAATCAAAATTTTCTTATTATAGATGCTTTTACCAAACTAGGTCAGGCAATTCCAATAACTAGTAAAAACGCAATTGAAATTTGTGATGCTTTAGCAATGTACTTTTCATATTATGGGCTTCCAATTCGTATAACTTGCGACAATGGAACTGAATTCAAAAATGATACCGTTCAAGAACTATTTAAATTGCATAAAATAATTGTACATTTCACAACACCGTACCATCACGAATCAAATGGAATGATAGAAAGATTCCACTCAACAATTTTAGAACATTTAAGAATTCTTAAACAGTCACACGGTAACAAAAACGTTAACACCTTAATGAAGTACGCCATAATAGCCTATAACAACTCAATACATTCGACTACAAAATATACACCATTAGAACTAACTTTAGGCCACACAAATTCTAGAGACCCTTCCAACATGATCAAAGAAAATTTTTACAATGAATACGTTCTAAATCATAAAAACAAAATTAATACAGTATACGACACAGTGCAAAATACTGTAGAAACGAAGAAACAAAATGTTTTAGATAACAGAAATTCATTAGGAGAAGAAACATGTCAATTTAAAATCGGACAAGTAGTATACAAGAAAAACGACAGGAGGAATAAAAAGGAAAACAAATTCATAGGATCGTTTACAATACTTGAACTTCTTGAACACAACCGAGCAAAAATAAAAAATAAAAATAAAATTCAAATTATACACCTGAAAGAATTAAAACCCACTTCTGTTATTACAGATGTGTTGCCCTAGCGGAGTGCCAAAACGAAGAGCCTCTGTACCGCCAAATTAAGGAGAACCCTGTATTGTTTCCATATAAATTAGGCACAGCGAAAATCATGACAAATAATTGGTCATTCGTACAAATATTTGACGTAGGTTACATTAAAACAAAGTATTATGAACTCCGTCGAACAACTGAAAACGTAAAATCTGTATTTGAAAAGGTTGATAATGCTAGATATTACAAATTACAGTTCTATAACTCGTATCAATTAATTTCCATTCTGGAAGCTAAAATAAAATCACAACTTCAAGTCAATCCTTAGGTGAGAAAACAAATAGGCAAAAACGTGGATTAATTAATGGACTGGGGTCAATTATCAAAATTATTACCGGCAACCTCGAATCAGAAGATGCCAATATTTATGATGAAAAAATCCAATCTGGCTTCCAATCAGAACAAATTAGCATCAGCCATTAAACAACAAATAAGTATTTTACAAACTACAATTCAGGACTTCAATGAAAGTATTTCCACTTTAGCACAAAATCAAATTGTTATTGCAAGCCAAATAACTCAAATAGAAAAATGCGTAAACCAATCAAAAGCAGATC
This sequence comes from Rhyzopertha dominica, assembly GCA_025024175.1. Taxonomy (NCBI): domain Eukaryota; kingdom Metazoa; phylum Arthropoda; class Insecta; order Coleoptera; family Bostrichidae; genus Rhyzopertha; species Rhyzopertha dominica. The sequence goes on from QCXZ01000137.1 coordinate 36,037,859, forward strand.
AATATCACATATTCATAATTCAAATGATTGTATCTCAAATCGTTACAGAATACCAAACAATTATTCAGATTCTAGATACCCTTGAGAACGCAGTTTCGTTTGCCAAATTAAACATTTTACACAACTCTATTATACAGAGTCAAGAATTGTTAATCGAAATTAAAAGCATTCAGAAACATTTAATTAATGAAGAAAAGTTACCTTTCGAACCATTAGCAGAAAATATTTTACTGTTTGAAAAGATAGCTACCGTCAAAAGTTACTGCAAAAGTGATCAATTAATATTTATCATAGAGATACCTCTGACAACAAAAGAACATTACAATTATTTCAAAATTTTTCCATTACCAATCCAAATTAAAGATCACATCGAATTAATTGTTCCAACGTCAAAATTTTCAATTATGAATGAGCAAAGCTACTTACTTTTCAACGAACCCTGCGAGAAAGTAACGGATACTGAACATCTTTGTGAAGACCTCAACGTAGAGAAGAAAACAAGAGGATCACCATGTGAAGTACAATTGTTGAAGCATGAAGAAAACGTTACCAATTGCAACCGATTTCCGATAAATTTTACGAAACCTAAGTTACATAAACTTGCTAAAGTTAAATTTTTAATAATTTTATCGAAGAAAATTAAAGCTATTCAAACTTGTAATGATCAAGAAGAAATTGTTCCTCTTCATGGTAACTATGTACTGCAGCTTATCCCAAATTGTATGGTAAAAGCGATCAATACGTTTTAAAAGTATATGAAAATTCTAATTTAAATTATAAACCAATTTTGCTACCGGAAATAATTGTATCAATGGGAATGGCAACACCGTCAGGCCCAAGATCACCTCTTCAACTTGACGAAGTCCACATAGAAGACCTGAAGACTGCAAGCCAAATTAAGTAATCAAGAACAGTCCCTACGTCAAACAGAACTTTCATCAATACTCAAGTTTAATAGTATTGATATTTGGACAGTCATACTTTATTGCTTGTTATTTATATTAGTCACCTATACACTGTTCAAATATGTTCTAGCAAAAAAGGACTCCAAGATCAGCCAATGCTACAGGACTAAATTTGGAAAATTCGACCAATCGAATCCAAATTTAGCGAGATGCCATCCAGATGTATCTCGCTTACTAAGGGTGGAGGAGTTACGATGACCCATCGTGACCGGCATTAACCTGTTGTTATGCCAGGAACTGCAACCGAACCTGATATAATGATGAGTCGACATTGTCGTCATGGTTACGAGACCAGGGAACATCAGTAGTAGTTAGATATTCTTATTAGTGTTAAGTTCATACATACGTTGTAGTCCAGCTGTAATTCTGAAATAAATAGTTTTTAAAAACTATTTTCGGGTTTTCAATATTCTAACTCGCGTAATATAATGTAAMAGAAAGTAGTTTACGTAAGCACCACCGTGGCGCTGCAATCTTAAATTCCATTGCCTATAAAGTGTTTATTGCTTTTAAATACCCATCACTTTATACAACTGTCTTGGCTGTTGGCTCAGAATCACTCCATCGAAAGAATACTTTTCACTGTTATCAAGCTCAAGGATGAAGAAGATATTGGGACAAATTTATTTGCATTTTGATTATAATATGCGCATTAGAAATATTGCGGGGCTTTAAGAATCATTCATTAAGTCATCTAGTGGTGGGTTTACGAACTACGACGGCTACGGCTCGTTGGATAGAAAGGACATTCGATAGAAAGCCCATACGTTTGAAAACCGGAACTGAGCAACTACATCAAATTATAGAAAAAAATACAAGAGGATCAGTGCAAAAATACGCATTTTGGGAACGCCGTACACAAAAACCAAATCGAATGTTGTGTTTGTACAAAAAAATATATTCAGAAAATATTTTTAAGGGTGTGATTGACCAGTCTCGTCCGTTGCAAAACGAAACCCTGCGGTGAGGCTAGTGCATGTAGATGAGAATGTGATGTAGAAAACCAAACTAGCCTCATCGCAGGGTTTCGTTTTCTAGCCTCCCTCTCTGTAGAACGAACTTTGTACTTTATTTATTAAAAAGTTACTACAAATTTTGGGGTTTTGTGCGCAGCGATGGGTATGTAGGCATAATTTGTATCGTAATAAGCTACTAAAATAACTTAAAAAATTCTCGACAACCCTATTAACAAAAATGGCGGCTGGTAGAAGCCCGCGAGCTGTACAGAGTGGATCAGTTATTGCCATTGAGTTACAATTTGAATTCAGCCGAAGCACACGAAGCAAGAAAACTGACTTCACTCTGTACAGCTAGCGAGCTGCCACCAGCCAACCCGGGCGAGGGGGCAGAGAGTGAGTGTGATGTTTGAAATATTTCGGAGTGCGGCAACTGATATTATATTAACTAAACTGTGCTATTATATTGAGCCAAAACGTTATTAGAACCTAGACGTATCTTCCTGACTCATATAATTCCAGCATTGTAACGAGCAAGCTTAATAGATTGTGTCGCTGGAAATCGAACAAAATGGTTCCTTATACTATTACATTGTGCAAAAGCGTTATTAGAAGCCAGACGCATCTTCCTGACTCATATAATACCAGCATTGTAACCAGCAAGCATAACAGATTGTGTCGCTTTAAATCAAACAATATAGTCCCTTATACTATTATATGGAGTAAAAGCGTTATTAGAAGCTAGACGTGTCTTCCTGACTCATATAATAACCGCATTGTACCCAGCAAGCTCAACAGATTGCGTTGCTTTAAATCGAATAAAATGGTCCCTTATACTTTTATATCGAGTAAAAGCGTTATAGAAGGTAGACGTGTCTTCCTGACCATACCAGCATCGTACCCAGCAAGCATAACGGATTGTGTCGCTTTAAATCAAACAATATAATCCCTTATACACCAAGTGATTCAGGGTATGTCGACCTGTAAGCTACACGTAAAAGAGTACTTTTTTCTTTAGCTAAGCTTTCGAATTTACAGTTGTCGGGCTGCTCGACGTGTACTCATTGTTCCATCATTGTTGAAAACTTGAAGAATTCTGTTATCTCTTCGAAAACCAATGCGATTTTGATTATTGAGAACTCCAAATCCATGTTCACGAAAACGACGATGAACTTCTACAAAAGTGTGGGAGTGTGGAACTCTTCTGTTCGGAAAACGTATGCGGTACTCTTCAACAGCAGCATTAGAATTTCCGTCGCAGAAACCATAAACATAATGAATGTCGGCGTATTCGGCATTTGTAATCATTCTGGTCATCTTTTCGCACAATAAACGTCACAACAAAGGTCTCGAGCAACAATGTCATTTATTTTGACTTAGGACTTATGCTAGGATGTGTTTTGTTTTTCAAGGCATGCTGCTATTTGCTCAACGCAGCTGAGCTGTGTTCGTAATTTAGTAGAATATCTCGAAAACTAAGCGACATATCAAAAAAGTTTAAAAACAAAAAAAGTTGGTAAAAAGACTGAACATATCAGAAAAAAAAATAATTTGTCCAGTGGCGTGCGACAAAAAAGTTCTACCAGATTTCGTGCAGCTGACACCTACAAAAACAACACCCTGTATAGCAATTAATCAAAATTTTTTATCACATGTCAGTTACATTGCCCTTAGCATATAACCAAACACATCCTCTGGCTTACGAGTAATAAAATAAAAACCGAAAAATATTTCAAACTTTGGCGCCATTTTACTCCAAACGGAAGCATTTTGTAGTATGGTTTATAATATAAACTATCATTATTTAGGTTAGTTCTATCGATACCTGAAGTTATTCTAGTAAAATCTGAATCACCCTGTATAGTATGCCGTATTAAGTGGAAAGAATAATAAACTCTTATGGTATTATTAGTTTGACCAAATATGTTATTAGACGGCCGCCTTATATACAATAAGCTGAAACGACGAAGGTGGGTCCAGCAAACGTAAATAGGATGCCGTATTAAGTGGAAAGAATAAACTCTTATGGTATTAGTTTAACCAAATACGTTATTGGACGATCACCTTATACACGACAAGCCGTAATGACGAAACTGGGTCCAGCAAGCGTATATAGTATGCCGTATTAAGTGGAAAGAATAAACTCTTATGGTATTAGTTTAACCAAATACGTTATTGGACGATCGCCTTATACACGATAAGCCGTAATGACGATGGTGGGTCCAGCAAGCGTATGTAGGATGCCGTATTAAGTGGAAAGAATAAACTCTTATGATATTAGTTTAATCAAATACGTTATTAGACAGTCGCCTTACATACGATAAGCTGTAATGACGAAGCTTGGCCCAGCTAGTTTATATATATGCCGTATTAAGCCGAAAGAATAAACTCTTTTGGTGTTAGTTTAACTAAATACGTTATTGGACGGTCGCTTTATATACGATAAGCCGTAATGACGAAGCTGGGTCCAGCAAGCATATATAGGATGCCATATAAAGTAGAAACAATAAACTCTTATGGTATTAGTTTAACCAAATACGTTATTTAGACTGCCGCCTTATATACGATAAGCTGAAATGACGAAGCTGGGCCTAGCAAGCGTATATAGTAGGCGGTATTAAGAGGAAAGAATAAACTCTTATGTTATTAGTATAACCAGATACGCTATTAGGCGGTCGCCTTATATACAACAACCTGTAATGACGAAGCTTGGTCCAGCAAGTTTATATAGTATGCCGTATTAAGTAGAAAGAATAAACTCTTTTGGTGTTAGTTTAACCAAATATGTTAATAGACGGTCGCCTTATATACGATAAGCCGTAATGACGAAACAGGATCCAGCAAGTGTATATAATATGTCGTATTAAGTGGAAATAATAATAAACTCTTATGGTATTAGTTTGACCAAATACATCATATAAACACCATCTTCACCGCMCCGAGAAAGATAGCTAACGCCTTTCCGAAATATCGTTCGACGACTGAGGAGCTACAAACACAAGGTGTGTACAGCATCCCATGCAGCTGTGGGAAGGTTTACATCGGCCAAACCGGAAGGCACATCAGCACGAGAATCAAGGAGCACATGAGGGACACCAGAGATCGGCAAGGTGATAGGTCGGCTGTAGCAGAACATCGAATGGAGACTGGCCACATCATCAAATTCGAGGAAGCACAAATGCTGTCGAGGGAAGCGAGATTCTGGCCGAGACTGTACAAGGAAGCCATCGAAATCCAGAAGAACCCGAACAATTACAACCGAGACCGGGGCATCCACCTACCTGGAATCTGGAAACCGGTCATGCGTAACAACGCCCACGCGTCAGTGACCCGGACGAGTATAAATACCCGAGCAGGCTAGGACACTTCAGTTTCAGAGCTACTTCTGAGGAAGACACCGACATGAGTGTCGAAACGTCAAGGTCTAATAACCAACGTGGGAATCAGCCCGGAAAACAATATGTCAAGGTTCCATATAGTTTGTTGTATTAATTAAGTTGAATTGTAGATGCTCTGAAGAAGAATTTGAATAAATTCGAAAGCTTAGCTAAAGAAAAAGAGTACTCTTTTACGTGTAGCTTACAGGTCGACATACCCTGAATCACTTGGTCTTTAAGAAACTACGACCGTCATAGTCCCCAGCTTATTAATCCCTTATACTATTATATTGAGTAAAAGCGTTATTAGAAGCTAGACGTGTCTTCCTGACTCATATAATACCAGCATTGTACCTGTAAAGATATTTGTAGAGACATAGTTAATAATTTTAACAAAAGCAGCATTTAGAATGAAATTAAAACATAAACACACGCCGTAGTTTCAGTATATACTTAAACAACTACTCGTAAATAAGGATGTTCTTAAACTGAAATGTATAAAAATTTGTTCTAATGCTTCAAGGACATTACTTTACAGTAACTTCATAATACTCATATTTAACTACATTAAAAAAGTTTAGCACAATAATGCATATTAAACAATTTTGTCACTTATGACCCCACACTGTTGTATGTGTTACTCATTTTATATTTTTTAGTTTATTTGATATATTTCTATTATCTGAAAAATTGCATTATCTTATTCACCTTTCTTCTACAGCTTTATGCATAAATGTTTGAACAACTAATAATTGTTTTGTTTATTCCCATAAGTCTGATAACTTTGATAAATTTTTTTTAAGTACACATGACAAACACTGCATCAATAATTTGATTTGATTGCTATTTAATAATTGAAAGAATTATTTAACAACACTTAACACTGTATTTAATTTTTAAACAATTTTTTCGCAACTAAAGGTAATGTGTGCAAAATGATTAGATGTTTCAATATAATATACTGATGTTAACAAAACTATTTAAAACTGCATGTGATAAATATATGATAGTTAAACTTTATATACCAACAAATCCGCTTCAAGGTACCCCTCGAAAAGTTAATGCTTTTATTTAAATTCACACTACAGAAAAAATAAAAGATGTGTAGAATTAGCTGACATTTTTAAAATTTGCTCTGTGGACAGTAAACCTTAAAAATAAAAAAATCTAAAGTATGAATAAAATCTGTCATGCACAACCCCTTTGAAAGGTACCCCTAACAATTTTAAATAATATAGTAAATAGAACGTATTGTAAAATGTTACCGGTATTTAGTTTTGACACGATTTTTTTTCTTTTCTTTAAAAGGATAACCATGCCACTTCACGAATTTCGGAAAGGCAAAAGCCAAAAGATGATGCACAGCACGGAATTATCAAAAACCCTAATATGTAAAATTACACATTTGTAGCTAGTTACTCATGGAACCTGGTAAACAAATAAATAATTCATAAATAAAATTAACCTATGTAAAATACACATATAAGACATTAATAATAGTAATAATCAAATAAATTTAGTAATTTATACAATAAGTATTTATTTGTGTATCATTAATTAACAGATGAAGTTTTCTTAAGCTGCCTTGTATGTATTTTCTGTATTGTATCATAAAAAAGTTGTTTATTTATACCAATATTTAGTGATAACCATGCATGTTAGTATAACGTCCTATTTTTTGATAATATTGTACAATATTATTTATGTGCTTTATTTATACATTAGCTTTTTTAAAACCCTGTTTATTTAATGTTTTTCTAATTTATTGTGCAATATTTTATTTGTCTTTTGTTTATCATTATCTACACATTTTGTATTTACTATTTATTGCATGTTGCTATGTTGTATATTTTTTATTTCTGAACGGTTAGTTCTGAATACAAATAGCAATCTTCTATTATTTATATATTTGTTTTTTACTTGAGGCGAGTATGTGTACACTTACTTGCAACTTGTAAGTTATTTCTACATTTTTAATTTATGAAAATAAAAAGAAAATAAAGTAGCAATTTCTATATATCTTGTTGTAGTGATTGCATACTTTCTTTTCTTCTTCACAATTGTAATTACAAATGTATCTGTGCCTCTCCAGTATACCTACATCTGCAAACTGTGTTAGAACCACATTGCATAAAAGCATTAATTACAATACAAGACATATAGTTCTGTTAAGACTAAACGTGTTTCGACAAATGTTTGTTTTATTTGCGAAAGCAAGAGCTGATCTGTCTGACAATGTAATTAATCCCTTTATGCAATATGGTTCTAAAACAATCAGTTTGTAGATGTAGTCTGCTCAAGACAAGACATTATCAATCCTCCTTGTCACTTAGTTCGCACAGTTAGTTCGACTTTGGTCAACGCAACTTCATAACTTCTAATGGGACACAGCATACGCGCCTAGMCAGCCCCATCAGCTCTTGCGTTCGCAAATAAAACAAACGTTTGTCGAAACACCGTTAGTCTTACAGAACTATACAACAACTAATACTGTAATTAATAATACATTTATGCATGATGGTAATAACACGATCAGTTTGCTGATGTATTTTGCATAAGGCAAGAGGCCGTCCATCCTCCTTGGCACTTAGTTAAATCGACCTTGGTCAATGCAGCTTCATATCTACTTATGTTACACAAAGCAATACGCGTCTAGTCAGACACATTAGCTTTTGCGTTCGCATTTAAGTCAAACATTTTTCGAAACACCATTAGTCTAACAGAACTATGCAGCATCTGGTATTGTAATTAATACTTTTATGCATGGTGGTTCTAACACAATCAGTTTGCAGATGAATTCTGCTCAAGAAAAGACTATCCATCCTCCTTGGTACTAACGTTCGCCAGTTAAATCGCCTTTGTTCACTGCAGCTTCATATGTATTCATGGTACACAAGGCAATACGCCTCTAGTCAGACACATCAGCTCTTGCGTTCGCGAATAAAACGAACATTTGTCGAAACACCGTTAGTCTTAACAGAACTATATACATCTTGTATTGTAATCAATCCCTTTACGCAATGTGGTTCTAACACAATCAGTTTGCAGATGAATTCTGCTCAAGAAAAGACACTATTCATCCTCCTTGGTACTAACGTTCGCCAGTTAAATCGCCTTTGTTCACTGCAGCTTCATATGTATTTATCATACACAAGGCAATATGCGTCTAGTCAGACACATCAGCTCTTGCGTTCGCGAATAAAACGAAATTTGTCCCAACACCGTTAGTCTTAACAGAACTATACATCTTGTATTGTAATTAATCCCTTTACACAATGTGGTTTCTACACAATCAGTTTGCAGATGAATTCTGCTCAAGAAAAGACTATCCATCCTCCTTGGTACTAACGTTCGCCAGTTAAATCGCCTTTGTTCACTGCAGCTTCATATGTATTCATGGTACACTAGGCAATACGCGTCTAGTCAGACACATCAGCTCTTGCGTTCGCGAATAAAACGAAGATTTGTCGAAACAGCGTTAGTCTTAACAGAACTATACATCTTGTATTGTAATCAATTCCTTTACACAATGTGGTTCTAACACAATCAGTTTGCAGATGCATTCTGCTCAAGAAAAGACACTATTCATCCTCCTTGGTACTAACGTTCGCCAGTTAAATTGCCTTTGTTCACTGCAGCTTCGTATGTATTTATCGTACACAAGGCAATACGCATCTAGTCAGACACATCAGCTCTTGCGTTCGCGAATAAAATGAACATTTGTCGAAACACCGTTAGTCTTAACAGAACTATACATCTTGTATTGTAATCAATCGCCTTATACAATGTGGTTCTAACACAATCAGTTTACAGATGCATTCTGCTCAAGAAAAGACACTATTCATCCTCCTTGGTACTAACGTTCGCCAGTTAAATTGCCTTTGTTCACTGCAGCTTCATATGTATTTATCGTACACAAGGCAATACGCATCTAGTCAGACACATCAGCTCTTGCGTTCGCGAATAAAATGAACATTTGTCGAAACACCGTTAGTCTTAACAGAACTATACATTTTGTATTGTAATCAATCCCTTTACACAATGTCATTCTAACACAGCTTGCAGATGCATTCTGCTCAAGAAAAGACTATCCATCCTCCTTGGTACTAACGTTCGCCAGTTAAAACGCCTTTGTTCACTGCAGCTTCATATGTATTTATCGTACACAAGGCAATACGCGTCTAGTCAGACACATCAGCTCTTGCGTTCGCGAATAAAACGAACATTTGTCCCAACACCGTTAGTCTTAACAGAACTATACATCTTGTATTGTAATCAATCCCTTTACTCAATGTGGTTCTAACACAATCAGTTTGCAGATGCATTCTGCTCAAGAAAAGACACTATTCATCCTCCTTGGTACTAACGTTCGCCAGTTAAATTGCCTTTGTTCACTGCAGCTTCGTATGTATTTATCGTACACAAGGCAATACGCATCTAGTCAGACACATCAGCTCTTGCGTTCGCGAATAAAACGAACATTTGTCGAAACACCGTTAGTCTTAACAGAACTATACATCTTGTATTGTAATCAATCGCCTTATACAATGTGGTTCTAACACAATCAGTTTACAGATGCATTCTGCTCAAGAAAAGACACTATTCATCCTCCTTGGTACTAACGTTCGCCAGTTAAATTGCCTTTGTTCACTGCAGCTTCATATGTATTTATCGTACACAAGGCAATACGCGTCTAGTCAGACACATCAGCTCTTGCGTTCGCGAATAAAATGAACATTTGTCGAAACACCGTTAGTCTTAACAGAACTATACATCTTGTATTGTAATCAATCCCTTTACACAATGTCATTCTAACACAGCTTGCAGATGCATTCTGCTCAAGAAAAGACTATCCATCCTCCTTGGTACTAACGTTCGCCAGTTAAAACGCCTTTGTTCACTGCAGCTTCATATGTATTTATCGTACACAAGGCAATACGCGTCTAGTCAGACACATCAGCTCTTGCGTTCGCGAATAAAACGAACATTTGTCCCAACACCGTTAGTCTTAACAGAACTATACATCTTGTATTGTAATCAATCCCTTTACTCAATGTGGTTCTAACACAATCAGTTTGCAGATGCATTCTGCTCAAGAAAAGAAACTTTTCATCCTCCTTGGTACTAACGTTCGCCAGTTAAATCGCCTTTGTTCACTGCAGCTTCATATGTATTTATCGTACACAAGGCAATACGCGTCTAGTCAGACACATCAGCTCTTGCGTTCGCGAATAAAAAGAACATTGTCGAAACACCGTTAGTCTTAACAGAACTATACATTTTGTATTGTAATCAATCCCTTTACACAATGTGGTTCTAACACAATCAGTTTGCAGATGCATTCTGCTCAAGAAAAGACACTATTCATCCTCCTTGGTACTAACGTTCGCCAGTCAAATCGCCTTTGTTCACTGCAGCTTCATATGTATTTATGGTACACTAGGCAATACGCGTCTAGTCAGACACATCAGCTCCTGCGTTCGCGAATAAAACGAACATTGTCGAAACACCGTTAGTCTTAACAGAACTATATACCTTGTATTGTAATCAATCCCGTTACACAATGTGGTTCTAACACAATCAGTTTGCAGATGCATTCTGCTCAAGAAAAGTCACAATTCATCCTCCTTGGTACTAACGTTCGCCAGTTAAATCGCCTTTGTTCACTGCAGCTTCATATGTATTCATGATACACTAGGCAATACGCGTCTAGTCAGACACATCAGCTCTTGCGTTCGCGAATAAAACGAACATTTGTCGAAACACCGTTAGTCTTAACAGAACTATACATCTTGTAATGTAATCAATCCCTTTACACAATGTGGTTCTAACACAATAGTTTGCAGATGCATTCTGCTCAAGAAAAGACACTTCATCCTCCTTGGTACTAACGTTCGCCAGTTAAATCGCCTTTGTTCACTGCAGCTTCATATGTATTCATGGAACACTAGGCAATACGCGTCTAGTCAGACACATCAGCTCTTGCGTTCGCGAATAAAACGAACATTTGTCGAAACATCGTTCGTCTTAACAGAACTATACATCTTGTATTGTAATCAATCCCTTTACACAATGTGATTCTAACACAATCAGCTTGCAGATGCATTCTGCCCAAGAAAAGACTATCCATCCTCCTTGGTACTAACGTTCGCCAGTTAAATCGCCTTTGTTTACTGCAGCTTCATATGTATTCATGGTACACTAGGCAATACGCGTCTAGTCAGACACATCAGCTCTTGCGTTCGCGAATAAAACGAACATTTGTCGAAACACCGTTAGTCTTACTTAACAGAACTATACATCTTGTATTGTAATCAATCCCTTTATACAATGTGGTTCTAACACAATCAGTTTGCAGATGAATTCTGCTCAAGAAAAGACTATCCATCCTCCTTGGTACTAACGTTCGCCAGTTAAATCGCCTTTGTTCACTGCAGCTTCATAGGTATTTATGGTACACAAGGCAATACGCCTCTAGTCAGACACATCAGCTCTTGCGTTCGCGAATAAAACGAACATTCGTCGAAACACCGTTAGTCTTAACAGAATATACATCTTGTATTGTAATCAATCCCTTTACACAATGTGGTTCTAACACAATCAGTTTGCAGATGCATTCTGCTCAAGAAAACACTATTCATCCTCCTTGGTACTAACGTTCGCCAGTTAAATCGCCTTTGTTCACTGCAGCTTCATATGTATTTATGGTACACAAGGCAATACGCATCTAGTGAGACACATCAGCTCTTGCGTTCGCGAATAAAACGAACATTTGTCGAAACACCGTTAGTCTTAACAGAACTATACATCTTGTATTGTAATCAATCGCTTTATACAATGTGGTTCTAACACAATCAGTTTGCAGATGTATTCTTGTCAAGGCAAGACACTATCCTTCCTCCTTGGTACTTACATTCGCCAGCTAAATCGACTTTAGTCGATGCAGCTTCATATCTCCTTATGGTACACAAAGCAATACGCGTTTAGTTAGACACATCAGCTCTTGCGTTCGCGAATAAAACGAACATTTGTCGAAACACCGTTAGTCTTAACAGAACTATACATCTTGTATTGTAATCAATCCGTTTATACAATGTGGTTCTAACACAGTTTGCAGATGCATTCTGCTCAAAAAAAGACACTATCCATCCTCCTTGGTACTTCGTTCGCCAGTTAAATCGCCTTTGTTCACTGCAGCCTTATATGTATTTATCGTACACAAGGCAATACGCGTCTAGTCAGACACATCAGCTCTTGTGTTCGCGAATAAAACGAACATTTGTCGAAACACCGTTAGTCTTAACAGAACTATACATCTTGTATTGTAATCAATCCCTTTACACAATGTGGTTCTAACACAATCAGTTTGCAGATGCATTCTGCTCAAGAAAAGACACTTCATCCTCCTTGGTACTAACGTTCGCCAGTTAAATCGCCTTTGTTCACTGCAGCTTCATATGTATTTATGGTACACAAGGCAATACGCGTCTAGTCAGACACATCAGCTCTTGTGTTCGCGAATAAAACGAACATTTGTCGAAACACCGTTAGTCTTAACAGAACTATACATCTTGTATTGTAATCAATCCCTTTACACAATGTGGTTCTAACACAATCAGTTTGCAGATGCATTCTGCTCAAGAAAAGACACTATCCATCCTCCTTGGTACTTAAGTTCGCCAGTTAAATCGCCTTTGTTCCCTGCAGCTTCATATGTATTTATGGTACACAAGGCAATACGCGTCTAGTCAGACACATCAGCTCTTGCGTTCGCGAATAAAACGAACATTTGTCGAAACACCGTTAGTCTTAACAGAACTATACATCTTGTATTGTAATCAATCCCTTTACACAATGTGGTTCTAACACAATCAGTTTGCAGATGCATTCTGCTCAAGAAAAGACACTATCCATCCTCCTTGGTACTTAAGTTCGCCAGTTAAATCGCCTTTGTTCACTGCAGCTTCATATGTATTTATGGTACACAAGGCAATACGCGTCTAGTCAGACACATCAGCTCTTGTGTTCGCGAATAAAACGAACATTTGTCGAAACACCGTTAGTCTTAACAGAACTATACATCTTGTATTGTAATCAATCCCTTTACACAATGTGGTTCTAACACAATCCGTTTGCAGATGCATTCTGCTCAAGAAAAGACACTATCCATCCTCCTTGGTACTTAAGTTCGCCAGTTAAATCGCCTTTGTTCCCTGCAGCTTCATATGTATTTATGGTACACAAGGCAATACGCGTCTAGTCAGACACATCAGCTTTTGCGTTCGCGAATAAAACGAACATTTGTCTAAACACCGTTAGTCTTAACAGAACTATACATCTTGTATTGTAATCAATCCCTTTACACAATGTGGTTCTAACACAATCAGTTTGCAGATGCATTCTGCTCAAGAAAAGACACTATCCATCCTCCTTGGTACTTAAGTTCGCCAGTTAAATCGCCTTTGTTCACTGCAGCTTCATATGTATTTATGGTACACAAGGCAATACGCGTCTAGTCAGACACATCAGCTCTTGCGTTCGCGAATAAAACGRACATTTGTCTAAACACCGTTAGTCTTAACAGAACTATACATCTTGTATTGTAATCAATCGCTTTATACAATGTGGTTCTAACACAATCAGTTTGCAGATGCATTCTGCTCAAGAAAAGACACTATCCATCCTCCTTGGTACTTAAGTTCGCCAGCTAAATCGACTTTGGTCAATGCAGCTTCATATCTACATATGGTACACAAGGCAATACGCATCTAGTCAGACACATCAGCTCTTGCGTTCGCGAATAAAACGAACATTTGTCTAAACACCGTTAGTATTAACAGAACTATACATCTTGTATTGTAATCAATCGCTTTATACAATGTGGTTCTAACACAATCAGTTTGCAGATGCATTCTGCTCAAGAAAAGACACTATCCATCCTCCTTGGTACTTAAGTTCGCCAGCTAAATCGACTTTGGTCAATGCAGCTTCATATCTACTTATGGTACACAAGGCAATACGCATCTAGTCAGACACATCAGCTCTTGCGTTCGCGAATAAAACGAACATTTGTCGAAACACCGTTAGTCTTAACAGAACTATACATCTTGTACTGTAATCAATCGCTTTATACAATGTGGTTCTAACACAATCAGTTTACAGATGCATTCTGCTCAAGAAAAGATACTATTCATCCTTCTTGGTACTAACGTTCGCCAGTTAAATTGCCTTTGTTCACTTTAGCTTCATATGTATCTATCGTACACAAGGCAATACTCGTCTAGTCAGACACATCAGCTCTTGCGTTCGCGAATAAAACGAACATTTGTCGAAACAGCGTTAGTCTTAACAGAACTATACATCTTGTATTGTAATCAATCGCTTTATACAATGTGGTTCTAACACAATCAGTTTGCAGATGCATTCTGCTCAATAAAGGACACTATCCATCCTCCTTGGTACTTAAGTTCGCCAGCTAAATCGACTTTGGTCAATGCAGCTTCATATCTATTTATGGTACACAAGGCAATACGCGTCTAGTCAGACACATCAGCTCTTGCGTTCGCGAATAAAACGAACATTTATCGAAACACCGTTAGTCCTACAGAACTATACAACTTCTACTGTAATTAATACATTTATGTGTGATGGTACACGATCAGTTTGCTGATGTATTCTGCACAAGGCAAGACCCAGTCCATCCTCCTTGGCACTTACAATTGCCAGTTAAACCGACCTTGGTCAATGCAGCTTCATATCTCCTCATGCTACACAAAGCACTACGCGTCTAGTCAGACACATCAGCTTTTGCGTTCGCATTTAAGACGAACATTTGTCGAAACAACGTTAGTAACAACTATGCAGCGATACAATCTGTTATGCTTGCTGGGTACAATGCTGATATTATGTCAGGGACATACGCCTAACTACTAATAACGATTTTGCTCAATATAATAGTATCAGGGACTATATTGTTTGATCTAAAGCGACACAATCTCATATGCTTGTTGGGTGCAACGCTGTTATTATATGAGTCAGGCAGGTACGTCTAGCTAGTAATAACGCTTTTGCTCAATGTAATAGTATACGGGACTATATTCTTTGATTTAAAGTGACACAATCTGTTATGTGGGTTCAATGCTGGTTTTATGAGTCAGGAAAACACGTCTACCTTCTAATAACAATTTTGCTCAATATAATAGCATAAGGAATCATTTTGATCGATTTAAAGCGGCACAATATGTTATGCTTGCTGGGTACAATGCTGGTATTACATGAGACATGCAGATACGTCTAGCTTCTATCAATGCTGATATTATTAATTATGAGTCAGGAAGACACGACTACCTTCTAATAACGCTTTTGCTCCATATAATAGTATAAGGGACCATTTTGATCGATTTAATGTGCCACAATCTGTTATGCTTGCTGGGTATAATGCTGGTATTGTATGAGTCAGGAAGACACGTCTACCTTCTAATAAAGCTTTCGCTCAATATAATAGTATAAGGGACTATATTGTTCGATTTAAAATGATACAATCTGTTATACTTACTGGGTACAATGCTGGTATTATATGGGTCAGGAAGACACGTCTAGCTTCTAATAATGATTTTGCTCAATATAGTAGCATAAGGAACCATTTTGTTCGATTTAAAGCAACACAATCTTTTATGCTTGCTGCGTACAATGCTGGTATTATATGGGACAGGAAGAACCGTCTAGCTTCTAATAACGCCGTGGCGGCTGGTGACAAATTCTATTGGGTCGGCAGTAAATAATTTTGTATATACTCGTAGTTGTTGTTTATTACTTGCTACTTCTGTAAATTTTCATATCGCAGCAAGTTAAAAAGAGTTCATTTGGTAAACAAATAGCCTAATCTGGCAACTAGCTTCATAATTTCAACGTTAAGCGTGCACCTGTACTGCACCGGAGAGGAGAAGTCAATATATGTCGACCCAATCCGAAGATGTATTCGGAAGTCCGGCAGACAGCATTAAGAGATTATATGGGTATTGGCGCTTACTTATTTTATTTTCTTTTTGTGTGAAATTCTTCAATGATTTCAGATTGACTAAATTTATAACATGTATTTAATTAATTCTGTTAAATGTTTGAAGGTATCTTCTTAAAATTGTTTATTTAAGAGGATAGCTCTTACAATAATCTTGGGAAAATGAAAAATTTCGTAGAACATTCGGGTAGTTTTTCGTGATTTCAGTATTGAACTATATATATATATATATATATATATATATATATATATATATATATATATATATATATATATATATATTGTTGTTCAAATGTACATGTCAAAATTAATTTTCGGAATCCGACGATTATGAATGCCGGGCCTCCTTTATTAACTTCAATAAAAACATATAGGTATGTAAAATTAAATTATGATTATAAAAAAAAACTATAAACATGTAAAGGGTGTCAATCAGATAATTTGTAATACTCAGTAGAAAACAGAACTATAATTGGTTGATTAAAAAAAACTTGAAATAATTGAAATAAATGATGAAGTCAGTTTTAACGTTTTATGCTGTCTGCCGGCCCCAGGCATTGCAGTCTCAATTTTCGCCTCAGGATTCAATATGCGCGCAGGGTTGCGTCTTTGTTCAGCTCATAGGAAAACGATGCTATTGCTTCCTTATACGATGCGGTCTGCCGACCCAGCGCTTGGATCACGGACTTGGATACAAACACATACACGGMCCAGTCACGGTTGCCGAGTAGCGTAAATTTTTCGGGATAACCCGTAAAAATGTGATTTTGGCTAATTATTAATTTGATGGTAATGTAAAAAAATACGCTCGAACTGTTTMAAGATATCTGAAMATAATAAAACAAAATATACATAAAAATACAAAAAAAAATTTCTTCGATCAAAATTCTGCCGACCCGGACGATCCGCCACTGTAATAACGATTAGCTCAATATAAGGAACCATTTAGTTCGATTTAAAGCGATACAATCTGTTATGCTTGTTGGATGCAATGATGTTATTGTATGAGTCTGGAAGACACGTCTACCTTCTAATAACGCTAACTCTCGAAATAATAGTATAAGGGACCAATTTAATCGATTCAAAGCAACACAATCTGTTAAGTTTGCTGGGTACAATGCTGGTATTATATGAGTAAGTAAGATACGTCTAGCTTCTAATATCGATATTGCTCAATATAATAGTATAAGAGACTATATTGTTCGATTTAAAGTGATAGAATCTGTTATGCTTGCTGGGTACAATGCTGGTATTATATGAGTCAGGAAGATACGTCTAGCTTCTAATTACGACATTGCTCGATATAATAGCATAAGGAACCATTTTATTCGATTGAAAGCGACACAATCTTTTATGCTTGCTGGGTACAATGCTGGTATTATATAAGTCATGAAGATACGTCTAGCTTCTACAAACGATTTGCTCAATATAATAGTATAAGGAACCATTTTGTTCGATTTAAAGCGGCACAATCTGTTATGCTTGTAGGGTGCAATGCTGATATTGAGTTAAGCAGATACGTCGAGCTTCTAAAAACGCTTTTGCTCAATATATTGTTTTATATTGTTTGATTTAAAGCGACACTATATGTTATGCTTGCAGGGTACGATGCTGTTATTATATGAGTCAGGACGACACGTCTACCTTCTAATAACGCTTTTGCTCGATATAATAGTATAAGGGTCTATATTGTTTTGATTTAAAGCGTCAAAATCTGTTATGCTTGTTGGGTGCAATGGTGTTATATGATCAGGCAGAGGAGTCTAGCTTCTAATAACGCTTTTGTTCATTATAATAGTATCAGGGACTATATTGTTTCATTTAAAGCGACACAATCTGTTATGCTTGCTGGGTACAATGCTGGTATTATATGAGTCAGGAAGACACGTCTGCCTTCTAATAACACTTTTGCTCGATATAATAGTATAAGTGGCTCTATTGTTTGATTTAAATCGACACAATCTGTTATGCTTGCTGGGTACAAATGATGATCAGGTTTTTTTTAAGGTCGCTTAGAGCAGACAAACAAATAAATGTGCGGTAGTAATTTTATACTTGTGATGATAAACTGAATTGTTGGTATTTGTAGTTTTATAACTTGAAATGAAAATAAAACCTAACATTTACCGAGTAAAAAGGAAATTCTGCCACACTCTGCCTAACTTATTAAAATATTACATATATAACATGAGACGCTAGCTATCGGCAATTTGTAAAACCTTGAATTAGCCGACAAACACATGGACGTCAGCGAATCGTTTGTTCGGTATCCTTGGTGGAGTTACACGCAGTTTTTTCTCATTAGTTGCTATGACTCCACTTATTATTATTCAATAATGGTTTGAAATACCAACGACCAATTTTTCAACAATGCGTTGTCTGTATTTTTCTATTTCAGTGTTTTTTGAGCTGAAAGGTGGGGCAACTAAAAATTACTAATTATTTTTCATTTTAATAATCATTATTTTCTGCTTTTTAATCTTTGTCTTGATATAGGCGGTATATCCATTATAAATCAATAATAAAACTACCGAAAAAAGTTGGAGTTAACAGCACTCGCAGTTCCCAAGCGGTCACCCATCCAAGTGCTAACCGCGCCCGGCGCCAGAACCATTCATATTATCATTTTGGAACTAATATTTACAATTTTATAGGCGGCCAACTTTTTAAATTATGTTGAAAACAAGTAACACTAAGTGTTAACTGGCAAAAGACAATTTGTTTTTTGTATAAAATCTCGTTATGGTTGTGAGAAATTGCGGAAAGCTGTTCATAAAATTACATGAGACGCATAAGTATGTTAAAATGCATATCTATGCTATGCAGTCTGCACTGCAACCAACTATAGATAGATCTATTTCGCTGTCATTACAGCTCATCAGCAGTGTAGTTTACCAAAAGCCTGGCATGAGCAGCAGGTTGGCAATATAGTGTATGCACGCATAGCTTGAAAATATGTTTTCTGTTTTCATTATAAACATTAAGGTTTTCAGGGTCGGAACTAGTAACATAATAAACTTCCAGCGCTTTACCCAACATTGTTTTGGGTGAAATGTTAGGTTTCAATAAAGTGTTTTGATATGCGAATCTGTAGAAAGTTGTTTAGTGGTGCGCTACAGGCTTCGATCGAAGGACCCACTTGATCACTTCCGGTTTTCAAACGTACGGGCTTTCTATCGAATAGCCTTTCGATCGTATAGCCCGTCACGTGTTCCTACGATTTCTTCCGTGACGGGTTATAGGCAAATTTACAATAGTGACACGATACCTGGCGGCAGATACATAAAATATTAAGAACAGTACTTTAATGCTGGAAAAAGGCGGAATTGTTGTGTAATAGGGCTGTTTTTGTTATATTGTATTAGCATTTTTAAATTGTGGGCAGTGAATGTTATTAAGAAAAAGAGGATAAATATAAACACAAAAAGCATGTGTGATATTATATTGTACATATGCGGTTATGTGGTTAAGCGGTTATCACATAGGTTACTGCCACAAGTGTGTTTTGGTTACCATTACCACTTCCTTTGTAATAATTATATTGAATATACTCGTTTGCGAACCAATCTGTGTTTCATACGCGATACAGACGAGTATATTATAATGGCAAGTACTGTTCATTACTGCCATTTGCAAAGCCACACTAACGCCGTGCACGCGCCCGCGTTAAGAGACCTTGGGTGGATTGAACAAACAAATATGGGGTATAAATACAAATTAAATCGTATGTAAAGTGACACGGCAAAAAACGGGTGTTTATGCGAAATGAACGATATAATAATCAAATATGGTTTTGGAGGTACTAAAGTAATTACTTATAATAATAAACTGAATAGTTTAAGGCGCAGTGTTTGTGAAATATGTCGAAATTATCACATTGAATAGCTTGCAAACAAACTGGTTTTTGTTTGTACTTTGTTTCACACTATCATTTTCAAGAAATCTTTCTTAATCGTTGAATTATTCGATAAATAGTGTCAAACAAAGCACAAACAAAAACCAGCAAGCTATTCAATATAGTGACTACTAATAATTATTACTTTAGTATTCCATCCTCATTTTATGGCATTCATTGTTCGTCAAGCAAATGCAAATATGAATGGGTATCTATAAGCTGGTACAATATGACGCGAGATGCGCGAAGGCGGACCTCGCTTCGAAGATCATCAACTATAGCGTAGTACCGAACGAGCGCTAAACCATCCTGAAAACATACCTACTGTTGTTATTCATGCTACATATGCTATGCATATGGGTATTAAACGCAGGGTCACGGGCGTAACCAGGGGGGGGGTTTGGGKGTTTGAACCCCCCCCCCCCGAAATATCAAAATATTGCATTAATGTTATACGTAATGAAATATAAGGAGAGGCAAGGAGTATAAAATATTACTTAAATATTTTGAGTTTGCTGCGCTGCCACCTATGGCGTAACCCTCGTATGCTTTCGTGCGGTGCGGGCCGTGGTTCAATTCAGTTTCAGTTTTGTCTTCGAATGTTCGAGTAACTTACTTGCCTTATTATTGTTAATCCAGGAGTAAGTAAATAGCTCAATAGGACTAATGTTTTATTAATTCTTGACGTGCAGTGTAGTCTTAGGCCCCGATTTCATTTTTTGTTGTAAGTAGTGGCGCGGTACGAGGGTTTGACGCATTCTTATGCAAAGGCGCCACAAGTACGAAAATGGAACTCGCAATCTCCATTTGCATCGTTTCCGTTGCAGCGCTGAGTGACGATGCAAATAAAGATTTCGAGTTCCATTTTCGTACTTATGGCATCTTTGCATAAGAACGCGTCAAAACTTGCACTGCGCCACCCCTTGTAACCAGAAATGAAATCGGGGTCTTAGTCGCAATCAGTAGCGGCTGGTGCGGCAGGGCACACGGGCAATGCCCCACCAACAGAAAAATAAGAAAAAGGCAAATTTCAATTTAAAATAGTTTATTTAATTATTTTGACGAACCTCTGTGGTATTTTATTTTGCCGTCGCACAGCGATACAAGTGGCGCCGGGAGGGTATACGCTGAAATGTCCGAACCAATCGCAGGTCTCGCCTCTCGCAGTTTGCATACACAACGCATGCGCTATATGCTATATTATTCGTTATTCCTGCTTCACCGTCACACGTGTTGCAGTGTTTTCATTTCAAACAGTGAAGAAATTTATTATTTATTAATATTCTACTTACAGCTACATTTATCATTTATTGTTACATTTGTGCCTTTGTGTTTTTGCGGTTGTTTTTTCGCGAAGGTCGACTTGTGAATGCGAAGAAGTGTTTTAATCGGACAGAATTGAAGTAAAGCAGCTAGGTCCACTTCGTCCTGTCCTTAACTTACAAAACCAAGCCATCGTAAAAGGTAAAACTGTTAAAAGAAATTTTAATTCTGGTATGTACGCAAATGATATTTGGTTATGTGGCTGCTACAAGAGTAATTCGTTGTTTTGTTTTGTTTGCTTACTAATGGCAGGCAGTAATGGTAACCTTTAGAACTGCAATTCCCTCTATATGATATAAAATCTCCCTACAATTTCCCTCTCTAACTTGAAATTTTCCCTCTTTTGTCCATACAATACAGTTTTACTTGTATTTCTAATATTTTTGAATTTTGAAGTTTTTCACAATGTATTAATTATAACATTCTAAAATAAATAAATGACAGCCCTCCAAACTGTGATGGGTATCTAGGTAAAATATAAATACCTAAGCAATTTTTATCTTATTTGACATTATATTTAACTTTTTTTAAAATGATATCACCATGCGGCACTTCAAAAATCTAACACATAAACTAGAACTTTCCAATAGCCAGCAACAATGTTAAACTTAAAATAAGTCCGTCAACCTTAATTGCAAGTTGCATCTCTTGTTCTTGTCTAGTGTAATACTGTTCCTCAATCTAGGAACTTAAGGCTTAACATATTTCAAGCTTCAAACGCTATGTAACAGCATCCGTCAAGTTATAGTTAAACAACTACTATTTGTGCATTGCAATAAATTCAAGTTTTAAACAAATGTAACGCCTTGTATCAAAAAAATGTTAAATTCAGAATTTCCCTACATCATGAAGATTTTTTAATTTCCCTCACAGTTTAAAATCAGCAAGATTTTTCCCTACATGTAGGGAAATTTCCCTCAAGTTACCATCACTGATGGCAGGTGACGATTGCGATCCGGCCTGGGTTAAGGCGGGAGTTACGGATTTGAAGCATCTGGGCGAAAAAATTAAAAAAACATTCAATATGTCAAAAACATTTAAATTCCTCGCTAGAATCAACTAAGCAGTGCTTACATGCTTGAAATTTTGAAACAAAAGATGCGGTTAAACAAAATCGTTACATACTTTGTCGTTTAATTGATTGCATTAAATTTTGTGGAGCCTTTGAGCTAGCTTTGCACGGTCACATTGAAAGAGTAGATAGTCAGAATCCGGGCATTTTTAAAGGTTTGGTTAATTTAATGGCGGAAATTGACACAACGTTAAAATCTCATATCGAAAACTCTAAAAATAGTGTTTCTTCAGGCCTATCCAAAACGATACAAAACGAACTCTTAGCGATAAGTCACGGATTTATTGGGGAACAAATATAATCAGCAGATTTCATTGCTACAGCAGCGTTAGTTAGATAAGTCTACTTTGGTTCCCGAGCTTGCGCATGCGCATGATTACCTACAAATGCCTTACGAAGCCATCAGATTAATTCAAATTCGAAGGAGACAAAGCACACTAAAACAGATACATATTACATAGTTAGCATATTACCAATGTACAGGGTGATCAATTAAAAGATGTGACCGAGATTATACCATATACGGTAAGTTCTAGAGCTTTGGGCAAAAATAATCAACTTAAATGGCAAAGCGAAATTGATAGAAATTATTTTCGAATTCGTAAAAGCACCAAAAAATTAAAAATGCATGCAACAATTAATATTAAAAGATTATCTCAACGAAACTGTCATTTTCGTACGGAAATTTTTTTCAAATAGTAAGCAAAACTGTCTATCTTGGAAACAGACATTGTAAACAATCATAATTCAGTCAGGTAAAAATTAGATTTTAAATTCAATAATTTGCAATCTTAATTCGTATATATTTGATCTTTTGCCAATTAAAAATGGTGTTTCTAATGCATATTATGTGACAATTATCAACATATCCTATACATATAAATGGTCAATATTGTTAGAAAAAACGTAAGTCTTTTAAGTTACACATTTGAACTCCTTATCATGGGATGTGAAATTAAAGTAAAACTGAACTCTAATTATTCGGATGAATTGTAAAAGTAAAACCCATCATGGCTATTGACAAATAAATACCACGAAGATGTGGCATCATGCGCATGCGCAAGCTTTTTTTAATTTGTCAATAGTCATGATGGGGTTTTACTTTTACAATTCATCCGAATAATTAGTGTTCAGTTTTACTTTAATTTCACATCCATTGATAAGGAGTTCAAATGTGTAACTTAAAAGACTTACGTTTTTTCTAACAATATTGACTATTTATATGTATAGGATATGTTGATAATTGTCACATAATATGCATTAGAAACACCATTTTTAATTGGCAAAAGATCAAATATATAGGAATTAAGGTTGCAAATTATTCAATCTAATTTTTACCTGACTGAATTATGATTGTTTACAATGTCTGTTTTCTGTTTTCTAGATAGACAGTTTTGCTGGTTTTGTGTCGTTGGAGCGACACGACGATGGAGCGACACATACAAGTGCGACTATGAATCGACACGTCCGTTGCACACGATACAATCAGCTTTATAATGTTTTGGTGGAAAGTTGTAGCTGACTATACCGTTCTGCTGGTTGCCTAGCCGTAGGGTTATTTTTGCTTCTTCAGTTTATGATAAATTGCTTCATTTCACATAATTAAGTAAATATCTATTCTATCCAAGTGCATACTCCTAACCACCCATTTAAACACACCCTGTAGTACCTACCAATAAATGCTAAGAAAACAAAAAAAAAACAGCAAACAGTACCTACATTATTAAACAATTTTTTCAAATCAACAGTGTGTCTGTATCTTCTGATTTTAATTGTAAGCTTGCACTGTTATATATTAATGATTTTATGATAACTGATAGGATGCATAATTATGCATCTGTATGCATTATGCATTTGTAATTACAAATAATACCCTCGTATATATTCAAGGTTAGTACTTCTTATTTCATGTAAACCGTGAGCCAAAATCACATTAACCTAGTTGAAATTATCCGCAAATCTGTTCATCACACATCTGCGTCATCATTGTTGATAATTAATTTTAAGGAAAATTTATCATATATTTTGGTTTACATAAAGTAAATACTGGCCTCAAATGTGTACAAGGTATTATCATTGAATATAGTTTAAAGTTATGAAAAAAACTGAAGCGTTTAACCAATACTATTCGTTATCCAGCACATTTTGGTAACAGGTAATTGATTGGTTACCTCTTATTTTATAAATGTTTCCTTCTCATTTTTGATTGATGAAATACGAGTTTCATTAAAATGCAGGTCTGTAGCGCAACCAACTACAAATATATCTGTTTTCAAGTTGTTACAGTTCGTCAAAGTAGTTTATGTCTAATTATTAGAACGAGATAAAATCCTTAATAGTATATGACTCTCATGCAGCAGAAAATCAAGTTAAAAAGCTTACTTAGGCAAATTTTATAAGCATTATTTCATTTATTCTCATCTCTCAGTTATGAATTGTGTAGATGGTTTTCAAGTTGTGTTGCTTGACACCTGGCACCATGTAGCGAGTGTTCCTTAATGGAAATTTCTCGAAAACTAAGCGGAATTTTTTTGGTTTTTTTCGATGTTAGAAATCGAAATTCTGAAGGGGGGCTGTATTCAGTAGTTTTTATCAATTAAAAMTATTTTTTTTCAAATTTTCTTTTATTACAAAAAAATTTAATCATGCCTTCCAACAGAATTTGAATAAGTTGTATCCATAATTTCGTTAAAAAAATTTATATTGGCAAATGTGAGAATGAATGGAAATTATTATTTGTAAAACTTTCATCCTTTTTTCTTCTCTCTCGACTTACCTAGATAAGGCTACAGTCCGCACGTGTTAGACCTTTTGGATTGTAAACTCATAATAACAATTTTCAACTGAAAATGGGCCACAAATCCTATTATGAATGTCTTATTTGAGAGACCTCATCACTATTTCAGTTTTCTAATTGCCACAGGGCATCGGATACCTTGCCTTGTTATACCTATTTATCGATCTAGTAAATTTTCAGAAGCAAATAGCAATGCTTATGTAAAACACAACCACAAGATTATTAATAACAAGAATCATTATTAAAAAAAACATGTGATAATGTATTAAATCATGTTGATAATAAACTCGGAGACCACAGATACTTGCAAAGCTTGCCAAACGGATTCGACATGTAACTTGAAATTCTACAGCATTGTCTTTTTATAAATGTTAAACAATGTTTTCAGAAGTGTAAAATTATATTTATCATGACATCTTTTGTTATTACATGCTTATTATTTTAAATAAATGTTTACCATATGACAGGCACTTTATGTTCAATTTACTATTTTATGTACAATGAGGTGATTAACCTGAATTTATGTTTGCAAATACGAACATTTGTGCTCATTAATATTACTTAAAAATACTTATTGCAAAATATCAATCATACCAAACTTACTTATTTGAAATACACACATTTTAAGTAACACTATTAATTCATTCTACAGTTGACACGTCCATTTTATCAGTTAACCTGTAATGGCAAAACCTAAGTTTATGGACTAAAACCGTCAGCCTTACTGGTTGCCGTTTGCTTGTGCTGTGCACTTTTAATTCTGTAGTTGTTGGAAGTAAAATACCTATATAGTCAAAGAACACCATGTCATATTTACAAAACTGCAGCAAATGATTCATAATATAGAGAATAGGATATACATGTTGATCATAGTTAGGCCAGTACCTATCCAGCGAGCCCGTTCCGTTGAGTTGTTCTCGAACTGTAAGTCTGGCAGACATATAGGTGGACCGGAAAGCAGMACCTTTGGAAAATGTGCTAAAAAATAATGCATTCGATGAATTAATAATTAAGTTAAGAGAAATAACAATATAGTCAGAGATAGTGTGTAAAAAAACACTGATTCTTTAAATGGAAAATTCCGAAATAAATTAAAACAAAGGAAATGCCTATTGTGACGGTTTGCGTGAGTATGTTCTATTAGCATACTTTCAACAAAAATCAAAGTCCCAAAACCGTCCTCACTTTGGAGCCACTACTCAATGCTGAGTACAATGTTATCGAAGAATAAGAACGTTAATATTAGGCAGGTTTAACAATCTCATTGGTTTTTTTGGAAAAGATAATCCGAAGGCTATAAAGCAAAAAAATCATAAGTGTTAAGCAAAGACGAAATTGCAAAATTTTGAACAATAGCAGATGATGAAAATTACTTGATTATTCATATGATTATCATATTGTTATACCTTCGACGAAAAAAACAAATCGTCCTCGAGAATTTTTGATCACTTGTGGAACTGAACTTGGTCGAAATTATACAGAAATATATGTGTCTAAGCCCACTTGAAACTGACCATCGAAGAATTTTTTTACATACAGAAAAGGGCAATGTATCATACAACCCGTAGAGATCAATACGTTTGGAACCATCCAAATGCCGAACAAATAGTTGCGGGCAATACCACAATAATAGACAACGCAATTTAATAAAAATTTTGATTTAACATTAATCTGTCAAATTACTTTTCGCACTAGTGGTTAATGGTAATAATATTAAGACAGAAATTCTTATCTGTTTTGTGTCCTGCTAGATTCTACAACATTTGTATACATAATTGTCATTAGTAACAACTATAATAAGTATATACACACTCTTGCACTAAAGTAGTGCTGTAAAACTGGGCTGGCAGATAATTACGACTTGCATTGCACGCATAATAATAATGTTTGGAACAGTTTTTGTTTCTTAAATTATTATATGATGAGAAACACAGTTATCGCCTGTCTTTGTTGTTTTAGTTTTGTTAGAAATATTATTAGTATTATTTAAAATTTTCAAACCCGTAGCTTATGCCACCAGTTGGGCGTACAGTCTTGAACAGAACTTTCAGCACACAAACAGCTTTTATGTGGAGTGGTGTATAACCGACGTGTCGCTTCATCGTCGCATTGGTGTGTCGCTCCATCGTTGCGCTTCGGTTTTGCTTACTATTTGAAAAAAATTTCCGTACAAAAATGACAGTTTCGTTGAGTTAATCTTTTAATATTAATTGTTGCATACATTTATTAATTTTTTTTGTGCTTTTACGAATCTGAAAATAATTTCTATCAATTTCGCTTTGCCATTTAAGTTGATTATTTTTACCCAAAGCTCTAGAACTTATCGTATATGGTATAAGATCGGTTACATCTCTTAATTGATCACCCTGTACATTGGTAATATGCTAACTATGTATCTGTTTTAGTGTGCCTTGTCTCCTTCGAATTTGAATTAATCTCGTCTCCTAACGCATTTGTAGGTAATCATGCGCATGCGCAAGCTCGGGAGCCAAAGTAGACCATCTATCCCTACCCCTAGACTTTTGTGTAATGCTGCGTATCGTATACCTCAATCTTGCGTTATTTCACCACCGGTATCGCTACTAGCATAGATTAATTAAGAAAGATACCCAATGTAAATGCACCGCATTGCCACAGAACCGTAGTGAATGATCTTCACTCAAGAGGGCGAAAGAATGTCCAAAGCGCGCGATATTGTATCCCAAATGTTTTGTACTGTATGTCCCTCCCGCCCAGACTGCATGCGAACGGAATGTGGGCGGTAGTCACAATCCCACCACTGCACTTGTACAGCAGCTGACTGCAACACCCGTAATGCTTAACAAAATAATATTTTATGTGGCGAAGGGTCAATAGTAGAGTGCCCGATCGGACMTATTTTGACTTGTGTGGGGGACTCGGGATTACAAGCTAAAACTTACACAGATGTAAGCTAATATATTGATAATTATAAATCCAGAATTATAAGAATTAGACCGAGCCGAAAGTCAATATCGTTAAAAATGCAACTAACGGTGCATTGTATTTAATTTGAAACATTTTCTGTACCGAATATTTTTAAATAAATTTTTGACTTGCAAAATACATTGCCTCTTACGGCCGAAAAATAATAAAAGGTCAGTTTTTCGGTTTCAGCGCCGTCTACAATTAATTCAAAATTCCCTAATTTTCAGTTTACCTAGCATTATCGCGCGTGTCCTTTTAGGTGCCATTCGTGGCAAATTCATATTTTTTGATTTACCGATAAAGGTAGTATAAAATTAAATGTAAAAATTACATTTTTCTGGGAGACGCGACTGCTGCCGTGTTCGCGTGGCCGCATCGTCCATCTCTACTATTTCCKTAGCTCCGTCCTTCGTCCACTAGTGCAGCTCAGGGAGGGACGCGATAGATCAAAATACAATAATTAGGAAATCTGTCTAATTAATCCTATTTAAGTTTTCATATTGACAAACACGTTCGAAAGTATATTAAAAATCCTCACTAACCTATGAAAGAAAAATTAAACTAATAACTACGCATGTAGTTCATTAAACGTTTTATTATACAATTCTGCACGCAAATCATGATAAAATAAATTAATCTTTTTACAAAATTGCACAATTTACTTATCGAAATTTGTTCTTGAGCTGTGGTATTCCTGAGTCTTAAGACACCTTTATATGAAACGAAATGTCTTCAAGAATGTAATGTTTCAACCAATATTTTAGATCTAAATTCTTGATGTACGAAAATTCCGAGTGTTACGAGTTTAGGGTATCTTGACAAATGCTCGTTATAGCTACAGGATCTTCAGCAGTCCCCTCATTAAATGCAAGCAAACCAATTATCCAGTACAATACATCTGGTATGTGTTTCTTGGAGCCTTTTATATCTATTTCCTGTCACTTAAAATACAGATGATATTTTATCCATTTTGCACCTTATATTGGCACATATTTTATTAATAACGGCGATTTCTACTTCCGCTACAGTATGGTGTTGCAAATCTGGTAATCTGTCTGATTATACTGATATTTTACTATTAATAGAAAATAGCTACCACTATCGCAAATACTGCTAACTCTTTTACTTTTATAAAGCACATCAATATTGTGTTAAAAATCTTTCTTTATTATCGAGAAGTAATATACTATCTTTTCACTATCTTTTTTTAAACAGTCAAGAACAAAAGTATACTAATGTCGACCCGCGTCAATATTTTAATCAGAGAATAAAAAAACTTGTTCTTTGTTAAAGTGTGCATAAATTGTATGTAAAATGTATCCACAAATACAACGGATTTGGTTGGTACCTTTAAAAACATTTGTTAAGGTACTATACCTACGGCTTCTAGTAATTAGCCCGAATGATACGACTCTATACAGGGTGATTTTTTGAAAACTTCACACCTTAAATAACTTTAAATATAGCAAAAATTTAAAAATTTGCAAAAACAGGTAAACTTTTGTTTGCAGAGGGACAACTTTTGAAATAAGTTTTTAATGGATAGCGCTTACTCTCTAAGCAGGGTAGACACCCCTTTAAAAATTTTAAATGGAACTATCCATCTTGTGATACATCATTTGAAAGCTTATTTCACAAAGAGTCTGGCCATGTAATTAGTTTTACCATGTTTAACTTATTGACGGGGTAATAGATTAATAGTGCCTACGAAACAGGTTGCTTATTAAATTGAATATTTTGGACTCTTTTCAACAAAATGTATTTTATTTTAGAGCGGAAATAAAATTTGTCCTTACGAGAACCCAAAATTTAAACAAACAACTTGTAAAAATTATGACACTTAAAAAGAACTCCCAGAATACTGAAAATTTTCTTTTAACATTATTATTAACATTAAAGTATTTATCATGTAATTTTTTAGAAAGTCCATGTCCACGAAAAAGAAAAATTATTTATTTGTAACTCCAAAAACAGTGTGAACAAAACCATAGAAATTCAAACCTTACAATAGATTCTCAAAATGAGCACCACCTCTTTCCATACAATAATACAGACGGTTCTCGAACTCCTGCTGCACTTTTCGGAAAGTTTCAGGTGGAATCCTCCTGCACTCGTTAATAATTCTTTCTCGCACATCGTCCAGGCTAGTAGGTTGTGTTTGGTAAACCACAGATTTTAAATGACCCCATAGAAAGAAATCTAAAGCAGTCAAATCGGGTGATCGTGGCGGCCATTCATTTGTTCCACGCCTACCAATCCAGTGAAGAGGAAATCTATGATTTAACCAATTTCGCACATTAATGGCGTAATGCGGTGGGGCTCTATCATGTTGGTAAAACAATTCGTATTCATCCAACATTGGATTTCCTTGAGGGTCACGTTGGTTTTCTAATTGCTCTGTGATGAAAGGATCAATAGCGTTATCAAATAATTCTAAATACATTCCCCCATTTAGCGTCCCATCAATGAAAATTGCCAAGTATTCCAGCCCAGACGTTCAGCTTCTGAGGAACTTGTGTATGACCTTCTCGAAAAATATAAGGATTTTCGTCACTCCAGTACCTGACGTTATGTTTATTTACAGAGCCGTTCAAAAAAATGTGCATTCATCACTGAAGCAGATATTTTTTATTAGATTTGGATTTACTATAATCTTTTCTGTCATAATTTCGCAAAATTGCAGTCTTCTATCGAAGTCATCTTCGCCGAGTTCCTGGAGAGTTTTCATCTTATAGGGATGGAATTTGTGCGATTTTGTAACTTTCCTTACAGATGAATAAGAAAGTCCAGTGGCTGTAGAAATGTTACGCAAAGAGCTAGTTGGATCCATTGCAAAATGACCAAGTACTTCAAGTTAGGCCATTTCATCAACGACTCTATTCCTTGGCCTTTTTCTGTTTACTACAGATCCAGTGTCTTGAAATTTCTGCACGAGATCGAGAATGTACCTAGCGTCAACATTTTTATCGGGGTGCCGTTCGTTAAACACCCTTGCTGACGCACGAGCACAGCTATGCTCAGCACCGTAAATAAAAATTATTTCTACCCTTTCGGCAGTTGAATAAACCATTATCACTTGGACTCTCACTTTAAAATTTCACGCGATTTATAAAAAGGAATGTGAACAAAAAGATGGTCGTGCCAAAGAAGTAGCCAAAAAGTTGAAACAAAAAATTGGAAACACAAAGTAGATAATTATTTTGCCAATTCAGTATAAACTGTCGAGTTGCAATATCAAGTAATGTCTAAAGAAAATTTTAAGTATTTTTGGCATTTTGCTTAGGTGTAACAATTATTTTCAACAAGTTTTTTTAGGCTTAAGTAAGGACAATTTTTATTGTAACTGCAAGACAATAAATTTTGTTAAAAAAAGTCCAAAATATTCCATTTTATAAGCCACTTGCTACAATGCACTTTTTGACCCACTACCCCGTCAATCGGTAAAAAATAGTAAAACTAATTACATGGCAAGACTCCTTGTGTAATAAGCTTTTAAATGATGTATCGTAAGATGGGTAGTTTCATTTAAAATTTTTGAAGGGGAATCTACCCCGCTAAGAGCGTAAGCGCTATCCATTAAAAACTTATCTCAAAAGTTGTCCCCCTGCAAACAAAAGTTTACCTGTTTTTGCAAAATTTGAAATATTTCCTCTATTTAAAGTTATTTAAGGTATGAAGTTTTCAAAAAATCACCCTGTATAGTAGCTTGCCTAATAGTAGACCTTGCCAGGTATAACAAGCTTTCCATTGCAGTTTGTTGCTAAAAGCTACGACTGCCTTCAAATAATTCCACATCGAAAAAGGAAAACAACTGTCTTAGTCGTGAATAAAGCGCGCTGTGCAGAGAGTTGTGGGGGGTAAATTTCCAAAATAAGTAAAAACTTTTGTTTTTTTTTTAATATCTTTGGCACCTCATCTTTATTATATTAAGATACTACGCTTAAATGGCAAATATAATTTTTTTAAATTTCTAATAACGCCGTCACTATGCTTTCTTATACAGCGCCTTAATGAATTTCGTTCGCTTTAAACACTACCTAATTCGCCAGACGTTTAGCTTCAGCACAAAAACGCGTTGGTTTATTGGTGTGTGCAAATTCGCAAAATAATACATAGTTTGTGGCATAATATTTTTGTGTAGCAAAGTCGAATTTCACAGCGGCGTCCGTGGACATGCGAGTATGGTTCAAAATAGCCCAAAAGGTACGCGATACTCGACTTTATGCACACAGAATTGATATTTAATTGCAAATAGTTTCTGTGATTATTCGTACCCTCTAGCAATTATTGTCGTTTTGCTAATGTATATTTATGTAGACCTAAGTATCTAAATCTCTTAAGCTGTAAGCTCTGTTTTTATATATATTGAAAATTAAAGCATGTTTGTTGCATGAATTCAGATCTATTTATAACAATACACAATAAAAGTGAAAGTAGTTCGGATAGTGAGCTAGAGTCAAAAATGAAATTCATTTCAATTTAAAAATGTGCAGCGGCAGAAACAGTTTTTATTTTAAACAGCGCTTGGAATTTCAGGATTTTGGTACAAAATAAACTTTGCTTATTATGACAAACGCGCTGATTATAATGACGCCTCTAAAATGAACTATGTCCGACTTTATGCGTTCACTGTAGCAGAAGGTCGTATATCGCGCGGCTGTACAGTTATTCTGGACCTTACTCGCATTCCTACTCTTGCCGGTTGCCGCTGTGAAATTCGGCGTTGCCAGACAAAAAATTCTTATTCGACAAATGACGCGATTCTTTTGAAATTTTTATGCACCAAAGTAGCTGCCATCTTAAACTTTTATTTCACTTATTTTTTCTATAAACCAACGCGTTTTCGAGCTAGGAGAAAGTAAACGTTTTAAGAGTAAGGTAGTGTTCAAAACGGACGAAATCATTAAGGCGCTGTACCTATATACGATAACATTATTAGTTGCATGGTTACTGAAAGGTGTGCTGTTTTTGGCCGCACTATATAAACATATTATTATGAACGAATAGTAACAACATCGGCAAGTGTTGAAATGGTGCTTAATTATTACCAAAAGTTGCAAAATTTCAAAAAGTGCTAGATTCAGCCTTTTGTGCTGAAACTGGCAACACGGAGCAGTCGGCACCCACTTGGGCCGTGGTAATACCACACCACGCCCCAATCTAGCGCAGCACATTTTTAACTACCCATCTCTCTCTGACTCACATCAAGTAGATCTGTTGTACGTATGTCAGTGTTAGCTTGTAACGACAAAGTGCGCTACTTAAGGAGAGGGTAATTTTCGTTTCTTATTCCTTTCCACTCACGGACAAGTTAGAAGAGCAAGAACTAGTTAACGACGTGATGAATATTTTAAGTGAAGTTAAGAACCAACTACTGTGGCCCTCTACAATCAAGATCTAAAAGTTAACAAATTATCGTGTACATTGGTTGGGTATCTTTCTTAATTTATCTATGCTACTAGTCAACGTGCACGCTCCCCACACGATCGAAAGGCTATTCGATAGAAAGCCCGTATGTTTGAAAACAAGAAGTGATCAAGTGGGTCGTTCGATCAAAGCACGTACCACATAACTAAACAACTGCACAGCGCCTGACATTGCTACTCTGTAGGCTAGTTTACAATAGTGACACGACATCTGGCGGCAGATACATAAAATATTAAGAACAGTACATTAATGCTGGAAAAAGGTGGGATTGTTCTGTAATAGGGCTGTTTTTGTTATATCGCATTAGCATTTTTAAATTGTGGGCAGTGAATATTGTTAAGAAAAAGAGGCTACATGTAAACATAAAAAGCATGTGTGATATTATATTGTAATAGTAATATGCGTTTATTTGGTTAAGCAGTTATCACATAGGTTATGTTGTTGTTGTTGTCTAGGTTATTGGCCCCTGTCAGGATATGACAATTAGCCAGCTCATTATTTTGCTTATAAGATCTACTAGTTAATTCAACATATAGCTGAACCCTTGGAAAACACATAGGTTATTGCCACGAGTATGTTTTGGTTACCATTACCAGTTCCATTGTAATAATTATATTGAAACCCATCTGTGTTTCATTATGTGATACAGACGAGTATATTATAAATTATAATAGCAAGTACTGTTTATTTCCGCCATTTGCAAAGCCACACTAGCGCCACCAACGGTCGACAAACTCTCCTATGGCCCGGTTCCCACTAAACAATTTTCGGTATCAGAAACATATCTGAAACAGGCAATGTAATATTGTAACATTTCGTATTTCGCTGCAGGAATGTTTCATGAATATTTATGTTTGTGAAGATGTCCTACCTCAGGAATGTTTCACTGAAATGTTACGAAAGAAACATTACGAAACATTTTAAAGCCTATATTTATGAAATGTTTACAATATGTACTTTTTTAAACGTTACAATAACGTATTTGAAACTGTWTTTGGGGTATTTATTAATATTAATTGTTACTAATTAAATATACAATTTATTTTTCAAGAAAACGAAATGTTTACATAAGTGCATACACAATAATAATTTACATAATCTAAGCATAATAAGTAGACAAAACAATATGTGTAAAATAAGAAATTATAAGAAAGTAGTTACATATATATATATATATATATATATATATATATATATATATATATATATACACAAACAAAAATATAACAGCATCAGATGCGAAGTAAATAAAACAAACAACAGCAATCCATATGGCATACACTGCATTAAATTTAACAGGTAAACTACATTCTAAGTTCAGAATCTTCAAACTGTTCACCTAAACAAAATTTATTAAAAGTAAAACCAACATTGTGGTGTAGATATACTTACAAATTGGCCATTTCCCTTATGCTCTTACTATGATCTCTGATATCTCGGTGTTGCCTGACGAAACCACGTGGAAACCTAAGTTTGGAAGTCTGCATCAGAAAGATCAGCATTTTTTTTAATGTTTAGCAGTTTTTTACTTTTATTATATGCAAGTTTTGTAATTTAAATAATTGTTTTTCCTTTCTGTTCATGAACACTACTATTAATTTACAATTAAATATTTTCTGTAACCGAATTCAAAAGTAATTTTTATAACTACTGCCAACCAGATACAGTACAATATGGGTACTATCCGAAAAACGCTTACCTTCCATGCCACATTATATGCCACGGGCTGATTTGTTATGGTCTAAACTGCAATAAAACTGATCAAAACCAAAAACCACAACACTTTACGCTAAGCAGGTTATGTCAATCTCTTCCGCTCTGTGTTCTGCACCTGCTCCTTGCGCGATCAGAACACGCCGCGCCGCTGCCAACTGTTTGCTACTTTGCCAATCACAGCACTATGGCAACAAGAATGTTCCAATAGTAAACGTCGTGTAGAAATAAGTAGGATCTATCCGACATAAAAATAACAACTAAAATTTGTAAAAAGTCAAATATAATCTGTGATGTAGACCTCACAATTAGTAATAATTTCAACAAAAATAGTAATAATATTTATTTGAAAATACTTTAGGGTCTAGTTAAATCTTTTGTCAGTCAGATAAACATTCATTTTTCTCTAAATATTCAGTAAGTGGTTCTGTTTTGCAAAAGTAGATGGTTCGCTTCCTATCGTTATTTGAGACAGATCTTTCATATCCTTTTTTCTCTTTCGGGCTCAATCCTTAATGTTATCTTTGAATGTGATGCATACCTATGTTATACGTAACATTCGTCAAGAAAGTTATGTTAATGTTAAGTTTATGTCATATTGTAGAAACGTTCCTCAAGCGCAAATAACGAACATTGCAGATATGTTGCAAATCAGTATGGACTCAAAATACACATTACCGAAACATTACCTAAATGTACCTCCCAAACGTTTCATTTATGCAATACATTTGAAGATTTGAAATGTTTCTGATATATACTATGTTTAGCGGGTTGCGGGTGGATCAAAGTTAATCCGGGTTTAATCAGCGGTCGTTACTATAGCAACACCAATCAGAACAGCACATTCATGACGTTGTTAGGCAACAACCGCGGATTAAACAAGAATTAACTTTGATCCACGTTTGTGCAACCGGCCCTATAAGTTGAGTGAAATGAGTGTACCCTGAACATTGATATATTATTAGATGGACACGACATCTCATTCATAAATACCGATGGAATTGACGCCAAGAACAATGAAGTTGAGGGAAGCGCGGGTACGAGGGGAAGATGCTGTTTTACTCCAAGTACATTGGCGTACTGGTATAAAAGGGTCAACGGCCAACTAAAAACAAAAGCGAAGCATACATCAATAATGTTTCGAACAATATTTCAGTTATAGCAAAAAAAAAACATCTTTTTGTACAACAAACACTAATTTAAATTCTTTACAAGTGGGAAAAAAATTTTGGCCGTATGAAAGCATCAACATGGTCTAGCATTAGTATTCATTAATCAACATTTAACGAGAAAACATTTGACATTCTATGAACTCTCTCACAATTAAAATTCTTAACTTCTGCAAGCGGCATTACATATATCTCTACAAAATTTTAT
Organism: Rhyzopertha dominica; assembly: GCA_025024175.1. Taxonomy (NCBI): domain Eukaryota; kingdom Metazoa; phylum Arthropoda; class Insecta; order Coleoptera; family Bostrichidae; genus Rhyzopertha; species Rhyzopertha dominica. The sequence goes on from QCXZ01000137.1 coordinate 36,074,724, forward strand.
GCACTTTGAAGAATTTTCTAATAAAACAAGCACTGAAACATGCCGTTACGTCCACTTTATTATAGTATTTAAACTTGGCCATAAATTACCTGTGCACCAGAAATTTTATAGTCGTATTCAGCGCAGTTCCAGTTGAACTGTAATCAACCCTAAAAGTAGCTCCAAAAACTTGCACGCATTAAAAAATAATACACATTATACATAGTTGGTCGACAATAATCGGGTATTAAGCTTTTATGAAGCAAAAACGGTTTTAAGGCTGGGATCCTGGAGAGAGAGAGAGAGAGAGAGAAAGAGAGAAAGAGAGAGAGAGAGAGAGAGAACGATAGAAAGACAATAATCTATTTTTACAAAATAGCACCACCTAAAAACTACTAAATATTTATTGGAAAGATAAAAGATTTAGCTGAGCCTAAGGTATTTCCTAAATAAATATACTTAATATTTTTTGTTAAAATAATTGCTAATTGCGAGGTCTTTCAGATTATTTTTAGCTTACACTTTTACGAATTTTGGTTATTGCACCACTTATTTTTCACATAAAAGATAACAGATGAAAATGTGGTTTACAGCTTTCGAATGAGACCATTTAAAAAAATATCAGTGCAGTAATTATGGAGTGGTCCTGTTTTGTAAAATAATTGTGGTTGTCTTTCTATCGTTATGTCGGATGGACCTTACCTCTTTTTCTAGGATCCTAGCTGTGGGTAAAAACCTCCAAGGAAGTTACACGTGCTTTTTTTAATTATGCAGATAACTACCTATAAAATTTGATACATATCCGCCTGGTTGGGGCTCACTATTACAGCCCACAGCACAACAGTATTTCACCATTTCGTGATGTAACACATAATTACCTGGCTTACACGGCGTCTACTTTACATTGAAGGCGCAAGAGTATATTGCAAACCCACTATCGAGCATCCGTCTCACTTCAACTTGTCGGCTTCGCACTAACGATTCATGCTCAAAAAGCGTKCCAGTTCCCKCCCTTTAATTCGTTGTTCGTTGCTAACTGCGAACAGATACTAACAACCTTACAACGCAAACAAGGAAACATAACCTTGTTGAAAGAATTTGACGTTTTCAACGGTGATAAATAAAATACTTGGGTAGTTTATATTTGTATACCTTTTTTATCAAATACGTTCGGTAGTGATCGGTATATTGCATAAAGTACCTAGCCACTATTTCACGTGTTAAACAAACTAGCTATGAGTAGGAATAATAAGAAAGACAGCGAAAGCTCAAGTTCCAGTGATAGTGATACTGATTCAGACTCAAGTTCTAAAAATTCAGATGATAATGTGTCAAAAACGGCGAAAAGCGAAAACGTAGAAAGAAAAACTGCTAGGAAGGAGTTTAAAAGAACTTCCTCAGCTAGTCCTGATCGTAAGAAAGTGAAGCAGACCCGTGACTACTCATCTTCATCATCGGAAGATGCTGTGCAAAAGTCTAGGTGAATATGTATTTTTCTTCTTTTTATAATAACTCTAATATAGTCATTTAAAACGTAAGATGGTTGAATTAACTAACTAGTATGGTGCCTAAGATCGGATATTTTAACATAAAAAGTGCTTTTTATTAAATTTAAAAAGTAAGATAGGTATTTTGTTATTGGATTGCATTTATGATTTATTCAAAATATTCAGTAATGAGCCATTACATACTGATTATATATTGTAACAGTAAGTGCTGAAATTATCAAATAATATAGACATGAGACATGGAATTATACCATATATTCATTTATGACTTGATATATATGTGACTTTCTCCGTACAAATAATATAAAAGTAGCTGGTAGTTGCTAGCAAATTTAATTAAATTTAATTATTACCTATATGTGTTAATAAACTATTTTTTCACAAAAAGAAAATTACGTCTCAAACCTTCTCATCTTAGCTACATAAATTTCTTAAGTATTAAGGCTTTTTGTCTTAAACAGACATCTCAACTTTATTTTCCTTCCAGTTTAAGACTTTAACCATGTTATTATTAAACCTAGGAAAACCAAAGATGGTTCCGACGACAAAGTACATAAAAAGCCAGATGATGAAGAAAGGCATGATAGAAAGCGGAGTTCGTTTGAATATAGGGATAGAGAAGCTAAACGAAGGGAACATGACAAAGATAGATATCGAGAAAGATCTAGGGAACGATACCGAAATGACAGACGACATGAGCACAGAGACAGAGGTCGGTATGAATCTAGAAGGTATGAACGAAAGTCAGATTTCAGAAAGGATAGGAATGGTGAAAGGAGCAGAGATGCTTATCAGCAAAGCAAGGACAGGAGATCAAGAAGTGGCAGCAGAGAAGGTCATTCCAATAAGCGAACTAAATTTGAGTGAGTTTTTTTTTATGTTATGTTAAATAGATATTGAAAATAAGGGGTTTGTGCAACCGGACCTACAGGTCGGTTGCACAAACACGGATCAGTTTGATCGCGGTGTTAATGTTGGATCAAACTATGGCAACACCAATAAGAACGCTTAAAATTTGTGGCCACCATAGTTTGATCCGAGGTTACCTTGATCTAAGTGATCCGGGTTTGTGCAAACAGCCCTAAGTAAATTTTCTAAAGATCAACTTTACAAGTACATCCATTTGGAGTTTGTGAAGTTGATCTTTAGAAATGTTACATAACTATATGTGAATGGTGAATGGATCAGTTTACAATAAGTATATACTTACTCGTAGAATAATTTTCCCCGTTCTGTCTTTTATATCATGATACACAACAATGTCTGATTCTTTCAATGTTTCTCAYAAATAGTAAGCATTCTGCTTAATACCGGGAAAATAATATGTACATTACAAACTGCTTTTATCCATTGTTAATGAGTTTTTTTAATCTTTTGCCACTTGAAAATTGTTTCCTTAGTGTAATGTGGAATTATACACTTTTTGGTATGATTACCTCTCTTTATTTAATACTAAAATATAATGAAAATTTTGTAAAGGTACCAATGGGTTTCCTAAATATGCTTGTAAACTCAATATGTGCATGAGAATTATATAAATGCATTCCATATGAAGCCGCATTCACAGAACGTTGACGTGTCGCTGGCGATTATCTGCTGTCACCCGTGAAGTTTGAATTTGCGAACTACAGTAAAGTGTCGCTAGTTTCTTTGAGGTTAGGACCTTATCGCTGGTGATCATCTGCTGTCGCCTGTGAAGTTTGAATTTGCGAACTACAGTAAAGTGTCGCTAATTTCTTTGAGGTTAGGACTAGGACCGTTTCATTTGAATTCAAATTTGGTATGTCGCAAACGCAGAGTTGCCCTTTAATGTATAACACGGGAGTTAAATTTAATGTTAATTTAACTTGTTACGAAATTAGAATTGTTCAAAAGGGTAATTTGTTTGGTAATAACTATTTCAATATCTGTAAAAGCGGCGAAAATCGTTTGGCAAAAAAGGCCTTATCATACTGGCGTGGGACGCCTGGACCGGAGCATGCAACACTACACATTACAAGAAAGAACTCGTTCTGTAAAGCAGTTACACGTAGGTATAAACACTCATTTAAAAGAAATAAGAACTTTCTCAAAAGCCTGTGGTCCTATTCGAAAAAAGTTTTTATATTTTAATTCATCATCAAGTCGCATTTCATAAATCAAATTGTTGCCAGCACCAAATATTTCATGTATGTTTTGTTGTAAGATTTGTCGTACCCAAATTCTGTATAAAAAACAAAAATTTCCACCTATGTCTATGTGTACCTAGTCAAATACTTAATATATCTTCTTTTATTCTTTACTTTTTGCATATTTCTTTTTTCTCCACCATCATAGTATAACCGACAGTTTTATTTGCCATAACCTTTACTACTGTTAGCAATTTAATACACTTTGTAAGTTATACAGGTACTATTGGTTGCAATATTCATGCAACAACATAACAAGCAACCCTTTACACTCCAAATTTAGTACCTTCTTCCACCAAACGATGGGGTAAGCACAGTATCCCTATTGAGCAACAATTCCCGATTTTATGCAACCCAACATTTGAATATCTGCAGAGTTCAATGACAAGTAAGATCTACCCTCGAATCTACCTGTTTTTACGACTACTTACTTAAAATAAACAGCCCAGCTCAGGCGGTGCGGTGTAGCTGGAAATATGGAATTAGTGTACCAAATGGACAAATACAATGCTCATAGGCATAAAGGGTCGGCGTCGCGTCGTCGGCGTGAACAAAATCTAATATCAATAAGCAACCTTCTTTTGTAAAACATGTAGCAAGTTAATAAAACTTGAAACATTATGAAGTGTTACCTACATTATTGCTATTCATTTAACACTGTGGAATCTGTCAACTGAAGTAATTGGGCAGGTGTTTCATATCTATTTTATTTTAAGTTAAAATCTTCTTTGTAATGAGAGTCTAAACCAATCACATTACCTTACTTTAAGGCCGATTAATTTTTACACACATTGAATGATACTGTCGTTTATTCATTTATTTCAGGTATATTATACTAAATTGCACTACCTTAGCATACATGCAATAATAATGTTTGAAAAAGAGGAGCGATGAGTTTACCAATTACAATTAATTGCAAGAAAATACGTGTTGTGACGTTAGTAAATGTTCTTGATAATTGTTTGACAAATTGGCACGTTAAAGTACTCTAATCTGGTATATGTATACAGCGGCCATGTTTTTATCGAATAAGTAGAATTATTACGATCCTGTTATGCAGGGCATTTTATATTTATTTTAACAATTTGTAGAATGGATAATCGAATATTGCCAAAATTTCAGATAGTTCTAATAACTTTTACGGTAATACATCAAGCAATACGACATACAGCGGATAAAATACAATAAAATGTTTTTAGAAATGGCTCGTAACCTATTTAATATAATTACATTTTGGAAGAGTGTAGCTTTTAAACACTTTCACCACCACGAAAATATTGTTATTATAAGAGTGAATGTTTCTAGCGTCCATTTTATGACACACAACAAAAAATTATGGATAGGACGTTTTTTCGAAAACGTATATTAATCTAACACACATTTTCTACATCGTTTTCAAAGTTTATAATCAAATTTCCAGTAAAATATCTGCAAACCCAATACATCTTAAAACTATATTTGCAGGGCAACAGGATACAACCAGAAAGTTGAACAAGGGAGTGTAAAATGATAATATAACTAATACTAAAGTTTTTCATTTTGAGTTTTTCGTAGCATTCCTTTGGCGCTTTTTGTTTGTTTATAGGAACTATCTCTTTGAAACATTTAATTTTGTTTAGTACATTATAGCGACATTTATGACGCTAGTTTTTTTTAATATAAAATTCGTTTTTTGAAAAGCAGCATTAATTGAATCCCATTTTACTGGACTTCACTTTTGTTTTCTATTTTATTTTGAAACAAAACAAATTATTATGCTGTATTGCATTAGTTAATAAAATAATAATACTACCACTACTTCTACCGCTACCACTACCAAAACTCACCACCTCTTCCACTACTACTGCTTGTAATATATATTTTATGCAAATATCACACAACAAATTTGAAATCTAAAATATAAATATGAGAGTTTTTTTTTGGTTATGCCCTTATTGGAAATATATTTATAATGCCTATATTAAACGACGTTTTCTGGTTTTGGAGCATATCACGTTGCACTTTCCGTGGTATTGTAAAATATTTGAAAAATTGTAACTGCTTTTTTTAAAGATTATTTATGAATTTATTTTTTAACGAAAGCCCAAATGATTGAAAATTTACCACATTTAAAAGGATTTTTTCATGCAAGTAATTGCATATTGCTAAATCTGGTACCATTAAAATATGCGTCATGGCAAGGTCTGACTAATTTTAGAGTAACGTTAACGTTAACAACGTTTTGACAAGTATAAATATCAAAAAGTCCTAACAGGATTTTTATAGACATAAATTTACACTGCAAGTAAATGACATTAACAAAAACACTTCCTTCAAGAAAATAAATTTCGTATTAGTCAAGGAATGTCACCAGTTGAATTTGGTTTCTTAAGCATATCTGTAGTACAATTATGACGATGTAAATGGGAATTTTTGTTTTCTGAATTTTCAAATTTTAACTAAGATTCATACTCAGTAAGTTATACATAGAAAACGTTTTTAATACACCTCAATTTAGCTCCACTTATCCCCCCGTGCTTATAAAACAGAATGTAACAACAATCTATAAACCTTATTACCTTCAAAAAAATGTTAACTATAAATATTCTGTTGAATATGGACAATTAATTAGCAACCATGCAAGAAACATCCTTATTCGACATAAACAAAATTATCCCGCCAATAATAATAGCAAATTCGTTGATACTATCCATTAATAATTTGAACGATATATTAAACCTTTCAGTTAAAATGTTTACAATATTACAGTACTGTAGTTTCAGCAATTGTTATAAATAATGTGATTTATATGTAGTCATCCATATATACTTTCATTGTGGTATAAGAGTTTTTCTACGCTACTATTTTACACGCGGTTAGAGAAAATGTATTTGCTTTTTACTTGATTACATTTTGTTTGCCATATTTGGCGTATTTTGAAACATTAGGTACTTTAAAAGTTTTTAATAATATCTGAATTTTCTAAATATTCAATTATCGGATATATAGATTGTTAAAATAGATATAAGTAAGTTGCCTTGCATAACCACATCGAAGTAATTCTATTTATTCGACAAAATATCACCGCTGTATACAAATACCAAATTAGGATACTTAAATTATTTATCGAACAGAAATTAAGGCAGAGCAGCTTTTAGTGACATCACAATAGATTACTGTCGTTATATCCCAACGAACACGTATATACACACATTAGTTGTAATTTGTAACTCATCTTCTCAGTACCCTTAAAAATTGACAAGTTGCAACCACGGTCCTCTTTTCATATATTATTATTAAACCTGTGCTAAAATAATAAACGTGGAGAAATTTAGTACCCGAAATAAATGACTTACCACAATTCGATATAAGTATCTAAAAGTTTTTTAAATTTGATAGGCCGGTTTCTTTTCTCTTTGTTAAAGTTGATGTTAGCTAAAATTAACCCCGTAACCACGACATCAGCTTAAATTGGGGTTTATGATTGGTTTAGAACTTAAAAATAGAGTTGAGTTTAGCTTAAAATGGAGAAAAGAAACCGGCCTGATATTAGCTAAAATCAACTTGGTTACGATGACAAAAGTAACTTCTAATAATAAAGTTGACTTTAGTTTAAAATAGAGAAGAAAAACTGTTTCATTGACTTAAGTTGACTGATTCCACGGTATTAACTGAATCATCTTATCAATATTATAATAATGACTGTAATGTTTCAAGTTTTAATAAGTTTAACATTTTACATATTTCGGTTTATTAAATAGGCATGCATCAGAGTTTAGAAATGAAGGTAATTGCTATTGAATATCGTTGACGCCGACCCTATATACCTACAAGCCTTGTATCTGTCCATTTGGAACTCTAATTTCATATTCCTAGCTATACCGCACCGGTTGGGCTGGTCTGGTTATATTGGGTGTAAAAGTAAAAACAGGTAGATCCGAGGGTAGATCTTACCTGTCATTGAACCCCCGCAGATATTCAAATGTGGTAATGTTGGGTTGCATAAAAACCGGAAATTGTTGCTCAATAGGGATACTGTGCTTGCCCCATCGTGTGGTGGTAAAAGGTACTAAATTTAGAGTGTAGAGGGTTGCCCCTTATGTTGTTGCATGAATATTGCAACTGAGAGTACATATCAGTTTTCATATTTAGTAATTTAGCAGTAGGCGGTACCTTGATTTTAAGAAATTGTGCCGGGCACGGGCTTTTTACAATAGTAGCGACGGTCGCTCTGTCGCCCATGTATTAAGTGGGGGTATGTCGCCAGCGACACTTCGTCTGTATAGCAAAATAGGTACCTCCTTTCCTACTTAAGGCTCCATATATACAGATATCTGTACTTCTACTGCTAAATGGTGTTGCCTATTGGCTCTATTGGATGGCACTGGCTATTGCATAGAGTTAAAGTCCCTAGATAGATAAAGTATGGCAATTATTGGTCCGTCCTGTATAATGGCACCAAAATGGCGGACATTTGGTGACTTTTTGTAGAATTTAGTGTTTTTAGGTTGTTGACGTGTTGTATGTATGTATATGTATGTGTTAAAAAGAGTGGTTAGGGTCTACCCTAACAACCTATAAACGCTGAATTTCCCAAAAAGTCACCATATTGTTCGACATTGATTAACCAATTGCGGTACTTTGTCTATCTAGGAACTTTACACAGAGTGTACCCCAAAACTAAAGGCATGTAACATGTAGCCACTTCAAAAAATTTAAGCTGCAATCTGCACTCTTTCAAAATGCAAGAACAATAGCTGCAATAACTGAGACCTGCACTTATTCGTTTTTCCAATTACACATACAGTATGTATTAATTTTTGCACATCTGATGTGGTTTTTTTATTGTGTAGGGATAGAAAAAGAAGGAGTCGAAGTAGATCCTTTGATCACAAAAATGCTAAGTGGGGGAAGGATGCTGAAAAAGAAAGGAAAGATACGAAACCTGTAAATGACAAGCAAAAACCCAATTTTGGTCTGTCTGGAAAATTAACTGAAGAGACAAATACATACAAGGGAGTTGTCATAAAATACAGTGAACCACCAGAGGCAAGAAAACCAAAACGACGTTGGAGGCTGTATCCATTTAAAGGAGAAAAGGCTCTCCAGACTTTATACATTCATAGAGAGAGTGCATACTTAATAGGAAGAGATCGTAAAGTAGTTGATTTGCCAGTGGACCATCCTTCATGTTCAAAGCAGCATGCTGCTTTACAGTATAGGCTAGTACCATTCACTAGAGAAGACGGTACAACAGGTAAATCATTAAATTATTCCTTATCTTTCATTAACTGATTGTTAAGTGTTAACTAATACAGCACAGTTAGCTAAGGGACAGGCACATTATAAGTTGACTACCGATGAGCTGCTATTATATATACTATACTATTGAAATGTCGTTTGTGCTAGAAATAATAATTTGGAATTGTATTAATTTTACTAAAAATCTAGGTCTTAATGGCCCTCGAAATTAACAAAACCTGATTGGAATATGACTTTATGTGCCTGATGATGGAGTATTAGTTGACAACCCTGAAACCGGCAGCACCAATAATAAAGTTTTTTGGGTCCTGACCTTTAATTGTTTAATTGTAGTAATTTAACTACAGCTTTTTTTTTCTTAATACTACATACTTTATATATGTACTTATATCAAAGGAGTTAAAATTTTTGAGCTACAGCACCTTTTAATTTTTCAAAAGTTAGTACCATTCAAGTGATAATCGTAAAATGAATAACTGTGCGTTATAGTATATTACATAACGAGAGTTGTAAGAAGCTTATTACGCAGGAGTGGAAAGTTTGCATACGAGCGTACGAGTCGCGTAGTAGTGTACTATACTTTTTCTATGACGTCTATATTTATGCAACTTTGTATGTTGTCTTTTTCAAAGGTTAATGACAGTAAGCATGACAGTAAGTGACAATCACAATAAAATATTAACAAACGTCAGATCACTTGGAGTTCATCGTATATTTCACTTACCACTGCTTACAATAACTAAACTAAATTATGTTATTTAGAAATAACCTACATACATTTCAAAAGGCGAAAGCATCAACTAAAATTCTACACCTTCATGATAAAGTTGTACAAACATTAACTACTTCTTGTGATATTTCAAACAATTAACTGACACAGGATAACATCCTTTGAATGCAATACTTGAATTTGAAACTGTAACGTAATAAAAAAATTATGTGCTAGTCATTACGTAACACTGTGTAATAGAGAATTTACTAATCAAGTACACAGTGCGTAATGAGTAATTTACTAATAAAGGAGTAGAAAAAAGTATGTTTCATTACTATTGAATCAAAATTACTATATCGGGTGATTTAAAAAATAATTCTCAAATTACTTTAAATAGAGGAAAAATTTGAGAAATTTAAAAAAACAGGTAAACTGTTGTTTGAAGGGGGACAACTTTTGAGATATGTTTTTAATGAATAAAACTTACCCTCTTAGGGAAAGACATTAAAAAGTTTTAATTGGAATGATCCATCTTATGATACATCATTTTTATGCTTATTTCACATATAGTATTACCATCTAACTAGTTTTATCAACGAATATCAAATAAGAAATGACACTCTCTATAAAATCCCGTGTTCAACTCCCATCGACTTGTGGGCTAACCATAAACCGCAAATTCGTGATATGCGCAAGTAGTGGGGAGAGATGGTGAAGTTTCCCATCGTAAACAGAAGGAAGAAGTTTAGCGTTGCCAGATTCTTGATATATATGGGATTCTACAGTTATCTTGGATTTCAATGATTTGTAGATGGTAACATTCCTCTGACATATTTTTGTAAAAAACGTCTCTATAGTAAATTGGTCATGACAATAGCTATAGCTATCTAAATATAATTGGCTTATTAACCCTCTAATGCTAGGGGTATTCCATTTTTGTGGAAAAACTAGAAATAAAAAATGTATCACAATCAGATTCCAAGGAATGCTTCTACAGTAGATTCGCATTTTAGGAACATTCGAAATTTAAACAAATTGTAGAAAAAAGTAGGTAAAAAATTCAAGAATTTAGCAGCATTTCGAACAACCAAGCAAGCTAATAACAAATATTATTTGAAATATTTGGGTGGGATCCTATGCATGGCAAGATTAGTATTTTATGCTGTATTGGTATGGGTTTTACACTTTTACAGGTAGTTCTTATAATTTGTCTGGCAACAGTGCAGCTGAACTAGTGATATGTTCGTTGTTGATTATTGTTGTTGTTTGTTTTGAAATTGAGGTTGAGTGATTTTATTGTAATCATATTAAGAAAGGCGTTTTTTAAATTCCATTTTGCTATCTATTTGTGATGTTTGTGCCTCAACTGTGCTAGGTTATGTTTACAAAACGTCAGATTACTATAGAATGTTTATTTACCATTTAATGCGCACACTCGTGGGCTTAGTCAGGGCTTAGTCATGTGGCAAAACGGACACAGGTTTTTTACGAGTAACTGTCATTACTATTAGATGTACGTTGGTTTTACTCAGTGAAGGCTCGTAAACTAAATGTCTAGGGGGGCAACAAATTTATTATTCATAAGAACCTGTTGAAATGAAATAAATCCTATTCTTATCAGTATAAAGTAGAACTAAGACTTAAAATTTCATATCTTATTTCAGTAAAAATTAATTTTAGTAAAGTTTACTTTTTCACGTAGGTACTTAATTCAGAAATATCCCAAGCTTTGTTTCTAACACTATAAGCAACTACAATACATAAAAGTAATACAATAAAAAAAAAGAAAAGAAGGGCACTCCTACATTGCACCCACATAAACACAGCTTGTACATACATGTCATTAAATTTTCTTATAGATTCTGGTGTGGTTTGTATCATTTCTCTCGATTAATAATTTTGTTTTCGGAATTCTGACAGTTTTACGTTCCACTTTAGTATTGTAATCCAACTGAGAGTCTTTTTAATTTCTAAAATGACATTTAACGGAGTTCATTTTTGCCAATTAGGTTATACACCAACTGTATTTTAATTGTACCTACATATAATACATGATTGTTACATTTAACTACCAACAAGCTACTACTGGAAAATGTTTCGAAATTATAAATTGAGGATGCAATACATATAACCAACCTTGGCAGACAGTATTCCAAGCCAAAAAACCGCTGCAGATTGAATCCATACTTCCACATCAAATTGTCAAAATGACATTTACATTTTTATTTCTAATATACGATCAATAATGTGGTTTTGAGCACTTTTTCTCTCTACACATTTTTTTTAAGACAAACAGTTCTCGTGATATTAGCAAAAATCCATAAATTTTTATAATCTTTTTTTTTTAAATAACTACAAAATTATTAACTTAACAAAAAAATTGCAAGAATTCTTTTCGATCAGAAATTTGTTCTTACTAGGAGAGATGGAAAAATACATATCAGAAGTACCATAATAACAAGCAGCGTTTGCAAAGATAGATCAACTGATGACCACAGTGAGAAGAATTCTAGAGTAGAAATGGAGAGAAGGATAATACTGGTGATGGCCACAGATCTACAGAGAGCTGTTGATATGGTAAACCATGAGATAGTGCTACAAATCCTTAAGGACAATGGGGTTGCTCACTACTTAATCAACAGGATAATAAAAGCTTGCCTGCACAAAAATACTGAAGTTCAGTAGTTCGGACAAACCACACCAACGAAACAGAAAAACAGAGGCCTAGAACAGGGATGTCCAATATTCCCCCATATTTTCACTATCGTACTAGATGAAGCTCTGCAAAAAACCATAATCAACATGGAAAACCTTAACAAGCAGGAAAATGAAATAATATTACCTATAGTCCTTGCATATGCAGTTGACCTGATAGTAATGACGGAGAATGAAAAAGACTTAGCAGAACTCCACAAAAATGAACTAATAATAAATTACTGGAAGAGCAACATCATGATAAGAGATCCTTCCAGTAGAACAATCCTAGAAACAGGGACAAAATACAAGAAAAGGAACCAGACTCTGAGAACGACAAACAAAATTAAATATCTAGGTATACATATACATAACCAGCCATCTTAACCATAAAGATTGTTAGAGAAAGAMTCAAAACTGCACATAGGGTAATCAGGGCGATATTACCATTTATAGAGAAACATAATCCACATTGCAAATTGATAAAAATCCTATATACAACAATCATTATACCAATTATGATGTATGGAGTAAAACATGCCGGAACTACAAAGCTTGAGAAGGGCAGAGAAAGTATTATACGTCTAGCTAAAGCAATAAATGAAAATGAGAAAAAATCAACAGCAGAGCTCTTGGATTGCAGAACAATCATAGAGATATATGTGATGAAATACTGGATACACGTCCAGAGGAGAGAGGTAGACCACATATTAAGAAAGGCCTGGGAGTAAGCGGAGACAAACTCAAAAGGTAGACTGTGCTATATATGGAAAATAACATTATGAAAGATAATAATTGCCTGAATTCATTTATAAATGAGCATGAATTTGCAGGCAAACCCAATAAAACATTACGTATGCTCATTTATAAATGAATTCAGGCAATTATCTTTCATAATATTATAATATAGTTGGGTTGTAATTAGCTGCTGGTCGCCATAATCTGGCTACCTTGGCGAATTACGCTGTGAAGCTCAAAAATACTGAGCGACGAGATATTCAGCTGCAAATGCGTCGGATAGCTCAGTGGTAGAGCATTTGACTGGTATTCAAAAGGTCCCGAGTTCAAATCTCGGTCAAGCCAATACTTTTTCATTTCGTCTTATGCCTGCAAATCCAATAAAACATTATGTATGCTCATTTATGGAAAACTATACAAACAATAATCCAGAAGTCAGGGAACAATTAAGACTATGGCTAGAAATGGCAACAAACAAGAAATTAATCAACGAAGAATCCCTCAGGTTATACGACATACCAAAAACAAGCAACTCTGAAATGATCAATGATGTCAACTACACCAAGAAAACATTAAAAGAATATGAATGTACTTATATAAGCTTCCCACTCCAGTCCTTATAATATGTCCTTAACCATGGCCACCTTCAATAAGGCCGCGGCCGTAGTAAATGGCAATGGCGCGAGCACCAGGCCGATTCGCCGTTATCCGTAAGCCGGGCCCTTAATATATATAATGCTCTATCTCCATTATTCATAGCAATTTAAACATATTTTTTTTCCAAAATATTCCTTAAATTTCGTAGAAAGTGACACCTGCATTAAAAATCCAAGCCAATTGTTACATTTACTTTGAATTCGCTAGAAAATGAGCTGAGTCAAACTGAAGTAGGTAGTGTTATTTTTAGGTATGGAGGCATTATGAGTATTTTTTTTTTAATTAGAAACATTGCCGGCGGCAAAGTTGTACAAAAAGCGTGTCGCGATAACTCAAAAAGGAAGAAAATATGTTACTTAACTGTAAATTTTTAATTTTACTCCTCGTTATATTGAGATATGCTTTATTGCAATAATTAACTCCTTGAAATGTTGATAAGTCATCCAACTTATTGAAACAAAGGGATTATTTAACAAGCATTGCCTTTATTGGTTCTCGACAGACGTTACAAAGAAAATTCTATATACATTATTTTTAATGAAACAATTTATTTGCATAAGTAGCAATATAGTTGATTCACAAAAAAGAAAATGCGATTAGTTCACTTAAAACATTTGAAATAATCATATGTTTTGTAGGTACTTGCCGACATAAACAATCTCTCAAATTTTTCAGATATTCACATCTGCATCGTGCACACATTTAACAACAATTTTATATGGCACTCCACCATTTATTAAATTGTAATAAGGACCTGGTCAATGATTATTAACCTTTCATTAATTTAAATTTAACGCATTCATTAAATGAATTCAAAAGCAATTACATTTTCGGCTAAGTTTGAATGCAACAGAATCGCTAATATAAAATATACTTGCTTCGTCAAACGTCTAGGTAGTTGTAGTTAAATGCCATAAAAATACCAGCTGATGCAGTGTCTTCTGAATTTGACAAAACAATGATTGGCCGTTTGAAAGTACTTCACAGACTTTCTCAAAGCACGAAGTGGAAAGTTGTAAATTCAGCACTGAGTAGATTGTAATGCAAGTATATATTATTATTATTAATCCGCAGTTTTGGTTCTGACTCGAAAATTTCATTAGCGATTAAACCAAAATTTCTGCCGACCATTTGCCAGTAACGGCCTAATCTAGATTCCAAATTATAGGTCTGAACACTGTACTAGTGCAAGGAGTATGTCATGTATTAATCCATTCGATTTAAACAGAATCGGCCTTGTGAGCGCTCTTGCCAAATTGATCAGGCCGCTGCCTTCTTAAAGGTGGCCATGCCTTAACGTACACTAGGCGGTCGCACTACTAGCAATCAGCATGCACCCCTCCAACCCAGCGTAGCGCTTGGCCTGGCAGTATATCTGGGAGTGGCAGAAATGCTGACCGTAAGCTGGTGCAATCAATTATTTTTTATTGTAGCTGCAAAAAACAAAAATAGAAATATTAAATTAAATTAATTAAATAAACTCTCTTCAATGTACTTATTGATCTACCACGCTGTAAATGAGTGAAAAATAGTAAAACTATTTAAATGTTGAGACTTCTTGTGAAATAAGCTTTCAAATGATGATTATCATAAGATATGTCATACCATTTAAAACTTTTGAAAAGGCGTAATTCTTGCTAAGAGGGTAAGCGTTATTCATTAAAAACTTCATAAGCTATTGCGCTGCAAACAAAGGTTTACCTGTTTTTGGAAAAAGATTTTTCATTTATTTAAAATAATTTAAGGCTTGATGTTTTATAAGAACACCCTGTATGTACAGTAAATGGTGTTTAATTATTTGCAATATTTAAAATACATCAAACCCAAAAGGCCTGTGAACTACTCACTAGGGCTGCAGGACTGTCATATGCATCTCAAACAGTGCTCCATTATGTACACTGATGATCTCGAATGTAAACACACTATTTGAATTTATGGAAAATAAGAACTTCCAAGTGCTAACTAAACCAGAATCGAAGCACATACAAAAATTGAGCTGAAAGTGGTAATTTGAGAGTGCTAAATGTATAATTTAATTTAATTTGATTACGTTTGTTGGCAACTTGTTTCAAATTAGATCAAGTGCACCTTTGTACTTTTTTCTATTCCACAGTAACTTGCGGGTAAAACAGAAAAAACCAGTAAATAAATATGCAGTGATAAGTTCATACCAAAAACAGGGTCATTAATTTAAAATTCAAATTTTTTGTGGCTTATAGAAAGATTACAGTTAAACATACAAGTTTTATCTGGTATACAATAAAAACAATCGTGAAACTAGCCCAGTGAATTACAATTTATTTTTTTAGGTAAACGTGTAAGGCCATATATCATTGACTTAGATTCTGCAAATGGCACCTACATTAACAATAAGCGCATTGAACCAAGGAAATATGTAGAACTGTTAGAAAAGGATGTTATAAAATTTGGATTTAGCTCCAGAGAGTATGTACTTCTACATGAAAACAGCAAAGATGAAGCACAGGATGACGATGTGAAGCAAGAAGAAGATGAACAGCCTGTCCGAGTTAAAAAGGAAGGTAACGATGAGTAAACTTGAATTTAATCTTCAGTTGTAATATTATGTACTTTTGCATGCTAGAGTTAGCAAGAATACATTGAGTAAACTTATGCAGACTGGAAATAAAGGCATTCAGAGTTTGTAAAGCATCTTTTTGTGTGCTATCTACCCAATAATATTTTTTACAGTGGTTACTACCGTCCCTTTAAATCATGACGTTGATCTTTGTGTGAATAAAATGCACTGGTTAGGTGTTAGCGGTTAGTCAGGTTTATTTGACATTTATAAAAAAGAGGTTGTTTAAGATTTACTTAGAGGAGGCGTTAAAATGTTGGAAAAGAAAATTTGGAGAAATAGGTGTTCCCATCGACAAGGAGATGCTATTTACCGTAATTTTTGTTGACAACCAAGTGATTGTAACTGGAGATGAGGAAGATGCTCTTGCAAATTGAAAGAGTAATATGAGAAATGGGGACTTACTATTAATATATCCAAAACAGAATATTCGAAAGCAGGAGATAATACTGTTAATGATATACAAGTGGGTACTAATATTGTAAACGGGTGTCCAGTTTTAAATACTTGGGTGTGACTCTGTCGTCAAAGGGTAGCAGCAAAGATGATATAAATAATAAAGTTGGCCAGGGCAAACAAACCATAAAACAATTGAATAGCATTCTGTGGAACAACAACATAACAAGCAGAACAAAACATATAATATTTCATTCCATTGTTGAAAGTATCATGACGTATGACGCAGAGCTTTGGGAATTTACTCAAAGGCAGAGAGAACGTTTGTTGGTTGTAGAAATCGATTTCTGGAGACGGAGCAGTGGCTTTTCCAGGCTGGATTATGTTAGGAATGACTGAATCAGAGGGTTCATGAACGTCAAAATACAATCGACTGTATAGACTTACTTTGGTTTGGTCATTTAGAATGTATGCCAAATACAAGATGGCTAAAATGAATATGGCAGTGGACAACACATCAAAGAAGTGTGGTAGACCTCCAAGATGCTGGAAAGATGACATMATGGAAGCGATGGCGGCGAGAAGTCTTAATGAAAAAGACTCGACCATAATAACTGATGGAAATTGGGGAGCGAGAGGCGGTGCCAGCCGTAAAAGACTCGCTATATATATAAAAATGAGTTTAGCGCTGTTTATGTTGTGAAAACGTTTTTTTTTGTGCAGGCCCTTAGTCAAAGGGGGGCCAGGTAGGGCATGGCCCACTCTGAAAGGAAAAGTTGTCCACTCTAAGAAATCAATGTACTATATATGATAAAAAAAACGGACACACATATATAGATTGATAGTATGGTTTATTTACGGATCACCATTTTATAAAGCTGCAATCATAATATAATGGCTTCAACACACACAATAAATAACAAATAAAACCTAACATAAACAACAGGCTAATAATATACAACAATAAAAATAACAGTGGCATATATAATATCACAAGAGGCACATAAATATGGAGCAAAAAAGATAGTAAAAAAGATCAGGTAATTAGACAGTTATACACTATACACAGTTTAGATTAATTTGCCCCACCCATGGAATGCCATTGTATTAAGGTGTAACATTTAAATAATAGCTTTATACACATTCAATAAACATCAGATATATCCTAGTATATATACATAACTGGCAAATAGCATCAAATAACAAGAATATAAATGGTATGTGGTATCTGTAAAAACATATAGAAACTTAATTACTGAGCAGGAAAAAATATAAGATTGGGTAAATAGACAGTTAAGCTCTAATTAATTGTATGCTACACAAGAGTGGACAGTCTACTTCTAATTGTAGACAGTGAGTGAGAGAAAGGGTCCAGAGAAACCAAGTCTCTGGAAAGGTAAGCATTGAAAATCCGAGGTAATCTCTGCAATGGCGCATAGAATTGGTAATTAGTACTACAATATCTGATGTGAAACAGTTGAGTCGACTGTGTTCGGTTGTAAGTTGAAAACTCAAGCTTACCCAGCAAATAAGGGCGGTCTGCATATCCCAATATCAACCTGCAGAGAAAACAAATGTCAGCAATAACTCTACTGCTCTGAAGTGTCTGAAGCCCTACACGACCCATCACAGATACACCCTTGACTCTCTCACCAACGATACCCAACCAGAAGGCACAGTAAAACAATTTTTTTTTCGCTGTACCTGCAATGAGCTTAATGTCAAAGAAATAATGGGGTAACCATATCACAGGCATACTCAAGTCCTGAACGAACTAGAGAACTAAAATGGGACTTTAGACAAGGCAATGAGAAACCCGAAGAATTCCGCATAACAAAACTCAGATTCCTGTACGCTTTAGAACAAATCTTTTGCATGTGACTCCTAAAGTTAAGTTTGGTATCGAAATACACTCCCAAATCCTTGACACAGTCTGTTCTTTTGAGTGATACATCATTGATGCCATAATTAAATAGTATGTTGTTTTGTTTTCTAGAGAACGTAATAGCAATAAATTTATACAAATTTAGATATAAATAATTTTTTTGCCCACTCTGCAAAACTGTTCAGAACGTAGTGGTTGTATACTTTTAAATTGCTTGTTTATATTTTTGTAGGTTCAGGCTCCTAATAATTGTATTAAATTTGATCTTTATTTAGATCTTTTTCAAATAATTAACTTATTATATTATAATTGACAAATTGACATTAATGTGATATTTACAATTTTGATTTTAATACAAAATGTACCTTAAAGTTTCTTCCATCTCTCGAAATTTGAATAGCATATGTTAAAATATGAGTGTTTGTGAGTGTGGTGTAGTGTTTATATATGTGTTTTTGTGTCTGAATTTTAGTGTTGTAGGTATTACTCAGTCTTTGTATGTCTGTCCTGTTCTTTACACATGTGCTTACGTTTTTTTATCATTTTCGAAAATTCTCTTTTTCGTTTATGTGGTTCTGTAGCTATAATTTTGGTATTATCGAAGTCAACTGTGTGATTAATTAGTTCTTGATGTTTTTTCAAAGCAGTGTGGGTGTTATTTTTATATAGCTGTATCCTGTTTTTGTTTTTAATGGTGTGTAGAAAAGTTTGTGTTTGTAGGTTTATATGTAGTTTGTATATTGAATGGTTTTAGTATGTTTTTTATTTTTTTGTGCAAGGGGTGGAATATATGGTATGGTTATGTATGTTATATTTGTATTGTTTCTTGTTTTTTATTGCATGCTATTATACATCATTTGTGTTTGTTGTTTTATGGAGTTTTGTATTAGTTTAGCGGGGTAATTGTTATTTTCTTAGTTATTGTGTGTAAAGCTTCATTTCTACTAAAAAATAACAATTACCTCGCTAAACTAATACAGAACTCCATAAAACAACAAACAGAAATGCTGTATAATAGCGTGCAATATGAAAAACAAGAAGAAATCATAAATATAACATACACAACCATACCATACATTCCACCCCTTACACAAAAAATAAAAAACATACTAAAACCTTACAATATACAAACTACGTATAAACCTATATACACAATTAAACAGTTCTACACACCATTAAAAACAAAAACATCGCATAATACAAGAACATATACAATATACAGTATACAATGTAAAAAGTGCAACAAACAATATGTAGGGCAAACGGGACAATACCTAAAAAGCAGGATACAACAACAACACTGCTTTGAGAAAACATGAACTAACTAATCATACTTTTGAGTAATACCTACAACACTATAATATAGACTACAAACACTATATCACACTTACAAACACTCATATTTTAATATAACATTTTATATTAATATCAAAATTGCAAATGTCACGTTAATTTAATGTCAATTATAATATAAAAAGTTAATTATTTGAAAAAAGATCTAAATAAAGATTGAGACATTTTAAAAACACAAAACTTATTTAATTTAATGTAATTATTAGGAGCCTAAACATACAAAAATAAACATGAGCAATAAGAAAAAGGACCCTGCAAAATAAACATCTGTATACTTTTAAAGTTTTTAACCTTATTCCCATAGAGTCAGAGATAGCGGAAATGCGACAGATATTGACACGAGAGGAATATGCATCTAATACAACACGTAATAATTTAGCCAATAACAAGGCTGAGCACAGTTCCAATCTTGGAATTGATACTTCCTTTATCGGGGAAACCTTAGATTTTGCACATAATAATATGTGTCTCGGAATTTTGAAACCAGCTAGAGCATGCAGCTCTTCGTAAAACCTTAGCCAGGTAGCTTGTACTTCTGGGGGAGATTTAGAATCCCAATCACACTTACATTTCCATAGCTGCCTGATTAATAATTTTACAAATAAGGTAACAGGTGCTAGGAATCCTAGCGGATCAAATATGCGAGCGACTGCTGATAAAATGTAACATTTCGTACATTTGATTGTAGGAACAACAACTTTGAATGTAAAGAAGTCTTCGAGTGAATGCCACTAAAACCTAAAACCTTTGTTTCATTCCCCTCGAAGTCCAAAGATAAATCTCTGGATAAGCGTAAATCTTCTGGAATATTCTCCAATAAGACTGAAGAGTTTGAATTCCACTTGCGCATTTCAAATCCATCCGAATGAAAAAGCTTGATGAGTTCATGATAAAGCCGTATTGTGAGATCGTCGTGCTCGACTGAAGTTACTAAATCATCGACATAAATATCGTGAAGAACTGTGTTTAATGCTAAGGGATAAGCATCGACCTCATCTAATCCGAAAGCTACGCGACTTAATTCATATACAGTGATTGGATCTTCAGGATTGAATCTCCACAGAAGTCTTTGAAACTTGCGATCTTCGGAGGCTACGAGAATTTGCAAAAACATTGTCCTCAAATCTGTGGTTATGGCAACTTGAAACAAACGAAAATTTAAAAGCACTCACCACATCGGAGTGTAACTTTGGTCCTTTATGCAATAAATTGTTTAGCGAAAATCCATTGTCTGTTTTTGTTTTTTGTACTACTGTTTTGGGGCTTGTAAACTCCTTGATGCGGAATATAATATGCAATTTCTGATGCATTGTTGAGTTCGTCAACTTTTGACAAGTAACCTAGATCAATTTGTTCTTGTATGGCACGAACATATAAATCTTTGAATTCTGGCGATCTTTTAAAGCGTTGCTCAAGATTTTGAAAGCACATGGAAGCGTTGTTATATGAATTCCCTAAGAGATTAGAATTTTCTTTAAAAGGCAATTTTACAATATAGCGTCCTGAGTCAGAGCGAGAATACGTTGATTTAAAAAATGATTCGCAGTCTTGTTCGTCTTTAGAGAAATCAGACGACAAACTGACCTCTTCTAATTCCCAGAATTTAGTCAAAATTTCGTTGATGGGTGCGAACGTACAGAAAGTGTAAGTGCTTGACACCAGCTTTGAATTATTTGTCGAAGATATTTAGTATCACCTGTTACTAGATTCCCTATATGGCGGCTGTGGGCAAACCATAGATATCTTACTCTTTCTAAATAGATGAGCAATGCATACTGGCTGCACTGTGAAAAAGTGCTACAAATTGAAGCAACACATAAGGTCGATAATCGCTCAGCTAAGGGATCTTTGGACGGAATGGGTGAAACTGTTTTTCTATCAAAGTAACAAACATAACTCATCAGCAAATAACAACACAATGATATGAAACCATGCCGTTTTAAGACTTTCTAAATCACTTTGAAACTTGAAACTGTTTGACTATTTGATTAGTAATAACACCAAAAGTACAATGAGGTCTATATTACAAATAATAGCTTCTCAAAAAAAATCATGTGCACACTGTGTGAAATGACATATAGGCAGAGCACGAATATTTTGTCAAGGAAAATTTTTAGATTGCAAGTATATTGCATCCAGCCGGTTCTGAGTTCTGACAACCATGTGTATTTTCATTTATGAAATTCTCTTGTTTGTAGATCCAAATACCCCCGTGCGCAGTTTCAATTTGGCTCATACATGATTTCAAGTACTGCTCATCAAGATGTCTGTGGGCAAACACTTTTTGATAGTACCAAAATGCCATATCATCTCACTCTCCGTTAATTCATTTTTGTCTGGGACAAATTTGTTTTAAAACAGCAAGAACTCAATAAAACTTTACGTCATCTTTGTGACTTTGACTTCCATAGCCAAGCACGAGGGACGTAACAGGCATTTTCGTTTAAAAAACACTAATATCTTAAAAAAAAGATAAAGAGAACTCACAACTTTACAAAAACACAAAGCGTGGCGCTTTTCAATCATAAGGCTGTGTGCTCTAATGACATTAAAACATATGGTTGCCCACAACTGCCATGATGGATTTTGTTTGACAGTTTGTTGGAATGCCTAATTGCAATTACAGTTTCTATATTTTTCTTGTGATAGATACAGTTGTTTAATAATTAGATAAATGAAAAAACTGTGCTACATGGCTGTTCTTGTTTCAGCTTATTTGCTTCTCAAAGATTATTATTGAAATATAACTTTGAAGTATTCTATAAAAAGCAAAATACTCAATTTTAGTGTGCATCGTAGTAAATGAAGAGGACAGTTGCAGCAGTAATTGAAGACAGTATTTTATATGACATGACACTACATAAACTATTACCATATTTGGTTTTGTTTACATTATAGATTAAAAATATAAGTAAATAAACACCATCTCTTTATTTTTTATTACATGTAGTATTAAAAACAAGGCAGGGGATGGCTGCATCATCAGTATTCAGTATTCACTCTTCCCAAGGCATCCACTATTTGTTATTATCTAACCATCGGACTATAACAGCATTACATATTGGCATATTTTTTATATATATATAATCGTTCCCTCTGTTACCTTTTGGTGTCGAGGTAATATTGGCATATTATTGTGGTAAAAGTAATATTTTTAGATCTCATATGACCTCAGCGAGGCGTAGTTTGCACACATCTTCAATAAAATGGAATAGCACGAAAACTGTAGAGTGAACTGCACTCGAAGGTCAGTTAGTGCCCAAATATAATCAGGTTCGACATATGACGTCATAGTTTGCTTTGTGTGTCAATAGAAAATGAGTGTTACAGTAGTGGTTTAACTACTGGACTAACCATACCCAAATGAAATTGCTTATAGTTAAGAGTCCTCAGTCCAAAACCGCGTCGTGAAATTTGCGGGATCGGTGTACAGCGGGGTAGCGGTAGGCGTATACGACAGACTTCGTGTGTCTCAGTCACACAATCCGTCTCTGTTTCATAAACTAATAGTTGCGAGCACCAGTTATAGTGAACGGCACCCACATGCAGGTGGCTCCTTTCGTTACCTATTTAAAATCTACGAAAGCATTGCAAGGCCAGCATTGTACAGGATGATTAATTAAGATTGGGCAATCTCTGAACTGGAGATACTACACACCAAAATATGGCGATTGACCTTAACATGCCTTATGCAAATGTTGCAGGTTTACGAGATACAGGGTGTTCAAAGTTGGAATTTTAATTTGAAATTTCTCAATAATTTTGTGATTTTAACCAGTATCGTCTGGAAAATTGGCAACTTTATGTTTTTTGGCAAGAGAATTACGAATTTAATGCTAAATTTAGCACTATGTATACAGGGCGTTAGTTACACCCTGTTACTTAAGTAAATTACAACATATTTTTTTTGCCTAACGAGTTATGGCTAAAAGTACGAGAAAATCTAAAAGGCAGTTCCATTTTCAATAAAAAGGCACTCCTGTTTATTTCATGTAACTCTATCAGTTTTTGAGTTATTTGCATTTGAAACATTCAGTGTAAAGGCTACTAAGCCACCATTATTACTTTGACTTTTTTCAAACAGGCTTGTGTCAGCACAATTTTACTGTCACTAAGTAAGAGTGTTTATTGTATTTTTCTAATTTACTTAGTATTATTTGTAGTAAAAATTCTAAAATAAGAAAATGCCACGACATAATGAATTTTCTAACAGTGAAATGCGCCGTGATATGATTTGTGTTTTTGCTCAGTCAAATTATAGTGAACTTGGTGCAGCCAGAAGGTGTTTAGAATTATACCCAAATCGGAGACAACCCAATCACAAATTGTTCAGACGTATTTACATCCGCCTAGGCGAAACAGGGTGTTTTCGTCCTAAAAGCTTAAATGCTGCTAGAAAAACTGTCAACGTCGATGATGAAGGCGAGGTTTTAGTTCGTATTTCGGAAAATCCAGATATCAGTACTCGTGGGTTAAGTGCGGCAACAGTAATAAGCCAATCGTCTATTTGAAGAATTTTAAAGAAAGATAATCTCCATCCATATCACTATACCCCTGTCCAAAATTTGTTACCTCAAGATTTACCAGTTCGCCTACAATTTGCCCAATTTATCCTAGGTAAACAAACCGAAAACCAAGATTTTCTTAATAACTTCCTTTTCACCGATCAGGCGACGTTTACTAGGCGTTTTTAATTGGAAAAACAATCATTTGTGGAACTCCGAAAATCCGCATGCTCTAAAGGAACGTCATTTTCAGCATGAATCTAAGGTAAATATTTGGTGTGGTGTGATATCTGGTTTTTCTATTGGTCCTTTTGAACGTCCTCCTAATCTGAACAGGCCCCTCTATTTAAACTTTCTTGAACAAAMTTTAAACACAGTACTAGAAAATGTACCACTAGCCATAAGGCGGAACATGTGGTTTATACTAGACGGGGCACCGCCACATTTTTTTCTGCCAGTACGCCAATACCTGAATGAACATTTTCCTCACCGGTGGATTGGGCGTGGCAGTGAATTTGTTTGGCCACCGAAAAGTCCAGATTTCAACCCTCTAGACTTCTCAATATGGTCACAAATGAAGGACATGATGTACAAAGAAACAGTTAATTCCATCGAAGAATTACGATTACGAATAATGAAGATATATACTATTCAATTTTAATATGTGGTGCGTCGTGCTGTTTCCTATTTAATTTATTTAATTGTCTTATTCAATTTATTAATTGTCGGGTGTTTGTAACGGAGAATTCGTCAAGAACTTGAAGTAAAGCTAAAGTACAATCTCATTTTTTGGATACCTGATATTTATGCATTGATATATTGATGCCCTAATTTCTGATAGTGTCAAAAGGTTGTGGTCTGCTTTTCTAAATTAAAATAAATGTAATTTAATTGTATTGAAAACAATAACTTAAGTGCAAAAATTATGTATAACTTGTCAGATACTAAAGCGGATTAAATGTATGTACTCGTATTTAGAGTACGTATTACTCGCATATACGAGTAATATGACGAAAATGATACTATATCAGGTAATAACTTCTCTGCAAGTATAATTTCAAATGCTTCAAGTTAAACGAGATATCTACAGCTCATTTTGCAAAAAAATACGTTTAGACGGTTTGCTTTTAGCAAAGATTGTTATTTTACATTTCCCGAAGTTATTTTTACTTGTACAGAGAATTGACTGCAGTTATTATTTATTTAGTTATTATTATTATTATTATTATTATTAGTTAACTAATGAATAATTCAAATTAAATTACAGTAGTATATAATTCATAATTATTTAACAAAAATTAAAAATTACGTATTATTTATTTTACAGGTAAAAACATTAATCATTAAAATCGATATGGTTATAATATTTATTTTTCAAATAAAATGAAAACAAATGTACAGAACATTTTCTAAATCAATGGGAATTTGAAAAATATTTTTAAAATTGTAAACTACTATTTTTTAAAGCATAGGGTGCGCGTCCCTTACTAGTATCATGGTAGGTAGATGTGAAAAAGAAATTGATTAGGAATTTCAAAAAATGCACGGAAACGTATTTCAAAGCTCATAGAAAGATCTAGTGCGGTATCAAAATTAGAGCAAAAAATTTACAAACCCTGCAGCTTAAAAGTTCACATTACCTTATTTCCGTGTTTTAAATTTCCAACGTTGGCATATTTCTTCCAATTATGCCATCGGAAAGTCGTTCTTCTAATAATTTTGCCTTCCCTTTTACCCATTTTAAAGAACACCTGGAAATTTAAACTCCGCGCGACAACGTATATGTACTTATTTATGAAATACACACATATGTTGTATGTACATGTGCCATGTGCCGCGCGTATTTAATACGAGCCGTACTACCACGACAATGGGAGGAGCATCTGGCGAAGTTCATGTAGCAACCGGTTGGTGGCACCACGAGCCACGCGCATTTATTACAATTGCAGATCCTTCGCTGTGCCATTATTTAACAATAACTGAGTAAGAAAAACCCATTCTCTTTTTTTAGCTGCGTTTGAAAATGGTCAAATGCCATTTAGCTCGGGCCAAATTTTTATATCTATTTCCGTTTACTAGTAAAAAAATTTGAAAGTATACTAATTTTTTAACACTTTACAAGGCTGTATTTTTGTCGTATTTATCAATAAAGAAAAACTGCCCGAGTAGAATTCAGTTTAGACCTTGCTTATTCTGGCTGTGTTTAGAAATCTAATCTGCGAACACTGTATCGCGAGTTATAATGGCACCGGGAAACCTCTACATGCATTATGAATTTTAAGGGTCTGAGGACTCTTAAGTGAGTCTGAAGGGAAATAGGAAATATGAAAACATATCGATAGGTGCATTTGTTTTGCTGACATGTCCGATTACTAGCAAAAAAAATCTAATGAAAGTTAAGAAACACCAAACGCTTTAAAAAGTAAAATTATATAAATAATACATTTAGTCCAAATCTTTCATTTAAAAACTGATTAAAAAACGGCAAAAACATTCTCATAGTGTATATATTTAAAATAAACACTAGTCAAAGCAGTCTTGGCACGTATTTTCATCATTAAATACCATAAAGAATTTATCAGCAAAGGAAAATAAAAAAAAATGTTTGCAAAAAAGTTTTTGTATGCATGAATTTTTTTATAAATACTCTGAAATCTAACTCAGTGCACATAAGCTATTTGTCCGTATTAGAATACAACTCTTTTTTATGTAACTTTTAAAAGATTCAACTTCAAAAAGTAAAATTCTATTCCCTTTGTTAACACTTGGCCAAAAGGCTTTTTGCTAATAACAGCCATCATCAGTGCCTAACACAATGAACAGTATTACGAAAGAATTATAAACTTAATTTAAAACTATTAATTTACATTCTTTCGTAATTCTGTTAATTTTGTTAGGCACTAATGATGGCTGTTATCAGTTGAAAAGATTTTGCTCATTTGTGTTAATAAAGTGGATACAGTTTGACTTTGTGAAGTTGAATCTTTTCAAGTTACATAACTAAATATCCACTTTGAGGAATGGATCACTTCACAATAGATATCTTTATCTACTGGGAACAAAGCTGGACAAAAGAAAGTTGCTATTTACTTTCATATGTATTGTTTTTAAACAAAAGAAAAATAAATAACACAAATTTACATTTTCTGTATCTTGAAAATTATACATAATTATTTTTTGGCATAACCTGTAAAGTCCATATGTGGAAGGACAAGCCTTCCATTATGCTGTAAATACTGATCAGACACTTATATACTAACTATTTACATACTTTATACATTTCTAAACCTAACATTATTAAACTTGCTTATTTACATTACTATGGCTAGGCACAGGCACATGTGGTTTAGATCTATTCTCATCTCGTAATAAATTCTCAATGTCTGTTAGTTCACTTAAAATGTTTTTGAAGCTGCTACACGTAGTGCTGTTCATTTCAGTTCTTGCTCTGTTGGAATGGTTTGGTAATGTGTCACCTATTCCATTGCAATCTGCAGACTTTTGTCTCATACTGGATCGTGGTATTTCATAGCCATCGTTTTCTGGCAGGCAGTCACTGTCATCATAAAGCAGCTCCAGATATTTTGGAATTTCTTGCGCTTGTTGCAGAAGTTGTGTAGAATCTGCATCAGCTCCGCTCTTCCACGAAGTCCCTTCAAAGAATTATAGAATTTGCATGATATAGGAAATGATTGTAGGCAAGCTTTTGGTTAATCCTGGTGCTGAATTCCAATGGTTATTAAAAGTATGAATTTGTTATGTGAACAAGAAAGCTTAAGAAAATTATTTATTGTGTTAAAATAAAACATTTCTGGAAATAGCATGGGTTAGGCCTTTTGAAACAAGCTAGAGGTGTGATTTAGAAATTTGTGGACTTATAGAGACTGTGATCGATGAGAAAGAGATGGAATAAATTCAGACTCTCTTGAAATGCTGTAAAATTAATCTGATAACCGACAATGTTTACGGGGTGGTCGGTATTATCAGTCTTCAAAAATGCAGTGAAGATGGTGCTTTAAAGAATTAACTTCCACCAAACACTACATTTTAAAAGCAAGTAACTTTTTGTTTTGCATTATAGAGTGGTAATATAGGTTGCACTACCCAGTGGTATAACATTTATTTCTGTTTTGGCCATAAAGCTTTCTTAGTTCAGATCACAAATTTCAAAGCTCAAAATGTACTAAATATCTTAAATATAAAAAAGTGACTGCAGGAATTTGGATGCTAATACACTGGGAGCATAACTATCGCCCCATCTTGAATTATCAGTTTTTCTTGACCAAATGCAAACATAATTTAATGTAACTTACAAGATGAATAGTATAAATAAAAATAATAGGAACTGGAGTATTTAAAGTAATTTATTAAAAATTTCCATAATTTAACTAAATCATTTCTAAAATTTCCGTGGTGCATAACTATAGTGCTACTTAAAAAAACTTTTAGGTGGCTGTGACTGAACTTCAAAAACATGTTTATATTTTGTTATTAAATATTAACTGTCACTATGTTGTAACAATTGTGTTAAAAATGCCTCGTAGAAGGTATCTGACATGGAAAAATGTAAAATCTTGGCTTTTTGGAATGAAGGCTTTAATCGCCGAAAAATAGCTCAAAGAATTAACAGCTCACATAAAGTTGTCGCCAATTATTTGCAAAACCCTCAACAGTATGGCACAAATAAGAAAGGTGGCCCTAAGAAAAAAATTTCTCCTAGAGCTGCAAGAAGAATTATTGCTACAGCGAGTAACACTTTAAAAAGTCAAAAAAGAATTGCCCAAGAGTGTGGGCTTGATGTTTCAAAATGGACTATAGGGAGGGTTATGAAGAAAAGTGAACACATTGTACACTAAAAACTAAGAAAATATCCAAAACTTCTTCCTCACCATAAAACAGCCCGTTTGGAATTTGTTTGTGAGAATATGAATCGAAATTGGGAAAATGCAAACCAAAACTTTACAATTAAACCTCGAATTAAATCATATTATTTAAAAAAAATTTCAGATGATCTTTTCTGATGAAACAAATTGAATCTTGATGGTCCGGATAGTTTCAATTGTTATTGGCAAGATTTGAGGAGAGAACCTGAGTATCTTTCAAAACGAAACATTGGATGTGGTACGTTAATGGTATGGGGTGCCTTTACAAAAGTAGGCGTTTTAAGATTGGCTTACCCATCAACACTAATGAACAGTCGAGAGTACATCCAAGTTCTTGAGACAAACTTAATGCCTTTTTAAAATAACAATTACGAACGAGATTTTATTTTCCAACAAGATAATGCGAGGATTCATGTCAGTAGAGAGTCGATGGCTTGGTTTGCCAACCAAAATGTCAAATTGTTAAAGTGCCCCTCTTGTTCACCTGACATGAACCCAATTGAAAACCTTTGGGGTATCTTAGTTCGGTGAATATATGCGGATAACCGACAGTATGCCACCATAAATGAACTCAAAAATTCATTAGAAGAGTTTTGGGCCAGCTTGGAACAAAGAATATTAAATAATTTGGTTGGAAGCATGAATTCTAGAATTTTTGAGCTAACTAGGAAGAATGGGGGCCAACCCCATTATTAATTTACTATTGTTTTGTTCAAATTTGTTCAATTCTATGTGAAATTTAGTTGGGGCTGTAGTTGTACACCAGTCCAATTTAAAAAATTATTTTATTAAAATTGAGGAATTGTTAATAATAGACTCTAAATAGTCTACTCCTTATTATTTTCGTTTCTTTCATCCTTCTCGTTAGTTACATTAATTTACGTTTGCATTTGACAAAATTAACTTAAAATTCAGGATGGGGCTATAGTTATATTCCCCAGTTTACCATTGGATTATCAGGAACCTTCTTATTAGTGATGATATGGTTTCCAGACTGATATGACTGACATGTTGCCTTGTATTCAGTCTGTTTAACCAAGATGAACATTCAATGCTGATTAATTAATTTTTGGGACGACACACTTTCTGAATGTTTATGGTTCTATGCTTACTAAACTATTGCTTTCAGTATATCCCAAAAATTAATTAAACAATAATTCATGACGTATTCATGGATTACCTGAGTTATTATGATTTTCATCTCGGAAATATGTTGCATTAGAGACACCATCGCATTCTGCAAGCATGATAATGAGCGTTTGTAAAATCATGCATGTTCAAGATGCATTACATGCAGTTAGTACTTTACAAACTGTATATGGCAGAAGCTTTCATGTTAAATGATTATTACCTTCAGGTACGGTGCTTATGTACTGTCCTTCATGTGCACCTGTAACGACATTTCTCGAGATCTGGTGGTTTAGATTTTCTAAAACCTCTAAGCAGTATTTAAATGTTGGTCGCCTTTCAGCTTCTGCATCCCAACATTTAAGCATCAGTACATGCCTGCAATAGCAATTACATATTTATACAGGTATAAAGAATAATAAAAAGTGGTTATATTTACAGTTCCTCAGGACAGTCCATTGGTTTCCCCAATCGTTCACCTTGTCTCAAATAACTCAATATTTCTACATTGCTAATAGCAGGGTATGGTTGTTGGCCTAACGTCATAATTTCCCACAAAAGAATTCCAAACGCCCAGACATCCGACTGACATGTAAATACGCCATCTATAAGAGATTCTAACGCCATCCATCTAACAGGCAGCAGCCCCTCTCCTTCTTTTCGGTAATAGTCATTTTTGTAGATATCTCTAGCTAATCCAAAATCACCTATTTTGACAATTCGCTCCAAGGGGTCAGTCGATGATACTAAACAATTCCTGCATGCTAGATCACGATGCACAAAATGTGTTTCTTCTAAGTAACGACATCCCTTAGCTACATCTACGCACATTTTAAGAAGCTCTGGTAGACTTAATGATGGTGTATTGCTCTGAAAAGTAACAGCAAGTATAAGAATGGCAGGTTGCAGGTTTAAAAGGGAAATTAATATAAATAACACAAGACATCATTACTGGTAGTTGATAAAAATAGTCCAAGCACTGTTTACTATCAAACAACTATCATTTATGGGCTTTATTCACACCTTTTCTAAAATGTTGATTTAATAAAAGCTTTTGTTTTTACAATAATGCAGCCGAGTGACTTTATAAGACAGTCATCAAACCATTTCTGAAGGTGGCTGGTGCACTCTTTACACCTTTGGAATCTTTTGCCAAGCTTTTCTGGAGTTATGAGCACACCCTGTCCCTGTAATTTTGGGGCATTTCAGGTGAAGTGCAGTCCAAATAATTTTGATTTTTCGAATTCATTCTTACTTTATAATACGTCATACATCTGCAATGTCTAAACACAGACTCACAGCAAATTTTTTGTGTTAAAGGTTAAAGCGTAGTCACAGAAAAATAAAACAACCAGAATAAGCACTCTGGGTGTGAGGGAGGGTCCGCCCAGTTTCAATCCGCCATGTTTTAAACGATTACAGACGTGTTATATAAATTACGTATTTAAACTTTGAGTTTTGTATGTCTTTATCACTTTTGGGTGATTGTTATAATTTATAATAATGCAATGTAGTGTTGGCAGACGTGTTTGTGCTGCAATGCAGTTCAACAGCATACGTAGATATGCTGGAAAAGACTATGTTTTTTAGCTTTCCAAAGGATGTTCAGAGGTTTGCTGTTCCGGGTGATAGTTTTGCTTAATTTTACTGAATATTTAAAACACAGCTAACAGTGAGCAACAGCGTGTGGTGGCGATAACCTAATTGAATATGTGGAAAATCTTAATTTGTGGTACCTATAGAGCGTGCAGTTAACATTTTGAAGAGAACAGCTTTCTAAATGATTTACGCAACCGATTACAACCTCATACAGTACCATTTTTTACTGCAGTCATATGAACAGTTAAGATTAAGTTAAGTTGAGATTTTAACAGTGCCTATGGGTAACACAACAGATGCGCAAAAGAAACTCCTATGACAGAAGTGTAAAGTAACCTTTATTACAGTCGTGTAAATGCAGCTTTATATCCTGACAAAATGGCGGCCGGGAGACAAAAAAGTATAGGGTGTTGGCAGAAGTGCTTATTCTGGTTAGATATTTGTTTATTCTGTGGCGTAGTTGTCTAGCAACAAGSTTGTGAAGATTTGGAGAGAAGTGAAATATGGTGTAGTTCAAACACAACTACTTGGTCTAAAAAGATTTATAAATATAAAAACTAAGTTGGATAAGTGATTCGTATAGGAAATTTATTGCTCTTTCTGATTATGGGCTCATATTTTAAGTTATAAAAAAAGCACAAATAAAATTTTAATTTAAAATTTTCGGAAATTTAGACCACTTTATTTTTGGAAATAACTCTAAAAGTAGTTTTGAATGTCTAGATTGTATCTGTCCAGTTTTATAATGGACCTTGCATTAGTTTAGGACTTAGAGGACAAAGAATGCGAAGCTGTCAACTCATGTCCTTATTAACTGCTGTGTTGTACACAAACATTCCCTAGGTTTCCTAGGGCAAATTGAAATAACTGTATATTAAATTTTAAAGATTTATACAACTAATATATAAGTATTCAGTAACCTTATTCATCATTAATAAGAATATTTGTAATTTCCGATACTAAAACATGAACATTACATTGAATATCAATGTACTGATCCCTTATTAGATTTGAAAACTTCTTATATATTGTAAGAAAACATCTAGTCACATCTAGCTTAAGTTACATGTAGAATGAACGACCTATATATATTTTTTAAATCTCTGTGTATGCAAATGGAACATTTAGGTATTATGTAGTTGCACAACCTAATTAAGCTAATTAAAATATCTAACATGAAAGGAACAGTACAAATACTAGCTAATAAAAAACACATTAATGAATATTTAAAAAAAAACAGTAGCTTCTCATTAAGCATGTACCATCAGCACATACTACCTGCCTGCTAAGACAATATGTCATTGATATATAGTGTTCTTGTATTGATAACAAAAACAAAAAATAGTGTCATTAATTGCTAATATTTGTATTGGATATTTAAAAAATTGATTTGACTAGCTTCAAGTATCTTCTTAAATTAACTTATAGTTATTTAAGGTTGCTCTGACAATCTATAATGAAAGTTTATGTACAGCGCAGTGACTGACAGAATATTGAGTGGATACTTTATCAAGGTGGCTTGGTGCTGCTATGTGTTCTAACTCTTAAATCAATTCGAAGCCCATTATAAAATTTCGTAGGTATAATCTACACATTTTTAACTATTCTGGACAAAGTAAAAATGGTCCAAATTTGTGAAAATCTGAAATAAAGAATTTATCTAACATTTTTTCGTAATCAGAACAGGCAATAAATTTGACATAAGAATCACTTTTAAACTTATACGAGGGTGAATGCTTTCAGCGTCCATAAATATTATCTTACACTTTTAAACTTATTTTTTTCTGAATAATCTTAATTTAAGTAGTTGTGTTTGTAGTATACCATACTTCACTTAATGAGCTTCACATGAAAAATTTATAGAAGGTCTGTGTTTAGGCCTTGCAGATGTACAACATATCAAAATAAAAACAAATTAGAAAAACTAAATTTTTTTGGGGCTGTTCGCTTTATGTGAAATGTTCCTTTTTCCTCAACCATAAACATTTTTTCATCTGAAAATAGGATTGTCTGATGTCCGCCATTCGCGTGCTATCATAACAACCTCTTGGACATATAGCCCTGATTTGATAGAGGATCTTTGACCTCTGACTACTGGTGAGAAGCAGTAAGCCCAAAGTTTAAGGTCCATTTTTTATTTTTATTTCCTTGCCATGATTTTTTGTTTTCAAAGAGGCTTCCTTTGAATTCTTTCAGCAGCTGCTGTTAGAAGTGTTAAAGATCTTTCCTTTCTTAAAATCATTTATAGTATTGCTTATTTTAAGTGGCCAAAAAAAATTTCCTTTGCAGTTTTATGACGTTTATTTTTGGTGCTTCCTTGCATTGTTACTGCACCTCTTACAAACTTTCAACATTCACAAGACTACTGTTTGAAGTCTACTAAACACACTACTCAAAGCCACCCTAAATTTGGTAAGAAAGACATGTCATTGCATATTATGTGATTCAAATTATTTAAAATGTCTTTTAAATATGGGGGTTTTAAACACTAGTCTTTTAAATTATGTTTTACTTAATCTACCACCTCATAATTTCTTATAAAAAGATTAATTTTTGGTTTGACCCTAAATCAGTTTCCTTACATTGGGATTTCTTGATGATCGTAAATACGTAAGCAAGTCTCCTCCTTGCATTAGTTCCATTACAATGAGGTGTGGATCATTATCGAGGCACACGCCAAGCATTTGCAGAATGTGCTCATGTTTGAATTGGCTCATAAGTTGTGCTTCCTTAAGAAAATCATTCTTTTCTCGATCAGAAGCTCCTTTTCATAATGTTTTTACAGCAACTTTGATTTCTCCACTAGTAAGTCCTCGTGCATTGCCTTCGTATACTTCTCCAAAAGCTCCACTACCCAAAAATTTCATCAGAGTAATTTGATCCCTGAAAGTGTGCAAAAGATTATAAGTGGACTCTGCTTTCTACGAAAAATTACCTTCGAATATGTGGTAAATCAGTTAATTCATCAGCAGTAGGTTGTGTAGAGACATACAACACATTTGTGTTGTGTATAAAGTTTCCTCTTCGTGGTAATTCTCTCAGAGTTGCCAATTCAACGTCTGGTCTTTGACTAAAAACTGTAATTTGTTTTATTTTTTCATTCCTTCCACAACGCCATTTACCTAAAAGTGTTATAATTGCTTGTGTCAGTTTTTATGTTACTGTAAAAGTGAAACATGAACTTTTCTCACAAATTTTACATGCTCCATATGTGGTAGAATTGTGTACAGCATAATGAAGTATGAAGTGACAAAGGAAAACAGAAAAACTAAGCTAGATCTAGAAATTAAAGTTGCTATAATATGAGAGAGGAGAAGATAGAAAAGCTGAAAATTTGAAGAAGAAAGGATTTATTTATGATAAGTGCAGTACTTACAACAGACACAACATATGATGAGAAAGAAACAAACCACTACTGGAACACATATGGCGATGATTACTAAATTTGTAGGATCTTGCTTTGCTGCTAGCTGTGCTGCTTCACTAACATCAAATTCTACACTTTCTTCACTGGGATTACTCCATCCATATGAATTATACGCCGAAACACGAAATGCATACTTGTATTTATCGTCGAGGCCAGAAATTATCCATGAAGTATCTGCATTGCAAATTGCGATCATTCTTAGCAGAAAATAAACACCGATTTACATACCTGTTCCATTATACACTGATTCCCAATCGTATTCAATTTGTTCTATGTATGGAGAATTGTGGAGCCAAGCTGTACGATTTGTACTTCTTTTGTTGCGGTAATTTAGGAGTTTCAAACTCTCAAGCATATATAATTGGATCGGAGCACCATTGTCTTTTGATGCCTCCCACAAAACTTGGTAAACGTCAGCCTTTACATGCTGAATATTGGGAACTCCTGGAGGTGAAGGACGGTCACCTAGAATATAACATTAAATATGCTGCTATTTACAATGTCAAAGTAATCAGTTTACCCTCTGTCTCAAATATAAAGTATGTGTCAGATGGCCATATATAGTCTTTATCAAATTCAGGATATATTAGTAGGAATCTAAATTTGTATTGCATTTTTGGTTGTAAATTTTCAATGTTGATAATTAAAGTGTCTGTATCATTGGTTATATCATCAAAGGTAATCCATTCATTTAACATCAATAATGAGTATTGCAAAGTGTATTCTTTAATGTACGGGAACACTTCCCATTTTACAACTAGCGAATAAGCTGTTGCATTTACAAGTTCCAAGTTCGATGGCTCAGGGAATGTTGTTATTTGCACCTTCAAGCTGTCACTTGAAGTATCATTTGTTTCACCATAGACTCTCACCCACACAGAGTAAGTTTCATTAGGCAAAAGTTTCTGCAAATATGCTCTTAACCATTCACTCGACTGCTCAGGTACTGTTTGTTCACCTTTCTGCCTTATACCAGCTTTCGTTACTTCCATCTGCCAGTGCACTTCATATCGTACAGTTTTGCCGTTTAGGCTTTCTGGAGGTAGCCAATTTATTTCTACTAACGTTGGGTTCAGTACTCTCGCTGAAATATTCCTAGGTTCTGATGGAGCTGTAAAAAAAGTTTTTTTTAAGGGGTTTATTTTCATAGATACCTGTCTGCTAGACTTTACTTATTATAGATTTATTTGGTATATAATAGTTTCAATTATTTTTAAATGCGGTTATACTATAGAGATAGGGGTAGATGTCAAATTCATCATTTGAAGTGGTATATTATAGTATTTTAAACTCCTTGTTATATTTATTACTCAATTTTTTATGTTTGAAGAAAATATTATTTTTGTGATATGTTAAAATTTTAATGTGTTATGAATGTAAGCTATTTTACGTTTGTAAAATTTGAGGCTCATTTGCTCGTTTGAAATTTATTTATTTTTTTATTTCACAAGACTAAATAATATTCAAAAGCACTAGCTTATTAAACATAAAATTAACTAGAACTTTTGTACTTGTAGTTCTTGTGTAAAATCGGAAACAAATAATATAAAAAAATTAAAGAGAGTGCAAATTAAGTGTTTTTAAATTATCTAGTAATCCATGAACTTGTTTACAAAACAAAATATGCATTAATTTGGGCACACAAAACATCATTTTCCTATTTAAGTTAAGCTTAAAGTGATGTAACATCTAGAAGAAAATATGTTTATGTATCACAATAAACCATTAAAATTTAGTTTAAGTTAAACAAGAAACAGTATCAAAAATTTAATATCTAATTCTCTGTCGCAGTTACTACTATCTTGTGCCTGTTGAATGTACATTCACAATTGGTTCGTTAATGGTGGCTATGGCAATCACTAAAGTGCTCTCCCATACATGATCTACTAGCAGTAAGTTTTATCTTAGATCTTATTTTTTTTAAACTTTGTGATATCATACATTTAAATTTGAAATAAGGCACCATATATATTTACGCCTGTTTTTCTTTTTAACATGAAAAAGATTTGTTTTTACAAGGTAATTCAATTGTTTTAGGCTGCAATATATATATAAAAAATATCTGTGCATGTCAACTCTTTTCAGAACAATAATTACTAAAACATTAGTCATAGGCTACATGTCTAAGATATTCATTTGGTTATTAAGGAATCTAAAAATCACATAATAAAGGATAGTGAAGTAAAAAAAAAATTCTGTTATCAGAAGAACGGTTTTTTTGAAACTACAAATTTTGWGAGGWGGCATTGGAGAAGGTATAGAGGAATCTAATGAAAGTTGTTTTTAATGAAACTGAAAGGATGGGATTACAAATATGTTGGCACAAATCGACTTTTTTGAGGCTAAGATTTTTTTGGAATTATAATGTACTAAATCAAATCAGGGCAAATATCCCCCATATCTAAATACTGTGGGGACAGACAAGAGGTCTTTTTTATAATAAAAAATTATATTAACATTTTTTTAAACCATTAAAATATTTAAAAAGGCCAGTATAAAATATGTAAAAAAGGCTTCTTGCTCCTTGTACTGGTGAGACAAGCCATTGTATACAATTCTGTTCTGGGAATTAAATGAAAAATTTAAATAGGCGTGTTTTGAAAAATCTTTTTGCAAAATTATTGGCAATGATCTGTTATAACATTCTTCCAAAATTGTATTGCAAAAAACCATTTGTTGAAAAATTAAATATATATTTTTTTAATTTCAGGATTATGTATATAAAAAACGAAGCCTTTCTGGACCCATGTTTGTATAAACGTTCATGTTAGCTTTTGAATAAGTTGTTTCATTTAATTTAAAATAATGAACATGTGATTTAGTGAACAAATAATAATAATAATATATGAATTTAGCCAGGAATTTGGTTTCCAATATGCTTGTAATCAAAACTCATGACACTCCCTGTATGCTATCAAAGATTGGTAAAGTGTAATAAAAAATACTTACTTCCTGTAGCTGTTTGAAATAATACTCCAGGTCCGATTAAGATATCTTTCTCTTTCATTTGCATGTAGTAATTACTCACACATAAACAAACTACATAATTCTGGAATGGTTCTAAGGATCCGACTTTTAGAACTGTATTAAAAGTAGATGCTTCCAAGTAGGTTATGTCGCATGTTAATGGTTCATTGTCTTCATATTTTTTGTAATAAATTTTATATTCAATACTACTCATGGAAATATTATCACAACCTGGAGGTGATGAAAGTTCAGGCATAATTAGTGTAATCGAATCAGCTGATTTTTCTTGAAGTGAAACTGTTATGTTGCTTTTATCCAAAGGCATGAGGCACCTGTCAGGTGGAAATGGTTGCGTGTGTTGACCATATATTAACATATTATTTATATTAAAGGATTCCATTCTTTCAAATTCTGTGTTTCCCCGTATTAAAACATGTAAGATTTGATGACTTATCCAGTATACTGATCCATAGTCAGCTTGCAAACCGTCTACACTGCTGTTCCCTATGTTTGCAATGATACTACATAGACACCCATTCTTATCAGTTGATATTAATGTGTGATTCTTGAGGTCCAAAAAAACTATCTCGGGTGAATCTTTTAACTTAGAATGATCTAATGCAAAAGACTTTCCAATGGTGTCTATAAGTGGACAACTGCAGCTTTTATTACCATCTGACATATAGTCTTTAAAAAACGGTTCAACATTTTCACCACTGGTGTCGCATTGCATTAAGCGATACTGTCCATGTGATGAAAGTTCTGTCCAGTAAATTTTCCTAATAAAAAAAAGTATAAATTATATTTAAAAAGCATTTTTTTAAACCTTACCTTGTGTATGGTGACACATTTACTTGATATATTATAGCTTCAGTTGTAAGTATTGCCACACTTTGAAATTTCCCTTTTTCAAAGTGATTTAAGTCTAATTTCATAATTGAAGATCCAGGAATGTTGTCATATATTTCAACATAATACAAACTTCTTTCTACCCAATCTACAGTCAGACTCAAAGCTTTTCCATTTGTGTCAAATATTTTGGTATATTTTATTGGATTTGAAGGGTTATTAAGCATTAATACTTCATGCATTTCGTTTATCCAAAAGAATTTCTGTTCTTTGTGTAAGTAACTGATCTGTACCGGCATACTTAAACCATGAAATATGGGATAGTTTTGATTTATATCTATATCCTTTAGATATATGGAGTCATTTGAGGATATAAGTAAAATGGGTAGAGCTGAAGTGTATGCTGTGTTCATTGTATGTACTTCAGAAATCTGTCCATCTCCAACATCTGTATAAGCTTGTACCTTAAAAACGTTAAAAATTGTAAACAGGTATTCATGCATAAACTTGTACAATCTGAGTGTATTTCAATATTTATTTAAAATAAGAAACCAGCTAGAAAGTATTGTATATCTTTTTTACCTGGAAGTAGTATGTTTGAGGTGCAGTCAAATTTCCAACTATGTCGTATTGGACACTTGTGGGCGAAACTGTTTTATTTTTGCACACATCAATTAAATCTTGCTCTTCATAGTACCAGCAGAATATTTTGTATCCTCGTATGACTCCGTTTGATTGTTCTGGAGGATTCCAGCGGAAAGTTGCATTAATCACTTCAAACATTTCATCTTTTTGTGTGTGGCTAATGTAAGTCCTTAAATTGATAGGGGCTGAAGGAGTAGATGGTGGGGAATATATTTCAACTTGGATCTGTGGTGAGGTACCCCAATATGTAAAGGCACTGATAGCAATGTGTAATTTTTCAAATGGTGTTGTGCTTTGGTTATATCGCACTGATGGTTTAGAAGTTATTTCCTACAAGCATGAAGTTAAAAAATTTTTTAGTTGCGATAAATGTATTTATAGTAATATTATGTGTTTTCATTATTACTCACCATGGTATTGTTTATGTTAATTTCATAAAATACAGTTCCAAAGTTGACGTTACTAACTGGCTTCCATGTAATGTCAAAGGATTTCCAGGGACCTTTTGTCTTAATAGAATATTTGTCAACAGCATGTGGTATCACTGATAGTTTGTTTTGTTTTCCTTCTGAAAAATATGTGAGAATATGTGTCAATATCAATACAACTTACATGCAGCATTCTAAATATTGTATCATTAACACTGATACTTACTTGGCCAAACATGAAGAGATGGATCTATTACGTATACCATAGTTAAGCTTGACATGCTTTTCCCACTTATTTTGGCAATATTTTTTCCTTCCATGTCACTTATTGCTGCATTTTTAGGATCCTGCAGCCACAACAAACGATTGTCAAAATAACACAAAGGACCTTGCATGTTTGACTTTTGTAAATTTGAAATCACATCTGCTGTAACTTTAGTTGAATGGTAACCAGCCATGGGAGCCTTAAATAGGTTTGATCCTTCTGAATCTCGTACAATCCAAAATACAAAATGATGATCCATGTCTAACGTCAAACCCATAACTGGAATAGGTTTAAATGTTATACTTACTCAATATATAAGATGGTACATTTGGTTTACCTTGTTTTCCAGAAAATAACTCTGCAGGATGATACTCTACGCGATCTACACCATTTAGATGTGCACATTCTACTGCATAACCTGTAGACCAATATATGTAAGCTTGCACGGCATCAATATTCAGCTCTTTAGCTAATGTTAATATAGTTAAGGGCTCTTGCTGAGTTCCATTTAAATTTCCGCGTATTATCTAACACAGAAAATACCTATATGAGAGCTCTATTCATAAATAATTATCTGTAAAAATACTAAGCACATATTTACATTATTTATATATTTTGTAGTAGTCTAATATGTGAAAAAGCAGTATTTTAAGTAAAATACCTGCTTAACTGAATTTACCTATTTTTGATGTTAGCTCTTAAAGCTAAAAGTTTTATTTACTTCTTTGCAAATTAAAGTTTTATGGTAATGAATTAATAAGAAAAATATTACTTATGTAGGGTGTCACATGAAGTTAGGCATCTACTCATTGATTTTCTGACATGTTATCTTACAGGAAACAGATTCGTTTTTAGCTTTCAGCTTTTCTTAAATCGAGTGACAATGTGCAATTTATTATAACTGTACATGTCCTTTTTTACGAGTAACATAACAAAATTGAGTGTGTCAAAATAAAAAAGCTGCGAATTATAATCCTTAATATGAAAATCAGTGTGTGGTCCCTTATTATACTTACTAACTGTTGTTTTGGATTTGACCAGTACAGTTTCTTTCCGATCCAGTCAACGGCAATGCTACCAGCCGATTCAATATCAGTCAGCTGTCCATAACCATGGCTTGTTGTGTTGTACCAATAAATTTGTGAAGTATTTGTCACCAAGTAAAGCTGATCCTCATACCATGCTAAATTTATAAAATAGAAATTTTTCATCATGCTCTTATGAATAACAGATTCCACATTTTCTCCAGTGACATCTGATTTTAACAGGCCCTCTGCAGCTGACCAGAGGATAAGAGGATACTTGTTGTTTTCTGTAACTCTTAGCGATATTCCACGGAATTCTTTTGACCATGGACCTCTTTCAGCAGCAACACGAAAGATATACTCTGTGTTGGGCTGCAGTTTGTTTATGGTATAATATGTTGTGTTGATGTTTTTAACTGATACAGTAATGTTTTTGCGTACATCACTTATTTCAATTTCATAGGACCAATTCTGCCATGCTCCCTTGCCTGCAAATAGTTTTTAAGCATTAGTTGAATTGTTATTAAATAATGTCTGTTAGTATAAGCTACAGAGATCTGTTCAATATGCTTAATAAAATAAGAAAAATAGGTCTGGATTAACAAACTAATTTTATTGGTACTACATAATGTGATCATTTTCTATATTTCTAGATGCAAGGTGGCCCAAAAGAAAAGACCCAAACTGAGGTGGTGCCAGAGTGTAACTCATTTTTAATTGAAATCACCACATTATCCAATTATTTAAAAGAACAGGTATTTTTATTAATTTAAATACCTTTTCTTAGCATGCTGCATATAT
Organism: Rhyzopertha dominica; assembly: GCA_025024175.1. Taxonomy (NCBI): domain Eukaryota; kingdom Metazoa; phylum Arthropoda; class Insecta; order Coleoptera; family Bostrichidae; genus Rhyzopertha; species Rhyzopertha dominica. Next base: position 36,117,173 of record QCXZ01000137.1, read on the forward strand.
TCATACACTGTCATAATCAGCATCGAAAATAACATTTAATAACACCCATGAAGCAGTATTTTAAATTTTGTATAAAAATGAGCACTTTAACTTCAGAGGCAGTATTCTAGTGAGCTTACCTCAAAAAAGTTGTTTCGAGACTCCTACAGACCATACAGATTATCTAGACATTCGCTGTCAATCTGATACTTAGGAATCGAAATCTAACTAACCGTAACATAATTCATAATTTTACTCCTGTTTTCAATTCAACTAAGACAAGTCTCTAGGGAGTAGAGATTATATTACTCCAGAACTAAAATAAATAAGCTTTTTTAGTCATTTACTAACCTGCCAGCCTAAATTAGATGACACTCTAGAAAAGTTTTAGAATATAGTCTAGTTTTAGTTGGTAGTTTTTTAGTTTCAAGAACAGAGTTGCACGATTCGGCTATCTTTTTAACTTACTAGCGATACGTAAATTAACCGAAGTAGCAAGTCGACAATTTAGGCTATTTCTAAAACATGAAAGGTCTTCGTAAGCAATGTTGGGGAAAAATACAGATGAATAGAACATGCTAACGAGCTTGACCGGACAATTTTGTTGGAGTGCTCTAGAAATGGAGCTTCTGAGTAGAGTGACTCAGGCTACCAACCAATCCACAACCTTTTTAACTTCAAAGTAGGCGATTTTTTTTAACATAAATTTTCTTCCTCAGCAGAAAAATACTTCCAGTTATCATTAGTTATGCTTATGGATTGGCTTTCTGGTGTTTTTAATAAAAATTTTATATTCCTTTTGCATTGTCTATTTTCGTCACACATTATAAGTGTGGTACATTTTAACAACTAGTTTGAGAAAAACGAGAATATCGACAAGCTTACATGGATTGAAAATCCTTTTAATACCGGTGCTCCACTCGAATTTACTTCTGCAGAAGAAGAGAATCCTTTAAGCGGTTGTGTTTATAAAGAGCAAGTATAGATCGAAAATAAATGTTGAAAAGGAAGTGAAAAATTGTGCAGCAAGCTCATCCTACCCATTAATTTAATATCTAATTTAAATAAAATACATTTAATTAATGAGTTTGATCTGTAATAATGCAACTTTCTTATGTCTATTATGTTTTTTGTAGTGTATGAGTTTTATTTAGTTAATGCTAATGGCTAAGTCTGTTTGTATTTTAAGGGAGTTGTAGAAAAACTTTAAATTATTCAAGGGTGCCGTGACTCCTAAATGTTTGGGAATCTCTAATCTATAACATACACATAACTAAACACTGCCACCTTTAATGGGTTAAATTAAAAGTAGGCACCATACCTTTCAAAGCTAACTATTCTAAAACCTGACTTGTTGATAAACTATTGTGCATACCTACATAAGGCTGAGGTGCTTTTCTCCTGTGATGAAAGTACTATTATACAAAGAGAATGAGTGTAGTATTATTATTATAAATACCACGAAACATGGAAATGTTTAAAATAATGTGACATTTTTGGTTCATGTAAATAGCATCTTTTCCTTACTAAATAAAAATCAGAAAAAATTGGGCATATTTTTCTTTCACTTTCAAAATTTTGTTTGAGATTGAGTTCTGTTTTTTGACAAATATTACAGGCATAACCGAAATATCACGTCGATAGTTTTTTGTCGGTGTTTAATTAATTTAATGGACACTGAAAGCATTCACCAACACATATTTTTATTTATCACAGAGAAGAATCTATCAACATAATTATGTATTTAGTACCCACTGAGGTACTAATAATAAAATAAATTTGAAAGGGGCTACTCTGTAACTGGTTTTGGACCGCTACTTTTGGGACACTGTATATCTTCTCTTTTCATATTGCATAGGTGCAATGAAGTTGAAAAAAAAGAAAAACATAGATAGAGGCTTTACCTTGAACTCCTAGTAAATGTGGACGTTGCCATGTAGCTTTTGCGACATAAGTTCCAAATATCACTTGAACTGATAATGGGGGATATACAGGAACTGGTAATGGTTGTGCGCTTGGCAAGTTAACTAGGGCCTTCTCATAAGACAGTCCTGATAGTATTGGGTAAGTATTGTGGAAATAACTGTTAGAAGACGGATGATGTTCTTCATAAAATACATCTGTCCCATCAACCCAATAGAATCTATCATTTGCGGTTGCCAATGAAAGCACCTTTTGTAGAGCAGATTTGTTAATGTTTGGTCGTAGATTCAATATTTCTTTTCTGCAAGTATTAATGTTTAGTTTGAAGACATCTTTGTGTGTATTATACATTTACCCATCAAAAGAAACTGCATTTATGGTATTTTGACTTTGATATGAAATAAGTAGGCGATAATGTGAATAATCAACAGTGAAAGCACCCAAATTAGCTTCTTCCAATATCAATTGAGGTTTCACGTCATGTTTTATACCATTGTTGATATTCGACAGATCTAATCTATACAGTCCTACTTTATTGTTAATGTTGCTGCTCCAGAATAAATATCTGTAACAAAACAAATCATTATTGCAGAAATATGAAGTGAATACAGTCTTCCTTACCCATTGCAGGGATCCACCTCTATGTAATGAGGTTTTGATGTTAGACCTGCTATTATTACTGTCAAAGCTTTGCCATCTAAATCAGTTCTTATAATGCGCCACACTCTGTGTTGCTGTAGCTGAGTTTCACAAAGTATATACAGTTGTTCATTGAGCCAATCCATAGATAACTCAAGAGGAGTGCAATCTATTTGTGATGTAGTTAAAAAGAGGGTAGCATTTTTGCTTCTGTCTTTTAGTCGTATTCGATGGATGTTTCCAGATGATTCCGATATGAACAGCAGTTTATGACTAATGTGCATTGCAATTCCTAAAATAAAGCGCAATTTAATTTTGAAGTACTCTGTGAACGTCTATGAGCTTAACAGTTTAATTAATACGGATGGAAAGATATTTAAGGTGCTACAAGAATAATTTCTTTTAAAAGGTCCATGTCTTTAACTTCATACATTTTTCAGTAGTATTTTACGTTCAATTTATTGCTTTGTTAAAAATAAGTCAACATAAGAAACAATAGCAACCTTGATAAAATTGGTATACTATTCTCTAAACAACTATAAACCTTTGCTAGCTGTTATGCGTGGATTTACTTAAATATATTTACCATACTATACCATTCTCCGTAAGCAGGATAAAATAAAACATCTGCCCTGGTCAATCAACTCTGACTAAAGCAATATACTCCTTACTCCCACCTGATGAGCCCCAATAGGGCGAAACCAATCATAGGGTCAGAGTGGATTGACCAGGGCAGATGTTTTATTTCATTATGAAATAGTTTGAAAGAAATAATCTGTTAGTCGACACATAGAATAACAAATTGTTTCAATTCAGATATTATTTCAAAATTCTTAAAAGCTAAGATATCTAGGTATTTTCTGAGTAATTTACAAAATATCAAACATGAGTAAGCTGTAAGTTTTTTATGATTTACCTACTTCTCCAGCAAATTTTTATAATAAGCTACATATGACGACTCACTTAGAATAGTTGCCAAAAGCAATACCAGGGTGCATATTGCTTAGCCAATCATGATTTATTGAAAGCGATACTTATAACAGTAAGTTAAAACAACTGGAAGTCTCTATATTAAATCATGTGTGTATAAGTTATTTGAATATAAAAAAAATATCAGTGGGCTTCTCCAAATCTGCTATATACTCACCCCTGATATTAAACTGTGTTTCATAGAGAATAACAGGATCCTCAAACAAATCGGGCCCTTGCTCTGTCACGACATGGTGGGCAGCCAGTATTAATATTGGTTGCTCAGTGTTTTTTACTGAAACATATATGCTAAAATTATGTAAAATATGATGTTTCAAAACTGCATACGTTTTTGTGGTTGCGGCGTACTAACTGAAACATTAGCTGCTGGACCAGCACCAATACCATTGCGCATACTCACTGAAACTGTGTAATTTTTTCCGGGTTGCAAGTTTTGAACTATGTAGTAATTCTTTTCTGCTGGGATATCCTGTAATTTAGCAATGTTCTATTCAGTTCATAGTTTATTCACTCTGGTATGTTAAGAACACAGTATGCAGTCATGCAAGTAAAGCAGCTGTAAACCATTGGGACTACAATAACAAGGCATGAGTATAATTTTCAGATTACTTCATGTTTCAGTTTTAAGTGTTTTAGTAGGTAATTAAAATAATTGAATAATAACAAAATAATTTGACAAAATTTCACTATACAAGTTCATAGCTTCATTTATGCTAATAACAATAAAATAAAAAGCCTGCTAAAATAGTAGTTTTTAATATTTAAATATAGAGTTGTGTTTTAAAATGTAAGCACCTTTGTCAATAGTCTTGTGGTATAACCACTTATATACAGTTCAGTAAAACACTGCATTATCATTGTTCTTGCCTAGCTTTCAGGATGGCGGCCTTTCTTTATTGGCTTTCCAAAAGATATGCAATAGCTAATATGTCTGCATTCTCAAAACTATCACATTATTTTTTTAGTTACGAGTGTAAATATTTCTATAATAATATATTAAATGCTTTTAAATTGTATAAAATAGTTGTACTGCTCGCTGGATTATTAATTTTTATGGCAAAAACCAATTCTTGAGCTAAAAAAATATATTCAGTAAAGGTCCATAGAATTTTTTGAGATACTTACAGTGCAATAGCGCATTAAAAAAAATCTGATTTTACAGATTTTTAATCAGGTGGTTTGTATACAGCACCATATCAGAAGACATCAAGTACCATAAATGCCTGTGAAGGAGTGATGGGGTTTCATAATTACAAAATTTTTTGGGCATATATTTAAATAAAGCATTTAATATTATACAAAGAGCCTAGTTTCATAAAAAATTGTATTGCCAATTGTTAAAAAAAAACTCTTGGGTTTGAACTATATCAAACAATGCAGCGGATTTCCTTTTTTGAAGACTAGTCGACTGTCAATAGAAGTGGATGTGATGAAATGATTTAATTTTCATTTATAAAACCACTATTAGACAACCGTGTGAAATATGAACTGAACAGAATATTGTTTGTATTACATTTAACACTTTTTTTTGTTAAGAATTTAATTCTGGTAGCCTTAAGTTTTAGTGATACAGGAGCATACACAATATACTATACTATCCTCTGGTACATTCTCAGATTCAATACTGCAAAATTGTTGCTTGGGGTAGTTCCAATTATTGTAATTATATTTTTGCTTTTATCAATATTTTTAGATTGATTTTGAGGTAATAGGGAACTTGCGTGAGAATTTAATGTATTTTAAAACTATTAAAATCCGAAGATTATAACCGTAAAATTACCCTAGAAGCAAAAAAGAAGTTTGCTTGTGCGTTATAAATCACTTACTAACGGTTAAAGTTACTGTAGAATTTTGAATCTGACGTGCCGGAGGACACCTTTCTATTGGTTGTGACGTCAAACCTTGTGACTTTGCTCCGCCCAGTGGAGAAACGACACATCTGCGCGCCCGTCAATGTGTTTTTCAACGTGAACGAACGTATTACATGTGTTAGCCTTGTTCTGCTTGTGTCTTTATATTACGTGTGTTATTTTGTTGGATTAGGATCACCGAGGCGGGTTTTAGCCAAGCGCAATATATAAAAAATAATGACTGTTTGGCGTTAGCTGAGGTCCACGGAGTAAACAAAATACAAACAAAATAAAGAGTTTAGAGCTAGATCATTAAATACATTTATTCCGCGCAATACAATGTTCTCCGTGATAGAAAATGCTACTGAACTGCAAACTGAATAAACTCTTGACGCGTAATGAATTCTAACTGAAAATTCCTTATTCGTGCGGGTGTTAGCGAGGGTGTCTAAGGAACAGATCACACAGACTGACGTCACAGCTAAGCACGGCGATAGGCAGCCGTTTTGAATATTCATTGTGCGCAGCAAACATTTAATAATGAATTATTAATTAACGGACCTTACTAGAGCTCGTGATTAAACAACAATCTAGATTATTTATACGCAATTTTTAAAAATAGTGCAAGTTGCCTATTATTCACTGAAAGTTGTTTTATTAGTAATGGTTAAATTTCTTCTGAAACATGAAAAGATTCCTAAGATACTTTTTGTATGGAATTAAAGGTATTTTATTCCAGTATATTAACATTATTATTTTTATTATTAATATATATTATATCCAAACTTAACATGGGCATAGCAATATAAGATATTTTTCATGTAGAAAATTTTACTTGTTATGAATTAAGATAAGATCTGGTGCTGTATACCAAAATTTGATTGAAATATCTGTAAAAAATTAGCCATAATATTTGAAAAACTTTTTTTGACAGCTCTCAACTATAAACAAATCGATATGGTAAGATATCTACTTTGTTACAGTCAAGTGACAAGTTGAAATAGTCCATTGCAAAAAATGCAGTGTTTTAGGTTTTAGGCTATATGAAAATTAAAAGCATTATTAAAAGTAAAGATATGAAGCGCATAAGGGTATGGGGATAAAAAATCCGCACAAGATTTCAGCTATTAAATTTCAGTAGGCCTAGGATTTTCAATAATTGAACTCACAACTCTCTTAACGTCATCCTTGACAGTATAAGTAAAAACAGTTTATAGTTATTTGATTTGTTACAAACGATTATGCAGCGACTGAAAGAAAATAAGCGTCATGAAATTATTGCCGGCTATATTAAGCAACACAGAAATCATAAAAAATCTGATGTCAATCACTTTTATGCAAAGGGAGTTCCTAAGCGGACTGCATATGATATTTATATACGTGTAGAGTTAGGATTGCCATCAGTAAGGAAGCAAGGTTCTGGAAGGCCTGCTAGAAAAACGTCAAAAAAGAAAACAAGCTTTGGTTGAATTTGCACATGGTAAAGTTGGAGTTTCACTCAGAAAATTGGGTAGAAAATACAACATCGACAAAAAGTATGTCAGCGACATTTTGAAAGGCGAAAATCTTTTATTAGTATGAACAAAAACAGCACCGAAGTACACAGAAAAACAAAAAGTGGAATAAAAAATGAAGTTGAGGTGCCTAGCTGAAAACGAATTTGCTCCATTGAATGGACTAGAGGTGATTATTGATGATGAAACATATTTCTCATGAGACGGTAGCGATACAGCGAATAACAAGTCTTACTATTACAAAAAAGGTAGAGATTTTTGTGTGTTTTTTGTGCCACAAGAAATTTTCTCAGAAGTTATTGGTTTGGGTGGCAATTTCTTCGCGCAATAATTCTATTTTGTATATTGCAACTTCTGAGACGTCTGAGAAAGAATGAGTACGAACCAAATTGAGCAAATTCATCAGAAAAAACCATTCAAATCGCAAAATTATGTTAAGGCCTGATATGGCACCTGCCCATTATGCAACACATGTAGTGATGACTTCCACGAATTGGATATCACCTTTGTTGAAAAGTCCATAAATGTGCCAAATGTATCCCAACTGCATTCTATTGAAAGATTCTTTTTGAAACAGAGAGTATACGAAGATGGTTGGGAGGCAACCAGTAATGAAAAATTGCAAAAATGGATCACTCCTAAAGTCCGGCAAATACATGTAGCGCTCTTCTCCAATTTAATGCAAAGAAATAAAATTTAAAACCGGACAAGCAAGTCGTTTTGGTGCCGATACCGTTATTTAAGCTTTATGTATATTACTAGTGTTTAGTTATTGTGTATTGGGTTACCCAGTTTCAATAAATTGAAGTCCTGTGTTTGAGCGGATTTTTTGTCTCCACACCCTTATATAAACATTAAACAGAAAAGAACACATATAAGCTATAAAGATACCAACAACACATGCAGTTAATGTTACACATTATAATGTTAGAAGACAGAACAAACAGAGGATCAAAACCACCACTAAATAAATATGCAGATATTAAATTTATCGCTTTCTGCATGTAAATTTAATTATATGTCTTAAGTATATGGAAAAAATCTTATACATCATGTCACCCTAAATGCTTTTATTTAAGTTTTACTGAGAAGATATTTGAGTTACAACAGTTTTCTTTCAAATACTCGTAAGTTATAATCAAAAATATCATTTTGCCATTAGAATGTGTGTAACTGATGTACTGTAATAAGTACAGCGGGTATCTTTTTTGGAAGAAGTTAAAACAACTATTAAAAAAAAATTAATATATATAGATTCAGTATGCTGTTCTGTCACTTTAAAAACATGCAAAAAAGTAGAGAATGAAAGCATCAGAAGAAAGAGAAGGAAAGTTTCTTTAAAATAGTAAATACTGTATGGCACACCTTGAGTGCCGTGTAACCCTGTGGTTGGTTTTCTATGATGCGGAGCACATAGGAAAGGAGAGGGCCATGCGGGAATGGGCCAGGCTCCCAGCTCACACTGACACGTGAACTATCGATTGGAACTGCTCGTACAATAGCTGGTGGAGATGCAGGTATTCCAGATGGTAATGTACTTATCACTACACTTGGTGCAGACACTATTAGCTCTCCATGATGACTCAGCAATATAGCAACTCGGAACTGTAAGGTAAAAATTAGTAGTGTGCATTTTATTCCATATAACAATTTTATTTTGAACCCTGTTAGGTACTGTTGGTAAATCTAGCTCAGCTCATCTAAAGTTTACTTCCCTAGTTCTGTAAAGAACTGAATCAGGACTTTTTTACTTTGCTAGTAGCTTTTGAGTATGAAAGAATGGATAACTTGCCTTTTATTATACATCGCTCAGCTAGTTTTACCTATTTAACAATATACCTTTATCACTTAAAAACTAAAGACACAGTTTTTATACCTGCGATACGAATTTCATTTGTAACAACTATTTCAGAATCAGTTGAAAGTTATTTGGCAACATCTATTGCTATAATAAAAAAGTTGTGTTTGAAAGTACTGTATTCTTTTAGTGTTGAATAAACTGTTAGAAAATTGTTATTTTTGTGTATAATATAATTTGCTGTTTTTAAAGAGAACGATGGGTTCACAATTTTTTTTCTGTTTGGAATTAACATTTGTATGTTTATCTTTCTTAATTATGTTGAGAATAATCAAACATTCCTTTTCTAACAGTGTAAAATTAAGCTTTTATAAATTATCATATAATTAGGTTTTCAGAGAAAAATGCTGGAAAGCATTCATCTTCGTATAAGTTAAATAATATTTATGTTTTACTAAATGTTGCTAATGGTGGATAGCTATATATACATTTGAAACATACCAATTTATATTTTTGTTAATCTTTACTGCCAGATTTGGTCCTTTTTTTTCTTCCAGACTAAATAAACTCATAAGTTGTATCCATTTTCTTACAACTGAAATGTAGAGCGTTTTCAGCTAACAAGCTATCACCAATACCTATAATATATAAATACATTTGAGTTCAAATAGAAAGTAGGTAACCTGTATATAGTAATCGACAATGGCTGTGTACAAGGTCTTCTTCTGAGTCACACTTTGTTTATTCTTTTCTATGATGTTATCCATATGATGTGTATTGTGTATATAGTTGTTGTATGACTTGTAAATGACATGCAAGCATTAAGAAATTATTATTATTATTACTATTATTATTGTATATGAATAAAAAACAAATTAGTGATCAAATAAGAAATTTAGTACAGTAATCAATAAGTTGTCTCTATGGTTGCAATCTGTTTATATAATAATAAATGCTTAGTTAAAAGAGAGTTTGTTTGACATTATCTGTCCGGAAAGTAATGCAAATATATTTCTTCATTGGAGATAAAGTTACTATCTCTCAAACCTCTTCAAAGTAGTGCCATTGGACATCTACACACTTTTTCCATTGACTCTGCCATGCAAGGTACGTCGCCTGGAAGGCGTCTTCTGGAACCTCCAAAATAAGGGCCTTCGTTATGGCGGTTTGGATTACTAAAATCGTGCTCCTTTCGGTGTGCTTTTGACCCTGGGAAACAAAAAATGACCAAACATGGCGATGTCCGGCCTGAAAGAGGCTGCGGCAGTGTTGCCAAGCTTTTATCAGCTAGGAGCTCCCAGACGCGTAGAAAGGTGTACAACTGGGAGCATTGTGTTGGTGGAACATTCAGGTGGGGAAATCTCCTTTCTTGTGCAGATGACCCTTTTTCTCAATTTTGCCAGCACATAAACTTAGTAGGCAGCATTCACTGTCTGTCCTTGGGGAACAAACTCCCTGTGGAGCCATACCCTTGACGTCGATTCAATTTTGAATGACGAAGAACATCCAAAATGGGGTTCATAGGCTACCTCTTCCTTACCCTCCTTAAACATCTTCAACCGTCTCGAAATTCGGGAATACAGCTTCTTAAGCTTCCTTAGTCATTGCGTAGGTGTCGGCAAGATTCTTGTGGAGTTTTACTCAAAATTTGTTGCCATTGTTCGAGTGAGTCCTCTATCGCACGTCATGACACAGGTGGTAAAATGAAACACACTAAAACAACGATCCTGACGCTCCCAGAATAAGCTTAGCAGCGTTGGATAGCTGAAACTTTCCGGTACCTAACCCAACCTGCTCGAATGCCCCACGACCAATAGAAGCGCGGATAAAAGAACAATTGCATTATTTACCGGACACATCCTGTATTTGTATCAAACTGTTTTATGTGTTTATTGCCTCAAAGCTAAAAGGTTCTCGGTGTACGCACAGCATAAACTGAATTATAGAATTGTACTAATTACACGGAGAACTATATTTGGCCGAATGATTTAGAACTTCAACTCCATAGTAGAAAAAATACAATTTAATCGTATATGAGGAAAATAATTCACGTAAACTGATATTTGACTAGTGAACCTAAAATGATAAGTAATTTTAACTTTTTTTATCAAATATAAAAACTAAAGACATGCATTTAAAATAACTTTTCTATTAAGTAGTATTTTTGTAATTCATGAATACACTTGAAGTTACTAAAGAAAAAGCTAGCATTCTTAACTTCTATATGAAGGCTTTATTTAAATTACATTTGCACTTGTTCTCTTTTAGTAGAAATCTGGGAATTTCTAAAAATCTTAAGTAATCTGATTTGGATATGCTAAATGTCAGAAGTCTTCATAAGTGACTTAATAAGAAAAATGGTCACTTGGTGGTTGAAATGCTGACATTTTATATCTTTGCTAAAAAATTGGAAGATAGGATATTCATTGTTATGATTACTAATATTGAAAAAAATGATATTTTATAAGCATTATAAAGAAAGCTCGTTCCATAGATATATAAACATCACTGGTTATTAAAAGTAATTAAATTTAAGTTTGCAAACTATAAAGTTTACACAAAATATGCTTATGAGAACGATATTTAAAGAATTAGTAACACACCAGAACTTTTTTTGTTCTTACACATGTACATAACATAAACAAATTAAAAGTACATTTGAACATTTCATTTACCGTAATCATGTTTCTTAGATGTTAATGAACAGTCATTAAGTTTTCAATTTTTTTAACATTTATAGTAGATATTTAGTCCTATGATTAGAAATATACTACTGGTTTTAACTACCTATTGCTTTTTGTTACAATTTATCATTAACAGATCAAAAATAATATCCAACAATGTTGCTAGATCACAAATATAGTTGCAGGTTGTAACGCTGTCAGTAACTCTCAAACACATAATATCCGACTATATTTTGAATAAAAAAAAATATTATTTTTATGTTATTACAAAAAGCGGGTAACTGATAATAATAATGTTCACTATATATGGGTTTGTTAAAAAGAACACTTACTCGATATTTCGTGTACGGCTGTAAGTTCTCTACAAACACAGTATCTTGCCTTCCCCATGTCTGGTTTCGGCAAAACTGCCATGTTGCTGCGATTTCTTCATACTTCCACTGGATTAAGTACCTTAGCCCAGCTTTCTTTGCTTCTGGAAAGTGCCATTCCAATTTTAGTGATGTGGCTGTGAGTGAATCTGCCACTAATGCTGGTGCTGGTGGTGTTCCAAGTTGTAGCCTCAATTCAGCGAAGTAACTTGTTGTTGCATCATTACATCCCATTACACAATAAAGCTGTTTTTGAGGTAACCTCTCCAGTGTGCCATTCTAAAAAAAGAATTGTGCTCAAAGAATGTATGAAGGATGGCATAACTTAATTAATGAGTTATGTCTTAAAAAAACTTTGCAGGTTTATTATATTTTGATTTCTTTAGACAGAATAATATATACATCAAATATTTTCATATTATTTTACTTTTTAACATAAATAAATAATTTGCGCGATTATTATATCTTTCAGTAAATAGTCTATGAAAATATTCAATGACATTAACATATTTGAGAAGAAGTACACTAAATGTAGAAATCACATTATTTAAATGAAAATGTATAAAATAGATTTACTTACACAGACTGATTTACATGAAGATCGTAGAGCACTTTTCCACAGCTTGCAGCCTTTAGTGCACTGAAAAAATAGGCCTTATTAAACAATTACCTTTCTAATCAGTTTATAACAATGCACATCAATTCTTTCCAAGTGTCTGTTGATTTAAAAATAAAATTAAATCAACCTATAAAACAATCTATTATATCTTTCACATTCAAGAACCACTATTACTCAGATCCAGTTTATTATTGTTGGTTAGGTATTCAAGATGCTTGGCAATGTACAATATTGGATATTGTATTACAGTAAATTTTTTAGTCAGATTCAGTTTATTTCCTATTAAGTACATCTAAAAATAATACTCTTTTGTAGTATCTGCCACTTTTGAATATTTCAGCAGTTTTTCTGATTTCGTTTTGTATCTGGCGCAATCAAAACAACCAGAAAATTGTGCTGGATGGGTAGTTTATTTGATTTTTCTGTATCATTTTTCACGCAGCCGTTAAAGCAAAAATCAGTTTCGCCATATTGTAGTTACAGTACCATGTATTACTGCGATAGTGATTGTTAGAATAGTAATTTATCCTTTTTATATAAGACTAGCGGACTTGGCAGACGTTGTCCTGCATGATATTCCAAGCGATTAGGATATGAAAATGAATGAATGAATGCATGCACAAAAATTCATTCAAGTCGATCCAGCCGTTTAGTTGCAGTATAGATAAATAACCTACATACCGACTACAGCGCTTTCTGCCCGGCTGATTTGTGAATCTAAACTATCCAGGGCGCCACCCAAACGCATACAAAAAAATTCATTAAAATCGGTCCAGCCGTTTAGGAGGATATAGATAAATAACCTAGATACCGACTGCAGCGTCACCTGCCGGGCTGATTTGTGAATCTAAACCATCCAGGGCGCCACCCAAACCAATGCAAAAAATTCATTCAAATGTACAGCCGTTTAGATAAATAACCTAGATCCCGACTGCAGCGCCATCTGCCAGGGGGCTGATTTGTGAATGTAAACCACTCAAACGCTAACAAAAAAATTCAGTCAAATCGGTCCAGCCGTTTAGGAGGAATTCGATGACATACACACGTACGCTAGAATTTTATATATAGATAGAACTAGTCGAGTCATATTAGATTACCACTAAAAAAATCTAGCTAGTTGGTTCTTCTGCACTTTATTGGTTTAGGTGTTAGGTATATACATATACTGGTAAAAAAAGGCTCCATCGATATCGTGCCGACATTGCGAGATATTTAAAGATAAAGGTCATGAATACTAGTTTTTGCTAATATTTCGTTTCCTATAACTACAGGTCAATGTGAGTTATTAATAAAATCGTAGGCCATTTTTAAACGAAAAATGTTCTATTAATTTTGACGTGGCGTTTTACGCCGCATTGAAGGTTATTTTGTGAAAATCAGTAGTCATCTAGCGGTGGTTTTATGAACTTCGACATAGGTTGGTACTACGGATAACTATTTGGTACTATCTATAAGTAGAGAGACCTACATTGCCGATTGCCCGGTCATTTGGTGAAAATCGGTAGTGCCATCTTGAGGTGGCTTTATGAATTACGATATATAGGTTGGTACGGTCGGTAATCGGTAAGTACAGACACCTACATTGCCGACCGCCCAATGAGACTGAGACTCCCGTTTGATGCTCAATTGTTTTTGTGAAATAGCGTGGATAATCAGTATTAAATAAGTATGCATCTATTTCCGCACTACCCTGAATGTAGAATGCTCTAATTACATGGTCACTCAAATGGCTTAATCACTGATATTCAGAAAACGTATGGAAAACTCATTATGTATTCGCAAAGACAGTTCTTCATTACCTTTGCCTTTGAATATTTCGCAACGCCGCCGCTAGCAGGATATCGACAGACTTTTTAGCCACGGCTAACACCTAAACACAAAGATGTAAAAAAAACCCGTTAACTAGGTTGAACTAGTTGAAATTTAAGTTAGAAATCCGCATTTTTTCGAACCCGTATACGTAACAAATATTGTTAAATTTTGTGGGTCTCGGTGAAATATCTTTTTAAATAAAAAATCCCCAATCCACACAACAATATAATTCTTAAGAATATTTGAATTTTGGATATTATTAAAAAAGCTGCTGTTACTTTTGAAACGTGTTTGTTGGTTGCTAGCATAAAACCTAATATATTTATTAAATTTATTGGTAATACTTCATAGTGAATAAGTTAAGAAACCTAAGGAGTTTTGCGTTATGAAAATTCAAGATTTAAACAAAAAAAATAAGGCTTGGTCTGTAAATAAGAAAGTTTCATTAGCTCCCTAAAATTTTACAATCAAAAAATATCACACCATTGCATGGGTGAAAAACTCTAGCAGCTAAAAATAAAATAACAGCTGAGTGTGGTTTGATTCTACAATTAAACTATATATGGAAAACACTAACCACAATAATTTAGAAAGTCTAAATACTTATTTGGGTGTCTAAGTTGCCATCTTCAGTAAAAGTTAAAGTATTGCGTGGATATGAAGGCACGCTAAAAATATATTTAGAATATATAGAATTAGATTGCATCAATAGATCAGTTGTAATTCACTCGAAATTGCTGATAAAWATAACATTWTTGCGTAACAAATGAATGTTGGTACKAATAAATACTAGTGGTCCTCTCATCCTAGCATTATCTATAATTTTTGTCGTAAACTTAACCACTTAAAACGTGTATAGTACKTTTTATTACTTTCAAAACTGTGAATGACCCGTTATTTCTACAAYGCCGATTTTTAAAATAAGAGATATTGTTGAAAAAATTGCCCCCTCATAAACGAAATTCTGTATCCTCGCCTGTGTCGGAATATGTACAGCAGATGGCGCTAGAGCAGTAGTAGCAAAGACGATTTTATATATAAAATTTTATAAAAATTTTTTATATAAAATATATAAATAAAATATGTAAAATCGTCTTTGGTAGTAATCAGGCAGGCAGTAGTCTTGAGCAGGATAATGTCATTTTACATTTACAAACATTTGCCAGACAAACGCCACTAACGTGTACAAAACTTCTACCTCTTAGATGTTATATAATAGGTACCATTATTAATTAGTACAGATTATTGGGGATATTTCGAAATGTCTGATACAATATTAGAAGAATTACAGTGATTCAGTTGTGAAGCTAAGAACATATTTTTGTTCATACAAAAATGTACTAAAAGTACCTAAATCATTTATTAGTTATGTAACTTTTATCTCCTAAAAGCGAAATCTTAGATTACTAGCAACGATAGATTATCTCACTTATTTATCTCTGCCCTGAGATGATCTGTAATTGTAACTAATTTAAAGTAAGTGTAATAATAAGGGGTGAGACTAGGTAAATTAAACCATTCTGTGAATGTCTAAATAAATTTAGCAAATTTCAAGAAATTATTGTTATCACGATTTTCATACATAACAAAAATTGAGGAACTTTTGATACCTAGGTAGAAAAACAAAATTGAAATTTCAAAACTGTCATTGTAATGTAAAGATTTGAAGTAAGCTGTATGTAGTTCTTTTTTTGATTCTGAATCTAAATAATCTTTCTACATTTTATAATGATTGTCAGACCTGTAGGCCACGTAACGGACTTTTTTTGGGGTGTCGTTTGATCAGCATGTCCGGCCGTTACTTTTATTTCCTTTTACGAATGACATCCTGAAATTTGTTGTGGCATGGTTGTAGTGTCACGGGGTCTTTGTCGTGTGAAACGAGCATTACTAAATTGAACAATGATGAACGGATGCTGCAATTAGAATGCGTTCTGTCGCAGCAAACAAAACAGGCCATTATTGGCTTTCCCACGAGGCACATTTAAAACACAGTTTGCTATTTTTAATTGATACCAATTGTGCCGACGTTCATGTTTAGTCCATTTTTGTTTAAGATTTTCTGTAGGTATGTCGTATTGTGATCGCCGTGGTCTTTCACTTATAAAGTTATTAAAAAAACTATGAAGGTCGTTTCAAGGTAGTGAATCATATAATACAGGTATTGTCAGTCGTTACATATATATTTCTACAGTATTTTTCATTGCAAGAATCTCCTCTGAAGCACCTATTCTTCATATTGCGCGGTTTTAAATTCATAAGCAAATCAGTTTTTGCTTTGTAGTATCTTATGAAATATAATAGCAGGCTTTAGTAGTCCATTTACTAAGTTTCAAGTAGTTAGGTACGTCAATGCATATAATTGAATCGTGATTGCAATAGGTGTTTTTAGTTTTATACCAGTATTGCATTACACAGAAATATTAAAGTGAATACGACTATAACCAACAATCCAAGGTTCTATTAGGAAAGACCCACATTATATTAAACAAGCACGTCTCAACTTTTCCAATATTTACTTTTTTAAACGCTTAAGTTTGGAGCCTTATTTAAGCGAATATTTATTTGTTCAAGAGTGCCTTATAATTTTAAAAAAGTAGTAGTAAGTGATGGATTTTTTATTTATAAATCTTGATAGCAATAACGATAAATAAAAATCGTTAAATTTGACCTTTGTTAAGAATTAAACTAAAACTAATTTAAAATAAAAAGTTTCTGATTTACTAGTGGGTGTATTTAAGAATTTTTTTATCGAAAGTKTTAATTTAAACAATGATTAACAGTACGATAAAAATGTGTTACGGAATTTGAGATGCTTACAACTCGATTATGCTAGAAGCTTTTTATTCAAAACAGCTAATTTTATAACTATTAAACATACACACAGCAAAATAATCTGGATCTCTCAAGCTGTATTATACAGGGTGCCCCGCATTATGCGAGCAGCCTCTCGGAAGTTGAAAAGTGGTGCAAAAATAACACTATTTTGCACTATAACTTTTTTTGAAATGACGCCCGCCTACTGAGATATTGACTCTTAAACATACATACATAAAGATACAGTTAAAAAAAAATATCTCTTAGACCGGTTGATATAATTTCATCAAATTTTGGCTATTATTATTTGAAGTTGAAGTCGTTGAAATGATGTGCAAATTATTTAATAAATGTTTTAGAGTGGACGGAAGGGGGCCAACCTTCCACATTTTAATACTTAACTTTAAAACGGTTAAGTATTTTTTTCAAAAATGTTTATTTAATCTTTGGACATGGTAAACAAAAAGAAAGTGAGCCTTTCCGAGAAAATGGCAGTTGAACGTTACGATTCACATTTTCACTGCTTAACTAAATCATATTTTGTCAAATTGGCCATGATAAATAATAAAACTATGTTTGATGTCACTGTTACATTGACATTTTGACAATATTTTACATTATTTGTTGCAAAAATTCTGAAATAATTATTATGGAATATTCATATAAATGAGTATGCCAGTGTACTCATTTATGCGAATACTCCATTACTATTATTTCAGAATTTTTACAAATTTTTGTCAAAATATCAATATAATAATGACATAACACAGTTTCATCATTTCCCAGGCCAATTTGATAAGAAAATTGGTTTAGTTAAGCAGTGAAAGTGTGAATCCTAACATTCAACTGCAATTTTCTCCGATAGGGTCAATTTTAGCCGCATGAACAAAGCATACCTTTTTTTGTTTACAAGGCCCAAAGATTAAAAAAAACACATATTCTTGACAATAATACTTGAGCCTTTTAAAGTTAAGGGATCCAATGTTGGGCGTTGGCCCCCTCCCGCCCTCCCCCAAACATTTATTTAAAATATGGGTGCATCATTTTAACGGCTTATATTTCAAATAATAATAATAATAACCAAAATTTGATGAAATTATATCAACCTGTATCTTCTCCCATGTTTAAGAGTGAATATCTCAGTAGGCGGGCATTATTTCAAAAAAAAGTTATACTGTAAAATAGTGTTATTTTTACACCAATATTCAGAATTGGAGAGGTTGCCCACATAATGCGGGACACCTTGTATTATATACTAAAATGTATTTGAAAATCAATCTTCGACTTCTAAGATATGAAAATTTTTGCAATTTATGTGAAATACACTATATATTTAATAAGATCAGGAGGATTGAAATTATAATAGTAAATACTGAAATGAAGCCCCATCAATGTATAAAGCCTTTCGTAAGTTAAGAGTAACGTTAGATTTTCTTTTAGATTTGTCTGCATGTTTGCTGTCAATTTTGTAATTTATTTAACGACTCACAGACTGAAAGCACTTTCAAAAAAGCTTTTCTACACCACATATGTCACAACATATTCAATCTTCGAATCATCCAATTAAATAAAACAAATGACCGGCATTGTGCTAAGCGCATTGTAGTGCGTGTTTTTTTAGACTGGTGGTAATGTGATAATGGGGATGTCAAACATTGGTTAATATTTTTTGTTAAGCCAGTTTACAACCAGACAGACTAAACGGGTTGGCTGCCTAATACAACCCACTTCCTCATTAATTTAGTGGGTAATCAACGTCATCACAGCAGGTTAGTAGAGCCGCCCAGCACCCCTCATGTTAACAATTAGTATGGGACGAATGTTTTTGTTTAGCAGCTCTTGTTATAGTCGTATACAGTATCTTTCCTAAGTTTATGTAGCACGTTACTAAATTCGTTTTCACTTATTTTCAATAATTGAAATAATAAATTATGTACCTACCACATTACTTATATTTTCTTTTTTCCGTTATGTTAATCTAACGCGTGATTTAATGATTGGTGTAAACGTGCTGGTTGTAAATTTGTAAAATTGAAAATAAAATTTATAATTTATTGTCTGGAATCACAATACACAGATTACTATTACCGCAGAACGAGGGCAAATTAAGGTCTATTTAAAACTGATAATGATGGTTACAACTACTACGTTTTAATAGTTACTTATGTAAGTATTAAGAACGAAAAATGATACATTATTGCTCACGAACAGTAAACGAGAACATTAATTATAACAAATAAAACAAAAGTATGATATTCATTGTTAGCATACGTAATTTGGATGCTGAAAAAACAGTCTTTATAATATTTAATAATAATTCCTGATCTAGAAGGCATGTTAGGACTATATTCTGATTCTGATATGGTAAAATTTTCATCACTGCGATTGCTACATTTAGTTACTTGTACATTATTTGATGGCCCAGTTTTTAACTTGTTTCAATTTTATCATTGATGTTTATTTATGTTTCCTTCTGCAACTGTAGGACTCTTCCATACCCAGTGTCGCTTCAATTGTAAAAATAGCACCTCCACCTTGGACCAATAAAGTAGCCGATGTTCAGCGAAAGCATAAAAGTATAAATGAAATTTTGGCGGGAGGTTAAGATAATTTGCAATATCGTTTGGTATTTTTAGCAATAGTGTTAATTCCTACTCCTTTATTAATAACTTGCTATTATTAAATTTTAAGAATAACCATGCTGGTGTGTTTTCGTTTCTATATAAAACAAAAAGTTGATAGAATTATTTTAAACGTTGTTTGTGACAGTTAAAGTTCGACTTCTCTTATCTTTTAATCAGGAATGGTAACTATCTAAATAGATTTTTGTCCTCTAAATTTTTAACATTCATTTTTTTAATTCGTTACGTCTGCAAACACCCGCAATCCTATAATTAGAACTATGGTGCGAGGAACTAACTATGTGCCTATAATAAGATAGTTCTGTTAAGTTACAGATTTTTTAATAAACATTATGATATACAGAATTCACCTATTTATTAAGTATGTCTCATCATCAGCTTCGCGCAAAAATCTATAAGTATACTTCTGCTTTTGAGAAAGTTTTTGATTTCTTAGGTTTATATCAAACTCCCAGCTTCTTTAAGAATGCTGTCAATCTCACAAAAGTAGGCGAAGAGTACATTTTCTGAATATTTACAATTTTTTTTCGACTTACACTATGTCGCAAATATGTTACATTGCGATTTCTACAACTCTGGCAACAAACCTAAACATATAAAGTATCTGCAGCATTTTCTCTGTGCAAATTTTACAAAATTTGACAATTATTACCTAATGTTAAATTTACTACTTAAAAGGATGCTGTTTTCTTGGTTGCTATTGACAACGAGCGTTTGCTAGATTTTATCGCTCGGTGCCATTCCTCAATAAATGTCAACTTTTTGTTCCGTGTCAAGCAAGAACTACTTTAATAATTTACGTTCTTAATGAATGGTTTATGAAACGCAATTGCGTTTCGAAATACATTCCTTATGAAACGAAATATTTTATTTTCTATAGTTGGTATCAGCAAAAAACTTCAACTCGCAACTGCCAAAGCTTATACGTTAACAACTACTTGTTAGAATGTTTTTAGATACCATCTGAACCCTATTTTTAACATCCAAATTGTTATACTCCTTTTTATTAGTATACGCCACGCGGGATCTACTTCTTAAAAGTTCATCGCTGTTTTTTTATTTTATTTATCGGTCATCTAACTCAGTAACACTATTGATGGTTGTCATTGCTTCTGAACTATGAAACAATTGTAAAGCTGTATACAAAATTCAAACAGTTCTACAAGACCTTGTAAATAAAACGAATGAAAGAAGTTTGCGCTTGTACTTGTTAAAATTGTCGCATTGCCACTTTAAACATAGCAAATTAGAATTAACTAGTCTTTTAGTTTTATGAAATATATCTTATTTTTTGTGTAGAAGACGCAAAATAGTTTAGAAAACTTGTGGCACATTTGAGTGCGACAAAGTTGCGTCTTATGAAATTACTTTTTAATTAACACTATTCAAAGTTTGATACCCTTGAACTAATGGCAAAAAAGTGAATTTTGAAAAGCCTTTCAAAAATGCGTTTCGATCAACTGTACATAGAGTTGCTATAACTAAATAGTGCAAGAAAATTGTAGAAAATTTTTTGGAAAACTTATTAAAGCAGTGCTTTTGTGCAAGACAAGGCTCTTGCCCACATGCTTTTGACTACATTGCAAAGAAAAGTATTGATTACTTACGTTGGTTTATCACCAGTCATATTCTCCAGATTTAGCACAATAGATTATAAGCTCAAAAAGCATTTTAAAGGTAAAATATATTCGACAAATGTCGAGTTTATCCTTACGCTTGAGCAGTGGTTTAGCAGGACGGAAGTTTCAAATAACATTATAAAAGTAAGACAAATTCCTTTATATCAAACGAAACATTGTGCTACCTACCTATTGGTATATTTTTAATACATACAATAATAGACATTTAGGTTCTTCTATTGGCCAAAAATTTGATAAAATAAAAAACTCTTGAAAGTGTGATATTCTCAGTAACGTGTATATGTCAAAAACAAATTGGTATTTTCAAGCTTCCCTTTGTTTTTGTTCGCGTTATTAAAATCAAACTTTAGTCACTCTTATCAGTGAACGACTAGCGTAATTACCTTCATGTTTTATTAATACCTTCAAAAAACGGGGCCACGTCGAGACTAATTTCAATTCGGGACCTGTTACCCTAAATAAATGTGTCGCTTAAACTGTTGAAAATCATTACTAAGGTAGGAACATTATGTGAATTGCTTAATAAACAAAACAACGTCATATAATGTTTTTTAATGCGGCAGTGCTGACATTTTCAATTTAGAAGGCATTAATAATCGTAATTTGTGAATATTATCTAACACAAAAACTGAAAATTCAAAATTCATTTTTGAGTTTTATTGAAATGTTTGGTGTGTCATTATGAAAATTATTAGATCTTGATTATGGTTATGCAAGCAATAAGGTGAATCCAATTACAACAATAATAAACTAGTAATTTGAAGTAAAATGTATCTATAAGAAGTAACTTAAAACTATACAGTATCAAAAACAGCAATAATAACGTGATGACGCTAAAGGTAACCTGCCATTTCGCATAGAACAAACAATGCCATTTTTGCTGAATAAACATAAAAATTGAATTTAGGAAAGTAAGCCATGATTTCCATAAAAAATAAATTATTTTTACGTACGGTAGTGATGTATGGGTAAACACCTATTTTTTTCCTACACGCTTGAACAACTTTCCCATCCTTGAGAGGGTGAATAGTGTCAAGCACATAAAACAGGTTTGTTTACCGGACAAGTTGCGTCGAAGAAACATAAAATTCATGCCCTTAGTAGTAGACTGTTTACAACCACATTGCATTGCATGAAAGCTTGTTTACATGTAGCAGTTAGTTACAATAACAAATATCTCTTAAAGGTTCTGCAAGTTTCAGTAGCTGGTTTTTGGAGTGACAACGAAATTAGCCATAATATCTTGAATATAGGAATATCTGCGTTAAAAGTAGGGAATAAATTTCGGATAAAATATATTACCGTATATTAATTAAACATTATTTTATGAGCTTCCGWACGWTGCCGCTTATTTTTCGTCCATTTAATCGTTTCGAGGTAATTGWATAAAAATAATATTTAATAATTTGATACGCTATTTGGCAGATTACACTGGCCGACACGATTTTTATAACACACTTCTGATGCCTATTGTTTTTACAATGCTAATACCTTCCTAATAATAGAAACAATATTCATAAAGATCTAATACGTCTACTTTCCAATGAGCTCGGTAGACACTTTTATATTGGCAGGTAGTAAATTTTAGGAGGGGTAATTTAAAAGTGGTGCATTTTAAAACAAAGGTAACCTAAAAGGGATTGTTTATATTATAACATTAAATTTATTCTCTTATTAAGTCTTTTTTTGTCATATTATTCCAGTACAGGAAAATTCAGTAAATTCTCGGCGACATACCATACAGAAAGTGGTCGAAAAATCGGAAAAGCTGACCAAACTTTGAAAGTGAATCAAAATAACTTTGAGTGGTTGATCTACAAAGCAACACGGATTCTATCAGTGGTAGTGTTATGTATAACTCAATTTCAAAGCTCTGAATATTTTATCCCTTTGACACATTTCTATTAATATACAATAACTTTGTGGAAAAGGATGGAAACAAAAAACTTCATACGGCAGAAGTTAATCAATATGTAGTATTTAGTGTCCAAAATATGTTTACGAATCTGTGAAAAATTCAGTTGCGTACAGTTCCGGATTAATAAGGCAGATATTCACTCGTAAACACGGGGGAAGAGAAAAGGTTTTTGAAAATGTATCTTAGACCGGTTGATATAATTTCATCAAATTTGTTTTTTTTTATTATTTGAAGAGGCAGCCGTTAAAATGTTACAATGTTAAAATGTTTGGGGGGGGGACAACGCCCCATAATTTAACCCTTAACTTTAAAATGGGTAAGCATTTTTCTTTAAAAAATGTGTTCTTTTAATGTGCGCATCATTTTAACGGCTTCCATTTCAAATAATAATAAACAAAATTTGATGAAATTTATCAACCGGTCTAAGAGATGTTTTTGAAAAACTGAGTGAATATCTTCAGTTGTAGATAGGTGCAATATGCTATTCAGCTTTATGCTACATCAACAAATTTTTTTGTCTAAAGTCAAATATTTGAATCAATCTTCCGAAAGAAAGCTTGTCGACGTTTATAAAGATGCAGCTTTGAAAGAATAGACACTGAGAAAAGTAATTAAAATCTTAAAAAAGAGATGGTGAAATATTTGATAATAACTTATAATAGTTTGCATTATTATTATAGGATCTTGCAGGCTATCTCGTTGCGGTAAATTACATATTCAAAACTGTCGACGATGTTTCATATTACTTGTTGAAAACATTTATTTTTTTGGTTTATAGCCATGGAAAATTAAAAAGTAATTATGCATGCCCGGGACAAAGTTCTAAGATTATAGAAGCATTTGAATATTTCCGAATTTAGTAGATGGAGTATAAAGAAAAATCATATAATATGAATGTAGAAGATAATGAACCTGCAGTGACATATTGCAAACAATAAAACTTATTTTATAAATATTAATGAATTCAATCCTTAGGTCCACAGTGGTATTACTTTATTATAACATAATATTTTACCTAAAAACGCGAAAAAAAGCGTTAAGTTCTAACAAATTCAACCACAGTTCTAATTATGAGCAAAAAGGTAATACTCATAACATTTCTAAAAATATGTCCCCTGTTGTATCGTTCAGGCAGTTTTGATTTCCTGTATAAATTCTGATTCAAAATTATTCAAACTATCTAAAATTAGTGCAGGTATAGAACTATTTACACTTACGATGAAAAGTTTAAGCTTAGAGCGGAACAACACCTCTTCTAAAGAAGTAGCAACATGTAATCTTACATATTTTTGTATAATTCTTTACATATGCAAACAAAATATATATGATGAGATATATAGTTTTGTTTTTTCATTAATTAACCTGTCAGTTTTATAACAAATTGTACTGATAATGTTTACCTATATATCTTTCAGTTTTAATATAAATAGTCCTCGCTTTGTTGCTTCACAAAACTATAATCGGCCGACAACAAGATATCAGTGTTTGTTGAAAGTTGGAGAGTATAGCGCCTTCAATTAGTAAAAATATTCCACTGATAGGTATTCCTTGTTTTTATATTGATGAAGCACTATCATCATTATACTGAAATAATTAATAGCACGAGAGATATTGCGCTGTCTCAAGTTGTTAGAAGTAACATAAGTGATGCGTGAAATATGACATTAAAAATTTGCTAATCGATGATATACAATTCTTACAAGTAATGAAATAAAATGTTCTTAGAATTTTGCCTTTTATAGTTTATTTTTAGAGCATACCTAATATATATATTTCAATTTAAATATTTTTCAATAATATTTATTATTACTAACAAGTACTGTCTAGGCGGCAGAATAGCGTGTAATAATTGTGCTTTTCAAATATCGTAATAAGAGTTGTTTGTTGTACAATGAGAAATACTAAGACGTGCGTCTATGGAGATAACGTCTGTTTCGCAAAATATGCTTAGCTAACGAATGTTAGGTACTGAATAACAAAGGGGACGAATTCATAAGCATGACTTATTTATGGATTACAAAAGGAGCCACTATTATCTCTGGAAGGCGCTGTAAGGTTATTTTCAGGTCGCATCTTTGTCTGACCCCGGCAGGATTAAAAATAATGACATCTCTAATCGGTGCTTTACAACAAACGTTGTAAATAAATTAAATTGATTTAAACTGCGCCTGCTGTTTAAAACAGATCCATCCATGTAGTTACGGTCGTTTGCCTCTTAGTAAAAAATCCAGTTGTTTTCTTTTCCTTAGTAAAAGCAATAAAACGCTATCAAATGTTTTGTCGTAGTTTACTGTCCGCTTACAATCTGGAGCATGATGGTGGTTAATAACAAAAACTTTATTTTAATTTAATGAAGCCGTCCAATGATTTATTGCTTTTAAATGGGATAGCTGAGTGATTTGTGTGCCACCAAAGCAGTTCTAAACTTTTCTGTGCTGATAACAAAGGTTGCTAATTGCTGGCACTACGAAATCCAATGAATGCCACCCAGATTAATAATATATGTACCGCAGTAATCATCATACCTTGTAAAATTGTAAAAGTGAATTTCAAATTTCGGTAGATAAATTAAAGCAACGTGTGAACTTATTAAAAGAACAGCCATGATCCTTGCAATGGGCGTCATGGTTGATTTTACTCAAATAGAATACTAAATTATTTAAAAAATCTTATTTTTATGATACTGCAAAACCAAAACAACAAAAATTACTGCTTATGTCTAAAGATGATAGTGCAAGTCAAGCAGTATTAGAAGTCATAAACTTTCTAACATTAGCACTATTCGTTTTTAATATTGCTTATTGTACATTAAATAGTTTACTTCATAAAGGTGAGATAAAAATATAAATGTATGTTAAAATGCACGTCTATGCTGAGCTGTCTGCACCGCAACCAACTGCAGATCCCATAATGGCAGCTAGGTGGCTTTGTCATCATGTAAGTGTAATGCTTACAGATGGCATTGCCATCTAAATTCTTACATACATGCATTTTGCCTAGATTTGTAACATGCTTATCATTTAATAATTGGAAATAAGATGGTAGTCTTATCAGAACAAATCAACAGATTTAACTGATTCGCTTAGCAGTCTTCAAATTCAAGGAAACTTGTTCCTTTTTAGTATGCTGTAAGTGAATTGTTCCCTGCTATACTTATACTTCTATTCCTCATAAATACAATATCAAAATTTACAGTGATCTATTTCATCAAGATTCAAGTTTAGAATTAATTTGTGAAAAATGTGTAATTCATTTTGTTAATCCAGTTATTAATTATTTCCTTTCTTGAACATTCTTGAAAATTTCCAATAAAACATGCCTTTTAAAGCATTTCAGTTTTGGTATGGTTAAGCAGGTCCTGTTTGTCTCTTTTTAGAAATTCGGCTAATATCATTAATTTGTTTTCATCTGTTAATTATGACTCCATAAGTAAATTAAACTCTGTTTATTTTTTTAAACCTTTTTTCGAATAATTGTTTGTTTATTATATTAGTTCACTTTAATTAAGGAGGTAGAACCAACAAATAACTAAAAATAATTATTATAAAAACAACTAAAGCTTATTGTCACTCTCAAGGTATTTAGGTGTATTTTTAAGTAGTATATGTATTTAACCTTTTTTTTCTGATACTTTTAACTAGTAGTTGTGGCATTCACAATGGTTTGCAATTTAAGTCAATCCGAATTATTTTCATGATAGGATTTAATACAGGATTCAGAACCATCTACAAATATTTCGATGGAATAACTATTTTTTATCAAACCATTTATTATTATGAAATTAGGAGGCTGTCACATTACACAATGTAATAGTTTTTGCATTTTTAAATAAGTCGTGAAACTGAATTGCCTATTTAGAGATTATAGAGATAAACAAAATCTTAAATGAGAGTTCTAAATAGTATTTTTAACCTATTTGCATGATTGTTACCGACAAAAAAAACAATAATAATTATAAAATATTTTGATGATATCTATTGACCGCTGAAGAGAATGCCTGATATCATGGCTGTGTCAATGCAGAATGATTTTGCATGCGCATCCTGTTCAACTGCTAAATTTTTAGTTAATCATCTCCTTGATTGTTTATTAAGCTAGATTAATCTGTTGGAAGGCATCACGATTTGTTTATAACGTCTCGGCAAAGTCGCCCTAAAAATTAAATTGTTTCACATTTTTGACGAAACTGAACAATAAGCCACTTATTAATGGCAATTAACCTTTGAACTAAACGATATAACTACTAAAATTTGCACAACTAAAAGTCTCTTGGATTTATGTGATATTTATAGCTCTTTATTTGTCAACAATTTGTGTACTAACATCCTTAAGAAGCTATTATATTTGACGCGAGAATGATATATTGTCTTTGTTACTTAGATCTAAGAGGAATTTCGTTACAAGATATTATATAAAACACGAATAATGGCGCCATCTTAAATAGTTAATACTAAAAGCTGAAGAAGAATATTGGTAGTTGATGTAGCGTGAAATCTAGGAAAATAGTTTTCAAATTCTCAAGTCCATCGTAAAAGGGCATGTAAGACATAAATCATACTTTTCATTAAAGACACAATTAATTAATTTATCACGAACAAAATGAAAAAAAGTATTCCGGATCAAGATTCTGTATCAGCATGTCACAACATTTTATCAATGGAAGGAAGAAGAAATCTTAAAACACTGTAACAGTTTACACTGAAAATTAAATAATAAAAACAACCCCAACGACCGTGATATTGAGGAGGAGGTCCTTTTGCAGGAACTCCAAACTTTGCATTGTTTTATTAAAATGTATTTCTCTTCACGGTCTTAATTTATGAAAACCTTTTAAACAATACATTCTGTAATATTACTATTAGAACAGGGAATAATATTATGAATTGTTTAGACTTAAAAGAAAAATAAAGAATTTCTAACACTAAAATCAACAAGAGTACAAATTTTGTGATGTTACCTGTGATATAACATAAACGCATGTATGTGTATAGGGTGGTCCATTTGTAGCACTCACCCAATTGACGACTTTGTTTGAAATCTTACAGAAAAATGAATATAAGTTTTATCACCCAAGAGTACTCGATAAATCAATATAGTGACCTGTATTTATAAAGGGTGTTCTCTTTTTGAGTACCAAACACAACTTGTATTTTTTAAATAAAAGTACCAACTTTTTAGGTCGGATATTGATTATACATTAAATTCTAAACATAAAATTATTAAGGTTTTTCCAGTTAACGTGCTCTCCCAATTGAGGACTTTATTTGAAAGAAAAAGAAAAATGTATGAAATAAAAGTTGTAGCACTCAAGGAATACTCGATAAAATGGCATCGCAAATTCATATTATAGTGTGTTCAGTTTTCTAGGGTTGAACCACACTGGCATTTTTAAAAATAAAACCACTAACTTTTTATTCTATTTGAAAGGACAATAGTAAAGTTTGGCGTAACCAAACTAAGTCTAGAAAACGTGGGGATTCTGTTTATTCCACAATCATTATTTATTTTCTTAAATTCTTTATAATAGGGGATTTAATAGAGCTTTTATTATTCTTCATAATTTTTGAATAGTAGACATCAGCAGGTTCTATATATGGGTTTTATTGAGTAAGTTCTAGTCTATTGAAAAAATCGATTACGCCAAATCTTACAAACAATTCAATAGTTAAGTTATTCTCCTGTTAGGTAAACTTCCTAAAAATGATAATAAGAATTTACCTTTACCAGGGTTTTTGTTTAAAACTCACCAGTATTTTTTATACAACTGTGTTTATACCTTTTCAAACCCTGTTTATGCATATTAGGAACGTAAGAAATACATAAATGAACTAAATAATACTATTAAAATTAACTAGATCTATAATAATAATAAACAGGGTGGCAGGAAACATGTGTAAATCTAATCTAACCTAAAACCGAAGCAAAAATTATACGTTTATATTCCTAGAACGCACCGAAAGAATCACTCCCAAACATGGGAGTGCAAATGTAAAGAAGTATAATTTCCGACATTTCAATCTTTTACTTTTCTATTTGGGGACAATTTTTTTGTTCATTACTAGAGTGATTAACTGCTCAGCATGATTTGTCGTTAGCGATGCACGTAAATCGGTTACAACATTCCCACCCGTGCTAAAAACACGTTCAGAAGAAACTTTGTTCCTTGAATCGCTAAAAACTTTTGGACACATCTTGCTTTCGATAGTTTTGAATACTTTCGGCCTTCGATACTTTTGAATACTTTCGATACTTCGATACTTTTGAATACTTTCGATACTTCAATACCACGACACTGCACCGAACTCTATAAAATATTTTATAGAGTTCGGTGCGACAACGTGGTATCGATACTTTGAGTAAGTATCGATACTTTGCCCAGCCCTACTCGTAACCGTCCTATTTTATGTTGGAGTCMATAGCAGAAGCTCGAGAGTCATCCATATTTAGTTATATTAGATTTTCTCATCGACTATAACCTTTAGTATTCAATACGCCTGTGTTGTAGATCTCGTGTTCAAAGGTTGACATCATCAGTCAAATTTTAATGGTCTTATTATTTTTACAAATTTAGCGATCTAAAAGACAGTCATGATTATTTTCAGGGTAGACTTGTGGCGTAATTAGAAAATACGGTAGAATCATTAACCACGATAGAGTAAACCTGTAAAATTTACAAGCTCCAAGGCTTCGCTATTACTGCATATAATAGAAAGAACAATAAATTGCTTGATCACACGTGTTCATTATACCTCAACCTATAATTCTGACTTTGTTCAGAATTTGTTATTACATATTACATTCTTCAAAATTATAAATAGTTATAAAGCATTTGCATTGACGTATCTTCTTTCGCGTGAACTTGTTGCTGTTTACAATTTTCAGCTTAGGGGTGTATGTTGAATAGATGTACTGTAGTGTTGACAGATTCTATTTTCATCTTGTTCAGAATAATGATTACGGAATTAGCCACCAACCAGAGTTTAATACATTGAAAATGAACATAGCTATAGAATGTCAAATGTAATGCTTCCTCGAAGGTTATTAACCACCCGGTGATAGCCTCCTCCTTGACGTAGGCATAAAAAGTTAAAAATATTTAGTTGGAAAAACATTGTATAGTTTTTGATTAATTTTTTAGGCAATAAGTATACTGCTCTACATTTTTATATGTACTTTCAACTGTTTATTTAGGTTTATTATCATAATGAAATGTTTGATGCAACCAATGTAGACGGGTTACACTAAATAAATATTATTATAATGCTACACTTTCAACTTTTATGCAACCAGATCAGAGAGCGTTATATTATACTGATTCCTTAAACATTTCTATTGTTAAAATGCTGCACCTCTTTCAACCGAAATTGCAAATTCTGATTGGCTATTATGCCAATAGTTGGCGTCTCGGATCGGATCCATATAAAATTATTTCATTATACCTTACCGCGACATCGTATAAGCAAATTAATATGTAATAGTCTCCAAGTGTAGTCGTTAACACATATTTTCATTTTAATGCAGCGAGCGTTTTGTCCGTGTCTATATGTAGCAAAATCATACACAAGTTATATAAAACCAAAATAATTCGCAACATCGCAAGATTGTAGTGGAAAGGTCAATAATGCTTAATTGTGGTGCGGACTGAATGGCCAGTAAACATTGGCCGAGGACACTCCGTTGCCATTATGAGATGTAATTTAATTCAACTGGTACTAAGTGGAGCAGCCTGGCACGCTTAGCGCCCACTTATACAAAAACTGACGAGCGTCAGACGTATTTTTCAAAGTAATAAAACTGAAACAAAAAATTGAAATATACTGTAATTTTTATATTAAATAAATGCGTTTTAAAATACATTTTATTTCATCTTATTACTACTATTGAGTAAAAGATACTGTTGTGATAATTTTTGCAAATTTATAAGTATTCGTTTAAGAAAAGTCAACAAGACGCTTATGATTTTGCATAACGCTTAACGCATATTGCCCTTTTGAAATGTTTTTTTTGTGAAAACACTTCTATAGTCGAAACTGGTCGCTGTCGATTAGAAATGATTGAACTGAGCAAATAAGCATCCCAGTTTGATAAACGAAGCACTCTTGAATTGAATTAGATGCGAAATTTTAATTTTGTGTCAGATGCACTCATATTGGTTGTAGAAAAATTACCGGCGCAAACGAAGTTGAAAATTTTCGAACAGATTTTTATTATAGTTTCCCTGCCAAGCAGAGGCTAGAAATCGCCCCCTCACGACGAAGCTAGGCGTGTGACGTATAGAAGTTCATAGGATGCATAACTAATCCGTGCTAAAAACATAAAATTATTTATTTTTAACACATTAGAACATGCAACAGTTGCTGCCCAGTTTCTCAAATAGAACGAAAAGGGTCAATTTCATCAAGTTTTATACTTACCCACTTTGGTTTTCTAGCCTCTCTCTTTAGAACGAACTTTGTACTTGATTTATCTAAATGTTAGTAAAAATTTTGGGGTCTTCTGTGCAGCGATGAGTATGTAGACATATTTTTTACCGGAATCAGCTGATGCTAAAACCAACACTTAAAAAATCCAAACAGTCCTATTATGTATACTAATGCAAATTAAAAATGTCATTAAAGATTAGTTTCTACAGTTTTATAGATATACATTTTCAAATTTGAAGTAACACGAAACAGAAGTATTTTGATAACGATCTACGTATAAGGTCGTATGTACTTCTAGCATAATGATGTATGGTGTGTTAGTAAACATAGCTTTTTTTAAGAGATAAAGAAATCTTTAGTAGTTCGGCAACTTTATGTATTTTTGCTTACAAATATCTCACATGACTTCCTCGCAGTCTGATCACACATGATCAGTTATCCTTTAAGAAACAAAAAAAATGTAATAAACAAATGAGGATTATTAAAATTAAAAAGTTCAACGGAGATGGGACAGAAAACCTGAGAGAGTACCCATAAAATGTTATATTGTTAATTTTAGTTATATCTACAGGGTTGGCCATTTCTGAGAAATCTAATAATAGTTACCTACGACACAGAAATTTGCGATAAATCAAGTCGAATCGTACAAAAGCGGACCCTTCTTAAATATATTCAATATTTTAGGGCAGTACAACAACATTACTTTTTGTTTAAATAATACTGCATATTTTTTTCTGGCTTAATCCGATGCGCTACTTAAAATGGCACATTTCAGTTATTACTAACATTCAGACATCAAATTATGCAAACTGCATGCTGCAAACTGAGTGTTCACTAGCAGTAATCAATGCTTTAACTTTTCGAGTGTATATAACATTCATATTTTAAATGAGGCTCCCTGTATATTTTGGACGGGGTTACATATGTTTCAGCATTCTTTGTTACTTTTCAGTAAGTACACAGTATGCCTAAATTATGACCTTAATAGGAAAATTTTTTTTTGCGGAAAATTGCTATTATGCAAATTATCACTTGTGATAGTAGGTTATGAAATTTTGCCATAAAAATCAACAAGACATTATTACATTTTTAACAAGAAAATATTTAATTTTTAATTTTACCGAAATAAGCAACCTTACTTGTGTCGTTATAAATTACAATAGTATAGAAAATGCTATTTTATTCACAAAGCACAGATGAGATAAACATTGTTTTGCTGGTGCGTTACGCAGCGTACAGAGAAAAAAGGCTACATATCGGTTATTAATGCTATTTATAATTATATGGTTATTTGTATTTACTTAATTGCATACTGAAGTAGGTACTACTGCATGCCATAAATAAACATTATTGTTCTTACGATAAATTAAGTCATTATAAAAAAAGGAAATTTAATACTTTGATTTGTAACAACAGACAGACTACAGATATTTCATAACGATGGCAGTACAAATGCTTTTAAAATGTTATTAGATTAATTTTAACAATTAAAACATTTTTAAAAATTAAATTGCTCATGTTTCGTTTGAAAGTGGAACTTACTGTCCTCTAAATTATCTGTTGCTTCATTACGACAAACTGACAATGTTAATTGTACAAGCTTACAATTTAGAAAAGACAATAACCGATTTCCGAAATATTGATAATAAAAGACAAACAGTAAAAACGAAGACATCTGCTGGGATACAATCACACACATTCCTCTGTGTCTGTACATGTGCAACCATGTGCTGTTGTTAACCCTTTTAATTGAATAAGCACTTTCGCCTTGTATTAGACTATCAGAGGCATTTAAGAAATATATTTGTCTGGCAATAAATATTCAAGAATGACACACTTCAAAAGTTAAGTCATGTGGTGTATTCTTCTCCGAAATATAGAAATATATAACATACAGCTCCGAAAAACATCAGAGTTCATTCACATTAGTTAACATCTGTCTAATATTTCAGGGAAATAAATAGTTAGTTTAAAAGATGTTTGCGATCAATAAAAGTGCTTACTTATATCAAATCGTTGTTTGAAACTATTTATCAATTCCGAGCCATCCATCAAGAAGTATCAACAATATGGTATGTTGTATGATAGTATTTACCATGTTAGCGCAACCTGAAAATTCATAAATACGCGAAGAATAAACAATGAAAATGTTTGCTATTGCTTTACAAGAAGCACCGCTTACATTAATCAAAAAT
Organism: Rhyzopertha dominica; assembly: GCA_025024175.1. Taxonomy (NCBI): domain Eukaryota; kingdom Metazoa; phylum Arthropoda; class Insecta; order Coleoptera; family Bostrichidae; genus Rhyzopertha; species Rhyzopertha dominica. Next base: position 36,150,987 of record QCXZ01000137.1, read on the forward strand.
TTATTTTATCGTGATAAAAGCGTACACAAATTCAGCTGAGTCGACTTTAAAGTTCATTTACAGAGAACTTAATCAAGACAAACATTTTAAAGCTATTATATTAACTTTTACAAATTTTAGTGTTTCAGAGGATAATTTTGCGTTTAGAATCGCAGTGTTGATCATTCCAAAATATAAAAGAATCGATAGATGCACAAAAGGTTGATTTTTAAGATATACAAACTCCGAGTCTTTGTCGCGGCTAGCGTATACACAGTTGTCTGGTATATTTCAAACAGTTTTGATAGTGATTAATGTGACTTTTAGCAGTCGTTATTAAAACCAAAAAGAAAAAAGGACTGAAATCAACATGAAGTTCTGCAAATAAACTACAAAACATATATCAACAAAATCTAAATAGTCAGTACGTTCTGACTCTAACGAATTTATTTAATAAATCTTCAACATATAAGATATAAGAAAAGGATTTAAAGTCTCTTTCCAACGACGTTTTTTTTTCAAATGAATGAAAATATAAAATTAAAATGTTGGATATACCTCATGTAAGAAGTTTGTCAAAGCAAATGTTTTCAAAGAACTTAATGAAGATGATTATGACGAACGTATGCAGTTTAGTCAGAATATAAATCAACGGGTGTTCTTTCTTCTTAAATTTCATTCATCGTACTTACAGGGCTATTCATTAGATTTTGACCACATCCCTAACTTTTTTATTTTTAAAGATACAACGTTGACTTTTTCATCAAGTTGTAGGATATGAAACGTATTTATCTAAAAAATCGCAAAAATGTTATACAGGGTCTCCCAAAAATTATGAGAAATCACTTTTATTTTTTTTGAATAAAACATCCTGTAGATAATAAAGATTTCTTAAAAAATATAAATATGGTTTTCCGCATATGAGTGTATAAGATATTGAATATTAGTTATTGATTAAATTTTTATCACCGTAACTTGTTTATTTAAAGAAAAACAAAATGTTAATTTTTTCACCAAGTTGTAGGATATATTGTAGGATATTAAACGTGTTCTTATAAAAATTACTGCGATTTTATACAGGGTTTAAAAAAATACGATAAATGAATGTGGCGAATTTGTTATAAGTTATAGTTAGAGTTGACTTGGAAGAAAGAGTTGTCCGGAAACGTCAGACCCCATATTGCGTTTCACAGAAGAAAATAAATGCCATATTTACGAAATTTTTATTCAAAGTAATCATAATAAACATTAAACGCCGTTATATTTTAGGCGATATAGATAGAATTGTTCCTAGTTTAACTACTTTTTGCAATGTTTACAAACAACTAACGGAAACACCATTCTTGAAGAGAAAGAGAAAGAAGCACACATAGTTCAATATGAAGACTATACGATGACGAACTGGAGATTGTGCTACATTTTCAAGGTAAGCTGTTTTGGGTTTCTTTTTTTCTTTCTTCAAAACTTTTGGTTTTTGGAAAATCTGAGCACTTCCGTACCCAAGGCTGACAAGAACTAGGAAAAACTTATTAGGTACAAGATTCAAAATACGAAATTTTACCTGTCCAGTAATTAACCGAAGAAAATAGAAGAATCCAATTATACTTTGCTCGGAGTATGAATGACATTTTAGAATGAGATAGACTCTTATTTGACCAAATATGATGTTTTTTGACATCTTTTTTTCCAACGCCAACTCTATAGCATAAAACAAATTCGCTATATTTTTAAAAACAAAAGAATTAGTGGGGGTAAAAATTTCAGCCAGTGAAAATCTATAAGTAACTAATATTGAATATTTGATAGCTTGGTTGGTTGAAAACAATAGAAGATAAAAACATATATGAGTTGAGCAATATAATGCGTGGGCGGAGGATTGTGCGTTTAATAATAAAATTTTGGAAAACCTGCCACCGGTAGACGATACTTAGGGCTACAAATATCTTCACCTACGAAATCAATCATATACAGGGTGTTGCGATATAGAGTTACATTTGTTAAATGGCGCACTTCGTATTTTATTGCAGACAGTGGCGTAGCCAGAAAAGTATCTTGGGGGGGAGGCAAAGCTCCAAACACAAGAAAAATGTTAAGTACAAACAAGAAAAAACAGAAGAGGTGTGACTTAAATTTTAATGTTTAATTTGCTAAAATGTTTATTATACAACAAACCAATAGTTTGCAACAAATTTGTACTGTTAAATGTAAAAAAGCTGCTCTTCCATTATAAAATTAATTTAGTTCCGGGGGGGGGGGGGGGGGCAATTTCCCCCCACCCCCTTCGGCTACGCCACTAATTGCAGATATGAATTCCTTGAATAATTTTAACTTGACTTTGTATAGCGTATGTGATATCTAAAACGAACGGTTTGAACGCTATAAAAGCAGGTCTGTCAAGATTGTTCGATATCTTGGACAAGTCAAAATTTCGGAGGTTGCGATTTTGTAAGTTTATTAAACTTCGATCGGATTAGGCTAGGTTAAAAATTTAAATTAAAATTCTCTTTAGTTTACCGGATGCAGTTATTTGAATTTAGAAAATAAAAATCGGGAGGTGGTAATTCTTTATACTGTTTAAAAGCAATTTTCATTACTTTCTAACGATTTACTTTCAATAGGTTATATCATACCACCTAATAATGCTTTTAATCGCAGCAAGTTAGGAAAGACCATTTAACTTATAGTGATAGTTGAGTAATTTTTGACAAAGACAAAGTATCCCTTTGCCTCAAACAAGATAAATGTTTTACCAACATGCCAGAGTTATAACCATTTGATTAAAAGTAGTATTCGGTGAGCGGTTGAGCAGTAGTAAGGAAGAACGATACCAGTACGTTGCCCAGCAACTCTGGGGATATGCTAAGAACAACGTAATTATACCGACAACAGTTAAAGATATAAAAATGCTTATACGTGATGTTTTAGCCAGTTACTCCGATGTTTTTCTGGTCAAAATTTTGAACATTTAATTTAGGTATTATGTGTAATATTCTATAATTTTTATGTAAATGTATGTTAAAAATCGTAATTTCAAAATATCAATTCTAGAGAGATATCAACCATCTTACCCCCTTAGAAAGGTAATAAAAATAGTTTTTAAACAGTATAAAGAATTACTCACACCCATTTAACAAAATCAAGTTATATTTGACTAAAATTTTCGGAATTTTGCGCCTGGCAAACTAAAGAGATCTTAAGGGATCTTACCCCAAAAAGAGAATTTTTACTTGAATTTTAACCTTGCCTGACGTACAAAATTGCAACCTCCTGCTTTTCAGAAAAAGCACGAATAGCGTCCAAATCGTTTGGTTTAGATATAATGTAATATGTTATACAAAGTACCAGGTGTGCCGTTTAACTAAATGTAATTTTATATCACAACACCCTATATAAATAGATTTAGTAGGTGAAAATATTTTTAGTGACCGGTGGCAGATTTTCCAAAAGTTTATTATTAAATGCACAATCCTTCATCTACGCCCTAATGGCCCACCCTCTATATTTTTTAAAGGTCTTTTTAAGACCTCTTTATCTATCTACAAATATACAGAGTGTTTCATTAAGAAAAGGTAACATATATTTGTCATAATTTTTTGGGAGATCATGTATAACAGTTGGGTGATTATCATAAAATTGCGTTTCATATCCTACAATTTGGTGACAAAATTGTTGCTGTATCTTTAAAAATAAAATAAGTTACAGGGGTGGTCAAAATCTAATCAATAACCTTGTACAATAATTACTTATGAATTGAAGGCACTGACGCATTTAAACTGTTTTGTCCAATTAATTCTGGCTACTTATCTTTTATAAATACCAGAATCTTGATTGAACTCGTTAAATTAATTTTCAAATCGCATTTACGAGAGAAAAGAAGTATGAATCAAAATGCAATCAGCTGACGAATACATAATTTCGTCTCACGCGAAGACCCTCAACGACAAATTCAGACTGACTGGACAGTGCCGGAAGCGGATCTCTGGTCCGTAACTTAGGTGATTGTCATCTCATTCTAGTGGAGTAAATACCTGTGCTATGTGTGGTATTCTATAAACGCAGAACAGGAAACAGGAAGAGAGCCGAGAGCATACCACCAAGCTAAACATTTGAACTTACCTGATCAATGTTACATTCATTATTGCAGCGTAGGTCGTAAGGGCCGACATCCGTCCGATTCTAAAACAATAACATAATGACAAAATGATGCGGCAGAATGGCACATTATGTAGATGCATTTGTTAATAAATTTTGTTTGTGTGTCTTACTCGTCTATGTTACTAATTTAGCTGTTGCACATCTTGTTAATTACGAATATAAATAAGCAGCCTGTAGTGTAATGACTCAAGCTTTTTGGTTTCTAGTACCCCAGACTAACTGTCCCCTACTATTCAATTATAACTATAGATCTTGGGCGAACACCTATAAGACCTATAAGACTATATGTCCACTCAAGGCAGAGGTATCCATTCATAAGAGAATCAAAATTAAATCTTACCTTTGCAATAAAATTATATACAAACACAATAGTACATTAAAAAAGAATACGAGGGTGAATGCTTTCAGCGTCCATAATATAAGATAATATTTTGTCGGATAGATCGCTGTCTCTTGAAAACACTGACAAAAAGTTAATAGTCTGACGTTTCGATTACACCTGTAATCTTTGTCAAAGACGAAGAACCTCAAAATTTGCCTGACACAAGTTGTTTGAAGGTATAGAAAAGTTGTTTGAACTTGTGTCAGGCAATTTTGAGGTTCTTCGTCTTTGACAAAGATTACAGGTGTAATCGAAACGTCAGACTATTTACTTTTTGTCAGTGTTTTCAAGAGACAGCGATCTATCCGACAAAATACTATCTTCTTAAAAAAATGTTCAAGAAAAAATAGAAGTCTTAGTATGTACATACGTATGTACGTATTAACATTTGGTTTCGCTGTAAATGCAAAGACACACCACTGAAATTATGCAAAAATATCCCAGAAGGGTCGGATAACATAATTTTGACTCAACATCAGATTCTTTAGAAATCGTCTGTGTTTCGCGTGCAATAGGCGACTCTAAATATCCTTCTGAATCATTATGTAAATTCTTAACGTTTTAGATTTTTTCAATAACTCAGAAACCACTAATAAAGGTAATTCATCATCAATAGTTCACAAGTTATGCCTGCTGCGTTTTTGCAAAATATGGGAGAAAATTGAAAAATGCACACTTGTAGTTTGGACCAAATAAAAGAGCTGATATGCCTGAGAGAAAATTAAAAATGACGCTCGCTAAATGCTGTTCTTTACGTAAATAGAAATAGGTAATTTGTATATTTTCCGACTTAGCACAAACAATTAATACACTTACGCAACTGGAAGGTTAAAATTATTTAAGGCCGTCACAGCCTACTGTATAATTAATATCTTATTAATTAGATGAAATGCAATTGATGAACTTGCACATAAATCGCGCAATAGTTATAAGTTCGTGTTTAAAACAGCTCAGATAATAACTTTTTTGGTTAATACACGATATATTTTATTAAATAAATTTTAATTGCTAACTAGAAATTACAGACTATTTATTACCAGTAGACTTTAAAATACCATTTCGGAATCGTTTTAGTCAACATGTACTGTTTTGCGAATTATTCATTGTTACTGTGAAGGTGCTTACCAAATTCCAGGAACATGCTTGGCATTTAACTGCGATAGAGTAATAAGCGTGAAAGGTTGTCAACGGGTTTTATTCACGAAACAAAAACTGACAGAACAGCTGAACAGGTATGCTTAAAAAAGCGTACTACACAATAAATATTCGGTTTAGTTATTGTACAACCAAGAAATGTTATAATTAATAAAATGTAGAGGATCCTAAAAGAAGCCGTTTTCGTCAATAATTTTATTAATGGAAATGTTTTTGTAGATTTGCTGTTAACATTATAAAAATAAAATTGGTTTTTAATCTCGTTGTACTTAATACGTTTAACTGAACTTAATATAAGCCTTTTTGACTGATGTTACTGCAAGAAAGCGTATTTTGTTTAGCTAAAATACATCTCAGTATCGATACCTTGAGAATTACGAGAAAAACTGTTTTCGAAAACCATAGGCATTATTTCACACCACATCTAGGTACAAAAAATAGGTTACTTYTATCAGTGCCATTTTAATGCTGAGAAATGATGATTCTAAACACGCCTAGGTTAAAGTAATGATTAAAATGTGAACAGGTAGGATTCCTTTATTAGTTGACTTTTAAATTCATCCCCTACACTTTATTGCCAAGAACTTGAAGACAGTGTTAGCTCCTTTATAATTCTAAAGGAATGTGAACAAGAAAAATACCAATAAAGCATTCTTGTTACATATTAACAGTAAGTATAGTTTTTTTTATCGATACTAGCAAGTATCGTATAATTGGGAATCGATGTCAAATATCAATCAGTCTCAAAGTCTCTATAGGTACTCTGAAAATACCGAAGTATCGTTAGCATCTCTACTTGTATGTATATTACTTCATCCCAAAGCATTATGTTAACAAAATTCTAAATTATCGAAGAAATGATACCATCCTTTTGGTCACCCAATTGGTGTTTTATTTCTGTAAAACAGAAGTTTCTAAACTCCGATTTTATTTGAAAACATTCAGTCCGAAGTCTGCAGGTTGCTATACGCTTAACAAATAAGCAATCAACAAATTACACAACCGTGAGTAGAATTTACCGCAAATTAACATACACAAACAGGCTACGTAAAAACGTACAAAGATCAGGTCGACTTACAGTAATGCCCGATTTAATGTAAATTTAATTAATTGGATAAGGATTAATTGGCTATTGCGTAAAAAAGATCTTCTGTTCCTTGAATTTAGAGCTTTTATAATACTTGGAGGTTAAACCCAAAATACAAGTAAGTGTAAGGTACCTACTTTTGTCAGTTTGTTTAAACAGAATAAGTAATCCAAGACACTGAAAAGCTATAAATGGTAAGTGGTGATCACATGATATGGAACCTGATAGACCTCGTGGGCGCATTTCGTTCCAGAGTTGGATGCTTTTATACATTTTTTTTTGGACTACACTTTAACAAATACAGCACACACATATTTTTTTCGATTTTTATGTATGTGGTTATTTAAAATGTCGGGTTTTAAACTCGGTACCTACTGACCAATATATTTTTATCGTTTGATGTTCTCTCTGATATGCGAAGCATGCATTCATTAGATTTGTATGTGCGTATGTTTATCTAATGTTCACATCTGAGCTTTTAAAAAAATAAAAATATTTTTTCGGATACAAGGCATGCGTTGCTTCAATAGTGCTTGTTTTTTTCTTAATGTTCCAATAAATTCGCATGTGCGTGTCCATAGTGTTTTCAGACCTTAGGCACGCTTTACAAAAATTCTTTTTATGCGGTATTAGTTGCTCTAATAGTGCTTGTTGTTACAGTTTCATTAGATTTGTATGTGCTCGCCCATGTTGTTGCAAAAACCAAAAATATTTTATTCGGACCTAAGGCACGCTTTGCAAAAATTATTTTTATGTCCAATTTGTTTCGCTAAAAAGGAGTTCTTTTTAAACTTTTTTATTAAATAAACTGTAGTACCTAATTCGCCGAAGAGTTTGACCGAAATCGCTCTATATTTATTACTTCTGTGGTATGTTCGGTTACATTCAGAAATTTAGTTTGTTGTGTTTTGGTTGCCGTTTTCACACCGGTAAGTATAACTGCTTAAAAAATTCTAAGATGGATTTTTCATAAAATTTTAACAAGACATTTTGTTACTTGCATGAATAAATAAAATGTTATAACTTTTAAACCATCAGTATCTGAAGATACTGAAAAAAACAATTTCTCAGAATGCATTTAGGAAATATCTCCTGACATATCTTTATTCGAAACTATTATATATAAAATTTATGTAGCAAAGAACTGGTATCAGGTGTATTAATGTTACAACCAGTAAAAAATATTAGTGCATGCAAGATTTTAATATAAAAATGAGGGTACTAGTTTACTTACTTTAAGCCAAGTAATGTAAAGGCGTATGAGATTTTTTGTGATTTAGATAGGTAATCTGTTTGTAACGTAAGTATAGGTAGTACGGAGAATAGTACATTGCGCGTCTAATTTTTCATCCCCCTCCACACATCTTAACTTTTGAAAGCGCCAGAAGGTTCGGATAAAGTCCGGGTAAGATGTATTTCTCAAAATCCGAGGTGGTGCCACTAACTAGAAAATAGTAAATAGCAAGGTGAGATTAAATTTCACTAATTCAAGTCGCGGTCGCGTGGTGAAACATTTAATACAAACAAAATGAAAGCACTTGGCTGTTTCACAGTATTTAACAATTATTTATTGAACGGTTTCGAACCTTTCGCTTCTTCTTCAGAATGTAGTGTCTTGATACTCATATATCTTGATACTGTGAAGAAGAAGGTTCGAAACAGTTCGATAAATTATTAAATATTGTGAAGCAACCAAGTGCTTTTATTCTATTTGTTTACATTTCGTTTGAAGGCACTTTCATTACCTAAACGGTTACATTTGGAAAATTAAAACAGGTCAGTTCATTTTAAAGTTATGGTTGTTTAAATCTAGAAATATGTGTGCACTTCTAAAGTCTGAAGCCCTTCACTGAACCGTCTTCGGATTAATAGTGTCAAAACTTTAAAATGGATTCTCCTATTTCAATTTTCTATAAGCGTTTTTTTTGTGGATAATAGAAATGAATATCAATGAAGTATAACATCCGCTACAGTTTTTGAGTCAGTTGGGATTTAAAAAAAATATATATCGCCTTCAAAACACGTCATTTTCGACAATCTTACCAGAATTTTATTTAAACTTGATTTTAGACGTGCAGATGACGCCCATAATTATAAAATTACTTAATTGCAACATTTCAATTTTCCAAACCCAGACATGTAGAGAACAAAAGTGGCTTTTAGACGCAATATATTTGAAAGTGCAAGTGTTTTTTGTGAATATAAATAATAATTTTAATTCCTTTCTTTTGTGATGTATTAGTCAGAGCAAGTTGTTAAAGGACTGCAGTAATAATACCACAAAATACACATAAAAGTGCTGCATTTGGCTGAATACAACACATGAATATTCGTATTAGCTTTAGTTTTGTGGGTGCATTTTAATAGCGTCGCGGTGTAAACCTCTTGTTTAATTTCATGGTCCTGATTTTGAGGGAAACGGAAAGGGTGGGTAAAGGAAGTTGTATATTAACTCGTTCACCTGTGAAGGAATGAAGTCAGGTGGTTTCTCCAACGACTGGACGACGAGGCCACCCCACAAGACTGGCCGATATATTTGTTCGTTAAATAAAGCGTAGTGTTGTCTGACAAAGATGTAAACGAACAGATAGGTATTAGACACTAAAAGTATTGACATTTTTAAGCTGAAAGGATACCTGTATATTTCACTATTGTCTTGTAACAAAACAGCGATATAATTAGAGTAAACAGTTACTGGAAAGATTGTTTAATTGTTCCACACGCTTAAGTTGAAAGGTGATAAGGTTTTTAATGATCTATTTGAACATAAAACGAATGAAGACGTGAAGCTAACAGAATGTGGACTTATACGGATGCTTGTCTACATTACACTGCTGATATATTAAAGTACGGTATTATTTTAATTTTTCATTTTGTTGCATCGCATCCAAAATTGTAAACGTTCTGCAATAGAAAGACATGCTGCATATTTAAATAAAAATAAAATAAAATTATTTTCATAAAAAACGATTGCCTGTTACCTATACGTAACTTGTTTATTTTAAAATACGAATAAATATGCAATAATTCAAAGCTTTCTAGGTAGAAAATTTAAAGAAATATTATAAACTATTGGAAGCAAATATTATTTTCATTGAGTGTCGAAGAATAAAAACAACTATCTAGACTTTAAAGTTATTTTTTGTGTGTAGGTTGCTCAGTTGCAAGAAGTCAACAATTAATCATTTAAGGTTAAACAAATTATTTAATATCGGAACTTAAAATTTTGAATTTCATTTAAAATTGTAACATTTTGGGCATTTAAAAATTTTTAATTGTATGAAATTTCTAAAAATTTCTAAAAGTATATAAAAATCTGTAAAATTTTAACATTATCCAAATTGGTAGCGGGCTTATTAAGTAATAAATAATTTTTATATTTGTCAAATGGTTTGCTGCATCTAACCATTCCGGTCTGTTCCACATAAATTGTGGCACAATCAATACAAGAAAAATGGTTGAATCTAATCTTTATTATGGACAAATTTGATGCTTGGTTACTTACGATAGAAAAAAATATGAATTATGTAAAACAAAAATACACAAAAATACAAATTGGACCAATAAACTTAAGCGAATGCTAAATGTTTTTTTAAAGTGAATCAATTGTATTAAATGACATTTAAATTTAATTAAATATTGACTTTTCTATGAAATAATTTATTATTATGACATATTAAATAATCACACCAAATTATTTTTTAAAGCCACATAGGGGAGATGGATTTTAAAAGCCTATAAAATAACAGACAGACAGCTAGTTTATGTTGGTAAGGAACAATATAATATGTAGAAGTTGGCTTTCTAGAATTTCAAAAAATAAAGTAAGGATATAATTAATTGTATTTAATTAATAAGATGTTGTTGTTAATATCTTTTTCATAACTGAAATTTTTAGATTTATGTACTGAATTCATGAGAGAAAGAAAATTAACGAGGTATATAACGAAATCAAAAATGAACATGAACCCATAGCTAATCCTGAAGTTTTAATAAAATTTTTACTATTGAAGAAAAAAAATAATTTGGTTTAAGACAAGTGCAGTTAAAAAAATAATGTGTTTTTATGAAGTAACGCTAAATCAGAATTTTGGAAAAGTAGATTACTTAAAAAATAATAATTTTAACGCTCCCATTTTAAATAATTATCTACACACTGCTTCAATGATATTGTTTGAAAACTGATATTTGCATCGTCAAAAATGATAAAGCCGCTTTGTTATGCATGTCGATATCCGAAAAGTACCTACAAATAAAGCGAAATTCTAAAATTAAATTAAAAAGATGTTCCATTTAAAATAACAAAGTTAGGGTGCATTTTTAGTATACCTAATATGAATTCGACCTTTGCTAATTTTTTAAGTTAACTGAACTATAAAATTACGATAATTAATTGTCTTGCTTTGCCCTCATTACAAAGGGAGAGTGAATCTCATGCGGCAGATAATAATTTAATGGTTACTTTTACAAACCACATGTCCTCAGTTTATTGTATGCATTGGGAAATTGTATAAACAACTACGATGTAGTGAGTGTTACATGCCGTGTGAAAGATATGACTCTGTTAGAAATAATATAAACATTAAAATATCAATAAAACGTAATGTAGGTCTATTTACGGTTCTGCGTTACACGATGTTCTTATATCATGTGGTACCAGCATTTTATATTAGCTAGCATGCTAGTTGATCGAGTAACCCGGGTCAAATAGATAACGATTTAGTTAGAGAAGCAATAATTGAGCTCGAACTTCATTTATTTTCAATTGTGAGACTGTAATTTGCAATGATGGATATTTATGCTACTTATAAAATTCATTTTATGTAAATGTAAAGAGATAAGTACCATTCGAAGTAACATTTATATAAAGGCTTCATGGATATTTAAATACATTTTATAGGTAAGTGCGTTGATTTGTCTTAAGCTATACTGCGTTATTGAATAAAGATTTCATCACTTTTCCTTAGCACTTATACTTACCGTTAAGTGATGCACGTCGATGACATCTTCATTCGGCATATTCATTCGGATTGGGCACGTGGTATTGTGTTGGAAAGAACGTTTATGATACAGATTGCCTCGTGACTGATTTGCGGCTATAGTCTTATTGAATCAATTAAAATGACTATTAGTGTATGTTAACCGAATTGAGCGCAAATTATTAGAATTGTTCGTGTGTTACGACAGTAAGTTCAAACCTATGATAGCAGGTTTTGGTTTGTTTTGGTTACTATGATTGGAAATGAACTAACTTATAATATAAATAAATAAGAACTACACAAAAAACATCAAGAACAAGCTGACCAAACTTTTGACTTTGATAACACCAAAATTGCTACAGAAAAACAAACGTAAAAGACAATTTTTGTAAATGATACATATACAAAAAACACGTGTAACGACCAAGTAATACCTACAACACTATCATTTAAACACACACTCTCACCTTCACATTTACTATCCACCCATCTACACAATTATAGCAAGGGAACAAACTCAAAGGTACTCTTATATACTTCCTCATCCAACGGATGGAAAGTACTGTATCGCAAAAAAATTTTTATTTGTTCAATTGCTTTAAAATGGTCAAAAACGTAAAAAAAACAAAATTTGAGTAAAAAAATTCTTGTCTATGGGTGGACAACTTTCGAAAGACAACATATAAACTTGAAATTTGGCATACATACAATAAATCTCAACTGCTCAAAGCGACCTATTGTTTTTGGAGTAAGTAGGGTATAGTAAAGGGAATAAAATTGGTGGGTAATTACTCTTTTTGCAAATTTTTCTTTTTATCTTTTAAGTATGTTGTGATTAGCAGTTTAATTGCGAGTATTATTCGTCCCTATAAATTTTCGCTGCAGCAACCGGTCTATAAGATAATGAGCAAAAGACGTCACTTAAAAAAACCGGTTTTTCCTAAATATCTCCGAAACAATGTGAAAATATCATCAGATAGGGAATAAAATTACTGACAAAAAGTATTTTTCCAAAAAAATTGAAATTTTCAAAATATTTCCAAGAAACTAAGTTTTGGACCTTGTTCACATGATTTTTTTTTAATTTTGCTATTATATAGAAAATCAAATTTCTGATCGAAAAGCACTCTTGCAATTTGTTTAATTAAGTTAATAATTTTCGAGTTATTTATAAAAAAACTATTTTAAAAAATGTATTTTTACTAATATTACGAGAACCGTTTGTTTTTCCAAAAAATGCTCAAAATCTCATTATTGATCTTATAATATAAAAAATAAAAGCGTAAATGTCATTTTTGACTATTTGATACGGAAGTATTGATTCAATTTGCAGCGGTTTTTTATATTAAGGTCAAAATTGTAAATGTCATATTAATTTCATACCAGTTTGTCAATTATAAAATTAAAATATTTGAAAAAGACCTAAATTAAAGGTCGAAAGGTAATATTAATACACGCGTCTTTAATTTAATACAAACAGGAGCCAAAAACTACAAAAAGTACCCTGGCAATAATTAATACAAAAGAGTCCACAAAATAAACATCAATAACTTATAACATTTCGGTGTTCTACGTTGCTTCCTTCTTATTTCACATGTCTGTACAATACTTAAGAGGAGTTTACCAAAACTTATTATAGCATGCAGGTAACAAAGAAATCAGCATTTTTAGTTCTTATAATCGAATGGTGAAAACTGCAGCTTCCTGGTTAATTTCATTGCGAAAAAACTATGCGATTTTTTGAAGGGCGTTGTAAACACCATAATATACACCACAATATAGCATTTCCAACTTTTTGTTAGTATTTCAATGTTTTAGCAATAGATATTTTTTTTTCTTGAACTGGTACCTAATATCTAAAGTCCTAAAGTGCAACTACACATGAGGATTAATTGATAATACATAAAATACACAAAAAAAAACAATGCAAGCAGGGACGGAAAAAATTACTTCTTAACATGCCTTGAATGAAATCTGTCAATCTGTTTTCATCTTATTCTTTTTTAATACGTTTAATTATACCCATTATTTCCATCAATGGAATCCGTGCCTACATAGCAAGACAACTGCCGCTTATCATCAAAATTGTAATCCGTAAACAAAAAACACATTAACATGCCCTTTTTTGTGAACCAGAAGTTCTAACTGCTTGTAACCCTAACCACTTAGAAAGGCGGGCGGCACTTGCATGAGAGACACAAGCCAGACACAAATTAACTCTGTTAACTTATCCTAGTCAGATAAAGCTGGTTCAACGGCTCGTAATCCCGTTGGAAATTAGGAACACTCAAGAGGCAAAAATCTTCACTTCAATTAATCTTTAACAACAATGACGATAAACTAGTCAAAATGCACAGGTCTGCTCTGAAGGTTGCAAACAACGAGCGACGAGTAACTCAAAAGTTTTATTACTGTTTTTATGTTTATGTATTCATAGATTGATTGCTAGAAAATAATAAATAGCGCTGTTGACCTTAACTGCGGTGTTGCAGAGTAAATTATAGAACTATTTTATCTGCAACTACGCAAGATAGTGAAAGCGATTCTTTTTTGACCTTTTTTGTATTTGATGTAAATATCTTGTTATTTCATAATTTTTCATATGCTTACAATTTGTTTGCTACTTTGCATTTCGGAGCCTCTATAAAAGTAGTCTGAATTTATAGAAAATAAAACAAAAAGAAACACATTCGATCGTCTAAATAAAAAAGTGATCTATATAAATTTCAACAAATACACTACTAACAAATAATTCATGCATATTAAACACAATTAGTTCTGCTTAAAGTTGATGAAAAACTGCAAAATTCGGCCACTGGCTATATTATTACACTGTGTCGATAAGTTACATGCAATTCAAAATGTGGGTTATTTGAAAATAATCGAAAAAAGGTCTGAAACAACTAAATTAAGATTTAAAAAGGGCTTTATTTTCAGATGATTGAAACGGAACAGTTTGTTAAATGACGAAGACGACAAGTCATCAAATGTTTCTTTTAACAGAACCATATGCATTTTTTGTATCATTGGTGTAAAAACACAACCAAAATAGGCACTATTGGGAAAAACGGTTATAAAATGACGTTTATAAAAGATATAGAGAAGTAAGCAAGCAAATGTTCGAGGTGTAATCAGACGATTTACAATTTGACATTTCTAATCGATCCATATGACATCAAAAAATTGTTCGAAGGAGTAACGTGCTGATACTACGACTGCACATTGCAGTAAGCACTTGTCGAATATCTTGAATTAAGGAAGAGAGTTGCAACAATAACAAATTGTATCAATGGACAAAAAGTAATCATCCGGCATCTGTAGATATAATAGCAGCATCTGTATAGATTCTGAATTTTTTTAGTTACAATATGATACCTATGATACATTTTTGTCTGTTGATAAATACTAGTCGATGGTTTTGTCATTTTTGGAACTGTCTTCCTTAATCCAAGATATTCAACAAGGTGTATCAAATTCTAAACTAACTGATCACACTTTGAATATTTGCTGCTTGCTTACTTCTCTATGTAATCTTTAGTCGTCGTTTTATGCACTTGCTAAATAACCAATTTCCAATTGTGCCTATATTAAATTAATTTAATTAATATTAATTTAAATTATTAAATTCCTTAAATATTAGGGGCTCCATTGACCCAGAGAGTGCATGTGGTTCTGTAAAAAAATTGATGACGTTATATCTTCGTCATAGTAAGAGGCTGTTCTATATATATCTTCAAATAAAGTTTTTTAAATTTTAAGTTGGCGAATAACCATTATTTTTAATTATATGCATTATTTTAAAGAACTGTATATTAAAATACATTTTTATTTGTACAGCAATAAATCACCATCATCATGTTTTAGGTATATGGCTAGTTAGATTTAATTCTTTCGTCGAAGTACTTCTTTTCGCTGCTAGGTTTTGCGTTCGATATAGCTGACGAAAAAAAATCTTTTTTTGTGTATAATATCGCTCTAATTATGCTTACTAGAATCGTTGTTTGTTTGGTCTAATTGCCAGTGTAGCACTAGCAGAAAAGATAGAACCTTTTAAAGTACTATAACTTGGGTTTACTGAAATAGAATTTCTATCATTACCTTTAATTTTAAAATATTTAAAAAAAATCATACCGGTATAGTATTGCCACCTGTGCGCCAAACTAAAAAATAACAACCTAGATTCAAACTTAACTTTTTAGTTTGGAGTTCCCACATTAGGACATTGGCAGGATCTGCTTATCTCAAAAAGTTTCAAATGATTTTGAAAACATATACTATTTACGTTAGAATTGTCAGTATTATAACATCACAAATCAATGTCTCATGTCTCTTTTTCCTAAACGATCCTTTACAATAAAAGTAGAATACAGTTAACAAGAAAATGTTAATGCAAAAGTCGATATGCAGAATATGCAACTAAAATACCAAATATTTTTTACCTAACTTAGCTGGTTCAAGTATTTTAATAACAAAAAATAATATCCATTAATTCCACCTCTTGTCAAATTATGGAGCATTAATCAGTACTAGACTAACATAAAATATAATTTAGGGACAAGTAATAAGAACTTTTTAACATGACTGCAGTACATATACATAAACAACAAAAATTTTTATACCAGAGTATAGTAGATATAGAATTTAAGTAACCACGTGAGATTAGCCAAACACATAATTTAAAGTATGATTGCCGCCGATAAACATATAAATTAATTATAAGTTCATATTTTGTTTTTAAGACAACTTTTTATACCTAGATCTCTGGGCTAATTCCTAGTGTATTTTTGTAATTGAATTTGTGTTTCATCATCAGCCATTAATTATATATAAAAAATGTTATGATGCATAGTAGCAAACCGTGTTGTACTCTTGAAGATAAGTAATCACAAGCGATATTAGAGTTTTGACTTAAGCAATAAAAAGCACATCTAGGGTATTTAGTTATCATACTGGCGCGCAACATTATTAATAACATTTCTCGCATCGGTCAGTGGTCAGCGGTCAGTAGTTTGATAAACCTTTTTAATTTGTCATTTTTTATGGCAAACGGCGTTATTTTCCTCGAAAATTCCTCAATTAATTTGCTCAAACGAAACATTACTTCTACTAGTTACAAAAAATAATAACGCGAAACTTACTTGCAGCGGGCATCTTTGGATACATTTGTGTTCGACTTCGGCATCTAGATGATCTATACTCGCTGATGCGTTCTTGAGTAGGAAACTCAAGACTATTACAAAACATATCATTATCGCACTTAACTAATATCACAGAATTGCGTATCGTGACGAAGTCATCAGTCATGGCAAAGCGTGACAATTGCTATTAGTAGAATCCCACGAACAACACTTTGCCATTTACGTTAGCTTTTATTAATCGGCATGTTTCAAATTTTCACTGTCTCAAAGTTCGGCGCAACACGATTCGAAATTTGAACTGGCTGCTGCGTAATGCACGTTCGTCAAGCGCGCGCAGCTTCTAACTGACGGCAATAATACCCAGCACCCAGAGACCAGCGATTGAAGTTGATGAGTGTAAGCGTTTATTACCCGAACGCCCCCACTATATTTTAGTAGGAACAAGTGCATGAATGAAAAATAATTTCATACTAAAACAAACATTAATTACTTCCGTTTGTTAAGATCGTTTTAGGTAGGCCGCTGTACTCGCCGACTCTAAAAATGTTTATTTGTATTAAAAATGTACAGGGCGTTTTACGAAAGTGTATTCTACGTTACTTCTTCATTATTAATTCCGAGTTTTAACTCGAAACTGGAAATGCTGCGTTTAAATTCGGAATTCTGCGTTCAATCTTGCGATTCTAAGTTTAAATTCGGAATTATCTCCTTAAACTGAAAATTCATATACCTACGTATGTACAGGAAGTCCCATTTTCGTTGTAATTGTAAGGTATCTCGGTAACTATTAATGCTAGAGGGTTGGGGTTTAGATATTAGTTTATTCCTTTTTTGTTTTGAGTTGAGCTGTACCATCGTCATTTTTGTATCGTCTTTTGTTTTAAAGCTATAGCCAACTTTTGAATAATGTACCATTTCTTCAACTCCCAATATCTCGCTTGGGTATATAGATATGAAAAAACTCTACAGGCATTTTTTATAGATATTTTTAATCTAAATCCAGTAGCCTACTCAGAATTTTTTAAGGGATCAAATTTTTGAGATATAAACACAAATTTTATGGAAACCTTAGTTGGCTTTGCTATGATTGAAAAGTCTTACATCTGATTAAAAAAAATGTATACATTGTTAGGTTTAATTTTACTAATTTCGGAATTATTAAATTTTTTTAGCAATTAATCAGATTTTACGTTCCTATCCAGGAGGCTATGAAATAAGAAAACACACAAATAGTTTATATTATTAAGTAAAAATTTTAATCCATTAAAAATAATATATGCATATTTGGATACATACCGAGATACATACATGAGCATGAAGCTCCTAAGAGCGCCCATGCAGTTTTTTATCGGTAATCTAGGAGAACATGTAACTAATGAAAATTATTGTTTATTTGGAAATAAGTAACTATGCATTGTTTAGCGTCAAAATTCTTGCTTTTATTGATACTGCCCAAAATCCACTGACGATGCTAATGCATGATTAATTCAGATTAATATCTGCTTTGACATTAGTTACGTCGCCAGGCGTTTTGAGTGTATAATTTAACTACCGAAACCGTCAATTTTAGACCATATAAACTTTATAATTTCCTACTTAAAATTTCGTGTACATCCGACAAAAAAAATCGTGGTTCTATCTATAAGGAAACATGTTTGGTTTGATACTCGCAAACTGAAGACCCCCTATAAGTATGCTACATCCCTTTATCGTATACTCCTTAGGTGCTATGACTATTGGAAATATTCTCTAAGATTCTATAAATAAATAAAAGCATCAGTTGGGTGAACTCGATAATTGTTGGACCATCTGTGTATGTACCTATCTCTAAAACAGTTATTTTCAGACAATATAAACTGTTACAATTCTTTGCCTAAAATTTTATATATAATCAATATTCGACATAAAAGTTGGATGTTCTATTAAAACAAAATGCATGTTTGGTTTGGTAGTTGAAAACTGATGATCCTGTATAAATATGCTATATTAACTTAGCGAGTACTTCTTGGGTGCTATAACTTTATTCGAAATATTTTTCTCTAAGAATTCAAATAAAGCCGTCACTTGCGTAAGAACGACAACTGGAAACTGGACCATCCGTACATACGTTTTAGATCATGTATAACATTCTGACTTCTGCGTTTAAACATAGAATTCCCAGTTTAAACACAGACCTAACATTTCAAACTTTCTATTATTACTAGTAACAATGTAACGAGGCCCTTCTATGCTTTCGTACGTTCTACTTAAAAAACTGCGGTTTTAATTGGATTCATAATGTTACGGAATTCGGGTTCGAAAATTCTGGATTTCTGATTTAAAACACTTTATTTAACAGTTCAAAACACTAACAAGCACTATTCACAATTACTTTGACAATTAACAAACTTTACTCAACTACTACTTTTAAAAACACTACAGTTTTACTTATATCACTTTACAATACTTAAATCTCAGTTCAAACACTTTCCGTCACTTTCAAAACTCGCGCTCGTTCATAGACTGTCTAACTCCCCCTCACTTCCGTCTCTGGCCGCTTATATATCCGCAGACTCCCCACTTACTTGGCGTGTCTGGCACATTCGCGAAGGCTCTCGATTTCGAACCTTCCTAGACTTTACTAGAGCCTTTCGCATCGATTAATCTCGAACACTCTAGCACGTCGGGTTGCCTGCCCACAGGCGTTGAGCGGGCCGTGATACCACTGACTCTCCGTTGCACTACCCCCTCCTTAAAGACTGATCGTCCCGATCAGTTCCAGTCCTCAACATTTCCGTGGTACTCACTTAAACGATTCAAGTGTACCACCTTCATCTTCGATCTTGGGCTGCGCTGGATTCTATAAACTACATCGTTAATCCTTTTCACTATACGGTAGGGTCCTTCCCAGGATGGCGATAACTTAGGTGAAAGCCCCTTCTTCCTTTGTGGATTGTAGAGCCACACTAAGTCTCCTTCGTTGAACTGTCTGGGATTGGCTCTGACATCGTACCGAGCTTTCATGCGATCGCTCGCAATGTTCATTCTCTGTCTCACCAGCTGGTGTGTTMTCGATAGCGACTCCCGAAGATTTTCGACGTAACTAGTTGCTYCCTCTTCATTGGATGTTCCCGCAGAGCCAAACACCAAATCGCAAGGCAACCTTAGTTCTCTTCCTAGAACTACTTTCGCCGGTGTCTGCCCCGTAGTCTCGTGGATGGCCGCTCTATATGCCATCAAAAACAGAGGAAGATGCTTATCCCAGTCCGTCTGGTGTCGCTCCACAACCTTGGAGAGAAACTGTTCCATTGTCCGGTTAAATCGCTCGACCATTCCATCTGATTGCGGGTGAAGCGGTGTTGTTCTGGTTTTAGTAATACCCAGCAAGTGACAGAGTTCTTGAAACACCCTGGMCTCGAAGTTTCTTCCTTGGTCAGAATGCAGTTCCAGTGGCACTCCAAATCTGCATACCAAATTATCGACGAGAACTTGAGCCACTGTTGAAGCCTCCTGGTTGGGTATAGCATAGGCTTCTGGCCACTTGCTGAAGTAGTCCATAGCAACGAGGATGTACTTGTTGTTGCTGGTGGTCGTAGGAAATGGTCCGGCGACATCAATCGCAATCCTTTCGAATGGTGCTCCAACATTGTACTGCTTCATCCTTCCCTTCAGGTGTGTTGTCGGTCCTTTGGTAGCAGCGCAGGTTGAGCATTTCCTGCACCACTTTTCCACATCTTCTCGGCAGTGTACCCAGTAGAAACGCTCACGAACTTTGCCCAAGGTTTTGTTCACTCCCAGGTGGGCGCCCGATGATCCTCCATGTACCTCTTCCAAAACCTTAGGTACATACTCCTTGGGTACTACCAACTGCATGGTAACATTCCTCCCATCGGCGCTCTCCCACGCTCTCTTCAACAGGCCATTTTCTACTCGCAGGGATTCCCACTGAACCCACATCGCTTTTAGGGTCGGACTTTCTGGAGACACCTCTTCCCATCCAGGTCGTTGTCTGTTTTCTTCTTTCCATTTCAGGAGGGGACCCCCGTCGCTGTCTTCCTGCTGMGCCGTTCTGACTTTCTCGGCAGTCCACTCCTCGCTTTGTGTGATGGTGACTGCTCTTATATCCACCGTGCYTTCTCGTTCATCCACCTTCCTGCAGTGTTTGCATTCTMCACACGGTCTTCTCGACAAGGCATCAGCGTTGTTATGATGCCTGCCTGGACGATGCTGGATTTTGAAGTCGTACTGCTGCAGTCTCTCCATCCACCTCGCGACTTGTCCCTCCGGGTTCTTCAATCGTAGTAGCCAGGATAATGCTGCATGGTCCGTCCTTATGAGGAATTCCCGTCCGTACAGGTACTTATGGAAGTGGTCTACGGACTTCACGATAGCCAAAAGTTCTTTTCTCGTGACGCAGTAGTTCCTCTCAGGCTTAGTTAGGACCTTGCTGTAATACTCTATTACTTTTTCTTCGCCGTCCTGTACCTGAGATAGTACAGCTCCAATCCCAACCTTGCTGGCATCTGTATCCAGAATAAACTTTCCGTGTCTTCGGGGGTATGCCAAAATTGGACTACTGCACAAGGCTGACTTCAACTTCCTGAAGGCTTCCTCATGAACGTGGCTCCATGCAAAAGTCGTCTTTGGTTCCGTAAGTTGGTGTAATGGTGCCGCGATTTTAGCGAACCCTTCCACAAATCTTCTGTAATACGTACAAATTCCCAGAAAACTCCTCACTTCATGCTTATCCCGAGGACGTGGCCAATCGCGGATTGCCTTGATCTTGTCATCACTGGTCTGAATCCCATCCGCAGAAACCGTATGGCCAAGGAATTCCACTTTCTTCTGGAAAAGTGCACACTTCTTCGGGTTCAGCTTCAGGTTGGCTGCTCTAAACCGGTCGAATACTTCTTGTAGGTTCTTTAAATGCTCTTCAAAATCACGGCCCATAACCATAACGTCGTCCAGGTAGACCAGGCAGGTTTTCCAAGTGAGTCCACGTAATACCAGTTCCATTAGTCTCTCAAATGTAGCCGGAGCGTTGCAGAGGCCAAATGGCATTACCGTGAACTGGTAGAGACCGCAACTGGTGGTGAAAGCAGTCTTCTCTTTGTCTTCTGGATGGATCCCAACCTGCCAGTATCCACTTTTCAAATCCAGTGTTGAAAACCATGTAGATCCGGAAAGAGTGGTCAATGTGTCGTCGATTCTGGGTAGGGGATAACTGTCCTTCTTCGTTATGTCATTCAGCTTTCGGTAGTCAACACAGAATCGGAGCGATCCATCCTTCTTGGTGACGAGAACCACTGGTGAAGACCATGGACTGTTGGACTCCTCGATTACACCTTGCTCCGTCATTTCTTTCACCATCTTCTCAACCTGTTCTTGTCTTGCCAACGGTAGTCTCCTAGGTGCCTGTCGAATAGGTTGAGCATCTCCGGTATTGATCCTGTGCTGGACGATGTCTGTTCTCCCCATTGGTGTGTCCGGTTCGGCAAACACATGTTGATAGCATCGTAGAAATTCTCGGGCTCTTCGTGCTTCCTCCTTGGTAAGATGTTTCAAATCGATATTGAGCTGTGCCGGCGTTCTTGGCGTCTTCTGCGTGTCTTCCATATCCTCACAGGTGTTTATCCTCGTTACGGGAGTACATGTTGCCAAAAGATCTCCTTTTCTTATTGTCGTTCCCACAGGAGCGATGTTTGCAATCCTCACCGGCACCGTCTTGGAGGTCTTGATAAGCGTTCTTGCAACCAACAAGTGTTTGTGTGAGTCTTCAGTCGGTTCTACTAATCCAACGCAGCTCCCAAGATCGTTCCCCATCGCAGCGTTGATGATCTGCTCGCTGCTTCCTCTTATTCGGACGGTTTCACTAGCATATAGCCTCACGCACCTTGCTTCGCCTCCAGGTGTTTCTAGCACGAAGCTCTCGTTTCCGATTTTCAGAATCCGCTCTTCTGGATCATATGCAAGTCCGTACTTCCCTATCAGGTCCATCCCCATGATGAAATCGTCGTCAATGTCCGCCACCAATACCCTGTGACGTATACGAAGCTGCCCTAGTTCCACTTCAACCTCAGCTTCACCTATCGCCGGCGACGTTTCACCTGTCACTGTTCGCAGAAGAACCTTCTCCATCAGGGGTCTCACTGTCGGTGCGATGTTCTTCTTTATGATGGAAACCATAGCTCCAGTATCCACGGTCACTTGCGTCTTCTTTCCATTCACGGTTGTCATCATTGTGAGGCTATCCACGTTGTTGTGTCGTAGCAGGTTGACGGAAACAATCTTGGGGGCTTTGTCTTCTCGGGCAGTCGGTGTGCGCCCCGTAACACCGACTGTTTTTAGTTTTCCTGCTGCTGGCTTCTTCTTGACGCTGCAGGAAGTGACACCCTGCAGTCTCTCTTGAAGTGCCCGGTCTTTCCGCAGCGGTAGCAGGTCTGACATCCGGCGGATTTATTCGCAGCTAGGAATTCTTTCAACTCCCGCATGATTGCTTTCAGTGAATCGGTCTCCTCTTCGACCTGTGTTCCACGTACCTTACACTGGCCCCAGTTGGCAGCTGAAGCCTTGTAAGCCGCCTCGATCTCCAAAGCTTTCCCTAGGGCTTCTCTCGTAGTGGTGTAAGTGGCTAGCAGCAAAGCGTTCCTCACAGTGTCATCTCTTACACCTTCGATAAAACTCCGCGTTGCCAGCTCCTCCACAAGCTCAGTTGGGGCTGTCGGATATGCCAGATGCATAAGTTTCCTTACGTCCGCTTCGAAGTCTTGCAGGGTCTCACCGACTTTTTGTTTACGGGTCTTCAGCTGGGTACGAAACAGCTGTTGTAGGTGCTGTTCTCCAAAATGCAATTCCAGTGCTGCAGTAAGCTTCTGGTAATCACCCTTCTCTGCTTCGGGCAGCGTACGAAGTAAATCAAGAGCCGGTCCACGTAGAGCTACCACCAAAGCCATAACCTTTTCTTCATTACTCCAGTTATTTGCCTTTCCTGCCATTTCAAACTGCAGCTTGTAAGTCTCAAATGATGTGTGACCATCATAAGTCGGTGGTTTTATCTTGTTATTTCCAATAACTGGCGAAGACGTCATACCGTGGGTTTTCATTCTTTCCAGGTCTCTTTTTACTGTCAAAATTTCCTTTCCAAATTCTCCTTTCATGTGTAGAACTTTTTCTTCGAATTTATTGCAAAGTTTTTCCTCTACTTTGTTGACCTTTTCTTCGACAAGCTCCACTTTCTCTTCGACTGCATTCTGTGTAACTTTAAGCTCTTCTGTTACACTGTCGATCCGTTCTTCAATTTTATTTTGGCTTGTTCTGATTTCCTCTATTTCGGTTTTAAGTTGTTCTTGCACAGCCATTATTATATTCTGTCTTCATTTCTTCTTGTCCGGTTTTCATGTTCTCTTGACAGGCTTTTATCTGCTCTGTCATGTTTTCTTGCATTTTCTGCATCATTTGCATTAACTGTTCTAGTTGTGCTTCCATATTGGCCGATTGTCTTCTTGTTACTGGCATAAACTAGAATTTTCTAAAACTTCTCCAAACACTGTCTATCCGGTCCGTAGAACACTCCAGAAATCCAAAATCCCACTTCTGACACCAATTGTTACGGAATTCGGGTTCGAAAATTCTGGATTTCTGATTTAAAACACTTTATTTAACAGTTCAAAACACTAACAAGCACTATTCACAATTACTTTGACAATTAACAAACTTTACTCAACTACTACTTTTAAAAACACTACAGTTTTACTTATATCACTTTACAATACTTAAATCTCAGTTCAAACACTTTCCGTCACTTTCAAAACTCGCGCTCGTTCATAGACTGTCTAACTCCCCCTCACTTCCGTCTCTGGCCGCTTATATATCCGCAGACTCCCCACTTACTTGGCGTGTCTGGCACATTCGCGAAGGCTCTCGATTTCGAACCTTCCTAGACTTTACTAGAGCCTTTCGCATCGATTAATCTCGAACACTCTAGCACGTCGGGTTGCCTGCCCACAGGCGTTGAGCGGGCCGTGATACCACTGACTCTCCGTTGCAATAATTTTAAACTTGCGAAACATTGAGTGGTCCTATTCAAAAGTGACATTTTGGCACTTCCTTTATTGTATAGATATTACGAGGATAATAATTGTAGGAGACACTACATGCCACCTACTTAAAATTAACAGTGACACTCATCCGTCTCTGGAAACCTATACTCTGAAGGGTCCACCTTGTAGTTGGCGTTTAAAAACAGATAGAAGTCGCCAACGATGGAGTCTGTAAAGAGTTTAGAAGTAACAGCTGCTTCGGCTTTTAAAGCTTCCTCAGAATAGCTATAGTCCCAGTGCAGACAACGTATAGCATGTAGTATGAATAGATATTGTCGCTATGTTAAAGTTTGTTACAATTAGGAAAAAAATATTGTTTTATCTCTTATAAATGGATAACAAATAAACCATTCTAATTTGGAAATAAAAAACTACATATATTTGAGAAACGAAGAATTAATTTAAAAAATATAACGAAAATAATATAGTTTTTTGTACGGTTGTATTTATTAGTTTAAACGGGTTAAAATTTGCTTTTTCGGAATTATCTCATTACTACTGTAAGATATATCGACTAAGGCCTCAAATTAATAGTTTAGTATGTTCTTTTTTACTTCTTTCTAAATCACCATAGGGGTAAATTAATAAGGCGTATATTGGTAACGCGGCGTCCCCAATATTAGATGTATTCTACAAAGTATTCACTATTCAGTATAAAATAATTAATGTGTTAACTCTTCTGAATTTTTGTTACCTTCTCCGTGGAGTCCCTTTGGAGTAAAAACAAATATGTAAGTGCTATCGTTGCTTCTGATGGTTACCTATCCTAGTGATACTTACACCTAATAAAAGTAATGAGCATAGAAACAGCTTATTGATCAAGCGATAATGTACAATAGATTTTGGCAAAACAAACGGAAGCTAATGTAATATAAAAATAAATTTTGCTTAATGCTTAATTACCATACTGCAATTGAATTCATCAATGCAATGATGCAAGCCAGTGAAGATGTATAATAATMGAAATAGCAAACCAATGTCCACCGCAAGCATCTATTTTCGTTCCAAGTGAAGATGTAAATCTTCTGAGACAGGAACGCATAGTTCCGCCTTGTAGACGTAATAGTAATAAAGAAATATGTTTACTTTTCAAAGTATTGTTATGATTTGTGGAAACAAGGGCATGTTGATTAGGCAGCCAGACTAGCGATGTTGATACTGAGAAGACGCATAATGTTCTATTTTATCGATTGAACATTGTAACGAAGTTACAAACCTCGAAGGCTTTTAGTCAGGTTTCAGTCCGCGTCCGGTACTTTAATTCAGAGCCGCATAGATGGCGGTGAGGCCGTCTGCCGACAAATTCTCGCGCAAGGCAGTCTCACCACCACGAATAAGAGACCGCCGGTTTTCCGTTTGAATCAGCATACGGATTCTGTTTACTCGACACGCTTCGAGTCGAGTTGACAGACGAAATCGATACCGTATCCGATAGCGAGCGAAATGCGATTCTGTAGAGCCTTCGTTTTCGATATCGAGTAACTCGATAGTGGGACCTGTTACTGAGACTACGCGCTTGCTTCTTTAAAGGAGAGAAAATACAATTTTTGATGGTTGCAGGACTATGCGATTGCGCCATTTAAGGCGGGAGTTATTACCCTTTTATCCAACGGTTTTTCAACAGTTCATTTTTTTCCATCCTTCTGTTTGTTACTTGTTATTTGCTAGTTGGCCTCCGGGAAGAATAGAAGAAATCGAGATTATCGATTGTTGTCTAGTGCTGTCTACTGTTAATTTTATTTAACACAAAGTTACTTAGTGAAACAGTTGCAGTTAAGAAAAATATAACTTTACCTACTAAGGATATTATTACTCACTAGCTTGCTACTGTAGTATAATTTAGGTAAGAATTTGTTAAAAATATGGGAAACTATGTGCCTAATAATGGTGTATTTATAAGTGACAAAATGCTTCCCATAATGCATCAGTTTCTGCAGGAAGATGTAGAAAATCAAATGAGAAGAGATTTATTAAGGCAAGGAATTATTTTTTTAAGGGATAGAAGTGATTATTTTGGTCTTCCTGATGCTTGTTTTACAGAACTTTTTAAACTAAATAAAGAGCTTGTACGTGAGCTTATTGAGTCAGTTCGGCCTTTCATTGATATCCAGCAAAACAGTAAATAAGGATAGTATCAACGGAAATAAAAGTTCTTACTGCTCCATAAAATCAATGATTTCCCAATGTGCTTCCTTAGCTTTAAATGCCCTTAAAATTAATTAAATCGTTTAAGTTCGCTTATAAAATAATGTATGTAGGTATGTCTACTTACATATTTGAGTAGAAAAAAAGGGATTAAATATATCAACTGAACAGTGAACAAAGATACTCAACGCACCGCCGAGTGCTGAAGCAAAATGTCACTGATAGAATTTAGAGATCAGTGCAAAATGTTCAAAATATCGCATTGCTGGTTATTTCCAAACAAATACAATAAACGGTAATAAAACATCTGCTGCCAGCATGTATTATTTCGAGTTTTAGTTCAAATTCGTACTGCCGTTCAACAAATGCCTACACTTAATAGGTGGGACAAGGATGCATCGATGCAGTCAGAGAGAGAATGCTATATCGAGTACTCGACACCACCGTAGGTCCCGACTGAAAATGACAGTTCTACTCGATAGCGTTCGAGTCAAAGCGACTTACAGAATCGCTAAAACGATAGCCATCGACCAACTCGCATCGGATCGAGTAAACAGAATCCCACTGCAGTTGTGACCTACCATGTGACAAGAACAGGTGAGTGAACCGAAGCGTAAATAATATAGCGCAGTGGCGTCCTTCCGCAATTCCGAATCCGACCTTTCCCACTCCACTTTCAAGCTCTTGTCATCCGACCGTAGCCGTCGAGGCAGTCGCCTACCAAGTGCATACTGCATAGGTCGCTTTCCGTGCAGGCTGTATTTCGTGAGTGACGTAGGACGTTGGGTGTTTACTGCATAGGTCGCTTTCCGTGCAGGATATACCCGGCGAACTGCCTCTTGCCGTTTTCTTCTTGTGCGTCTCTTTCTAACCGCTTGCGTAACCGTCGAGGCAGTCGCCTGCGAAGTGCATACTGCATAGGTCACTTTCCGTGCAGGCTGTACTTCGCGAGCAGCGCAGGGCGGTGGGTGTTTACTGCAAAGGTCGCTTTCCGTGCAGGATATACCCGGCGAACTGCCTCTTACCGCACTCTGCCTGTTTACGTAACCGAGGCAGTCACTTACGGAGTGTTTATTGCATAGGTCGCTTTCCGTGCAGGATATACCCGACGCCCTGTCTCACCGCTCTTTTCTGTCTGCTTACGTAACTGCTCTTACATAACCGAACTGTTTTCTTACTCTGTCTTTAACCGTCATCCCTGATTGTTTCTCCCGTTCGCCTACCGGCCACCTGTAAATAGGCTCACTCTTTCTCACCGCTTGCATCACTCTCACGTAACCGTAACCACCGTTTGTTACATCACTCATTTTACGCAACCCCCGTTTGTTGCATCACTCACACCGTACCGCTTGTCACACCGTAGCCGTATTACCGTTAGTTGCATAACCGTACCGCTTCGTAGCCGTTGTAATAGTTTGCCCGCTTGTATCACCGCGCCGTTACATAACAATTGCTTGACTAAAGCCTTGCATGAGGGAGGGGGATCCGTTGTATTGCAGCTAAATCAGGCTGTAGATAATAAATTGTGTCTTTTGGTAATCGTTGGTTTTCTTTTCTGTTCGTCACCGTCCGTAACACCTTCCTTTCAGCTTACGGCATCCACCCTCGGGGTCGTTCCCTGGAGTGCCGTTTCTCCACTGCCGCTGCCCTGGTCTGTGTGCTAAGGGGGGATAGCACACAGAGATCTGAGGAGCATACCTCAGTATAATAAAAAACTGGCGCCCGAGAAACCGTTCTGACGTCGAGTTTAGCGCTACGTCATCACCGTACCGTTCCGTACCGCGTGTTACATAACCGTCCGCCTCCGATCCGAAGACCGTTCCATCGCTCTCGCAGCGTAAAGGCGTCACATTTTGGCGCCCTACGAGCAGGGACCGTTGTTACTTCGAGGAGGAGCTGGAATTACGTAACCGTCATCGAACAGAAAATAACCGCCACGTTTCCAGCATCTCCAAGTTCACGCATGCGCGGAATTCGAAAATTCCGCTAGCGCCGTTTTCCGTCGGATTTTCGAGTTCCATTAGGGAGTCCGCATAAGAAGATCGCTGGAAACCGATTCTCACCCCCGACCACCCCCTTGTTACGAAGTTGACTTTGGAACATCGTAGCATAGCCGTGTGACCCATCCCGTCCGACTAAACCGAGGCCGCCGAATTGAATTCCGTCATCGCCGTCACCCTATTACGTAAGGGAACGGAGATCTGATTTTTCGCCGATTTCCCGTCGTCGGAGACCCGGCAAGTGGGTACTCGTTTCTGGCAAACCGGACCCGCTCTAGCGATTGGTAACATCAGATTGGACCGATTACGTAACACCAGGGACTTGGTGTTTTTGACCGACTTCCCGACCCCGGAGGCTTCGTTTCTCATAGGTGAGGCATCCCCCATCGAATGCCGTAACCATTACGTAACCCGGAAGAGTTTGCGATTTTGACCGACTTCCCATTGCCCGAGACCAGTCGAGTGGGGACTCGTTTCTAACAAGTCAACGGTCCTCCGTCCAGTGCCATCATCAGTGAAGCCGAGAACATCGTCCCGACCAAATTGCTACCGGAGGACCTCCTGAAGAGACCCACATGGACGAAAGCGAGTCGTCCGACTCCGAGTCCACCGACACCCGTGTCAGCTTAGTATACCGCCTGAAGAGGAACCAGCTGATACACGAACTACGGAAGCAGAAGCTCTCCACCGAAGGGGACGTACAGCAGCTTCGCCAGCGGATGGTCCGACACCTCCGTCAAGAGGCTCCGTATCCCACCACCGTCCTGGTCCCCACCGTTGTATCAGCCCCCTCTCCGATCTACTCTGACAACAATTACGTTCCAGCCATCGCAGAAGACAGTACCGATCCAGCTATCAGCCGAGGACCATTCACCGACCCAAACACCGCTGACAACAATTACGTTCCAGCCATCGCAGAAGACAGTACCGATCCAGCTATCAGCTGAGGACTATTCACCGACCCAAACACCGCTGACAACAGTTACGTCCTAGCCATCGAAGAAGACAATACCGACCTAACCACCGCTGACGACAGTGTCGTTCCATCCACCGCAGAAGACCGTACTGATCCAGCCAGCAACCGAGGACAACCCACCGACAGTTACGTTCCAGCCATCGAAGAAGACAATACCGACCCAACAACCGCTGACGACAGTTTCGTTCGAGCCACCGCAGGAGTTAGTCACCAGCCATCCACCGCAGAAGTTACAGCCGTAGCCTCGAGTCACCAGTCCACCGACGTCACCGTTGTTAGGCTCTCCAGAGAGGGCAGCACCGAGCGAGCCACACCGCCTGTCTAGGACTCTGATACCAGACCGAATCACCAGTCCGCCGCCGAGCCAGACACAACCAGTAACCGAGAGGAAAGTTTCGATCGGAGAGTTCTTCGACACACTCTTCCGAGTGACGAGCCCGCAGGAGCACCAGTTTCCACGGCACGAAGTAGCCACTCCACCACAGACCGAGCCGCCAGTAGCACGTAGTTCGCCGAGGAGAGGATTACTAGACATGAACCTGGAAGACCGACTGATGCCGACAACCGTGCCAGGACCCAGTCAGGCTACGACACCGTTCCCGAATCCCACGAATACGGAGATGTATACTCCGACTCCAGCTCGCCGCGTCCGCATGCGCTCCGACCTGAAGCCACACCGCTGGGGAATCCACTTTGATGGGTCCACCGATGGAGTTGCCTTCATAGAGCAGCTGCAAGACGTCATGGACCGATATGACGTCTCCCACGATGAAGCCATGCCGATTCTACCCGAGCTGTTATCCGGACTCGCCCTGGCCTGGTACCGTAACAACCGCCATTACTGGAGGGGCTGGGACGACTTCATCGCCGACTTCGAGGTTAATTTCTACCCGACCGACTTCAAGATCGACTTAGAGCGAGAGATAAGTCAACGGACCCAGAAGCCCCACGAAACCGCTTTAGAATACAGCACCGCTCTCCGTACGTTAATCCGCCGTCATGGAAATATGACACCGTCGCAAGAGCTGTACTGGCTGCACCGGAACATGTTGCCAGAGTACCGCATGTTCATCCGCCGCCAGGAATGTGCCACCGTTGCCAGTCTGCTGTCCGTCGCCAAAGAATTCGAGTCCCTCCGTCAGGACCAACCCCACCGCACCACCAAGATGAGGAACGATGAACCGCGACCCGAGATACCAGTCGAGCGCGGTGCTCCGTCGAGAAATCTACGGCCAGAAGAACCCCGTCCGAGAGAGGCACCACCGCTGAGAATCAACCAGTTGAGGGAGGATAATCGTCGAACCACATCGCCCAGACGACCGCCGCCCGCACCCCAGCACCGGAATAACGGTCCCGACCTCGCCGGCCCGTATGTTGGAGGTGTGGCCGAAACGGCCACTCCCGTGACCAGTGTCAGAACCCCTTTACAAAGTTCTGCTCTAGGTGTGGTCGCCGTGGGATTCTCTCCAGAGACTGCACCTGTTGACACCCGGAAAACTAAGAAGTAGCACGCCAGTCCGGAGGCCTGAGCTGCTGCCCGTGGACTCCGCCTCCGAAAACCGACCGTATATACGACTCACCATCCAAGAAAGACCATTCACCGCCCTCGTAGATACCGGATCCGTATCGTCCTTCATAGGCCCGACCGTTGTCCAGTATTTGGCAAGAACCGGCAACCGGGGCATCCAGGCCCACTATCCATCCTCCAGGGTTATCGATGGACGACAAATCCCCATCACCAAGGCCTACGAAGCAGAGATAAGGCTTGACGGTGAAGTCCGGCAACACCGTTTCCTCCAGCTACCCCGAATGACGTGCGACGTCCTGCTGGGGATGGATTTCCTGCAGAAGATGAATCTTCACATGAATTTCCAGTCGGGATTCGTATTCCACCGTAACCGCATCGTGTCCCTTCGACGCCTCGGAGAGGACCACCGCACCGATAACGAAAACAACACGATTGCCGCCGAGGACTCCGGTCCACTGACACCGTCTGAACGCCGTAGACTGGAGACATTCCTCTCAAGAGAACTGCCGTTGTTCGAGCAAGTGACAGGACCTACCGATATGATCCAACACCAGATAAGGATAACCACCAAATCTCCGATCAAACAACGATACCGACCTCAAAATCCCAAGATGCAGGAGGTCATCAACGCCGAGGTCGACAGAATGTTAGAAGAGGGCATTATCGAGCCGTCCAATAGTCCGTGGAGCTCCTCGATAGTAGTGGTCAAAAAGAAAGATGGCACCCTGAGATTCTGCATTGACTTCCGAAAAGTCAACCAAGTATCCGAAAAAGACGCATACCCGCTGGCGTACATCTCCGCCATCTTGGACCGTCTAAGAGAAGCCCGCTACATTTCTAGTCTCGATCTCAAGCAAGGATATTGGCAGATCCCATTGGACAAGGGTAGGAGACCAGTGACTGCTTTCACCGTATCCGGAAGAGGCCTATTCCACTTCAAGGTCCTACCGTTCGGCCTTCACTCCGCTCCGGCCACGTTCCAGAGACTTCTGGATACAATAATAGGCCCAGAGATGGAACCGTTCGCATTCGCTTATCTAGATATCATCGTCCTGGGAAAAACTTTCGAGGACCACCTCCGCCATTTAGGTGAAGTCTTCCGGCGACTGCGAAGAGCTAATCTAAAAATTAACCCGGAAAAATGTCACTTCTGCCGAAAGTCCTTAAAATACCTAGGACACTTTGTCAGCGATGGGAGCATCCAAACTGACCCGGAGAAGGTCGAGGCTATCCGTAACATTCCACCGCCGACTAATATCAAAGGCCTACGACGATTACTGGGTGTGGCCTCTTGGTATCGTCCATTCATTCTGTCCTTTTCGCAACTAGTCGCACCGCTCACCCGTTTACTCCGTAAGAAACAGCCCTGGGAGTGAACCGACGCACAGGAGCAGGCTTTTAACTCTGTTAAGCAGAAGCTAACCGAAGCCCCAGTCCTGGCCTGTCCCGACTTTAGCCGACCGTTCACCCTCCAGACCGATGCCTCCGACTATGGCATCGGGGCAGCCCTGACCCAGACAACCGAAGAAGGCGATAAAGTCATCGCTTACGCCAGCCGCACCCGGAATCCAGCCGAACGAAACTACTCCGTCACCGAAAAAGAATGCCTCGCCATCGTCTGGGGAATCGAGAAGATGCGACCATACCTGGAAGGATACAAGTTTTCCGTAGTCTCTGACCACCAGTCACAAAAATGGCTTCACGCCATAAAAGGTCCGTCCGGCCAACTAACCCGCTGGAGCATATTTCTCCAACAATACGACTTTGAAATAAAATACCGCAAGGGAGTTCTCAACAAGGTAGCTGACACCCTATCGAGAGATCCGCTGCCAGCTACCGAGACCGGAGCAACCGATTTGCCGAACACCGAAGATCCCGCCGATCGAGACCACCCCGATTGTGCCTGGTACAAACGCCGTATCACTGAGATCCAACAACACCCAGAACAGTTCCCGGATTACCGCATCAGTAACAACCGTCTGTTCCGTCACTTCTTCGACAATCAGTTGAAGGACGAAGAACTAGCCGAACCGTGGAAGTTATGCGTGCCGAAACCGCTCCGCCATCGTGTGTTAGAAGAGAACCATGACGCACCGACCGCCGGACATTTAGGGATCGCGAAGACGATAGCCCGACTGGCACAGCGATACTACTGGCCAGGAATGTTTCGGGATGCCGTGAAGTATGTTCGAGGATGCGTGCACTGCCAGCGCTTCAAAGTGTCGCAGCAGAAAGCACACGGACTTCTTCAGCCGACGCCAAACCGCCTTCCATGGCAAACCGTCAGCACCGACCTAGTAGGGCCGTCACCTCGCTCTACAAGAGGGAACCGATATCTCGCCGTATTCCAGGACCGTTTCACCAAGTGGATCCAAGTAAGGGCGCTCCGTCGGGCCACCGCCGCCACCGTTAGCCAGGCTCTGTTTGAAGAACTTATCATCCGGTTTGGTACGCCGAAATCCGTCATCTCCGATAACGGCGTACAATACGACAGCCGGACCTTCAAACAGCTACTACACCAGTTCGGCATAACACACCGACTCACCCCGCCGTACACCCCGCAGGACAATCCCGTAGAGAGGGCAAACCGGACTCTCAAGACCATGATAGCACAATACTGCAATTCCGATCACCGAAAATGGGACTAGCACCTACCGTCCTTGATGATGGCCGTACATAGCGTCCCACACAAGAGTACGTGTGGGAACTTGGAGACCACGACCAACCGACTCCGGACACCACCGGACCAGCCGTTACATCGCCGAACCGACCGACACCGGACAACGCCGAATTGGCCGTCACATCACCGAACCGACCGACACCGGACGGCTCCGGACCAGCCGWTACCTCACCGAACCGACCAACTCCGAACAYCACCGAACCAGCCGTTACCTCACCGGACCGACCAACTCTAGACAACACCGAATTAGCCATCACATCACCCAGCCGACCGACCCCGGTCGACATCGACCCAGCCACGACATCACAGAACCGACCAACACCGGACAGCACCGAACTAGCCGTTACATCACCGAGCCGACCAACTCTGGACCGCACCGAGCTTGCCAGCACCTCCGAGCCCATGGACCATGCCGCCAACCCCGAACCGTCCGGAATCAAATACATCGGCGGATACGTTCCACACGATGGGGAACTGCTCACGGGACACCCGGACCCAGCCATACTCCCGGATAAGCTGCCACTACATGAGATTGGCCATCTCAATGCCGCCGGGGAGCTGGTGGCCCACGTCCGTTGGTTTCTGCACCGATACCCAGGGGAACGGGCAGGATCTCCAATCCGTTATATGCCGATCAAACCCAACATGTGTTGGCAATGTGGGGAGCCCGGACATCGCCGGCGTGCCTGCAAGAATCCTAGGATCACATTTTGCTCCCGCTGCGGCCAGATAGGAGTCCAGTCGTGCGACTGCTCCTGCGCTGGAGAGAGGGTGCGGCAAGCTTGCGAACCGAAGGTCGACCGACGCCGTCCACCCCGATA
Organism: Rhyzopertha dominica; assembly: GCA_025024175.1. Taxonomy (NCBI): domain Eukaryota; kingdom Metazoa; phylum Arthropoda; class Insecta; order Coleoptera; family Bostrichidae; genus Rhyzopertha; species Rhyzopertha dominica. Next base: position 36,186,090 of record QCXZ01000137.1, read on the forward strand.
CTCGCCTCGAAGGAGGCCTTTCCATACCCGCTCCACACCAAGGGAAGACGGCCGCCCCACACCGAAGAAGGACATCCGCCCCACACCGAAGAAGGACATCCGCTCCACACCGAAGGAGGGCCTCCACGCATCGAAGAGACCTTAATTATGCGTACCGCGACAATTATTTTGATTTAAATAGAGTCCGCCGTTTCTTTTATTTTTGTACAATGAAATACGTTAGTTGTGTAACCGCTAGTAAATAAAAGGTTATTACCGGCTTCTTTTTCCCCCTCCCGAAGTAAGAGGAGAATGTAACGAAGTTACAAACCTCGAAGGCTTTTAGTCAGGTTTCAGTCCGCGTCTGGTACTTTAATTCAGAGCCGCATAGATGGCGGTGAGGCCGTCTGCCGACAAATTCTCGCGCAAGGCAGTCTCACCACCACGAATAAGAGACCGCCGGTTTTCCGTTTGAATAAGTTGTGACCTACCATGTGACAAGAACAGGTGAGTGAACCGAAACGTAAATAATATAGCGCAGTGGCGTCCTTCCGCAATTCCGAATCGGACCTTTCCCACTCCACTTTCAAGCTCTTGTCATCCGACCGTAGCCGTCGAGGCAGTCGCCTACCAAGTGCATACTGCATAGGTCGCTTTCCGTGCAGGCTGTATTTCGTGAGTGACGTAGGACGTTGGGTGTTTACTGCAAAGGTCGCTTTCCGTGCAGGATATACCCGGCGAACTGCCTCTTACCGCACTCTGCCTGTTTACGTAACCGAGGCAGTCACTTACGGAGTGTTTACTGCATAGGTCGCTTTCCGTGCAGGATATACCCGACGCCCTGTCTCACCGCTCTTTGTCTGCTTACGTAACTGCTCTTACATAACCGAACTGTTTTCTTACTCTGTCTTTAACCGTCATCTCTGATTGTTTATCCCGTTCGCCTACCGGCCACCTGTAAATAGGCCGACTCTTTCTCACCGCTTGCATCACTCTCACGTAACCGTAACCACCGTTTGTTACATCACTCATTTTATGCAACCCGGGTTTGTTGCATCACTCACACCGTACCGCTTGTCACACCGTAGCCGTAATACCGTTAGTTTCATGTTGCATAACCGTACCGCTTCGTAGCCGTTTTAATAGTTTGCCCGCTTGTATCACCGCGCCGTTACATAACAATTGCTTGACTAAAGCCTTGCATGAGGGAGGGGATCCGTTGTATTGCCACTAAATCAGGCTGTATTTAGTTTCTGCACAGATAATAAATTGTGTCTTTTGGTAATCGTTGGTTTTGTTTTCTGTTCGTCACCGTCCGCACCCCGTAACACCTTTCTTTCAGCTTACGGCTAAGGGGGGATAGCACACAGAGATCTGAGGAGCATACCTCAGTATAATAAAAAACTGGCGCTCGAGAAAACGTTCTGACGTCGAGTTTAGCGCTTACGTCATCACCGACCCGTTCCGTACCGCGTGTTACATAACCGTCCGGCCGTCCGCCTCCGATCCGAAGACCGTTCGAGAAATTTCGTCGGTCGGTGATATACGGTTAAAGGCCACCGTGAACTCACATTGAACAAAGCTACCCAAACCCAAGTGTCCTAAAGTATTTTAAGTGCTAGCGAGTGAAGTGTAGTGTTTTGAATAGTAGTGGCCAAGAAGTATTCTTGGTAGAGGCTAATTGAATTAGTAGTGTTTTGAACTAGTAGTGTGTTTCGGTATTAGTGCGTAAATAAAGAAAGCTAAGCTATAAATCCGCATTTTGCTAACTTAGTGTTGTCACGAGAAAAGACGGGACTAGATTTTGACATTCTCGCTCTCGAACTGCGTTGCTCTGACCTGTACGCACACCAAGCCATTTATAATCTGTCGCAAGTAGTAAGTAGACTACTGAGTATCACTGAATAATTTTGGGTGGTTGKAATGCTGTAGTGTATTTCGTTGCTTTTCGACTCCTGTGTTCTATTCTGTATAGTTTGTCTTCTGCGGGAGTTGGTATGGCCACACACAAGCAGTAAAACACACTAATATCAAGAAGAGAAATAAAAATTGACTGTCCAAAAAATGCCAATAATAAGAGGGCCGAAACGTCGTCACAAAATAACACGTAGTACTAAACGCTACCCAATCATCTGATGTGTGTTCCATCTCCAATAAGGCAGTCAACATCCCATGTCGCAAAGATCTTTTCTGTCGACGCTCGATTTACGTTCCGGCTATTCGCAAGTAGCAGTGCATGAATGCAATCGGGATAAAACCGCGTTCATTTCCTCACTTAGAACATATCGTTTTCTACGAATGCCGTTTGGATTACGCAATGCTGGTGCCACTTTACAAAGGCAATGGACAAATTTTGCGCCGGTGTTGGAATCCCCGTTTCTAACGTTCATTTATTGTAACCATGCAACCAAATAATAGCAATTAACATTAAGATTTTGTAGTGGCAGGGTGCCAGGTGCTAACCCGTCACATTTTTGTGCAATTAAAAAGTGTTAAAAGAAGCATCTTTTATTCACGCCACATTCATCGAGCCCACTGCAGAGTCTACAMCAGCCGGTCTGCCTGATGTGCTGCTCGCATACTTTGACGATTTGATAATCATGTAGGACTCTTTCAAAAAGCATATGTCGGACTTATACGCTGTTTCATAGGCTAAAGACTTTTTCGCTTGTGCGCGAGTCGGGACAAGTATGTATTCGCTAGTGAACGAAACAAATATCTCGGTCATGTGATCACMCCCGAGGGCTACMGCCTAGACCCGGATAAAACGGCCGCTATARTTGCCATGAAGCCACCCAAAAATACGAAAMAGGTTAAAAGCTTCTTACAGACGTGTTTATGGTTTTGACGTTTTATGTCAAATTCTGGACATGCAATAGTCGTGGAGAACCGATCAACAGGAGGTTTTCGATACTCTGAAGGCAGCTCTTACGACAGCGACTATTTTACGTCAAGCTTACCCTTCCTTGCCATTATTTATATTGCGAACGAATGCCACTGCCTACGCATGTCTACTCCAGGGGGAGGGTGCCGACGAGAGGCCTGTTGAGTATGCCAGTCGATTATTATCCTCCGCCGAATGCAACTACTCCACAGAAAGAGAAGCTCTGGCGGTAGTGTATGCCGTAAAAAAACTGCCGCTACATCGAAGGAAGCCAGATACGAGTTCCAACCGACCATCAGCCGCTTCGGTGGTTGATGTCCCTGAAATCTCCAAGTGGCCGTTTAGCCAGGTGTAACGTGGTGGCTGACACATTGTCGAGACTGCCCTGTGATGAACTCACCCAAGAACATTGTGATCTTTGTTTGGTTTCAGTGTTTTTGCCGACCCAGGCCGCCAAGCAGTTGCGGTAGAAGCAGCTGGAAGATCAAGAAGTAAAAAAAATCATCGACTCGGCGCGGGGACACGGCGTGGACTACAAACGCTGGACAGACCGGGGTTTCATTATGAATATCGGAGGCCTTTACCGTTATAGCCCCGACTTTGACGCAGAAATCCACAGTTGGTGATTCCAAGAGGTAAGATGAATGAGATTCTACGCGAATGCCACGACGACCCGCTAGCTGGACACCATAGCGTCGACAAGACTATGCACTCCATTTCCCGCCCCTACTACTGGCCGACAATGAATCGTGCCGTCATCGCCCATATCAAGCACTGTCTAGCATGTCAGCGATACAAGCCTGACAGCAGAAAACCGACACGGCTATAGCAAACTCCAGCACTGTCTCAGCGCTTTAAGACTATGTATCAATCGACTTGTTCGGCCCACTTCCGAAAACCACCGATGGTCATCGCTGGATATTCATTGTGGAAGACGTTGCTACAAAATGGGTAGAATTGTTTTCAATGCCGTCTTCTACCGCAGTCACCTGTTCCAGGATCCTAACAGATGAAATCCGTCCGCGGTACGGTACCCTACCCCGTGTGATTTCCGACAACGGGGTGCAGTTTGTATCCGTTGTTAGGCAGAAGGTGGTCCACTGCCTTGGCTTCCACTAGGTGCTGACTCCTATGTATCACCCAGAAACCAATCCGGTCGAAAATGAAAACCGGGACGTGAAGGTTTGGCTAGCCAACCTTAGTGAGGGCAACCATGAAGGATGGGCAGCGGCATTGCCGTCAGTCAAGATTTGCCTTGAACAAGGCCCGCTGTAGCTCGTTTGGTTTTACGTCAGCCCAACTATGTTTCAGGCGAGAGCTGCGGACACCAGGTGAAGTACACCGAGATCTACGCGCAGTATTGGATAATGAAAATGTCGCCAGTAAAATCACKCTATACTTACGTGTTGTGGAAAGGAATATACGACTGGCTGATGAACGATTGCTTTCTCAAGGTAAGTCCAAAAAGTACGCCAATAAACACCGACGGGCAGCGAAATATCGCCAGCGAATCAGGCCATACTTATATGTGTTGCGGAAAGAAACATACGGCATGCTGATGAACAATTGTTTTCTCAAGATAAGTCTAATAAGTACGCCGATAAACACTGACGGGCAGCCCTGGAATACAAGGAAGGTGAGGATGTGCTCGTCCATGCTCACGTCTACTACACAAAGTGTAATAACAGATATGTACATAAACAGAACCTACGTTGAACAGAGCAAAGGTGTTTTCGATTTCAAGAAGCTGTTTGAAACTGAAAAGGTTCCTGGAAACACCTCCAAAAACGATAAACTTGCTAAGTGCAAGCTATAACTTTTTAACATTGAATCATGAAGCCATCAAAATCATGAAGCGTCTTGTAAAAGTGCACCAGGCTTTAGAATACAGACGATTATTTCCTGCCCAGTTGCATCCAAATGTAACCACCATAGAATCTGTCATTAACACCAAGAAATGTAACCACGTAATGTACTCGTATATTGTTTTCTCCATTAGTTTCTAGGAATTTGTCACTTTATTATTCTTGTATACATAAAAATAGTTTCAATACATTATGTAACATTAGCTGTTGCTGTTACATCTAAAAGTAGAAAATTAGATTTCTTGCTTGTTTACTTTTTAGTATGGTATATTAACTAAAATTAAGTAGTTAGAGCGCCTGTACTTTAATTCCACCAACTCAGAAATAATTTTGACTAGATAATAGCGTCAAAATACCTTCCCATTAGTGTACTATTGGGGCTTCTAATAAAACTCAGTATGAATGAATCCGTTTATATTCGCCAACATCTTATTTTTACAAAGTACATGCATGAATTCCAACCAACGCTGCTGCATATATATCTCTATATCTAGCGTCTATGTTGTACCAACCTAACTAACCTAAGTCCTACCAACCTATAGTATTTTGTATACACTACATCTCCTCTTTTCCTTTGAAAGATAACCCAACATGTGTACATGAGACTTACAAAATATGAACTTATCTAAAGTTAACTAAATGTAGCATTTATTTCTACAACTGTGAAAAAGATCCAAAAGGCACATCAGTAAACACAATACCTATTCTAGCAAACAACTAAATATAATCTTATGGAAACACCTTAACATAATTCAATATAGTCCACAAAACGTGAAGGCAATTTATGTTGCCTTTGAGGGCGACCTTGAGGTAGGTCTATAACAGCTTACATTATGTTCACCTAAATTACCTGGCAAGGTCTCTTTAGGTTCTGGATCTGACTCAACCATTTCTGATTTGATAGTGACTGTCTCGGAAGGATCAGTCTCGCCATTATAAACTTTTTTACAGCAGAAACATTTCTTGTAAAGGTATTTCCTGCCGGCGATGCCACAGTGACAGTATTCCCTACTCTGTTATTTGATATTCAGTTGAGTCAAATCCACAACTAAGTTTATTGTTTTTCTCTTTTCTCATAAAACAGTATCACCTGGCTGCAAACAACTATCTTTAACTTTGTTGCGCTGATCATAATAGATCCTTCCTCTCTCCTTCACCCAGGCATCTTTTTCCCTAATTTCTTCGTCAAGTAAACTATCATTACTACCTAACTCTGGCAATTTTGTTCGAATTTTTCGGTTAAATAATAATTCTGCCCTGTGGTACTGTGTGGTGTTGACCTGTTCATCAATAAATAGTCAAATAATTCTTGTTTTCAATTTAGTTTTTCAACATGAGCGATTTTCAATCTTTTTAACAAACTACGGTTTTGTCGTTCAATTTCCCCATTTGCTTGAGGCCATAACGGAGCTGAGTGCTTAATAGCGATACCCTGATTTTCCGCCCATGATTCTAATTCAGCACTGGCCATTTGTGGACCATTGTCGCAAATGATAATTCTTGGCAGACCGTGTCTTGCAAAAATTTCTGTTAAATGCTTTATTAACGTGCTAGCATTTATACTAAACGTGATTATCACTTCATAAAACCTACTGTAATAATCAATTATTACCAGTAAATACTCTTTAGTTGGGAGAGGTCCAAAAAAATCCATTACCAAAATCTCCCAAGGCTTTTCTTGCAATTTATTATTATTTAAAGGTGCTAAATTTACTGTATTTTGTACCAACTGACAACCCTTGCAAGACCTAACATATTTTTCAGCCATTTTATCAATACCTTCCCACCATACCTTACTACGGAGTCTATTTTTCATTGCCACTATACCTGGATGGCCTTCGTGAGCAACTGCTAATACTTTCTGTTGCAAACCACTAGGGATTACGATTCGTGTACCCCTCAACGATTTTATCATGAACGCACAATTCATCTTTTAAAATTTTGAATCTAGATGTTTTCATCCTATCCCAGTTACTAGTCTCTTTTGCGCGACGCACCTCTATCAAAGTTGCATCTTTTTCTGATTCGCGGTTAAATTCTTGCATCGTTAAGGCTCTTGGAACAGACTCTCGAACGACCCAGTACACATGATCATCTAAATCATCCATATTTTGCTTTTGGGACTGATTAAATTTAACTAAACATGATAGAGGATCTGCAATATTATTGTTACCTTTTTCATATTTTACTTGATAAGATACGGTTGTAGTCTCAAAATCCACCTTTCGATTCGCGCATTAGGTTTCGAACGAGGAGTAAACAGATATTCAAGCGGTTTATGATCTGTTACCAGAATGAAATGAATACCGTACAACCATTGATGGAAACGTTCACATGCGAATACTAAAGCTAAAGCTTGTTTCTCTGTCTGTGAATAACGTTTTTCACAATCTGTCAAACTACGACTAGCATAACAAATAGTTTGCCAACCGGAAGAGCCTTTCTGTACTAAAACCGCCCCTAAGGCGTCTGGCCCTGCATCTGCGATTTTGTTACAAATTTCTAACATTCCTGCATCACTCATTAAACGTTTTATTTCTAAGAAAGACTTCTTGCTCTTCCCTCCAATTAAATTTTTCCGACTTCCTAGTTAGTCTACGAAGAGGTTCACTAATCTGAGCTAAATTTGGAATAAATGAAGCACAAAAGTTTACCAAACCTAAGAATCCCCGAATTTCTTCGGGTGTTCGCGGTGTTCTAAAATTCTGCACAGCTTCTACTTTTGATTCCAATGGTTTGTAGCCTGATCCCGTAACTTTAAACCCCAAAAACTTTATTTCGTTTTTTGCAAATTTACACTTATTTTGGTTTAAAGTTAAACCTTTCTCTTCCAATGTTTTGCATACCTTAGATAAACGGTCGTCATGCTGTTGTCGCGTTTTTCCATGAATAATAATATCGTCCAGAAAATTTTCTGCACCCTCGCAGTCTTGCAAGATTGCTCTTAAAATACGCTGAAACATTTCTGGCGCGCAGCTTAAACCAAACATTAATCTTTTGTATCTATAAAGCCCGGAATCAATTACAAATGTAGTGATCTCTCTAGATTTTTCATCTAGTTCAATTTGATGATAAGCATCCCTAATATCTAGAGTACTAAACCAGTTACTACCGGAAATTTTATCTAATACTTCCTCTAACACCGGTAAAGGAAATCTTTCTCCTACTATAGCCTGATTCGCCCTACGCATGTCAACGCATAACCTAAACTTACCAGAATCCTTCACCACCGGTACCACAGGTGACACCCAAGGAGTCGGACCTTCTACCCTTTCAATAATATCTTCACGTAACAATCTATTTATTTGCTCTTCTACTTGGTCTCGTATTTTGAAAGGAAGACGACGCCAAGCTTGGGCTACCGGAGGGACTAATGGATCTATGGGCAAATTTAAGCTGAAAATCCTTTAACTTTCCGATACCTGAACACAATTCCTTTCGCAATGAAACATGATTAATTTGCAACTGAGGGCCAATCTTTAAAATTTTTAGTCGTACCGCTGTTTCAAAGCCTAATAATCCTCGACCTTTGCGACAATATTTGCATCAATTTCCTTATTACCTACTTTAACATTACAATCAAACTCTCCTAGTAAATCTAATGCTTTTCCTTGACCATAAGGAAAGATTTTCCTATCAGACATTTTTTTTATTTACATTTTATATTGTTCTTTTTACAATATTCCCACAAATCTTCTCCGATAACATTACACGATGCCCCTGAATCGATCAACAGATTTAAACACACGCCACCCACCTGCACTTCGACAGTKTGTTCTCTGACCACATTAAGTTGCTGAGCACCCTCCTCCAAAGKGAATGCGTACTCACTCCTCTTCTTCTCTATTCTCCAGATTTCTTACCCGTGCAGACCGTGCTGTAGTTCGTCCTCGCTCGCCATTTCTTCTATTTCTGTCTGGAACTGCCTTAGATTTGCACACCGATGCAAAATGCTCTGGTTTGTTACATTTTACACAATTTTTCCCTTTCGCCGGACAATTAGGATCCCAGTATAGATGTCCTGGATAACCACAGCGAAAACAAGATGTTTCTCGCTTCTGTTGTGAAGGTTTCTTTCGAAAGTTATTTTTTTCTGTGATCTTCGCAATGGTTTCTGTAGTACCCATATTTTTAATCTGAACGCCCGTGACTTCGTGTGCTTGAGCAATGTCGATAACCTCGCTCAAAGTAATGTCTCCTTTTTCTAAAAAGCGTTTTTTGAGTTCCTCTGAGCGACATTTTTCTATTATTTGATCCCGAATTTCATCCTCGACTGACGTGAATCCACAATATTTTGCCTGTTGCCTTAATCTGTTGATAAACTGATTTATCGGCTCACCTTCGTTTTGTCATAAACTCCGAAACACGTGACGTTCATAGTTTTTATTCGTTTTCGGTTTGAAATACGCTGTATTTTTCGTTTTTTCATATGCATTCTCTCCCTCTGCTACGGTGTCTCCATCCGGAATAGAATAAAATATATCCTGCAGCTCGAAACCTCCCATATGGAACAAAATAGCTTTTTTCCTTGCAGCGTCTGTAATGTTTTTACTGGCGATGTATAACTGATGTATAACTACACGGCTCGCAGCCACTTTTCCCATCGTGGAAAAACTCCCCCCAGCTCACCACTTGGATTAAATGGAGGCAATGCGGTATTGTCCATTTTCGCCGAACCAGCTCAATCCTCGTCGCCAAATGTACTATTGGGGCTTCTAATAAAACTCAGTATGAATGAATCCGTTTATATTCGCCAACATCTTATTTTTTTACAAAGTACATACATGAATTCCAACCGACGCTGCTGCATATATATCTGTATATCTAGCGTCTATGTTGTACCAACCTAACTAACCTAAGTCCTACCAACCTATAGTATTTTGTATACACTACAATTAGAGTTGTTAATGGCGAATCAACACAATACTTTTTAAAATTTATCGAGGTTTGAAGCTTCCTAAACGAACTGTTGTGCAGCTGTTATAGAATACGGTTAACCTATCACAAAAATAACATTTAAAATAGTATAATATCTGAACAATTATCGAATAAACTGACCAAGTTTTGTGTCGTAAACAAAAAAATATTTCGTCCAGAGTTAACTGCCCTACAAGGTGGGACTCTTTATGTATAACAGAATGTTGCTAAGGCTAAACTGGCGGATAATTATAACATCAGCGGGCCGAAAGGTTTTGCGCTAAAGATTATAGTTTATAATGTTTCAACTAATGCCGTGGATAATATGAATGAATTTACAGACAAGGTTTTAAAACAGAATTGCAAAGTGCTTGTTCACAGGCTTTTGTGAAATTTCATCACTAGTATATACCTCGTAATAAAATAAGTTTCAATGTTGTTATGAAAGTAGATGTCACTAACTTTAAAGAACTTGTAGAGCGGGGTTGGATATTTGTTGGATGGGGAAGTTATAGGATAGAGGAATACGATCACGTCCTGCGTTGTTGTAAATGTTGGCGCTACGGCCATAGGGCATCAGCATGTTCGCAGAAAAATGAATACACAAATTGTAGACACGCAGCAGAAGTATTGAAAATACCAAACGTTGAATATAATCACAGTCTTCGATAAAAATTGTAAGAGCTACAGCAGAGCTCTGGAGTTGGTAAAATCGAGGATCAACTACGCATCATAACAGCCAATAATACAAAATTCAAGGAGCAGATCGCATTCCCCCGGAACTTCCACACTGCATGTCTACTATCAGACTGCCCGTGGAATTTACACCAAGGTAGCACATACGATGCCTTTGTCTCTTCTTGATATGTTATACTGCTGAGTGAAACTTTGATAAATGATAATGTTCTGAACTCTGAGCCGTTTCCTTCCTCATATAACGTTATAAGATGTGATCGCAATTTTCATGATGTTAACAAGAAAACTGGTGGCGGGGTGCTTGTGGCTGTGAGTGACAGTTTTCGGTCTGTGGAACTTGACTTCTCCGCACTGAGGGGTACTGTGCCGCAAATTGATATAGCGGGTGTCAGACTGACGTTTGGAAGTGTTTATGTATATATATCTTATACCTAGTTATTTATATACCTCCGGCTCTCAGTTTAGTTGTTTATACTCTTCTGTTTGATTACTAAGAAACACTTGACTATTTGCATGGTAATAACATGCATAATAATGAATAGTGGAGTTTTTTGGAAGTTATTAAATAATAATAAAACACTTGTTTAATCCTACTTCACAAACTTTTATTTTTGGCAAAGCCAAATGCCAGCATTTCAACCGCCAAGCGGCCTTCTTCGGTGGCTTAACAAGTATAACTAAATTAAAACAGTAAAGACATTTAAACATATTGTAAACATAGATAGGTAACAGAGTAGTGTGGTGTGGGAAAAGAATTTGTTTATATTATATTTTCGACTTGACTATTGCGATAAGTGGGTTATTTAAGGGCGTGAGATCCGTATTTAGCAGATGGCTTGAGTTGCGTTTCATGTAAACAGCCTCTAAGGGGTTCAAGTTGACGCGTGTTGACGGTTTTATGTTCTTGACGTTGGCAATATTAAATTTGTGACCTGTTTCAATATTATGTAAAGCTAGTGCAGATTTTTCTCCATTTCTATTGTTTACGTGGTACATATGTTCTTTGAATCTAATATTTGCATTACGTTTTGTTTGGCCAATGTACTTTTTTGGGCAGTTACAGCATTTAATTTCATAAATTCCAGATTTGTTTAACATATCTTCTTTATCCAGGGTGTTACCTAATAAGTTCTTTAATGTGCAGTTGTTTCCAAAAGCAAGATTTATATTAAATTTAGAAAATAAATTTTGAAATTTATGCTCTATTGAAGGATGGTATGTAAATTTTCTATGGAATATGATTTCTTTTTCGGGACTAAGATGCGTGCAAGATTGTAAATTTAATTTATATTTGTGTTTGTTCAATAACTTACTGATCATTTCTTTTTTGAATCCATTTGAATTGGCTAAATTATATATGTATGATAATTCGTTTTTATAATTTTCTGTGGATAATGGCACATTTAGCAATCTATGTATCAAGCTATTAAAGGCGGACATTTTGTATTTGAAAGGTGTACAAGAACTGTTTTTTATGTAATTATCTGTATGTGTCGGTTTTCTGTAAATATTGAACGTGATTGTTTCATCTTTTCTTGATATTAATAAATCTAGAAATGGCAATTGAGAATCCTTTTCTAGTTCAAAAGTGAAATTTATCGACTGATATAATGAATTTAATTTTTGTGTAAAGTTGTTAATATCAAAGTTATTATCTATTATAGCAAAAACATCGTCTACATATCTATACCACAGTATCGGAAATTCATTTGTATTTTTTACATTATTTTCCAGGTAGCTTAAGAAAAGGTTAGCTAAGAAAGGTGAAAGAGGGTTGCCCATTGCCAATCCAAACTTTTGTTTATAAAATCTTTTATTAAATATAAATGTGTTTTGTTCAATGCACACTTTTGTTAACTTTAAGTATTCGTCAACGACCGCTCTATCAAGTTTATTTTTTTCAAGAAAATCTTCCAAAAATTCTAAAGCTTGAGGTACAGGTACGCTATTGAACAAAGATTCGACATCAAAAGATATTAGTCTGTGATTGTGTTTAATTTCAAAATTTTTTAGTTTATTTATTAAATCTAGAGAATTTTTTATTGAACAGTCGTTATTTAGTGTTAATTTATTGAATTCGTTAACCAACCACTTTGCTAATAGGTAATTTGGAGCGTTTACGTTTGACACTATGAGGCGATATTTATTTCCTGGTTTATGAATTTTCGGTAGAGCATAACTTTTTGATATCAACGGATTTTTTAGCTTTAACTTATATTTAAGATTACTATTAATTAACAAACTGCAACTGTCCAAAGTATCATTCACCTCTTTTATAAATTTTTTTAACGGGTTTTTGCTTATTATATCATAGGGACCGGTTTCTAACATAGAAGTAACGTTATTAAAATAATCATCTTTTTCTATAATGACTATGGAATTTCCCTTATCAGCTTTTACATAAAAACAACTCTTACCTTTTAAGCTTTTTAAAACCTTTGTCTGTGATGAAACTGTGCATTGTCTCTGATGTTTTTCATGTATTTCTTTCTCTAAAATTTTTTTGCTTCTCCTTCTCACTTCCGATTTGTTTTCTTCACTAAAATTTACAATCACGTTTTCTATATCACTAATTATGTCTTCTAAAGGAAAATATTTTGGTTTTATTGCATGTTTTAAGCCGTGTTTTAACAAATCAAGTTCAGTATTGGAAAATGAAATATTAGTTTTATTATGTACTGTTATTGTAGTGTCCAATTTTCTCTCGTTCTGCGCCACTTGGTGTGATGACGAAGAAATGTCCAATTTATTCTCATTCTGGGAAACTCGGTATGATGATGATGAACCTTGTAGCACTTGCAATTTTAATTTTAAATTCCGATACTTATTTTTCACTTTTTCACTGATCACTGTGTGCACTTTTTGTTCGAAAAAATTCCATTCAATGGGAGAATAGAACGCTGCTAATTTTAGATGCCTTGAATACACTTCCAACTGTAGTTCTTGCCTTTTTCGGTGTAGATCTGCTATTTCCATTTTCAACCAATATGTCTTAGCCTTGTCTGTGACCTTTCTTAAATCCTTATGGTATTTATTGGTTTGCACTTTCATGAACTTTGGGTATACGCCACTGCTTTTACACTGGTTAAGGAACCATAAATCAGCCGTTGTTAGAGAAATTTTGGTTTTGAGTTTAAAATACTTGTTTAACTCCATCGACCAGGACGTCATAATTAATAATGAATAGTGGAGTTTTTTGGAAGTTATTAAATAATAATAAAACACTTGTTTAATCCTACTTCACAAACTTTTATTTTTGGCAAAGCCAAATGCCAGCATTTCAACCGCCAAGCGGCCTTCTTCGGTGGCTTAACAAGTATAACTAAATTAAAACAGTAAAGACATTTAAACATATTGTAAACATAGATAGGTAACAGAGTAGTGTGGTGTGGGAAAAGAATTTGTTTATATTATATTTCGACTTGACTATTGCGATAAGTGGGTTATTTAAGGGCGTGAGATCCGTATTTAGCAGATGGCTTGAGTTGCGTTTCATGTAAACAGCCTCTAAGGGGTTCAAGTTGACGCGTGTTGACGGTTTTATGTTCTTGACGTTGGCAATATTAAATTTGTGACCTGTTTCAATATTATGTAAAGCTAGTGCAGATTTTTCTCCATTTCTATTGTTTACGTGGTACATATGTTCTTTGAATCTAATATTTGCATTACGTTTTGTTTGGCCAATGTACTTTTTTGGGCAGTTACAGCATTTAATTTCATAAATTCCAGATTTGTTTAACATATCTTCTTTATCCAGGGTGTTACCTAATAAGTTCTTTAATGTGCAGTTGTTTCCAAAAGCAAGATTTATATTAAATTTAGAAAATAAATTTTGAAATTTATGCTCTATTGAAGGATGGTATGTAAATTTTCTATGGAATATGATTTCTTTTTCGGGACTAAGATGCGTGCAAGATTGTAAATTTAATTTATATTTGTGTTTGTTCAATAACTTACTGATCATTTCTTTTTTGAATCCATTTGAATTGGCTAAATTATATATGTATGATAATTCGTTTTTATAATTTTCTGTGGATAATGGCACATTTAGCAATCTATGTATCAAGCTATTAAAGGCGGACATTTTTGTATTTGAAAGGTGTACAAGAACTGTTTTTTATGTAATTATCTGTATGTGTCGGTTTTCTGTAAATATTGAACGTGATTGTTTCATCTTTTCTTGATATTAATAAATCTAGAAAATGGCAATTGAGAATCCTTTTCTAGTTCAAAAGTGAAATTTATCGACTGATATAATGAATTTAATTTTTGTGTAAAGTTGTTAATATCAAAGTTATTATCTATTATAGCAAAAACATCGTCTACATATCTATACCACAGTATCGGAAATTCATTTGTATTTTTTACATTATTTTCCAGGTAGCTTAAGAAAAGGTTAGCTAAGAAAGGTGAAAGAGGGTTGCCCATCGCCAATCCAAATTTTTGTTTATAAAATCTTTTATTAAATATAAATGTGTTTTGTTCAATGCACACTTTTGTTAACTTTAAGTATTCGTCAATGACCGCTCTATCAAGTTTATTTTTTTCAAGAAAATCTTCCAAAAATTCTAAAGCTTGAGGTACTGGTACGCTATTGAACAATGATTCGACATCAAAAGATATTAGTCTGTGATTGTGTTTAATTTCAAAATTTTTTAGTTTATTTATTAAATCTAGAGAATTTTTTATTGAACAGTCGTTATTTAGTGTTAATTTATTGAATTCGTTAACCAACCACTTTGCTAATAAGTAATTTGGAGCGTTTACGTTTGACACTATGAGGCGATATTTATTTCCTGGTTTATGAATTTTCGGTAGAGCATAACTTTTTGATATCAACGGATTTTTTAGCTTTAACTTATATTTAAGATTACTATTAATTAACAAACTGCAACTGTCCAAAGTATCATTCACCTCTTTTATAAATTTTTTTAACGGGTTTTTGCTTATTATATCATAGGGACCGGTTTCTAACATAGAAGTAACGTTATTAAAATAATCATCTTTTTCTATAATGACTATGGAATTTCCCTTATCAGCTTTTACATAAAAACAACTCTTACCTTTTAAGCTTTTTAAAACCTTTGTCTGTGATGAAACTGTGCATTGTCTCTGATGTTTTTCCATGTATTTCTTTCTCTAAAATTTTTTTGCTTCTCCTTCTCACTTCCGATTTGTTTTCTTCACTAAAATTTACAATCACGTTTTCTATATCACTAATTATGTCTTCTAAAGGAAAATATTTTGGTTTTATTGCATGTTTTAAGCCGTGTTTTAACAAATCAAGTTCAGTATTGGAAAATGAAATATTAGTTTTATTATGTACTGTTATTGTAGTGTCCAATTTTCTCTCGTTCTGCGCCACTTGGTGTGATGACGAAGAAATGTCCAATTTATTCTCATTCTGGGAAACTCGGTATGATGATGATGAACCTTGTAGCACTTGCAATTTTAATTTTAAATTCCGATACTTATTTTTCACTTTTTCACTGATCACTGTGTGCACTTTTTGTTCGAAAAAATTCCATTCAATGGGAGAATAGAACGCTGCTAATTTTAGATGCCTTGAATACACTTCCAACTGTAGTTCTTGCCTTTTTCGGTGTAGATCTGCTATTTCCATTTTCAACCAATATGTCTTAGCCTTGTCTGTGACCTTTCTTAAATCCTTATGGTATTTATTGGTTTGCACTTTCATGAACTTTGGGTATACGCCACTGCTTTTACACTGGTTAAGGAACCATAAATCAGCCGTTGTTAGAGAAATTTTGGTTTTGAGTTTAAAATACTTGTTTAACTCCATCGACCAGGACGTCATAATTAATAATGAATAGTGGAGTTTTTTGGAAGTTATTAAATAATAATAAAACACTTGTTTAATCCTACTTCACAAACTTTTATTTTTGGCAAAGCCAAATGCCAGCATTTCAACCGCCAAGCGGCCTTCTTCGGTGGCTTAACAAGTATAACTAAATTAGATTCAAAGAACATATGTACCACGTAAACAATAGCAATGGAGAAAAATCTGCACTAGCTTTACATAATATTGAAACAGGTCACAAATTTAATATTGCCAACGTCAAGAACATAAAACCGTCAACACGCGTCAACTTGAACCCCTTAGAGGCTGTTTACATGAAACGCAACTCAAGCCATCTGCTAAATACGGATCTCACGCCCTTAAATAACCCACTTATCGCAATAGTCAAGTCGAAAATATAATATAAACAAATTCTTTTCCCACACCACACTACTCTGTTTACCTATCTATGTTTACAATATGTTTAAATGTCTTTACTGTTTTAATTTAGTTATACTTGTTAAGCCACCGAAGAAGGCCGCTTGGCGGTTGAAATGCTGGCATTTGGCTTTGCCAAAAATAAAAGTTTGTGAAGTAGGATTAAACAAGTGTTTTATTATTATTTAATAACTTCCAAAAAACTCCACTATTCATTATTAATTATGACGTCCTGGTCGATGGAGTTAAACAAGTATTTTAAACTCAAAACCAAAATTTCTCTAACAACGGCTGATTTATGGTTCCTTAACCAGTGTAAAAGCAGTGGCGTATACCCAAAGTTCATGAAAGTGCAAACCAATAAATACCATAAGGATTTAAGAAAGGTCACAGACAAGGCTAAGACATATTGGTTGAAAATGGAAATAGCAGATCTACACCGAAAAAGGCAAGAACTACAGTTGGAAGTGTATTCAAGGCATCTAAAATTAGCAGCGTTCTATTCTCCCATTGAATGGAATTTTTTCGAACAAAAAGTGCACACAGTGATCAGTGAAAAAGTGAAAAATAAGTATCGGAATTTAAAATTAAAATTGCAAGTGCTACAAGGTTCATCATCATCATACCGAGTTTCCCAGAATGAGAATAAATTGGACATTTCTTCGTCATCACACCAAGTGGCGCAGAACGAGAGAAAATTGAACACTACAATAACAGTACATAATAAAACTAATATTTCATTTTCCAATACTGAACTTGATTTGTTAAAACACGGCTTAAAAACATGCAATAAAACCAAAATATTTTCCTTTAGAAGACATAATTAGTGATATAGAAAACGTGATTGTAAATTTTAGTGAAGAAAACAAATCGGAAGTGAGAAGGAGAAGCAAAAAAATTTTAGAGAAAGAAATACATGAAAAAACATCAGAGACAATGCACAGTTTCATCACAGACAAAGGTTTTAAAAAGCTTAAAAGGTAAGAGTTGTTTTTATGTAAAAGCTGATAAGGGAAATTCCATAGTCATTATAGAAAAAGATGATTATTTTAATAACGTTACTTCTTATGTTAGAAACCGGTCCCTATGATATAATAAGCAAAAACCCGTTAAAAAAATTTATAAAAGAGGTGAATGATACTTTGGACAGTTGCAGTTTGTTAATTAATAGTAATCTTAAATATAAGTTAAAGCTAAAAAATCCGTTGATATCAAAAAGTTATGCTCTACCGAAAATTCATAAACCAGGAAATAAATATCGCCTCATAGTGTCAAACGTAAACGCTCCAACATTACCTATTAGCAAAGTGGTTGGTTAACGAATTCAATAAATTAACACTAAATAACGACTGTTCAATAAAAAATTCTCTAGATTTAATAAATAAACTAAAAATTTTGAAATTAAACACAATCACAGACTAATATCTTTTGATGTCGAATCTTTGTTCAATAGCGTACCTGTACCTCAAGCTTTAGAATTTTTGGAAGATTTTCTTGGAAAAAAATAAACTTGATAGAGCGGTCGTTGACGAATACTTAAAGTTAACAAAAGTGTGCATTGAACAAAACACATTTATATTTAATAAAAGATTTTATAAACAAAAGTTTGGATTGGCAATGGGCAACCCTCTTTCACCTTTCTTAGCTAACCTTTTCTTAAGCTACCTTGGAAAATAATGTAAAAAATACAAATGAATTTCCGATACTGTGGTATAGATATGTAGACGATGTTTTTGCTATAATAGATAATAACTTTGGATATTAACAACTTTACACAAAAATTAAATTCATTATATCAGTCGATAAATTTCACTTTTGAAACTAGAAAAGGATTCTCAATTGCCATTTCTAGATTTATTAATATCAAGGAAAAAGATGAAACAATCACGTTCAATATTTACAGAAAACCGACACATACAGATAATTACATAAAAAAAACAGTTCTTGTACACCTTTCAATATACATAATGTCCCGCCCTTTTTAATAGCCGTTGGATACATAGATTGTCTAAATGTGCCATTATCCAACAGAAAATTATAAAAACGAAATTATCATAGCCATATGATGATTTAGGCCAATTCAAATTGGATTCAAAAAGAAATGATCCAGTAAGGTTTATTTGAACAAACACAAATATAGAATTAAATTACAATCTTGCACGCATCTTAGTCCCGGAAAAAGAATCATATTCCATAGAAAATTTACATACCATCCTTCAAGTAGAGGCATAAATTCAAATTTATTTCTAAATTTAATATAATGCTTGCTTTATGGGAAACAACTGCCACATGTAAAGAACTTATTAGGTAACACCCTAGGATAAGAAGATATGTTAAACAAAGGTCTGGGGAATTTATGAAATTTAAATGCGTGTAACTGCCCAAAAAAAGGTACATTTGGGCCAAACCAAAACCGGTAATTGCAAATATTTAGATTCAAAGAACAGTAATGTACCACGTCACGTAAACCAATAGAAATAGGGAGGAAAAAATCTGCACCTAGCTTTACATAATATTGAAACAGGTCACAAATTTAATATTGCCAACGTCAAGAACATAAAACCGTCAACACGCGTCAACTTGAACCCCTTAGAGGCTGTTTACATGAAACGCAACTCAAGCCATCTGCTAAATACGGATCTCACGCCCTTAATAACCCACTTATCGCAATAGTCCAAGTCGAAAATAATAATATAAACAAATTCTTTTCTCCACACCACACTACTCTGTACCTATCTAATGTTTACAATATGTTTAAATGTCTTTACTGTTTTAATTTAGTTATACTTGTTAAGCCACCGAAGAAGGCCGCTTGGGCGGTTGAAATGCTGGCATTTGGCTTTGCCAAAAATAAAAGTTTGGAAGTAGGATTAAACAAG